>CM032330.1:34387695-35587695 GCA_019022515.1 Quercus aquifolioides
TTTGTGATTTGGGGCGTGGGTTAGGGGTGTCAATGTTCGACCCAACCCGCGAACACGACACGAACCTGACACGGGTTTTTTAGGGTTAGGGTTGGGCCTTAATGGGTTTGGGTCATAAACGGGTCGACCCGAAAGCGACACGATAAGAAACGTGTTATAAGCGGGTCAACTCACGTAACCCGCAATAGACACGTTTGACATGCCAATTTATTTGTGTCAAACCGAAATGACCCACTTAACACAACCCGTTTAACTCGTATAACAAATAAATATTTATTTTATTTTACATTTGTCAAATACCTTTTATATCCAAAATATATTTTAAATTTAAAAAGAAAAGTAAGTAATTACAAAAATTTACAAGGGATATAATTGGAAATTGAAACTTTACAGACTCTAAAACTACTAATACTTTTTTATTTTTGGCATAGAACTTGCACAAATGAAATTGGATGAGTTTGTGGAAGATGTTATGGATTTGGACATCAACAAAGAATTTATGGATGATAATCATGGTCATAGTCAAGATTAGTCTACTGTTTGCTCAAATTCTTTCAATATTGATACTTAGTATTTGGCGAGTTCCAAGGATATTATATTTTTGTTGAACTATGTTATTTTATTTTTGTTAAATTTTGTTATTTTGAATTTGGGTTGAAGTGTATGCACTTCTTTTGGAATGTAAAGAACTTATTTTCTAGATGAATGTTATATTTTTGTTGAATTATATTATTTTGAACATGGGTTGAAGACTTGAAGTATATGCACTGCTTTTTGAGATGTAAAAAAAATTATTTCTAGATGGATGTTATATTTAATATTATGCAAGTTGAAATGGGTTGTGTTACATTCATGTCAATCCAACACGACTCGTTTATTAAGCGTGTCAAATGGGTTGGGTCAAGTCAACCCGCCTTATTAACAGGTCGGGTTAGGGTTGAAGGATCATGACACGATTATTAAATGGGTCGGGTTAGGGTTGAGCCATTTAATTAGTCGAATACCTCTACCTCGACACGACACGAACCCGACACGAACCCGACACGCTAACCCAAATTGACACCCCTAGCGTGGGTTTGTGATTTAGGTCAGTGGGTTGGGATTTGGGTGGGGGTGGTTGGTTGGATAAACTTTCAGTAATTGGGTGGTGGTGGTGGTGGTTGAGCTTTGGTGCTAGGTTGCTGTTGGATTGCTGAGCTCATATTTGGTGGTGCTGGAGAGATAGAGGTAGAGGAAGAGAGGAAATAGAGAGATGGGAGAGGAGAGAGAAAGAGTATTTTTTTAATATTATTTAATTTTGTAGTTTATATTATTTTAATAAGTGGTATCTAAAAATAGAAACCAGGATCTTAGGTGAGTTGTAAAATGAGATGGTAAAATAGAACTTTTTTGGCATCACGGATATTAATGCTCTAACTACAATAACTATAAAAACACAGCATTTAATGCAGCATTTATCCTGTTTGCAAAGAAGCCTTCAACTACAGAATTTCCATAGTTTGATCACAACAATTTCATTGTAGATTCACAGCAGTACCACAACTGCCTCTCTAAAACCAAACACAACCACAATACAATCTGAATCACCAGACATACTTGTTGCATTATAATAAAGTTTTCAAAAGCATCAAACACAAGTCTCATGTCATTAAATTTTCGATCGTTCAAGAAGTTTAAGGGCCCGTTTGGTAGTCTATTTTGAGCAACATTTTTCACATTTCAAAATTAGTCGACTAAATATTTTTTGGAATTCTTGGATCTCTCTCTCTCTGTGATTTTTGTACGAAATAACCATTTGCCTGTTGTGAGTCTTGTGACCGTCGGAGTTGACGTCGTTGGGAGGGTATCTTCACTATTCCGAAAATTGGAGAGACTGTCGTTTTGAGAGTTAATTCACTGTTATGAGTCTTACGATCGTTGGGGATGACATCATCTTGAGGTGGGCACTTAGTTCTTAAATTTGCAAAAGAACATCGTCTGTATTTATGCATGTTTAATTACTATTTTTTCTTTCATTTTTCTTTAAATGATTTTTGGTCATTTATTGTAAAGTAATAGTAAAAAATCTGAAACTATATTGCTTTTAGGGGTCACTGGTAGTGCAATTTTGCAAGACTAATGAGAGGATTGAATTGTATAAAGTTGAAAGCTAGAAAATTGAAATTAAAGAACTTAATTGAATTTTAAGTAAATTAAGTTAGAGTGTGAAAAGTATATATATTCTAGACAATGCTTTTAGTGTGAAAAGTTGGGACAAATTGCCGTTTGCCCTTTCTGGCCAAATTAAGCAACATTTTGCCATTTTCCTAAACTAATTAGGGAAATGCTCATTTTTTGTAACTCGATAATATGAAAGTCGAGTTTGTATGAAGAACTCGATATTCCTATGATCGAGTTAGTCTGACTGTTGTGCCACGCTGGCGCAGCAGACGTGGGTTTTTCCCAATAAAAAAAATGCTTGTGTAGTCATTCATAACTCGGGAAGTGTAAAATCGAGTTTTCTTCAGCGGTTTGAATCAATAGGACCCTAACGTCTCACAACGCCTATTCCCTTACTCTCTCCCTGTACACTCTCTTTCCCTCGCTCTCTACCATCACTCTCTCTCTACATTCTCCCTCGCTTGCTCTGCAATCAAGCTTCCCCACTCTTCGTCACTCTCCATCAGTCTCACTCTCCCTATCCAGTCTCCATCAGTCGTCGTTGCTTCTCGCCGCCGTTGATTACAGGTACGGTCCTCTCCTCTGATATCTTTTCTGATCTTGGTTAATACTAGGTTGTGTTTTATGTGAGATTTTGATTATTTTGTTGAAACTTACTTAAAAAGTAGTAAATTTACTAATGAAGATGAGAATTTTGCCCCCTTTTATATACTGCAATGATGATGATCTAAAGTATTTCTTGCTATATGGTTATGTCTGTGTGATTTTCTCATTAATGAGAATTTTGTTGTCTTTTACATGCTGCAATGATTATTTTCTCATTAATGAGTTTAAATGTGCTTGGGGTTTTGATGGGGGGTTTTGGCAAATCGAGTGGTGGTGTTTCAGTGATGTCTCTGGGTTTGTGTAAAATGTGTCTTATCCGATTGTAGGCATGATTTTGTTATAGTTGTTGTAAATGGTGTCGAATTAATTATGTTTGAGGGTAAATCGTTGTTGTAAATGGTGTAAAATGTGTCTCATGCCTCTAGCAGCAACTGTTATAGCTCTGAAGCAGAACCTATCTCGTAAAGATTGGTTTGGATAAAGATTGGTTCTATTGGGTACACAGGTTAAGGAAAGAATGATGAAAACTTTGAGACTCTAGTTGTTTGAAGCAGTCTTCCGTAAATCCAAGTTGTTCTGCCCATAATGACATCCTACATACATAAATCTATGAAATACAATACACATTCACATGAAACAGAAAGTCAGTTATTGTAAGTCTAGTTAAAAACCAGTAAGAGTGATGAAATAGTAGCGTTTAGTTCAGCAACAAACAAATTAAGTTCTTTCATATTCCTTAAAAGTTTTAGTACTCATTGTTTTTGGTATGTCTAGGTTTTTATAAATTTCATTATTTCTTGGAATTGACACTACTTTTGTTTTGCATATCAGTCCAATCTAGAAAATTTTAAGTAACTTTACTGAAAAAATTGACCAGTTCCCTGGTACCCTCAGCTTATATGTGCAAATGTATGGCTGGAGAAGCTGATATAGCAAGCAGAGAAGTTCTTTTGCTTGCAATACAGCTCCTCTTTGTTTAAAATTGACCATACGGAGGGGGAGAGGAATAATTGAACATTCAATGGTCCTGCACCCTTTGGTGAATTTGAGATTCTTGTTTGATCCCTGAAATGTTATTATATTCTTTACTCTAATTTTTTATTTATAGAATTTGGAGATTGGCTGCTTTTCAAGGTTTCTTTAAATCAATTTGGTACTCTTCTATAGGAGCACAAATATGTGAATTTTTTTTTTGCCCCCTTTTATTTTGAGCTGGCTGGTTACTATGGATTAAGAAATTTAAAATCGTGTAAGTAAATGAAAATGGGTGCTTCTATTGTGGATATTTCAAGCTCCATTTGTGTGGTTCTATCTCATTCCAACACTCAACATGTTTTCCTTGGTTCCTTTTTCTACTGTCATCCATTTGCACTCATCACAACTTTTTAGAACTTAAGATTTGCAATTTTGAATTTGTCATTTACTCTACAGCCGCATGTGATATTTTGCATTAGTTGATGGTGATTTATTGTTATGATTGGCATGCTTTATACTTGGTTTTTCTCTAAATACAGAAGTTTAGGCCTGTGCTTCCTTATTTGCACTCTTGTATTTTTGGGTCATGCTCTGGGATACGAGGACTTTATGATTATTTTACCCCTAAATCAATCTGTTTAATATGTTTAAGTATGGTATGTCTACTTGGGATGGTGTTTGATGAGGACCTAAGGAATAATATTTATTTATCAATTGATTTATTTATTTTCTTCATAATAGTTGAATAATAATGTTTCAGATTGTGTGTTTTTTCTTAGTCAGCCTGCAACTTCGTTTTTGTTAATTGAAGTCTACCTATTTGTTGTCTATATCATCATTGATATCATTTTCTGTCAGCCGGCAACTGGAGTTTTATACTTTTATTTATGTCTTGCTATTTGTTAGTTAGAAGTTTTGAATCTTGATGTGTCTAGAGAAGGGGAAATTGTGATTCACAATCTTGATTTGTGATGATGTGTCTACACTCTATTGGGAGGGGAAATGTTGATTTTCTTATGCAACAGAGTGCGCAGAATTCTTGAATCTTTATATATGAGGACATAAGGCAATAATTTGTTTTTTATCAATTGTAATCATTATTCTTTCCCCAACATGCGAGTGCGTTGGTTATTAAAAAATAAAAAATAAAAAATAAAATGAGTGTCTGTAGTTTGTTGGCTTGCAACTTCTTTTATGCTAAACACTGAATTTTCATTATGTCTTGCTATTTATTGCTATTTATTGTTAGTGAAAAGACGTTAACTCATGGTTTGTCTACGAGAGGAAAAATTGTGATTTACTTTTGCAGCAAGGGTATGGTGTAGAAGTGTTGAATCTTTATTGTTCTTGGGCAATATGAAAGCCCTTGAAATATTCTTTTGATTTCACATTTTTTACCCCTGAATGTTTGAATGTTATCTTGTCACTTGTTCAATTTATTTTATGGATTTTGTTTCTTGGCAGTTTTTTTAAGGCATATATGTTTGATCCGTTTTTCTTGATCAATAAGGAAAAAGTTAACAAGGAAAATAAAAAACGGAGCAAAGAAAAGGGTGTTGTTCTCACATTCATTGAGGATTCCATTATTTAAATTCATGGTGGGGTTCATAATAAATTTGAGAGGAGGGGTATCATTTCTTTGTATTTTAGGAGTACTTAAAAATTTTCTTAGATTTTGGATACATTTTTAGGAACTTTGTAGAGGACAAGAAAAAAGCATTAAGTTTTTATGACGATTGATTATATTTCTCATAAAAGTGGTGTTATAACTTCAACTTTTTTAAATAGTTTATTAATAATTACCCTAAGGGCATCTATCAATATAAAAATACTTTTAACCTTATGTTGACCAAGGATTGAAAGTTAAATGTATGAAATAATCATAGATTTTGTCATTGGCAGGGTCCGGGACATGTTATTTCATTTTTAATTAATAAAATTCCTAAACGGGCAAGCTAAATAGAATTAGCATTTACTGATTTTATAATTTTTTTAACATAATTTTTTTAAAACATATATCTCCAAATCATGATAATTGGTTTGAATTTTCCCATTTGAGAAAGTGCTAAAAAGAAGCTGAGGTAATATATGTGATTGGTATCCACTAATTTTATTTTTATTTGTTTACTAATAATATGTCCATGCATAGATTAATTAAAAATTATATATAATTATAAAAGTATTAATTATATGTAGATATTTTCTATAAAAAAATTATGTATAGATAAAGATAATATTTTATTAATATTATTAAAACTAATTATATGTGTAGGGACACGATTTTTAGCCCAGGCCCCAAAATGTATGGGATCTTGGCCCAGTGAGCCCAGTATAATGAATTTGTAGAGAGTGGGTAAAAGAGCTAGGCTTTAGTGCATGATAACAGTTAATATGGTGTTCATGACAACCAAACAGAGATGAACTGAGTTTAGCTAAGAAAGTTTGTCATCGGCACAATCAGAGGAGCTTTGTTCAAGTAAATATTGGATGTGAATGGTTACAGGAGTTCTTGAGATTGCTATAGTGCTTTCTCTTCTCCTTCCTCCCCCCCGATCTCTAGGGTCTCTACTCTTATTTATACTACATATCTTCCTTCATCTCTACCCTACACGTGGATAGTTGATGGTTTATGCTGATACTTGTCTCATCATCCCCCTTAGAAGTCTTCTGGGGTGGTTGTAAGGCTGCAATAATACTATGTAGAGGTCACTTCCTCATTAATGCGGCCAGAGAGTTAGCTGGGGTGCATTCAATGCGGTAACAGCAATTTTTCCCAAGATATTTTGGGATTCTTCTCTATCCTTTATTCCTGCAATGCTTATCCATATTTCCAAAACCTCATAGATCGCACTTTTAGATGGCAGGCATCCTTTACGAACCTCGGCCTTGGCTAGCCGAGGACAAATTCATCCTCGACACAAACTCCTAGGCGATTATGTTCAATATTGTCTTTCTTATCCACTAGCATGGGTTTCCTTGGCTATACTTACCCATCCTCGGACGGCCCCTTATCCTCGGCTTGGGCCTTAAGCCCAAAACCCAATTGTATGATCTGGGCCCATGACCCCACAATAGCCCCTCAAAACTCCGGTTTTTTCCTCTCATCCGAGGAAAAAGGTGGGGTTTTGAATTCTTAAGAGTTAATTCTGCTTTGATCCTTTGATTTACACCCGGGGGAGTGCCATTTCACGCGCCCCATATTTGTACTGTAAATTGCTCCTTTCAGAGCTACCAATCTGAGGAGTTGGTTATAATTTTGGGTCTGTCTTGACACTTATAGAAAGATGCCATGTGTGTTAATTTTCCCAAAGCATGTGGTCCGAGGACTCATGCATGGCTAAGGTTTTGCTTAACACTTAGCAGGAGGTCCGAGGGACCCAACATACCCTCTATATAACGCTTAGCAAGAGATTTGTGGGGATCCGACATAGCTAAGGTTCTTCTTAGCAGGAGGTCTGAGGGACCCGACATAGCTAAGGCTCTTCTTAGCAGGAGGTCTGAGGGACCCGACATAGCTAAGGCTCTGTATAACGCTTAGCAGGAGATCCGAGGGGATCCGACATAGCTAAGGTTCTTCTTAGCAGGAGGTCTGAGGGACCCGACATAGCTAAGGCTCTGTATAACGCTTAGTAGGAGATCCGAGGGGATCCGACATAGCTAAGGTTCTTCTTAGCAGGAGGTCTGAGGGACCCGACATAGCTAAGGCTCTGTATAATGCTTAGCAGGAGATCCGAGGGGATCCGACATAGCTAAGGTTCTTCTTAGCAGGAGGTCTGAGGGACCCGACATAGCTAAGGTTCTACTTAGCAAGAGGTCTGAAGGACCCGACATAGCTAAGACTCTTCTTAGCAGAAGGTCTGAGGGACCCGACATAGCTAAGGCTCTGTATAACGCTTAGCAGGAGATCCGAGAGGATCCGACATAGCTAAGGTTCTTCTTAGCAGGAGGTCTGAGGGACCCGACATAGCTAAGGCTCTTCTTAGCAAAAGGTTTGAGGGACCCGACATAGCTATGGCTCTGTATAACGCTTAGCAGGAGATCCGAGAGGATTTGACATAGCTAAGGTTCTTCTTAGTAGGAGGTCTGAGGGACCCGACATAGCTAAGGCTTTGTATAATGCTTAGCAGGAGATCCGAGGGGATTCGACATAGCTAAGGTTCTTCTTAGCAGGAGGTCTGAGGGACCCGACATAGCTAAGGCTCTGTATAACGCTTAGTAGGAGATCCGAGGGGATCCGACATAGCTAAGGTTCTTCTTAGCAGGAGGTCTGAGGGACCCGACATAGCTAAGGCTCTACTTAGCAAGAGGTCTGAGGGACCCGACATAGCTAAGGCTCTTCTTAGCAGAAGGTCTGAGGGACCCGACATAGCTAAGGCTCTGTATAACGCTTAGTAGGAGATCCGAGAGGATCCGACATAGCTAAGGTTCTTCTTAGCAGGAGGTTTGAGGGACCCGGCATAGCTAAGGCTCTTCTTAGCAGAAGGTCTGAGGGACCCGACATAGCTAAGGCTCTGTATAACGCTTAGCAGGAGATCCGATGGGATCTGACATAGCTAAGGTTCTTCTTAGCAGGAGGTCTGAGGGACCCGACATAGCTAAGGCTCTGTATAACGCTTAGCAGGAGATCCGAGGGGATCCGACATAGCTAAGGTTCTTCTTAGCAGGAGGTCTGAGGGACCCGACATAGCTAAGGCTCTTCTTAGCAGGAGGTCTGAGGGACCCGACATAGCTAAGGCTCTGTATAACGCTTAGTAGGAGATCCGAGGGGATCCGACATAGCTAAGGTTCTTCTTAGCAGGAGGTCTGAGGGACCCGACATAGCTAAGGCTCTTCTTAGCAGGAGGTCTGAGGGACCCGACATAGCTAAGGTTCCGTTTAACCACTTCAATAGATTAGAAGATATCAATATATACCTTCCAGAACTAGCCCCGCCGCGGAGCCCCCTTGAATCGCTCTGTGTTGCTACCACTTCCTCTAATGGAGGTTCAGCGAACTCGGCCACCAGATTCGCGAGGACCTGACCCTTAACAGAGGTATGAGGCATGTGCTTGATGTTAGAAGCCCCTAGAACTGTGCTCCATTTAGCAATCCTCCCGTATAATCCACACTTCGAAGTATAGACCTAAGCGGAAGCTGAGTTAAGACAACAACTGTGTGTGCCTCATGTAGTGTCTTACTCACATAGTAAACTGGCCACCATAATGGCTTTCTCCAGGGACTCTTGCTAATGGGGGCTTGATCCTACCATAACTAACCGTTGCACTCACTATCACATAAGCTCTTCCCACAGACAACGCCAATTGTAAGGACACGATTTTCAGTCCAAGCCCAAAATGTATGGGATACTGGCCCAGTGAACCAAGTACAATAAATTTGTAAAGAGTGGGTAGAAGAACTAGGTTTTAGTGAATGTGATAACAGTTAATATGGTGTTCATGACAACCAAACAGAGATGAACTGAGTTTATCTAAGAAAGTTTGTCCTCGGCACAATCCGAGGAGCTCTGTTCTAGTAAATATTGGATGACAATGGTTACAGGAGTTCTTGAGATTGCTATAGTGCTTTCTCTCTCCCTTTCTCCCCCCCGATCTCTGGGGTCTCTACTCTTATTTATACTACATATCTTCCTTCATCTCTACCCTACACGTGGATAGTTGATGGTTTATGCTGATACTTGTCCCATCAGCCCCCTCTAGAAGTCTTCTGGGGTGGTTGTAAGGCTGCAATAATACTGTGCAGAGGTCACTTCCTCATTAATGCGGCCAGGGAGTTAGCTGGGGTGCATTCAATGCGGTGACAGCAGCTTTTCCCAAGATATTTTGGGATTCTTCTCTGTCTTTTGTTCCTGCAATGCTTATCCATATTTCCAGAACTTCATGGATCGCACCTCTAGATGGCAGGCATCCTTTACGGTCCTCGGCCTTGGCTAGCCGAGGACAAATTCATCCTCGGCACAAACTCCTAGGCCATTATGTTCAATATTGTCTTCCTTATCCACTAGCATGGGTTTCCTTGGCTATACTTACCCATCCTCAGACGGCCCCTTATCCTCGGCTTGGGCCTTAAGCCCAAAATCCAATTGTATGATCTGGGCCCATGACCCCACAATAGCCCCTCAAAACTCCGGTTTTTTCCTCTCAAGGAAAAAGGTGGGGTTTTGAATTCTTAAGAGTTAATTCTGCTTTGATCCTTTGATTTACACCCGGGGGAGTGCCGTTTCACACGCCCCATATTTGTACTGTAAATTGCTCCTTTCAGAGCTACCAATCTGAGGAGTTGGTTATAATTTTGGGTCTGTCTTGACACTTATAGAAAGATGTCATGTGTGTTAATTTTCCCAAAGCATGTGGTCCGAGGACTCATGCATGGCTAAGGTTTTGCTTAACACTTAGCAGGAGGTCTGAGGGACCCGACATAGCTAAGGCTCTGTATAACGCTTAGCAGGAGATTCGAGGGGATCCGACATAGCTAAGGTTCTTCTTAGCAGGAGGTCTGAGGGACCCGACATAGCTAAGGCTCTTCTTAGCAGGAGGTCTGAGGGACCCGACATAGCTAAGGCTCTGTATAACGCTTAGCAGGAGATCCGAGGGGATCCGACATAGCTAAGGTTCTTCTTAGCAGGAGGTCTGAGGGACCCGACATAGCTAAGGCTCTGTATAACGCTTAGTAGGAGATCCGAGGGGATCCGACATAGCTAAGGTTCTTCTTAGCAGGAGGTCTGAGGGACCCGACATAGCTAAGGCTCTGTATAACGCTTAGCAGGAGATCCGAGGGGATCCGACATAGCTAAGGTTCTTCTTAGCAGGAGGTCTGAGGGACCCGACATAGCTAAGACTCTTCTTAGCAGGAGGTCTGAGGGACCCGACATAGCTAAGGCTCTTCTTAGCAGGAGGTCTGAGGGACCCGACATAGCTAAGGCTCTGTATAACGCTTAGCAGGAGATCCGAGAGGATCCGACATAGCTAAGGTTCTTCTTAGCAGGAGGTCTGAGGGACCCGACATAGCTAAGGCTCTTCTTAGCAAAAGGTTTGAGGGACCCGACATAGCTATGGCTCTGTATAACGCTTAGCAGGAGATCCGAGAGGATTTGACATAGCTAAGGTTCTTCTTAGCAGGAGGTCTGAGGGACCCGACATAGCTAAGGCTCTTTATAACGCTTAGTAGGAGATCCGAGGGGATCCGACATAGCTAAGGTTCTTCTTAGCAGGAGGTCTGAGGGACTCGACATAGCTAAGGCTCTTTATAACGCTTAGTAGGAGATCCGAGGGGATCCGACGTAGCTAAGGTTCTTTTTAGCAAGAGGTCTGAGGGACCCGACATAGCTAAGGTTCTTTTTAGCAGGAGGTCTGAGGAACCCGACATAGCTAAGGCTCTTCTTAGCAGAAGGTCTGAGGGACCTGACATAGCTAAGGCTCTGTATAACGCTTAGTAGGAGATCCGAGGGGATCCGACATAGCTAAGGTTCTTCTTAGCAGGAGGTTTGAGGGACCCGACATAGCTAAGGCTCTTCTTAGCAGGAGGTCTGAGGGACCCGACATAGCTAAGGCTCTGTATAACGCTTAGGAGGAGATCCGAGAGGATTTGACATAGCTAAGGCTCTTCTTAGCAGGAGGTCTGAGGGACCTGACATAGCTAAGGCTCTGTATAACGCTTAGCAGGAGATCCGAGGGGATCCGACATAGCTAAGGTTCTTCTTAGCAGGAGGTCTGAGGGACCCGACATAGCTAAGGCTCTTCTTAGCAGGAGGTCTGAGGGACCCGACATAGCTAAGGCTCTGTATAACGCTTAGCAGGAGATCCGAGGGGATCCGACATAGCTAAGGTTCTTCTTAGCAGGAGGTCTGAGGGACCCGACATAGCTAAGACTCTTCTTAGCAGGAGGTCTGAGGGACCCGACATAGCTAAGGTTCCGTTTAACCACTTCAATAGATTAGAAGATATCAATATATACATTCCAGAACTAGCCCCGCCGCGGAGCCCTCTTGAATCGCTCTGTGTTGCTGCCACTTCCTCTAATGGAGGTTCAGCGAACTCGGCCACCAGATTCGTGAGGACCTGACCCTTGACAGAGGTACGAGACATGTACTTGATGTCAAAAGCCCTTAGAACTGTTCCCCATTTAGCAATCCTCCCCGTATAATCCGCACTTCGAAGTATAGACCTGAGCGGAAGCTGAGTTAGGACAACAACTGTGTGTGCCTCATGTAGTGTCTTACTCACATAGTAAACTGGCCACCATAATGGCTTTCCCCAGGGACTTTTGCTGATGGGGGCCTGATCCTGCCATAACTAACCGTTGCACTCACTATCACACAAGCTCTTCCCACAAACGGCGCCAATTGTAGGGACATGATTTTCAGCCCAAGCCCAAAATGTATGGGATACTGGCCCAGTGAACACAGTACAATAAATTTGTAGAGAGTGTGTAGAAGAACTAGGCTTTAGTGAATGTGATAACAGTTAATATGGTGTTCATGACAACCAAACAGAGATGAACTGAGTTTATCTAAGAAAGTTTGTCCTCGGCACAATCAGAGGAGCTTTGTTCTAGTAAATATTGGATGAGAATGGTTACAGGAGTTCTTGAGATTGCTATAGTGCTTTCTCTTCTCCTTCCTCCCCCTTAATCTCTGGGGTCTCTACCTTTATTTATACTACATATCTTCCTTCATCTCTACCCTACACGTGGATAGTTGATGGTTTATGCTGATACTTGTCCCATTAGCCCCCTCTAGAAGTCTTCTGGGGTGGTTGTAAGGCTGCAATAATACTGTGCAGAGGTCACTTCCTTATTAATGCGGCCAGGGAGTTAGCTGGAGTGCATTCAATGCAGTGATAGCAGCTTTTCCCAAGATATTTTGGGATTCTTCTTTGTCTTTTGTTCTTGCAATGCTTATCCATATTTCCAGAACTTCATGGATCGCACCTCTAGATGGCAGGCATCCTTTGCAGACCTCGGCCTTGGCTAGCTGAGGACAAATTCATCATTGGCATAAACTCCTAGGCCACTATGTTCAATATTGTCTTCCTTATCCGCTAGCATGGGTTTCCTTGGCTATACTTACCCATCCTCAGACGGCCCCTTATCTTTGGCTTGGGCCT
Organism: Quercus aquifolioides; assembly: GCA_019022515.1. Lineage (NCBI taxonomy): Eukaryota > Viridiplantae > Streptophyta > Magnoliopsida > Fagales > Fagaceae > Quercus > Quercus aquifolioides. The sequence goes on from CM032330.1 coordinate 34,400,538, forward strand.
TAAGCCCAAAATCCAGTTGTATGATCTGGGCCCATGACCCCACAATATGTATAAAAGATAATATTATTAAAATAAAAATGCTTATCTGTAAATATAAAATATCAAAATTTTTAATAATATCAAAATTATCTGAGTCTATTAAAAATTTTATAGACTTTTGCATAAAATAAATTAACTATGTTAATAATTTTTTATTAAAGAGCTAATGATAAAAAGACTTTAATTATAATAGTGTAATACACACACATAATATTGAGTTATTTGGAGCAAGGTCTATAGTGAGCATGTTTCATAATCTAAACAGGTTTTAAAATTTATTTTTAAATTAAATTAAATGAAGCATCTAAAAAATAATTACTAATAGAGTTTTACTTAAAAATTATGCAATGCTCTTGGATAAGCCTTGATATACAGAGTCTGTTTGGCAAAGATTATTTTTGCCAACTTATTTTACTATTCAGCTTATTGGGTTGAAGTCGGTGAATTTGAGATTCTTGTTCGAGTGGCCCTGCACCCTTTGGTGAAAATGACATGCATTATGTTGTAGATTTTATTGATTTTCTCTCTTGGCGATTATAATCTTTTGATTATGTAATTTTTTTTAGGAGAATACTCTGTAATTTTTCACCCTTTTGTTAAACAAGAAATGATATTCACTGGAACATCAAACTGCTCAAGTAACTTCAAGAAAAAAATGAATGCATTTACTCTAGGAAACAACATTCACTCCATCATTGTGGTTTAATGAGTTTGGTACATTTTGATTGACTATTGCTTATAGCAAATACAGTGGAACAGGGTAATACTAGATCCATACTCATATAAATGGATCTAGAATTAACTCCTAAAACTTGTAAAATAGACCTAGCAAGCAAGGAAATGAGCCTAAAATTTGAAAACGACTCACCAAGCAGGAAATTGAGTAGAATTAACTCCTAAAATGTTGAAAATATACCTAACAAGTAAGGAAATGGGTTGATTGAGTCATGGTATGCTTACATATCTAGTGGTAGAAATGTAAACTAATTAGTATAGGTTTCTAGATATTAAGTTGAGAACTCGAGACCAAATGACCTGTAGCTGTAGGGATCTTAGCGGTCCATCGTAAACGGGCAATTGCATAGGACAAAAAAGGGGAAGCTGTCAAGGATGACCTTATAGAGAGTGTTACTTTGTTGAAAAGACCAAGTTTGATTGAACAGGTTTGAGAATAGAATACCTAAACATTGAGTTGTTGCAATTTATATTTACTATGTGACTGCATTGGTCATAAGCAATTTAAATGTCCTTGGGGGAAGATCACATATTGTGTGTCGCATGGTTAAATTTAATATGTCTTCCCTCCATATGTAGCTCCTAATAATTGTAATTGATATTTTCCCTGTTAAAATCACTCTCAAAGACATCATACACCAAAAAGAACTATCACACTCATTTATTGTGCAGACATTGAACATGTAGGTATCAATCAAGTTTCTAGCACATTAATTAGTCATTTGTTTGTTTTTTTACTTCAATTATAGATAATAGAAAAAAAAAAGTGTTTTATGTAAAATTATGGCAAGTTCTTATTTATTTAAGCTTTAATCCCACTTGCTTTTGGATTGCATGTTAAGTGGGGGTAAGAAGTGATGTTGACAATCTTGTTGGGATCATAATATGTCTTACTGTATCCATGCTTTTATTTTATATTAATTGCGGTTTACTTGTCAGATAATTGCTAACAATCTATTTGCTGCCATGTCAGATATGCAGGCACTAGATAGAGTACAGCCTGGACCCAACGATCAGACCCAGTTAACCCTACAGCCGAATCATCGGTCAACTCCGCTTTGGAGGCGCGCCACCGACGAGGTACGTAGTTGTATTATTAATACATGTCTATTTTATAATTACCTCGTGTGCACTACCTAACACAATACTTGTCCGTGTGCAAGAGGTGCCTGGCATCATAAAGGTTCGACACCATAAATGTGTATTGCCGCAGGGTGGGCTAGACCTACGTATCATGCAATACATAGATGCAGCAGGTTTAACCGGGTTATTCAAGGTTCTCGATATGGAGGTCGACCATGCCTTGATCATGGCCTTGGTCAAGCGGTGGCGTCAAGAGACGCACACGTTTCACTTACCCCATGGAGAAATGGGTATCACCTTGCAAGATATCGAGGTGATGCTGGGGATTCCAGTAGATGGGTTGCCTGTCACTGGGAGGACAGACCGGCGATGGAACTTGGTGTGCCGAGATTTGTTGGGCCATGAACCTCCGCCCGTGATACCGAACTCAAACAAGTCTACCCTTACTGGGGCGAGGATAAAATACAAGTGGCTTGATGAACTGTTTGCCGCTCCCCCAGTTGCAGACGCCAGTGACGAAGTTGTGCAGCAACATGCCTACTACCACATACTTGTATGGATGGGGGCCCTGTTGTTCATGGACAAGTCTGCGGACCGGGTCTCACTGTTGCCTCTGTAGTTGCTCAACTCAATCAGCAATGCGAGACGATATAGCTGGGGTAGTGCAGCATTGGCCTGGCTCTATAGGCAACTTTGTAGTGCATCGAAGAAGGATGCGATGCAGATTGGAGGAGCACTCTTGTTGGTGCAGCTATAGGCATATTCAAGGTTCCCACAATTATGCCCTATTGTGAGGCCACCTCTACCGCCAGTGCACTCAGGGCCCCATGCCATTAGGTACGTTCATTGAGTTCTCGTTATTCAAGCTAAGTGTCTCTTAGGAATAATTATTTATGTGTAATAGTATATTACATTTTATTTGTCTATTTGATATAATTAAAAATATGTCAAACTAACAAACAAAAGAAACTTATCAATGCTTAGTATATGTGTAACACCCACCTCACTTAAATTTAATTTAATTGCTTCTGGAGTGAAATTGATGAATTATTTAATTTATTTTAAGGTGATATTTATTTTATATTATGATCACTACAAAGAAAATAAATAAAAGAAGATGTAACGTGAGAGTTATTTTTGTAGATTATTCATATTTAACTTTTAGTCTCCTTATCAATTAAGGAAAAGGATAAGAGGTTTCCTATTTGAATTAGGAGTTTAAGTGATATTGGAATTCTTTAGAGTTCTGGCCTATCTAAACAACCTTAATATGAGTTTTAGTGGGAATTAAAGTCTTGGAAGCTTAATTAAGTTTTAGTGGGTCTTAAACTCTAGCCCAAGTAGGAGTGTTATTTTAGAGTACTAATTGGAGTCGAATTGATATTCCTAGACTGAAGTGGAGTGTTATTTTAGAGGTATATATACTGGGTCTTTTAAGTCAGTCACGTGAAAGGCAGAGAGAGACGGCAAGATAAAAAAAAAAAGAAAAAAAAGAAAAAAGAAAAAAAGACGAAATCAGTGTTTAGCGTATGAAATACTAAGAGTGGAGAATTAGGGTTTCTGAAAATTGAAGGGATAGAAGACCGTGGAACTGCTAGGGGCAGCCAGCAAATTCGTTATATTGAGGTAAACATCAATATATGCACGCCTTAGTGATAACATATTTGATTAAGGAACCTTCGTCTCTAGGCTGCTTGAAAATATTGGAATTATACCAACATTTGCAAAAGAATAGAAGTTATCATGGACTATTTAATTAAATAGTTAAATATGTTATACAAATATGAATTATACAAATGTTTCAAGTTTCTAATTTATTATCAATGCATGATACAGGTTACTAAATTCTTCGGGTAGAAATCACTTTGTAAACTTATAGTATCCTTTATATGCCTCTTACGGGTAGGAATCTTATTGGATGCCATATTTATATGTAATTTGGGATAATATGATCTATAAGCATAAAATTATTTGGAAGCCAACTTGTACTGGGAGAATTAAATAATCTAGAGATCTACATATTCGGCTCATTAGAAATTGTTTACTAGGTATTGATTTTTGGAGTTCTTGATAAAGCAATTCAGTACTAAGTTAGCTGTAGTTTCAAAATAAGTTGTGAGATACGAATTTTAAGAGTGAAATTTGTATTTTCATTGCTGCCTTAGTGTATCCATTCTTATTGAGTTGTCTTATCCTTATTTAGGTTTTAGTTGTCATTAATTCAGACAATTGAAGTGAAGCTTGGTTTAGCAACTAGAGGTAAGTGGACTTCAGAACATGACGTCTCTCAAGATGTATATATTCATATATATTTTTGGTAAAAATAAATAAATAAATATATATATATACACACACATAATTGCAAAAGTAAAGTTTCCAAAAACTTATACCATTGTCAATGCTTTATACACGTACTTGAATTTTATTATTTCTTGTATATTACTTTGAAACTGTATAAGTTAAGAATGATTCAAAACTATATTTTTGAGAAAGTATTTATTATATGATATGTGGTTTATATTGACAATATTGTAATAAAGAAAGAATGTTTTCAAACGGTCAGCTAGACAGTTTGCAACCTTTGCCAACACAGGGTTAAGTGTTGGCCTTTGGCCGATGTAGTGTTATTTTGGTGTGGTACAGTGTTATCGTTTGCTCTTTGGAGCCAGTGTTGCCTCTTTGAGGTTAGTGTTATTGTTCCCAATGGGAATCACCCATCGAGTGTTTAGCAATTTATGTCTTTGTCTAGCTAATATCTAATGTTTTCCATATCGAACTACTGTTTTATTGTTATTGACCTTTATAAGTGGAAAAATTGTTTATTACCAATATATATTGGTTCTACCTATTTAGTGTATTTTGGCTAACTAAAGTGGTTATTATTTTATTTAACGATTACAGTGTTATAGGTAAATGTTTTAAGCTTGATAGTTTTTATAGAATATATTATATTACTATTAAAGCTATGTGTTAATGTTTTGTAAAGACTATATTTTATCAATGATACTAATGTTTTGTTTTGAAAGACATCCTCATGTTATGTAGTCTCTTATTGGGCTTCTAGCTCACCCCTTTTCTCCACCCTTTCAGATTAAAGCAATGCAATACCTTTTGGAGGTAGATCATTGGAGCCATAGATTGAAGACTTCTTTTGAAGCTATGTTAGTTGATGGACTGTTTTAGTATATTTTCTTAGGATAGTGAGTTTGGCATTTGTGGATCTCTTGAGATTGTATTCGGAGACAATATTGTTAAACTTTTGTTTTTATGGATTTCTTAGGAAAGATTTTTGATGGTTTCAAATATGTTTGTGGATATTTAAATTACACGCTGTTCCATTTTATTAGTACTGATTATTAACAAGACAGGTTATGCATCTAAATCCTTGGTACGGGTTTGGGGTGTTACAATACGGATGTGAAATATAAAGCAAAGTTTGTTAAATGTAAAGTTTAGTAATGAGCATTTGTCGACACCCCATGTTTGCTAGGTGGAGCGGGCCAAAATGCACAGCAGAGCATGCCACACACGTCCTTGCTGCGTACTGGACGTCGCTAGCTACACTACGGGCAGAGTAGGTATTCAGTTAATTTACGTCCTCAATTCGAGGTTTTTATTTTCGTTTCCCTCAATTGCATGACCACGTTTTTATTTTTATTTTAGTTTGAATTCTCGGATTGTTGTAGGAATGAGTTGATTTCAAAATATTGGTTCCATCCCATCATTTAACTCAATTGGAATGTCCATTGTGAATTACTTCACATTAGAACTTCCTGTTGCAGCACCTGCATGAATACGACCAAGCATAAACTCAAAAATTCTTGAATGTTAAATCAAAGGCTTCAATTCTTTTATTTTAACCTAGCATAAACAAATATTATATAATCCAACAATTTTAAAACCTTATATTTGGAGACTTCTTATTATCAAAAGTAGGGGTGTACGTGTGCATGAGTCGAGTTGGGTTGGATTGAAGGGTTTTTTCCAACTCAACCTAAGCATGTCGGGTTGAGAAATTCCTAACTCATTACATGTGTAGAAACCAACGCAACCCGACTCAAGTGAGTCAGGTTAAGTTGGGCTGGATCAATGGGTTATATTTAAATTTAGTCATATATATATATATATATATATATATTAGTTTGATTGCATGCTATATCCTTCATTATGTACAGAAACGTTTGTGATTTACACCAAAAAAAAGAAAAAAGAAAGAAGAAATTGTCCCTTTTCCAAGATGTTTGAACTGAATAAGTAACTTACCTATGTATATGTTGTTCAATACAACATGTGCAACATGCGCAAAAGATTGAGCAAGACAAAGTGAGTTCAAACCTGTGTTGCAACAAAAAAAAAAAAAAAAAACTCCATCAATTCTTACAAATGTCATTAATCTAATGCAATGGTAAGAAGGCACACCTATTGTTCATATATAATTGGTTATAATTCAACGAGAAATGAATTTACCTAAGAGTATACCAAAGATAATTAGATTTGTCTTTGGTTGTATTTGTGTGCTCAAGTAATTCATTTGATTTTAATGATGCATTTCCGAAATTCACGATGACATCTTTAAATGCTTCCCAGCTACTAACTGAATCAAAAGCTTGTGTTGATTTACTGATTCTGTCATTATACACCGTTTTAACCTATTTAAGATAAGAGAAAGTAGAACTTTTAGCCTGCCATCAAAAGAGAAGAAAAAATTTCAAAAAAAAAAAAAAAAACTTTATATAAGCCGAATGATTGTAAACTCACAAGATATCAATTAAATTCTAAACAAGAAATTTCCTACTATAAATTTGACAAATATGGATCTTTTCAAAACAAGGGAATCAAGGCATATTAAAATATAAATGATATTTTCAAAGCTCAAACAATATATGCTAGAAATTTGGTTAAAAAAAATAAAAATTAAGCCTGTACAGTTTGTAATTAATTAATAAAATGTTATGAGCTCAATTGAAGGTTAGACTCCAGGATCCAGGATTACTAATAAGTAGACAATTTAGTATTGAGTGTTCTAACTGTTAGAATCTAGGATTACAAACATGTATAAAACTGCAAAAAACATCGTCACATTGTAAGTTATAAATTACCTTTGCTGAATTGAAGGTTATATTTTTACCGTCTAGTCGAATACTGATCGACTTCGAAAGCAATTCAAGTGGTATATTTTGAAGTTGTACAGTAACATTCTGTTTCGCATAGTTAGTAAGAAATGCCGCACAGCCTCCATTTTCTTCTTGGAAGACAATGGCCTAGGTTTAAAGAAACAAATAAGTGTTAATCAGTGATATATGAGAAAACATAAAGAATTTTGACACATTACCTCTTGTTGTTGACCTAAATGAAAAGTTGGTTCGTGCTCCTTGCACCAAAGTTGTAGAGCACAATTTAATTGCAGCATGCAACTCCTTAAGTTGTCCCCACTTGAGCTGCCTTAATAGTCCTAAAATTTTTAAAAGTTGTGGATTATTAATTACTACTTTATTCATATAAGTTTAGAAGCGTGCAACATATGCTATTCACCATATTCATCAAGAGGAGCTTGATCATAATAAGTTGTGATTTACATTGCAAAGCTTGTTCCACAAAATTTGTTCCACCATGGTACTAAGATAAGGAATGTAATTTTAGACATTGACATGATTAGTTTCAGATAACTAAAATTGTTAGATTATTTCTAACACTAAAATTTATAAGAAAATATATTTAGATAGAAATGCAATGTCTTCAGCAGACCTTATATATGTCTTCCCTCCATGTTTTTGATAGCTTCAAGAGAAAATTAAGTGCAGTTAGTTTAGTCTTAGAATGATTAATAGTCATTTTTTTCTCATTCATTGAAACATTGTTAATGACTAATGCAATTAATCTAGTACAAGTTTTCTATTACGATAAAAAGCTTTTGTGAAATCATCAACTTGGATTCATCTTACAACCATAAGGATGCTCTAGTACCCTCCTCTAAGTCTGGTTCAGATTGAAAACCCTAGTATCTGATGGTGTCACTTACCTTTGAATGTTATGCATATGAACATGGGGCTGAAAATGGAATGTGGATCTCGGTCAACCTAGATCTTTTACTATTTTATGCAGATCAATGCTAGTCATTGTTTTAATTGCTTGTTGACTTCATTGTGTTAATATTTTGAACACAATGTTGCTGTTCTTTTACTTTCTTCCCAAGAATCCTTGAAGATTTTGTGTACAAATAGAAGCAAGAAATTCCATGCTTTCCATATTACATATCACAAACATAATCTTAAATTAGTATGATGTCTCACTATCACTAACATAATCCACTTATGCAGATTGTATGGGAGCCGTACACACATACGCTGGGCTCCCTGCCTACGTATTGCACTGTCGGGCAGCATATTTGGAGGGCCAAGGTGCCATTGATATACTTTTGGATAGTGGAGGGGCATCATCCCGAGCAGGTCCTCCGTCAATTTGGGATGAAGCAACCAGTTCCACTTGTCGTGGATACGTCGACTGCCCTTCACAAGATATCCGTCCAGGGTAAATGGGAGAAGGACTAGGAGGCAGAACATGCTGTCTTTATTCAGCAATGGGCCAATCGAGAGAATGAAGTTCGCAGGTCCCCTTTCCTGGATGGTGATGATACGTACCTCGTTCAGTACATGATGTGGTACAATCGCAACACAAGGCAGTACATAACACCAGAGTCTGCGTACTGGGAACTCATGGTGAGGCAAAAATTCCTATTTTATGGATGAAACCATTGTTCGATTAAATATCTTTAGCAACTTTATCATGCATGCAAAACTCCACAATAATTATTGTTGTTACATCTCTATGAGTTTATCTTTCATTATGTTTTAAAGTCAAAAAATACTGCATGATTTAAGTTGTTCATAAATAACTGAATTTGTCTTGATCCAATTTGTTTTCGTGAGGAATGGTTAATTGGCAATGACCAATGATGACCACACCTTTGTTCATATAATTACATTCAAATTTTAAAAAGGGTGGGTTGGGTTTTATTCTTTTATTTTTATTTTTGGTTGGCTTGTAATTTCAAATGGATGGTGCAACTATTTTTAGTAGTGATAAATTCACATTTCATGATAGTTCACTATCACACTAGATAGCCTTACCTCCAGGACTGAAAGCTAATTACATATTCCTTGATAGATATTACCTCTAGGACTGGGAAATCCCTTACTAAACTGTTGGTAGAATGCAATTTCCAACAGCTTAAAGGTCATTTGAAATCTTGCTAGTATGCAGCAAGGAGATGTGCTAGACTACTAGATTCAAGTATGATATATGTTGTAATTTATGGTACTTCCCTTAATTGAAACTTTAAGCTCGCGTTTGATATTTTCAATTCATTGGATTCGGACGTGTACCTTAGGAAATAATAACTTCAAAATATGTGTCCTGATTGCAGTATGATATTAATGGAGTTGTAACTCTGGTGAAGCCTAGATACACAAATGAAATTCAGATATTTTCACTTATGCTAAGATAACTCGTTTTGTACAACCAACCATACGTGTTTTTCGGAAGTATTATCTCAATGTTTAGATTGCATAGCCATAAACATAACAGGAAACTGTAAATTCCTAAGTGCTGGGGTGGAACTATAATTTTTTGCACCCCGGGGGGGGGGCAACCCCTATTTCTATATGCTGTCTTTTTATAGATGTTTAATAATTATAAGTAATATAAGGAGTTCATTAGCTATGTTTACTACTTTTTCTTTCGATTTTGGAACAGATTTATCGAAGTTTTGCATCATACCTACGTTCTTACTTTTATAACGCCCTTGTTTTGTAGGTTCGAACAATGATTAGGTCTATACAGAGGTGCGAAGAAGGTTCTGACATGCACAATGACCTTACATATACACTACAGCTTGTAGAGGAGCTGGGCTGACTGAAATTGGCGGATGCGCTCGCAGAAGCATTTGACATTGGCACACAGGCCCCGAGTCGTGGCAGGCAAAGTGGTAGGTCTCAAGGGGGTGGACGTCGTGGAGGTGGTCGAGCTGGTCACGGCCGTACGACCGACCCAGATCCTATCTATGAGGAAGGGGATGACTCGGGTGCAGAAGAGTCATGGCTTGGCACTGATTGGGTACTATCTGACGACGGCGGCAGGACACCACGACCCACGTCTAGCGCTAGTGTTGGGCCATCGCACACTACCGGTCATGAGGGCACTGTTCCAGCCCAGACTACGTCCCATGATGCTAGCACGGACTATGAGGACCCTCCCCGAATGTCACCCCCAGTTTTCAGTGGATCTGCCCATGATGGTGGATGCATATTTGTCCCTACACCAGGCATGCCCACCCCACCTCTAGTGCATGTGGACCCCACCATGGAGGCTTCATCTCCAACCCCCCCCGAAGAGGCTGTACAGATTGAGCAAATACCGACTGAGGACATTGAGCCAGTGGAGGGTTTGCGAAGATCGCGACGCCCTCCTGCGCATGCTCCCGATTGTGGGACCGATGATGGTATGTACTTCGTCTACACTTTCCATCTTCATGAGCTACTTATACTACGCACGACCATTGATTAGGTTAATTTAATTATGCTGTTGTGTCTAATAAAACAGGTAAGATTAGACCTGTCAGGGCATATGGGCGGAAACGAAAAGATCATTAAATGCCTTAGTGTATGCTTATACTTCCTACCTATAAGTGACTGGATATTTCTGTTTCACTTATCTTTTAAAGTTGTATCTTTCTTTTAGAGCACATATATGGTGGAAACGAAAAGGCCATTGAGCCTGAAGTTAGTGTGTGCTTATTCTTCATGTGCATAGGCGATTGGAATAAGCATGCAAAATGTTCTAATTGGGGAGAATCTTGGTGGCTGTGCATCTATTTGTGGATCATTGCTTGGGGAGAATATTGGCTTTCAATGTGTTTGTTGTCAACAAATTGAGATTTTGTAGAAAACCCATAAGGTGTATTGTATTTGGTCATGTATGTGGAAGTTTTTATGGGCTTGGACTTTTGATTGCAAATGGACAAATGCCTCGATTGGTATTCATTTGAAGCCAAACTTTCTTGTATTTTGATATGTTGTTAGCTGGAGTAAAGTGGGTTGTAAGAGAGCCAGAAGAAGTAATTTGATACTTTTCATAAAAGAGTTTGAGGAGGAAGTTTATGCGGATCAATGGCACAACCAACTCCTTTGTAGCAAATCATTTATCCAAGTCTCTACAATGCTTGGCACCATGACTATAAGAGCTTCTGAGGAGGAAGACCGATTCTTTTAAAAGAATCTTGAACTGATTGACAGAAATGCCAGTCCTTTTTTCCATAGTTTTGCAGCAAATGAGTGGTTGATCCAAAGGTTAGAAACACTTAGTGCAGTTGTTCTTGCCTCTTCAGCACTCTGCATGGTCATGGCTTTCTCCTGGAACTGTTAGCTCTGGTGAGTTTTACCTTGAAGAATTATTTTTTCTATCTTTAACGATTTACAGTTCTTGTATAGACGCTTCAATTTACTGGAGATGGTTTTTTAAACATGCTTCTGGAGTTATAATGAGCTGTAAAACATGCGTATTAGATTCTTTATAACAATTTCTCCTTTTATTGCAAGATTTATTGGAATGGCACTTTCTTATGGTCTTTCATTAAACATGTCACTTGTCTTCTCAATTCAAAATCGGTGCACTTTACCAAATTATGTCATTTCTGTAGAGAACAAAAAAATACATGCATATACCTAGTGAGGCCCCCGAAGTAAGTACAGGAAATCTTTACGCTTTTTATTGCTTTAGATTTTCCCCACTTAGAGGTGTTTGTGCTGCTTCAGCAGATTTCTCATGGTGCTATTCAGTTTACTGCATATGCGGAACTTCGTAAGGGTATGATTGACCGGATAGGGTGTGTACATGCAGGATTGTACAGTGGATTTTAGTTTGTTTCTGCTGGCATTTGCTATGCCAATGGTCATTTGGCCTTGATGCGGGTGGATATAATCTAACAAAATCTACCAGGGTGAGATGCATGATAACTTAGATATATCTTCTTGCACATGTCACACATCTGTCTGAATGGATCTTCTGTCCATAACTGAGATTCCATCCTTTTTTTTTTAAGAAAAACAAGTATATAGGAGTATTAAAAGGTAGGATTTTGGTGCTATGGCTAGTGCCCTCTAAGTGTATAGGAGTATTACAAGTATGTTCTCTTGGGAATTTATATCATACTTCATCGTTATTTATCTGTAATATTACTCCACTTATCAACATATAAGGCACAATAAGTTTTAATGTCCACTATAATTTATCTAAAGCATTCGGAACATGGGGCATTCTGAGTATTGTATACGAGGAGTATTTTAAGTTAAGAAAGACTCATTGGAGTTAAGTGTAGGCTTTTGCACAGCTTTTAAAACTCTGTAAGTTACGCATAGTGGAAGGAGTATAATTGTTTGCTTTGTGATATTATTAATTGGGTGGTGTTTGTATTTCTGATATGAATGTTTGATGATATATTAATTCTTATAGTCTACATAATTTTTTTCCCAGAATTCAATGGATTATACTGTTCTGGGTGCATCCTCTAGAATTGTTGCTGTTCTTCCATTCCAAGTAGGCATTTGTCTTGGGTGGTGTTAGACCATGAATTGTTGATTTCATTTGTTAGTTGATCATCGCTTCTTATATGGTTGGGTGACTTTGATTTCCAGGTTGTAAGAGCTCGGTTGCAGGTTTGACAATGTGACCTTTCATTCCTTTTTGTCTCTGTATATGTTGTGTAATTATCAAACATATTGAAGGAAGATGACCGATCCATTCATCATAACTATTAACGTTTCCCCTTGAAGTACTGCATAGCCTTTAGTGAAATTTTTATTTTTTATTAATGGCTGGAATTTGGTCATATCTGTTTCCCTCTGCAGCAAAGACCAAGTAGTGATGGAATTCCAAGATACATGGATTGCTGGCATGTTGTGAAGGAAACTGCACGGTAAGTATTTAGCCTAGATTTAATTTTCATAGCCAAAGAAGGAAAGCTCTAACTGGAGTGCAAACACATTGCTCTTTTGTAAATTGTAGGACAATTGGTCATGCCTAACAGCTTGGCGATTGAGGTTATATAATCTTGGTGAATAAATTACTGTTCTCTGCTTTGGTCTATAGTGGATCCCTTTGTTGGAATTCCAGTCACCATTTTTTTTTTTTTTTTGATAGGTAATAACAAACTTTATTGATAATAAAAGTACAATGACCTTACGATAGTGAACTCACTGCATTGAAAAGAATTCAAACCAATAAAAAAGAAAGACTAACTGAATTAAGGAATTCTAGTCACCATATAGATGGGTGATAAATTTCCTTGGATTAAAACCACCATGCGCCCCCCCCCCCCCCCCCCCCTTTTTGGGATTGTTAACATGAATTTTAGTAGTCCATATCCTTTACAAGAAATCTTGACAATGCCAAAGAGAAACCCTCCACTGAGCACTTGTTGCTCCAACGAAGATCAGATGAGCTAATTTTTCTATAAGCAAAATACTAAATCTGTGCATTTTCTCGCAAATGCTATAAGAGTATAAAGAGCTAATGATCTCAAGTTGTGAAGGTGGGAGATTTTGGCTCACCACAGTGAGTAACAAACTCGATTTAGGTTTTTAGACGTTCTTACTTTCATTATAAACTTGAGACATTTCCTCATCTATAAGGCTAATCTATTCTGTTGGGGCTTGCAGGTTCGAGGGTGTTCGAGGTTTTTACAAGGGCATTACACCAAACCTCCTGAAAAATGTTCCCGTTAGAAGGGAACCGGCCTCCATCAAATTGGCCATCTATGGGTAAAGTTGAGATACATGGTTTACAGGTAACTATTTTTTTTGATTTAATGTTAAAATTAAAGAAGGTTCTTATGCTGAGATTCTAAGAATATCAATGTTAAAATAGATCAGATATAGGCCTGATGCACCACTTATTCTGAGGGGGATTAGTTGCACATTTGAGGAAGGGCACAAAATAGGTATTGTTGGCAGAACTGGCAATGGGAAGACCACTCTCATAGCTACGTGGAATTTTTTGTCTAGTGGAGCCAGCTGGAGGGAAGATATAGTAATGTATCTATTGAAACCTGTAGTACTCCACTGTGCAGTTGTAGTCCTTAAACTTGAAGACTAAGAACAACATGTGCTTTGTAATTGGGCTGCCATTCACTTCATAGATTGAATCTTTGTTGGGAACTTCAGTGGAGAGCATCCAAAGAAGGGACTCCCATTGGTTTCTCCCAATGGGAGTCACCAGCAAAAACTAACCGCTTGTGGATCAGTTTTTCCAACATCAATTTTGCATCATACACTTATCCATGTAATGTTAACTTTTCAAGTAATTTTGAAATTTTAGGTGTAACTTTTTCTTTAATTCAGAATAATATTACAAGTCACATCATAATTTTTGGGGTTTTATTTAGTGTTTTTGGGATTCAAGAATCTTTATATAGCTGTGTTATTTGTTTTTTTAGTTGGTTGGTGTCAATTTTTATTCATGGTTATTTTGTTCTGGACTTTCTATATTCTGGGTATTAAATTTTTCATAATTGACTTGAAGAATTTCGATCATTTTCTGATGTTCGACAATTTTTCATGTATGAACAATTCCAATCTTATCTTTTTTAAAGTTTGAATTTTTCTTTGATTGGTATGGATTGCAGTGAATCCTCCCAGTGGATTTCCAAATCATTCATCCAGAGGTTCTGCAATTCATTGTTGTGTTTGATGTCATGTACATTCATTAATCGTGACTCATTGTGTATGGGCTGATCTTGTATTTTGTAACTACACAATAATGGACTGAAGTGAACCAAATAGATCTCATACGACCAAAGCTGACTGAATAGGATCAAATAGAGTGAATAGAATGTACTAGACCGAATAGGACCAAAGTGGACCGAATAAGACCAAAGTAGATATAATGGACCGAATAAGACCAAAGTAGTGCTGAAACAAAAATAATAAGGTTACTTTCCCATATATATATATATATATATATATCTGCCAGTCAAACAGCTGGAAAACGATGACACTTCTAGATAAACCACACACACAAAACTAGTTACTTGCAAGTATACATATCTTATTGAATACCACAAAAAGAAGTCATACTTTTGCATTCATTTACCCGTACATTGTCTCGTGGGTGCATCAACTTCATCATCCCCCACAACATGGGCCACCACTTCATTCAACATGTTCGCACTTAAGGTTGCAATCCTCCTTGCGTGGTCACTCTCCTCAATGGCAACTTCCAACTGATACCTTAACAAGGTGTTCCTAATGTCTCCACTGCCGTAGTTGGTTCCTTCGCTTGGAGAAGTGCTAGGTGGAGTTGAGGTTTATATGTTCGGAGTTGCCCATGATGCAGACGCACCACCATGCACGTCCATACCATTACAATGCAAATACTCCATGTATACGGCTTCTGCTTCCCTTCAATCTTTATATGATTTGTGATTGGTGTTTCGCAATTTATGAACTTGTCTGCTCGCATCTAGCCAACTGTCATATATGCCTGGAACACGACCGTTAAACACAACATAGGTACGTCCCATCCCGCTCTACAAACACGCAATGGTGGGAAGTCCTTGCACCAAAATGGTGGATGCACCTTCTTACTAGTGGAGTAAGTCTGGCTTTTTGTAGAGGAAATGGAAACAGAAACTCGATTTTTAAGAAATCGAGTTATGTGTTAATAACTCCATTTACATAATACGGAGTTACACGTAACTCAATTTCTAAATTACTGAGTTTCTAGTTTGCCGTCATATCAATATATCATGTCAACGGTAACTCGATAGGATAGAAGTCGAGTTTGTAAGTAAAATCGATTTCCTAGATATCGAGTTATGATTCAGCCCATTTCAGAACCCATGCACGTGTCTGGCTCTTTTTGTGCTAAAAACCTTCAGTGTGTGGGTTTCTGAAAAAGAAAGCTTGCGAGGTGAACAAATTTTGCTGACCCTTCTGCCATTTTCCTTGTCACTATTGCATCCTCACCAAGCGTGCTACAGCTATGGTCCCCTTCTTCTTTGTTGTGACACATCTCTCCTGACAAGTATATCTTGGCTTACATAACTCTGTAATTACACTAGGATTGGCACTTTAGTAGAATGGTGAATGCACCTTCTTACTGATCTTACTGACTTGATGTGTGTGTATATATATACATATATATGTATGTATAGATATATCTATATATAGACAAACCTACCTACCCATATATGATCAGATGTATATGTGTGTATATATATATGTACACACACACACACATATACATACATACATATATATATATATATATATATGTAGATACACACACACACACACACACACAAATATATATATATATATGTATGTGCAAATATATGTAAATATAAACAAAGTGGACTTTCCATATATGATCACATGTATATATATATATATATATATATATACATGTAAACATATAGGTATGTATATATAAAATGTATGCCCTTAGGGCACACATTATGCCACCCATTTTTTGAAACATTTTGTTAGGAATTGTAAAAACTGTTAATACACTGAAAATTCCGAGAAAATTTTTTCCAAAAATGATTAATTATTGTGTGCTCTTAGGACACACATTAGCGAAATCCTATATGTGTGTGTGTGTGTGTGTGATAGTGAGATTGTATACATATTGTTCCTCTATGTGTATAGATATAGTAATGTATGTATGGATACCTGGGAACATATATATAAACAAACATTGTAGGGTGAATTCCTATGATGATATATGCATTCATTCATAGGTATCAACAATGATGTAACAAGCAATCATAGGTTTAAATTGTCTGGTTCTTTCAGTTCTGAAAAGCTTCAATGTGTGGGTTCTGAAAAAGAAAGCTTGAGAGGTGAACAAGTTCGTCTGACCGTGTTGGCATTTTCCTCTTCACTATTGCGTCCTCACCAAGCGTGCTACAGTTGTGGTCCCCTTCTTCTTTGTTGTGGCACATCTCCCCTAACAGGTATATCTTGGGGACAAACAAATCAAGTTTGTTAAGAATACTTAGGATATCATTATAGTGCGTCTGTAAAAGTTTTATTGTATGTTCACGTGCGTAAATATTAATTATTGTTGTGTTAACATAACCCCCTATCTTCTATATGATAACCACAATTAATTGTCCTTATCCAGGTCTGCCATGGGTCGTCATTGCTTCTACGTTTACTATGATGGGGAGCAGTATTTCCATGACTTGCATGGGCTGTCCTATAGAGGCGAGTCAGTGAAACAGAAGTTCATTGAGTTGAAATGCGAAACACACTTGAGAAAAATGCACCGGAAGATAATGGAAGCTTTAGGGTTGGACAGGGAGTCACATAAGATATCCATCGTGTATCGTGCCCCCCATATACTTGTGAGTACTCAGGTTGTCTACAACTCAAATCCGTTGGGTTGCGATGCTGACGTGGACATGATGTGGACAGTGATTAAGTGGACCCCCCAGTTCATAGCGTCCGACTTGTATGTAACTATTAAGGCTGTTGGGTTCCATTCTGGTGCAAGTTCACAGCATGGTAGTGGGCTGGAAGAGCCATACTCATCACCGCTTGACGTGCATCCTTCCTTTGCCGATGCCACACCTTTACCCTACAATAATCAACCATGCAGCGCGGTTGATGATTTGGACAACACTGAAGTGTTGGGCGCCACCCATACACATGACGTGGGAGGGTCTAGTCACACATATGAACATGTCCAAGCTGATATGGACGGGGGAATTGATATTGATGCCAACCGAGATGTGTACGAAGAGTTCATTGATACCGATGGACTGGTGGACGATGTGGAGGTCTTAGATGTACCACAGATCGAAAACAACGAGGACGATTTCCCTACTACAGTTCCTATCCCAGAATGGTTCACATCAAACACATGGGACAATATTAATGACCCATCACCTACATTGGGTACAGGACATCTTACAAGTTGGCATAAAGGTGACCACCCGGTAAAGGGGATGCTATTCAAGAATAAAGCCTCTGTTCAGTATGTGTTGACCCTCTACTCTGTGGAGCATAATAAGCAATACAAGGTCATCAAGTCTAACACCAATAGGCTGGTAGTGCGGTGCATACGTGAGGCATGTCTATGGTCAATTCGGGCCAGTTGCAGCAAGAAGCACAGGATGTGGCAATTAGTAAATGTACGGGTCCCTACAGTTGCTCATCCCTCTAGGTAGCGACCGATGGGCAGATGATGGATTCAAAGTTCATCTCCATTGCACTTGAGAAGTATGTATGGGAGGACCTAACCCGAAAGGTAAGGGACTTGCGTAGTATGCTGCATGCAAGGCACAGGCATGATGTAACTATGTACAAGGTTTGGGAAGCCAAACAGGAGGCAGTTGCGCGTATTTACAGGGATTTTGACGAGTGGTACGCGGAATTGCCACGGTTTCTAGCGGCATTGTCTGATGCAGATCCAGACACTGTAACCACGTTAAAGTGTGACCCCCGTGTCCCGGGGACTTGTATATTCAACTCCACATTTTGGGCTTTCAGTCCGTGTATTAGAGGGTTCAGGCATTGCAAGCCAATGATAAGCATAGATGCAACGCACCTCTATGGCAAGTACAAAGGAAAGCTGTTGATAGCAATGGCAACAAATGGTAACAACGAGGTTTATCCACTCACATTTGCAATTGTCGAAAGTGAGAGCACGGAGACATGGGGCTGGTTCTTGGCATGCCTACTGACCTATGTTACGGACCAGACCAATTTGTGTATAATCTCCGACAGGCATCGTGGGATACAATCATGCTTCGATGACACCACTAGGGGTTACTTGCAACCGCCCTTAACCCATCACCAGTATTGCCTCCGCCATTTAGTAAGCAATGTTAACACTAACTTCAATAGTGTGCCATTGAAGAACTTGACATGGAAGGCAGCAACTGCAAATCAAGTTAGGAAGTTTGAAAACACCATGGATTGCATCAAGAATGTCAACCAGGATGCGCACGACTATCTTAAGGAGGTAGATCAAGAAAAGTGGACACTTGTACATAACCATGGGCACCGATATGAGGCAATGACAACCAACCTGTCAGAGTGCTTCAATGGGGTACTTAAGGGCAAACGTAGCTTGCCCATAACTGCAATGGTGAAGTTCACATTTTACAAGGTGAACTTGTACTTTGACGAACGTTGAAACAAAACCCTAAAGCAGTTGGAAGAGGGGCAAGTGTGGTGCAAATATGCCTATGACAAGTTCGAGGCAAATCAAGAGAAGGCGAAACTCCATATGGTTAGAATGATGAGCGCGCAACAACAATTATATACAGTGGAGACACAGTCTTCACTGTTGAACACTGGCGGGGGAGATCACACCCATAGGGTTTCCCTCATGGACATGACATGCACGTGCGACAAATGGGAAGCAAACAAGATCCCCTGTTCACACTTGATAGCAGTTTGTGCCAAGCACAACCACGATGCCATTGATATATGGATCGTTTCTACCGCGTGGAAGAACGGTATCATAGCTACGAGCCGATATTCCAACCACTGAAAGATAGGTTAGAATGGCCAGAGCCAGAAGAAAGGAGAACTGTGATGCCAAACCCACGGTTGATCCATGAGAAAGGTCGACCAAAGTCCCACGAGAATCCGCAATGAGATCGATGACGAGGATAGGGAGTTGCCAACCTCATTGTGGATTGAGAATGGACCAAAGTTGAAGTGTGGGTTGTGTCGCCAAGAGGGTCATAACCGTCGTACATGTCCGACTCGAAATGTGGCATCAACAAGCCGTGGTGCTACGTAGCAGGTAACAATTACAAGTCACAGTAACAAGGGGGTATCATAAGTTATTCTTCTTTACATGTTTAGATATTACATTATATAAGTTATAATTAAGATTCCTGGAGTAATTTTTAGATTGGAACCATGATAGTAATACCATTTATCAAATTTAGCTACACTTTGGGCAATCTTGTGATTACTTCTTCAAGTAGTTGCAGTTAGTCTTAACTTCTACCTATTACCATTCCAAGTCTTTTGTCCCAGTTTTGGTGTTCTTTCAATCTTATTGTTTGTGGTGTACATATTCTAGTATTCATGGGGTCTCTATTTCCTTAACTGTATATGTTTTGCTTTAGATTGCTAATTGTGGCCGAGGTGTAACTGTAGATGCTCGTCATTTAAGCAGGCAAGCTTGAAGGTTCTTCTGTATTTGTCAATTCAATTTATTAATTAATGTGGGTTGTATACTAATTTTTGTGTTGGTTACTCCTCAGAAAGGAGGCAGCCCTGCAGCAACGGGTTATGTGGAAGACCCAATACTGTTGCCATGTCCTGTGTGGCAAAGGTGCCAGACTTGAGACGTACCACGGATGAAGTTGTTAGAATGACTGAAGAAATCTGGCAATCATACTCAGAGAACCGGCCAGCTTCTGAAGAGAATAAAAAAAAGGTGTAACTCAAATGCGCAGACTTTATGATTGCCTAAAACCATTGTTGGCGTATGCTGTCCAAGTTTCAAGTTACAATTGTGAAGAATGTTTAAAATGCAGAATTGAACATTTTATTTTTGTACATCAACGGATTTAAATGTATAAAGGCACTTTACTTACAAATAAGCTTGTATGGATGATTTCCTTATTCGCGTATTGGAAATGAGGGAATGATTTATTGATGGATGTGGTTGGAAGTAGATGGATGAGTTGTTGTTTATAGTATGGTTATGAACAGGTCCACTTTTACGATAAATAAGCAGACCAATACTGTATGGGTGTGAACAGTGCTGCATGAAGGAAAACTTCATGTATGTAGTTTATACTGAACATAACTCGATTTTTAGTTTACCGAGTTACATGGAAGACCATTCTGGACACTTAGATTCCTCTTGGACTGCATCTGGATCAGTCTAAATATCTGGGCTGGGTGGTGAAGCCCAGTGAACAGAACTCGACTTATATATAATCGAGTAACACTGAAGATAACTCCTTTGCTTGAGTATCGAGTTATGTGCAAGCCATTGTGGACATAAATTGGGTTCCTGTGATTTACACTGCACATAACTCGATTTAAGAATAATCGAGTTATGTGGAAGACCCTTCTGGACACTTGGATTCCTCTTGGACTACATCTGGATCAGTCCAAATATCCTTAGGGGTGTGGAAGCACAGCGCACAGAACTCGACTTATGTATAATCGATTAGTACTGTACATAACTCGTTTTATATAGCATCGAGTTATGTGAATTGGATTCCTGCACATAACTCGATATCTGAATAATCGGGTTATGTGCAAGCCCATTCTGGACACTTGGATTCCTCTTGGACTGCAGCCGGATCAGCCCAAAAATCTGGGCTGGGTGTGGAACAATAGTGCACATAACTCGGTCTATGTATTATCGAGTAAGTCTGGTAGTAACCCGATTTCTATGGTATCGAGTTACGTGCAAGCCGAACAACACAACATGGATTCCTTTAAAGTTACACTGCACACAGCATGGATTCCTTTGAGTTACAGTGCACATAACTCGATTCTGTAATAATCGGGTTATGTGGAAGACCAGGCGCCATTCTGAACACTATTTAGTACTCAACCTACGAAGAATCAATAGTTCAACTTCTCAGCGAAAAGCACCGGACTTTGGAGAACCAGAACAATGACTTCTCAATGGCGGAGAGACAATGAGGATGGTCCTGCTGATCTTACCTTTCGGTCCCCACACTTTTTCAAGATTATTATTCTTGAAGCACTTGAAGAAGGAAAGCTTGTAAGTATACCGTTGCGACACTAATATTTTTCTCTCTGAAAATCATATGCTAATACATATTGTCCACTTGATCTTGTTTATTTGTGATTCTTGAAAATTTTACATTTGTTACATGTAGTCTTAAAAACTTTCATTTTGCAATACGTAGGTTACATTTTAAGAAGAAAACATAATCACATAACAGAGTGCTTTTACCTCAAATTACTTGATATGAATGAAAAATCAAACAGGGATAAGCGCATGGTACAAACTCATCCAAAAATTAATCAGAGCAAGAAGAGTAGAATAGCATTTTTTTTGAAAATGTGATAGGGCTTATAGGGTCAGCAGAGGTCTATAAATTCACGACAACTGTGATAACACTAATTTATTATGTAAGTTTATATAATATTTATAAAATTACAGTATAAGTAATATGTTAAGCAAAGAACACCCCCACACCAGGCGACATGTGTGTCTTGATACACAAATCTTTTTTTTTTTGGTCTCTAATTTCACTTCTTACCTTTCAAGGACACTAAAAAAACCTTAGGTATTAAACTATGGTTGGGTTTTTATAGTAAACACTGGAACAAAAGTGAGTCTCCATGGTTTTCCTCTGACTGTAAGACACCAAAACCACATATTGAATATCAGGCATATGTCAGAAACATTAAAAACACATAAACACTAAATTAATAACATTTCCTCTATCAATATCTTTTACTCTTTTTATCATTTTTTTTAGAGAAATGGAAAGAAGTTAAGTGGCTAAGTGGCAAAATTTTGTACGTCTAAATCCAAATCTTGCCCATACACAAAAGTGGGACTAGATTCAGTATTTCCCCAACACCCCAAAACCAAATCACAAACACATTACACAAGCACTCAAAATACAACATTTCCTCCAAATTTTTTACATTTCAACAACAACAGAGAAAGATTGTCAAGTCCAAATCCTACCCACCAACAAAAGGAGTATATTGGATGTGGTCATAAAAATCTGTGGATCAGTCCATTTTCTTTTCTTTTTGCGTGGGGGTGGGGGGCTGTAACTAAGGAGTATATTGGATGTGTATGGGTCATCTTTTCTAGCACTGTCTATATGGTTTTTGTCTACTTTTTTTTTTTTTTTTGTTCATCCAACAAGTAGCTTCCATGAACAATTATTAAAGTATCTATGGGTAAAGAATCACTAAATCCATTTTTCCTGTAATGGTAGCTGCACAACGAGAATATATGTGTCCTGATTGCATGTGTTTATTTACAAAGCCTACATTTATGTTATGGAGATTCTTTTAACAGCGGATTCCAACAAAGTTTATATGCAAATATGGAGTTGATTTGTCAGATATGGCCTTTCTTACGATTCCAAATGGTACAAAATGGAAAGTCAAGTTGACAAAACATGATAGGGGGTTTGGTTTCAAAATGGTTGGTGCGAATTTGCAAGCTGTCATGGTCTAACCCTAGGGCACTTGCTAGTTTTTAGATATGAAGGAAATTCACACTTTGATGTACTCATATTTGATGCCACTGCAATAGAAATAGACTATACTTTAGATGACCAACTCCAAGCTCGTAGGATGGAAGACAATGAGAGTGATGATAACTCTGTTAAAATCATGGATGGCTTTACTAGGGGAGAGGGTTCAGGTTTGAATCTTACACTTTTGTAAGGAACTGGTTGATTTTATTAGCCCGTTTACTATTAATTTCATGTGCATGACTTCATTTCTTGATAACTAATTTCAGGACCAGCTCATGGGGTTAGTGGTGTAGCTGAAAATCTTGTGAGAGCCAATGCTTTTAAATCAGAAAATCCCCTTTTCACTGTTATCATTCATCCATCATACATTAATGGCAAGGATCATCCAGTAAGCTTTCAGCTTCACATATTGTTGGGTTTTAGAAATGCAACTCCCATTAACTTTGATTTTTCATAGATCAATTAGAAAGCATGTAGTAGATACTTGTTGTTGGATATTTTGTTGGTAATGATTTTCTTATTTGTGTTTTTAGGGGAAAAGATGTATACATATTTAATAGTATCATTTGGATATCAAATAGTATCATCTTAGGTTCAACTATTTTTTAAATATCTCTTATTATTTTTTGTACAGAGTTTACCCCGGGGCATTATCAACTACTTACCGAGAGAAGGCTTTACCAAGGACTACACCAAAGGAAGTATACTCACTGTGAAGCTCCAGGTTGTGGACCGATTATGGCCTGTGAAGTTATACATTTATGAACGAAGTGTGGGTTAATCATGTGTCGTATCTGCTGGTTGGTCTGCATTTGCGAGGGAAAATACTTTGCGAGTAGGAAATGTTTGTGTATTTGAGCTGATTATGAGGGACGATGTTGTGTTAAAAGTCCACATTTTCAGATGCCTCGATTAAGTGGTTATGGTGGATGCATTCTAAATAATGTGTTATGTATGAACTTTGGATGTGTTTATTTTGCAACTACTATGTTCATTCCTTTTTTTCCCTTTTTGTTTTTGGAATGGATTGTGGACAAGGTTGATGTTTTGTTATATCTACAGCCCTGGCATCCTGTCCTGTTTAAAAGATCCATAGACTTGTTGTGTAATTTAGTCATGCCCTCCTTTTTAAAGTAATATCATCTATACTAGTTGCACATCTGATCAATATTTGTTATTTTGTTCTTAAACTGTGACAAAAGTTTTACCAAATTGAAGAGAAATTAGTTACGACACTATCTGCCCACTTCCTAATTTCAGTGAAGTGTTTCAGCTAAAGCGTGTTGCAGGTGGTGTTGGGATAGGTGCTTGTCTGACCGGCGGTGAGGGTTGTTTAGTCAGTTTTAAATTTTCACAAAAGAAGTTAAATGAAAAAAGAAAAAAAGAAAACAAAAAAGGTCCACTTATGAAAGATTTGTACCTAGTTATTTAGGTCTTGAATTTGTGGGAGCATTGTCTATGTATCAAAGGAAAAGCGTGCTCCATGCCCCAAAAGGACTACTCTAGTCAAAATTAAGGGTCCTCGTAATTGCTTATAAAGCCCAAATTAACCTAGTCTACCCAATGTGACACTCAGCACACACATAACACACATGTCTATAATTCAATTCAATATCTAATTGATCTGGGGTATTACATTTTAATTCCAAAAGAGTTCTTAATTTATTATGACCCTAGATCTTTGAAATACTTCAACACGCAAGAACACCCTAACAAGATGCTTGAAAGGTGGACATTTTGCTTGGAATAATTTTGTTAGTAATTAAATATAAGTTTGGTGCTACTAATCAAGTTGCTAATGTTACCTTCCTGTTAACCTCGAGCAATGAAGTGGATGGATTTGTATGAGGTCAATGAAGACTTTGGTGAGGTTTGGAAAAATATTTGATTTTTTTGAAGCAGCCCCAAGATGGCTATTTAATTGACTCTGTTGGCTATTCAATTGAATCACATGCACCAACAGACGCCACTGTACAACCAAGTCATGTTCGCATGTGCTTCTCAACACCTTCCCATTGAACAATACATTGTCGAGTCATATCATCTTTATTCATGTGAATACTTACCCTTACATATAGTCACATCCACGTGAATATTTGCCCTTGCAAAACCCCTATATAAAGTCCCATTTACATCTACCCTTGCAAAACATCTACACATACCGATCTAAAATCACATTTTTCAATGTCAATGCGCAATTAGATGCTACCTTGTTTTCCAGATAACTATAGAAGGGAAGGAGATTCTGACGAGAGGGAATACTAGGCCGAACTGCGGTGGGAGTGGGACTTTCGCGTGAACGAGTCCAACACTTTGCACGATGATCTCGTGCGACTCGGAGCACCTCTTGTCGACTGTAGCTCGCTCACACTGCCACTACAAAACATGCACCAATATAAGCATGCAATGACAAAAATAAAAAAAGAGAACAATCTTATGATACTCCGTAGGTCCAGGTATCACATGCTACAATTGGCGAAGGAGTTGGCCGCCGCAATGAACAGGCAACTCACTCCGGCGGAACGTAACAATGTCCTCAACTACGAGGACAACCTATTAGAATGAATGCCTATATGGTGTGTGTGTTATGTCTACGGTTAAGTTAATAATGTTAGTGTAAGTTATTTTAAGTTTTCTGTGTTATGTCGTAGGTGTTTATTGAAAAACATCATGTGTGGAATATTTAACTTTTATGAGTTATGTGAGAATAATCTAGATTACGAATAACGTGCATGCTCCTCACAATCAATAATAAGGTTTACATAGTACAAATGCAACAATGGTGACACACATACATATAAAACATAGTTAAGCAAAATAGTTTTCCAACAAAATCTAATTACACCACGACACAATTACTCTTCATCTGACATCTTCACGTCTGACTGATAAATGGGATCAGCAAAAAGTGATTGCATAAACTGTGCGTGCTCGTACCACCCTCCCTCCACTGACTCTCGAATCTCGACTTGGGTCCAATATCGATTAAGACGTATCTTCGTTCGATTATTTTCTTCTCTTATGCGGTTCAATGCTTTACGAAGTTCGTCGATCGTATCTTTGGGCATCTGTGATGCGAGTTGTCAAGGCACTGACAACTTAAAACCAACCAGCTCATCATAAAACATTTGCTATTCACGAAATAACCAAGCCCACTCCTGTCTCACGATATTGTGAACGTAAGCACTATTTCGCAGATTTGGATTGATTGGATAGCTGAACTCATCTTCCAATACCCAACAACGACCCATAGCAGTAAACAAATCATAAGGCCTATAGAGTTGTGTGTTGCCAGAACCAGATATTGATACTAATTACAATAACACCAAATGATCAAGTTAACAGTGTGCATCAATTGTTGGTAAATAATGTAATGCTGCATAAGATGGTACATGACAAAAACATTCATAAATTTGTGTACTATTACATGCTAAAAATGAATTACTAACACTAACACTAACATTTGACCATAAACATTAGACATTGTTGTTAATGCCTACACATTGTGTTCAATACAAAATGTTGTTGTAAATGTCTGACCAATGATGATTATGTGCAATACAAAATGTTGCTATAGTAAAGATTTCATTCTCTTGTGACCAACGTTTACTACAACAAACAACCAAAATCACACCAATGTACTTACTTCACACTCATTCAACCAAAAAAATAAAAATTCAGTACAATATCATGAAAATACCATTGCCCTAAAATTATGGTGTGAGTTTTTTACCTGAGGTGATACAAATTTTAGTTGGGTCTGAAAGTAGCTGTTGATCTGTGGAGCAGAGTGGAATTCAATTTAGCGAAAAGCAAGACACTCTGAATGGGAGGAGGTATGGAGATATAATACGAGAATAACTCGATTTTACGGAATTCGAGTATACTTCATAACTCGATATTACAGTAATCGAGTTATGTTAAAAGACATGTACCCGTACGCCTGACACAAAGATAGTCTGAAAATAGGTTTAATGAGAGCGTAACTTGATATCTGAATAGTCGGTTATATAACTTGATTAATTTAAAATCGAGTTCTTTAGGGATTGAAAAAAGAAAATGCCACGCTGGCTGTCCAGCGTGGCACAAAGCTGAAGCTAACTCGATAATCGAGTTCTTCACATAACTCAATTATCGTATAATCGAGTTCTTCACATAACTCGATTTTATAATTGTCGAGTTATAAAAGAGGGGCATTTCCCTATTTAGTTTGGGAAAGGGGGCAAAAGGATGTTTAATTTGTGAGAAATGGGCATTTGCCCATTTTGTCCTGAAAAGTTGTAAGCCAATATTTTATAATGATGATGTAAAAAGTATATTGACTTTCAAAAGCTTACACAACACCATAAGAGAGAGCTTTTATTGTGTGTGTATATGTGTACATATATTCTAGAAAATGTTTTTATTATGCATGTGTGTATATATTCTAGAAAATGTTAAAATCGAAAGCTTTTATAGAGCCAATATAAAAATTGAAAGCTTTCATTGTGCGCGTGTATGTATATGTGTATATATTCTAAAAAATGCTAAAACTAATAACAATTTTACTGCAACAAATTTACAAATTATGGTAGTAATGAATGAGATTGTCGTCTCTTTATAATATTATAAATAAATGTTTCAATTAGTTATGAATTATGCATTGGATATTATAAATTTTGCTGCATATAACCTTCAAAAAATGATGTTTTTAACATTTAAACACAACGTAAAAAGTGAGTTCCAATTAGCTCAACTGGTAAAGTCTCTAAAGGTTGAATAAAAAATCTAGAGTTCAATTCCCGCCTACACAAAAAATCTACTGATGTTTTGGTCTGATAATTAAGAGTTATGATCAAAAGAAGAAGCCATAGATTGAAACTCTCTAAAACAAAAAAGGCAAAAAAGTTATTAAGGAATTTATTTATTATGTTGATATCAATGATATGGCAGAAATTACATTTATTATATAAATTTTTTGTACCGAAAACTTGATAGTAGATTAGTAGTTTTAATATATATATTTTTTATTTTTTGTTATTAATAATTTTTTCTTGGGAGAAAAGTAATGTGTTTTTTTTTTTTTTTTTTTTTTGAAAAGAAAAGTAATGTGTTAATTTATAAGACTTTGAAATTTATGATACTCCTTTTTTGAAAACGTTTATGATACTTATAATGTCAAGCATATATATTCAAGGAAAAAAAATAATGTCAAACAAAAGATATATAAGAATTTTCCTGTATAGCAAAGTAGAAAAGGCAACAATCATGTACGTGACTTAGGATCCAAGCGTTAGTATTTGATTAAACGTCACAGTGACCCCAATAGAAGATTCTAATTTCTCTTTTTCGCCCAGGAGGATTCTAATTTATACGGCAATTAGTTTGATTTGTTCACATGGTGCTTTAAGTCATCCTAATCAATCCAATTAATTCGAAATTCGGTGCTAGACTTTGTAATTTGGTAGACCTGGAAAATATTGACGAGCACAATTTAACGTAAGGGAAGGGCATTC
This sequence comes from Quercus aquifolioides, assembly GCA_019022515.1. Classification (NCBI taxonomy): domain Eukaryota; kingdom Viridiplantae; phylum Streptophyta; class Magnoliopsida; order Fagales; family Fagaceae; genus Quercus; species Quercus aquifolioides. Next base: position 34,429,131 of record CM032330.1, read on the forward strand.
GAATGGTCAAACTACAAACATTTAAAAAAGGAATTTTTTTTTAGAAATACTATACATTGCTCAGGGCTCTTCTCTGTATTCATGTTCAATAATCATTGACGAGTAGCATATAAATGGTTGTCTGTTACTTGCAAACTGTCCACTACAGTGATGAGTAAGAGTATGGACGAACGTAAGTGCATTAATTCCAAGCAGCAATCAATGATCAAGCAATAAATAGCACGAAACCGTTACCCTCATCCAATAATATGGAATTAAGGGTCGGTTACAAACGGAAAACGTTGGAGTTAATTTGCAATCATTGAACATTAATTACTCCAGTTGCAGCATAACGGTATACTGAGTATTAAGTCAGTTTGAGACTATATAAAGCCATGAAAGACAGGCAATAAAAGGACATGAACACACAACTGCTATACAAATTATTTACAGATTTTCCAAAGAGAATAAGCTAACTTAAGCATCGGAGGGTCCTTAGCAGGCCCCAACCGAGGGACAAAATTGGCCTCTGCCATTTTCGGGCAAAATAAGTAGCATTCTGCCCTCCTTCCCAAACTAATTAGGGAAATACCCCTCTTTTGAAACTTGACTAACTCAAAATCGAGTTTAAAAAAAAAAAAAAAAAAAAAATTTAGAGCCCTATAGTGACATTTTTAAGGACCTATAGTGACGTTTTAAGGACCTATAGTGGCGTTTTGTAACTCGAGCTCCATGAACTTGAGTTCTATGCAATCTTTTTACCTATAACTCGAGTTCATGGAGCTCGAGTTGCAAAACGCCACTATAGGTCTTTAAAAACATCACTATAGGTCCTTAAAAATGTCACTATAGGGCTTAACTCGATTTTGAGAAAGTTGAGTTTCAAAAGAAAGGCATTGTTAGGACATATATGTTTTAACTTGTTTAAGAACATATGTCACTTAGTTATGTAAATTGGCTAATCCTTTGACAAAACGCACTCTGCTTGTAATTGGGTAGTTCTAGGTGTTTTTAATACTTCAAGAAACCTTGTTTCAAGATCAAGTGTTGAAGTCATCAAGTCTGTCCAAGAAAAAGCAAGCTGAAGTGCAAGTTCATTAAATCTCGACACCTCTCGATAGCTACCTCGACACCTGGCTATCTGTCGAGATCTTCAACTGATTCTTATCGCAATCTCGATAGCTTCTCGATAGCTGGTCGATCGATCGAGAAAGTTTCTGTCCCCTCGACACCTTCTCGACACCTCCTCGATAGCTGCTATCTGTTGAGATTCATTAAACCTCGACACCTCCTCGACACCTCTCGATCGATCGAGGTTACGGGAAATCAGAATTTTCAGCTTTTTGATTTTTGGGCCAGGCTTATATATTTGAGTAGGGTTTCTTTTCTCACAACCCTAGACATATATAAGGCTTATTTTAAAGGCCGTCACAAAAGAGAATAAGAGAATACAAGGAGAACATATTAAAAAGGTTATTCTCTCTGAAAGAAGCTACTGCGTCTTTGCGCCTTAGGGTTTTGTAACCAAGTGCTTCTTGATCTTCATTGTTAATGAAGTGAAGAACTTTGCAGCCAACATTCTTCTTCCTCAAGTTGGTGAGTGAGTCACGTACTAGGATTCGTGCAAAGGAGTTAGTCACGTACTGGGATCCGTGCAACAACAAAAAGGGTGGCGTTCATATATTGAAGAGTTCAGAGGTTCTGAAGCAGTAGAAGGTTTCTACTGTGAGTTCATCTACGGGGATTGTAGAGTCTAGGGACAAAGGTTTTGTACTAGATCTGAAACTTCTCTTTACTATAGTGGATTGCTTTTCGGGAAGGTTTCCCCCCAGGTTTTTACTGTGAAACTGGTTGGTTTCATTGGTTTTCCTGGGTCATCATATCTTGTCTTATTTACTTTTCCGCTGCATTCATTATTGACATGATATTGATGTTTGTTTGTTTTAACAAGTTTGATTCATAATAAATCTAATTAACAACTTGGATTTAAAACTTGTTAATTCTATCAATCAGGGTCTAAATTTCCCAACATGTGGTATCAGAGCGGGTTCACTCTGATTGGATTAATTTCCTGAGTGTGATCCATTGACCCCTGTTGTCATGGATAGAGGACAATCTTTATTTATACCTCCTTTATTTGATGGAACTAATTACGCGTACTGGAAAGTTCGTATGAAAGTTTTTTTGCAGGCTCTAGGTGAATAGGTATGGCAAGCTGTTGAAGTTGGCTGGACTAAGCCAAAGGAATCGCCGGTGGATTGGGATGATGCAACAATCATTGCGGCAAATTTCAACAGTAGGGCCTTGAATACTTTGTTCTGTGGGGTGACCAATGAGGAATTCAAGAAAATATCATCCACGGAAGTTGCCAAGGAAGTATGGACCATTCTTGAGACCACTTATGAAGGTACCAAGGCAGTAAAGACTGTGAAGCTTCAAAGACTCATTAGTAGTTTTGAAGAAATAAGGATGGAGGAGGATGAGACCTTTGATGAGTTTTATGCCAAACTCAAGGATATTGTGAATTCTGCCTTCAACCTTGGAGAATGTATTGCAGAATCCAAAATTGTTAGAAAAATCCTTAGGTCCTTACCTAAAAGATTCCATGCCAAGATCACTGCCATTGAAGAAGTCAAGGACATTGATCAAATTCCTTTGACTGAGCTTGTAGGGAACCTTCAAACCTATGAGATGGGATTAGGCTCAATGGGAAAATGTGGAAAGAGCAAAAACTTGGCTCTCAAGGGTATAAAAGAAGAGACTGAGGACTCTGAAGATGAAGATCAAAGTGAAGATGAGGATGAGGATCTAACCTTCATAACTGATGAGATTATCAAGCTTCTTCAGTTTAGGAAAAAGGATAAGGGCAAACCTCCTAGGAAACTTAAATCCTCTAGGAATGGCAAGAATGAAAAACCCCTTATTCAATGCCATGAGTGCAAAGGTTTTGGTCATATGAGGATAGAGTGTCCAAACTACCTCATGAAGGAAAAGACCAAGAAGCCAAAAGAGAAAGGGTTGGTTGCTACCTGGAGTGATACTGAGGATGACTCTTCTGATGAGTTTGTGGATGAATGTCGTCAAGTTATGGCCTTCGCTGCCACAACCGATAAGGTGATTGTGGAGAGTGCTAGTGGCAGTGAGGATTCTTCTGATGATGAAGTACCTAAAAAGATGACCCTTCAGGAAGCCTCTAATAAGACTGGCTTAGGATATGCTGTTTCCTCCAGCCCCTCCTCATCCACAGCTTCTGGATCAAAGATTGTCTGTGTGCCACAATCTGAGAAAGGTAATAAAGGTATAAAATCCAAAACTGATCTGGTTAATTCTAAATCCTTTATTAGACCTCATGTTTGTCACCATTGTGGTGTTGCTGGACATATTCGTCATAATTGCTTTAGGTTGTATCCTTATAAGCAATTGTCCAAACGGTCACAGGTTTCCTTTCAAGGACCTACACCTTTGTTTGGAGAGTTATTAAAAGCTTTGAGCTTTTTAACTCAATTTCAGGAGAATCTTAATTCTTCTATGTCCTTTAGTAGACATACTAGGACACGTGCTTTTTCATCTTCACGGCCAAAGACTCGTGCTGTGTGGGTGAGAAAGGAGCCTAAGACTTAATTGTCTTTTATATTTGTCCCCTGCTTTAATTCTTTCTATCTAAAGTAGGACTTTTTGCTTGATTTCTTATCTGCTTTTAGAATCATGCTTTCATGCATCTGCATCTTTCTATCATGTTTTCATGCATATGCATTTTTCTTTCATGCATTCATGTTGTTTATCTATTTTTGTTTGGTTGTTTAGTTTTTATTTTGTTTTGTTTTCAAAATAAAAATAAAAAGGAAAAATCAGAAAAATACAAAAACAGTGTGTGTTTTGTGTACTTTGGTACTTGTGTACCTTGGATGGCCAATGAAACAAAGTTTTCTAAACTTTGTATCTCTTGTAGCTTAGATGAGCATCTCTATGCACAACTAAGCAAGTGAGCTTTGTGGCTCTTGTTTGTGATGAGTAAGATTAAGTTATCTCTTAAACTTAACACTCATATCACTCTTTTTGACGGGTAGGACTAGAAAATCCTAAGAGAAAGGCATAAATAACCATCTCACCACTGTTACCCGCCAATCATAATATGACACCTGTATGCTTCGGCATAGCAAAAGTGCAGTGTCAAAGACATTCGTATGCTTCGGCATAGCAAAAATGCGATGTCAAATGCTTAACATCTTGGGTATTTCTTTTCTCTCTTTTTATGCCCATGCATGATATGCTTAAAAGAAAAATATGCAAAGAAAATATAAAGCAAAAAGATTAAAGATGCTTTAAAATATGATTGCAAGCGTGTTTTCTAGGAGATGTGGGAGTTATAGGATGTACCTCGAAGGTGATAGTCCCCATCAAACAGTTATGATTGTGTGTGAGTTAAAGTTATTTTCTCATATCTCAGATCATCATAACATGTATACACATATGCAATCTTGCGATGTTTTTCACACACAACACGCAATATTCTTTGCTACTCTTGATACATGTGCAGGTACAATGTGATTTAGTCATCACAAGTGTTTACATATACTAATGTATGGTCACTAAACTGTCTTGACTTGTTTTTGAAATATAAAATTGGTTAGACTTGTTTAGTGTGTGTGTGTGTTTTGGGATCCATGTGTTTTTCACATGTTTTGCATCTTTCTATTATCTTGTCATCCATAGCATCTTATTTCATTACATTCATGCATTTATATGGATTTCTTTGTGCCCCTTTGATCATCCTTGATCATCTTTATATTTCTTGGGTGAAGCTTTCTAGCTTCTTGTACCCTTTGTCAATCATGACAAAAAGTGGGAGAATATGTGGTTTCTTTTTAAAGATTCTACATGTTAGGGGGAGAAATACATTCCTTTGTAAGGGGGAGATGTGTTTCATCTTGTTAGGGGGAGTGCTTACTTCCTTGTTCTTGTACCTTGGGTCTTGTGACCAGTTTTACATACATTGTACTTATCTTCTCTCTTATATATGTTGATGTATGTTCCTTTCACCTACCTTTACATGTGTTGTTTCTTTTCTATCTTTATACACATGTTCTTTATACTTGTATGCAATCTATTTATTTCTGTTTCACACAAGATGCCTTGATAAGTTTTGTTTAAAGTGTTTCAGAAATCCAGGTTGTCAAAGTCTACTTATCATAAGCTCTCTTCTTGCAAAGTTTTTCAAGAGTTTGTGTTAGGATAGATTTTATTGTATTCAACAAGTGAATATGAGTTGAGTGATTTATGACTTCTCTCATATGCTCATTTGTTTGTTGTGGTTTTGTCACGGATTGCCAAAGGGGGAGATTGTTAGGACATATATGTTTTAACTTGTTTAAGAACATATGTCACTTAGTTATGTAAATTGGCTAATCCTTTGACAAAACGCACTCTGCTTGTAATTGGGTAGTTCTAGGTGTTTTTAATACTTCAAGAAACCTTGTTTCAAGATCAAGTGTTGAAGTCATCAAGTCTGTCCAAGAAAAAGCAAGCTGAAGTGCAAGTTCATTAAATCTCGACACCTCTCGATAGCTACCTCGACACCTGGCTATCTGTCGAGATCTTCAGCTGATTCTTATCGCAATCTCGATAGCTTCTCGATAGCTGGTCGATCGATCGAGAAAGTTTCTGTCTCCTCGACACCTTCTCGACACCTCCTCGATAGCTGCTATCTGTTGAGATTCATTAAACCTCGACACCTCCTCGACACCTCTCGATCGATCGAGGTTACGGGAAATCAGAATTTTCAGCTTTTTGATTTTTGGGCCAGGCTTATGTATTTGAGTAGGGTTTCTTTTCTCACAACCCTAGACTTATATAAGGCTTATTTTAAAGGCCGTCACACAAGAGAATAAGAGAATACAAGGAGAACATATTCAAAAGGTTATTCTCTCTGAAAGAAGCTACTGCGTCTTTGCGCCTTAGGGTTTTGTAACCAAGTGCTTCTTGATCTTCATTGTTAATGAAGTGAAGAACTTTGCATCCAACATTCTTCTTCCTCAAGTTGGTGAGTGAGTCACGTACTGGGATTCGTGCAAAGGAGTTAGTCACATACTGGGATCCGTGCAACAACAAAAAGGGTGGCGTTCATATATTGAAGAGTTCAGAGGTTCTGAAGCAGTAGAAGGTTTCTGCTGTGAGTTCATCTACGGAGATTGTAGAGTCTAGGGACAAAGGTTTTGTACTAGATCTGAAACTTCTCTTTACTATAGTGGATTGCTTTTCGGGAAGGTTTCCCCCCAGGTTTTTACTGTGAAACTGGTTGGTTTCATTGGTTTTCCTGGGTCATCATATCTTGTCTTATTTACTTTTCCGCTGCATTCATTATTGACATGATATTGATGTTTGTTTGTCTTAACAAGTTTGATTCATAATAAATCTAATTAACAACTTGGATTTAAAACTTGTTAATTCTATCAATCGGGGTCTAAATTTCCCAACAGGCATTTCCTTAATTAGTTTGGAAAAGGGGGCAGAATGCTACTTATTTTGGCCAAAAAGGGCAAAGGCCAATTTTGTCCCCCAAACTAGTGCCCTTATCTATTGAGTGCTTTCTATGACACAAGATTTTAGGTCTTCCATCATAGTGATGAGGAACATACTGACGAGGCGAATTCCTACTTCATCAATCATGGCTCTCTCCAACATACCAGCTTCTTGCCTTTTTCAACATCTAAAACTCCTACAACTTCTCTTCTTCTATATGTTGCTACTTACCCCTGCAATGTCAATTTCCTTCAACTTCTCTAAATTCAACAATGAGTACATTACCCTTGTACCTGATGCATATTGTTAGAAATACTGGATAAGTGTATTGTATTTCACAAGTAATAGAATATATATGAGTTCCTTTATATAGGAGGCAGAGTGTGTAGTACAAGTAAGTGTGCTATACAAGTAAACGTGCTATACAAGTAAACAAGGTGGGCCTAAAGCCCACATACTCTAATACACGTTAACAACCCCCTTCAAACTCAAGGTGGATGTGAGACCAACTTGAGGTTGTCAACCAAAGTACTAAGGCATCCCTTAGGATGTGACTTGGTGAAAATATCTGCAAGTTGATCTTTAGAAGAGACTGAGATCAGCCTGAGAGTACCATGGACAAGATGATACCGGATAAAATGACAATCAATCACGATGTGTTTAGTCCATTCATGGAAGACATCATTGTGAGCAATATGAATGACACTTTGATTGTCACAACAAAAAGGAGTAGTAGAGGATGTGGACACACCTAAGCCTTTGAGAAGCCATCGTAGCCAAAGGAGCTCAGATGTGGTATCAGTAAGGGCACGATATTCTACTTCAGTACTAGAGCGGGCCACATGAGTTTATTTCTTGCTTCGCCAAGAAATCAGAGAATAACCAAGAAGAAAGCAATAATTGGTGGTGGACCTACGATTAGTGGGATTTCCTACCCAATCAGCATCAGAAAATGCACGGAGAATAAGAGGAGACTGAGTAGAGTAGAAAAGACCATGGAAGATAGTGTCCTTTAGGTATCGAAGAATTCACAGAATAGCAGCATAGTGAGTTGGTCGTGGAGCAGACAGATACTGGCTCACCTGGTGAACAACATAGGCAATGTTTGGACAAGTGACAGTGAGATAAACTAGGCTGCCAACCAAGTATCTGTAAAGAGAAGGATTAGACAATGGGCTTGACTTACAAATTTTTAGTTATTTGTCACATATAATATGAATCTTTTTGAACTTAAAAAATAAAACAAATGCTAGTCCTTTTTTTTTTTTTTTTTAATAAGTAGAAATGCTAGTCTTTTTGGCTTTATAATTTTTATGAATATGAATATCCGCTGAAAATTGGATGTATTAGTGGAATATTTGAGTTTTTTAAGTTGTAAGTCATATTAGACTTAGTGTCTTTCTTTCTTCTTTTATGAACCTGTAAAGTTGTTATTTACAACTATGTATTTTGTTGGCTTTTATTCCGTGCCAAATTTGATTGTAATTATTATCAATCATGTATACCCTGTATTTGTTGTGGGATTTGTTGTAAGGGTTGTGTGATAGAGAGAGTGTGTGAAGACTCAAGCATTTGGAGGCTGAAGGATTCTCGTGGGTATGTCGCGACCTAGCTTCCCGCGAAGTGAAGCATGTGCCCTGCACGTGCTGGAATGCAAAGAGTCAGGCCAGGTGGAGACAGCTGTCTCTCGCGAGTATCTCACGGGTAAGGCATTTCTACAAGACACCCGCGAGACAAGCTATTCTGCCAGCTTGTACTGACTGACTCACACATTTTGCACCTATCCTATATATACCCTCATTACCCACAAATGTTGAGGAATGCTTCAGAGAGAAAACCCTAGCCAAACACATTGGGAATTAGAGATTGTCATCCCCACCTTTCTCTATACACTTGCTTGTGGTATCTCCTCAACCCTTCCCTCTCCATTTTCCATACCATTGAGAGGTTGATAGCCCAAACACTTACCTCACCCTTTGAGTGTGTTGAGTGACGTTTTGGTGTTGCTGGGAAGCATTGGAAGAAGCCTGGAATGGCAGATGCAACATGAAGCTTGTTGCGGGATCCGGGGTGCTAGACAAGACACGGTTCCGAGAAGCCTTGTTGGAGTAGGAGCTTGGAGGGCTTAGGTACATCGGGTAGATTAGGCTTGGAGGGTCTCTTGCTTACTCATGTATCCCAACTGATTGTCTAGTGGATCAATTTCCGCTTGGAGGGCGGCGGAGAGGTTTTTCGCCGAGTTCTTCGGTTTCCTCTTCGAGAACACGTCTCGGTGTTTTCTGTGTTTGCATCCTTCTTCCCTACTCTTGTTTAATTCCATTATATTGCTGTGTTGCTTAGTTTATGAATTAGAGTAGCTTACTTGTTCATCCGCTTGCTTTTACACTATTCCGCACTTTGTATTAAAGTTGTGTAAAATCTATCGAGCCGTAATTTTAATTGGGGGGGTCTAAACAGCTCTTGTGTTTTCAACACATTTTCGAGCTTTCAATTGGTATCAGAGCGAGTACACTTGTTGTGGTTTAAATACCTTAGTGTGATCCTTGACCTTTTTTGAGATGGACGGGTCTCAATCGCTCAATGTTCTACCATTTTTTTATGGGAACAATTATGCATTCTGGAAAGTCAGAATGAGAGCATTTTTATGTTCTATGGATGATACCGTGTGGGATGCGGTTGAGATAGGGTGGACTAAGCCACATGATCCTAAGTCCACTTGGGATAAGGCAGCTTTCGCAGCCACCAATGCTAATAGTAGAGCTTTAAATGCTATTTTCTGTGGTGTGTCTCCTGATGAATTCCACAGGATCTCTCATATGACGGTAGCCAAGGAAGCTTGGAAGATTTTGGAGACAACATATGAGGGTACGAAGAAAGTTAAGGACACAAAGCTTCAGATGCTTACCACCAAATTTGAAGAGCTCAAGATGGGGGATGATGAACCATTTGATTCATTCTATGGGAAGCTCAATGAAATTGTAATTGCTAAATTCAATCTTGGGGAGAAGATTGAAGAGACTAAGGTGGTGAGAAAAATTTTGAGGTCCTTACCGGAGAGCTTTCGGGCAAAAGTCACAGCCATAGAGGAAAGCAAGGATTTGGATGAAATTAAGATCCAAGAGCTCATTGGATCACTCCAAACGTATGAGCTTGGACTACCTTCCCACAAGATGAGTAAATCGCTTGCTCTTAAAACCATCACCGAAAGAATGGATGATCCTTCCGAAGAAGATGGAGTGGAGAAGGAAGTAGTATACCTTGCGAAAAACTTCCGAAAATTTCTGAAGATGAAGAACAGTGGAAAACCATTCAACAGAGGAAAATTTTTATCTTTAAGAGGTGATAGGAAAGAGTTTACAAGGAAAGAAGGGAGGGAGTTTCAACCTTCTTCAGACATTGTATGCTATGAGTGCAATGGCCATGGACATCTAAAGAAGGAGTGTCCAAATTTTCTGAGGGGAAAAGGCAAAGCTTATGCCACGACGCTCAGCGATTCAGACTCCTCTGATTCTGACTCGGAAGAGAGCTGTGACGGAGAGGGAAACTACTCCGCCTTCATGACCATTGCTCATGTGGAGTCATCGGAGGATTTGGGTGCACTTGTGAAGGAGCTTGGTGAGCATTCTGATTCAGAGTCTATTGGGATTGTTGAAGAATCAGATGCTGAAGAGGAAGAGAATACAGCTAATCTTTAAGAAAATTACTCCTTACTACTTGAGAAGTCGGGAGAGTATACCAGAGTAGCCAAGGCGGCTGTAAGGAAAATGAAGAAAGCTGAGGAAGATTACAGAAGTCTCTTGATCAGATATAAAGAGGCTAAGTGTGAGATTGAGACACTAAATGGCGAGCTGTCTGAAGCCTATACGAAGGTGAGGTTTCTTGAGCAAGAGGTTGTGCAAGCTCATGCTAAGATAGAGAGAGCCTCCTCTCAGAAGTTAGATGATGTTATCTCATCTCAAAAACCTTTTTCAGACAAGTCCGGGTTGGGATACACCGGAGGAAGCTGCTCATCAGTCAAAGTCACCAAAGAAGTAAAGTTTGTGAAGGCAAACGAGACGGTTGTAGAAGAGCCCAGTCTTGAGAAAGTTGAGGACGTAAAGAAGAAGAATGTGGCTGAGCAACTAATGGTGAATAAGCCTCGAAATCAATCTGTGGTTAAACGTGAAACCAGAGGAAGATCTCTCCCAAGATCACAACGGGGTCCTAGAACGGATTATGTGTGTCATTACTGCGGACTGCAAGGACATACCAAACCCAACTGTCAAAAGCTGAGATCAGACAACAATGCAAGCGCACCTCGGTCACGAGGAAGGAGAAATGACATGAGGTCTTGGGGTGGTGAACAACAGAGAAGTCAAAATCGTGATCCCGGTATGATGGACGTGATGAAAATGATCGGTGCCTTCACCACTTGCTTGGAGAGTTTCACCAGAAGGTTTGACAGTCCAAATTCTCGTACCCAATCCGTTAAGGATATCACCCCAAACGCACGTGACGTGTGGGTGAAGAGGGGTACTCATGCATAAGCATTATAACATGTCCACGCATAAATTCTTTCAATGTTTAGGGACATTTGCTGTTGCATCTTTTCATGCATTGCTTTCTCTTTACTGTTGTTATTTTGTCTGGTTGGTTTGTACTAGCTGTTTTTGTTGATCTTTCTTTTCTTGTTCTGTTTTGGGTGTGTTCAAAAAATTCAAAAACACATAAAAAAAAATAGAAAATCCAAAAAGTTTGATCACTTTGTTGAGTTTTGTCTCAAAGTATGTTTTGTCTTGTACCGTTGTACTTATGGCTTTGTGCATTTAACGAGCTTAGCTTGTCTCTCATGCACTCATATCATTGTAGAAGAAATTCTGAAATCTATGTGACTGTTGTAAATAGATCTTCAACCTTGTCATGAATGATTAGTGAATGGTTTTGTTGATCTTGAGACATGCATAGACTCATGCCTATATATCTTCCCACTTTTTTTTTTTTTTGCTTAAAAGAGCTCTCTAAATGTAAATCTCCAAATGAAAAAAGATATAGAGTTGCAAAAGCCTGTCGCACAAACTAGTATTCGACTAGGAAAAAGGGAAAGCGACCAAAATAAAATGTATGATACCCAAAAAGCCAAAGGCTAACTCATCAATTGAAATATCAAAAATTTCAGGCATCTATCTCTAAATGAGATTTTCTTTGCTCAAAAGTTGCAAATGATATGTTGAATATGGAGCCAAATGAAAAGCTTCAATGAATTGTTATCAAGTACGTGTGGGAGGTCATATATGCATGTTTCTATAATTGAGATAGGTCACATAATCTAGTGCTAGTTGTGTATGCCTTGATTGAATTGATCATTGAAACTTCACATTGGACTAAGAACTATCTCATTTTTGATATCCACACACAACACACAAGTCTATGTTCAATGAATGTCATATTCATCTATGTGATTGTACTTGATTAAATGTGTTTTCACATGCTCAATCTTTGTTTGATCAAACCCAAAAAGATTTTTGAGTGTTTTATTTGTTTTTGAAAGTGATTTTATACTTTCATGTCTTTTGTTTTTGATTAAAATGCATGTTTTTGTGTTTCTTCAAAAAACTGGTTCAGGAGTTGTTTCGCGAGAAGCTCGCGACTTAGAGCTTCCCACGAAAAGGGCTTGAGGGAAATATTTTTTTCATTCTGTCACACAGAAACTTTTGCGACTGTATCGCGACTGTATCGCGACCAACAGCTTCTCGCGAAATGCTGTTTGGCTAAAAATTGGATTTTTCCAATTTCAGACAGAAGTTACCGCGACTGTATCGCGACTGTATCGCGACTTAGTGCTTCTCGTGAAAGTTTTGTGCTTCAGTGGCTCTTCTCGCGACTGTGTCGCCACTCCCTAACCCGCGAAAAACGCGTGTTTTCAGTTTTTATATTGCTGATGTGACAGTTTTTCAAAACACAAAAACTTCCCTCGCTCAACCTCTCTCGAACCTTTTCAACCCAAATCACTATTCCATTCAAACCCCTTCAATCCAAGCATTTTTTCTGCATTTTCTTCTTCAAGGTATGTTTGATAATCAATTCTTTTTAAGTTTTTGCTTAGATTATGCAGAATTTTTGTTAGGGTTTTGATAATTGGGGATTTTCGAAACTTTGGGTTAGTTTTCAAAATTGGGTGAATTTTTCTCAAATATTTTGATTGGGCTGTGTCCCATTTGTTGTTTCTGCATCTGTGTTGGCCCCTTGTGGCATTTTATCATGTATTGAGGGTAGATTTTCCCATGTTCATGCAATATTCATGTTATATTTGCATTTGTGCATGCTAGGTGTTTGTCAAAATGTCCAAGTGACATTTTTGTGCCGAATTGGAATCAAGTGATTTCAATCCATGGACTTTCACTTGTTTGACCTTATTTCACTCAGTTTGGTCATTGATTGTGTATCTCATACACTTTGCTCATGTTGCACACTCTTGGCACACATATACACACACATGCACATTTGCTTAGTTCCATACATTGTGTCTATGCATTCAGCATATTGTTTGGAGTTGATTATGTCTTGTTCTATGCAGTGTTACTTCTGTTTTGACCTAACTTGAATCTAATCACATTCTGTGTTCTGTGTTCTGTGTGTTGTGCATGTGTCTCCTGTTTTTTTTTTTGTGTGCTCTGTTGCACAGATGTCTCCATTCAAGACTTCAGCTGTGAAAGGAGGCCGCAACAAAGGGAAAGAGTCGATCATTGATGTTGATGCTGATTCACCTAGACGAAAGAGAGCTCGCTGCTCAACGGGAATTTTTGATTCTCACTTGTTTAAATCTTATGCTGCTTTTGAATCCTACAAGAACCACTTTCATGGTGCTCCTTTGATAGTTGAAAGGGGGGTTGATCAGCCATCACTTAGGGACACAAAAATACCCATTTGGTTTGCCACGAAAGATTGGAACTATCTGCTTTCAACTTTCGAGGATACATACGAGAACATGGTTAAGGAATTCTATGCCAATGCCAGTGTCGTCGGAGAAGAGATTAAATGTTGGGTTTGGGGAAAGAGTTTTTCTGTCACACCAATGTACTTGGTGGAAATTCTACACATTAACCGGCCAATACTCCCCATACCACCGGTATATGATGAGCTGAACCCAGATGAAGAGTATCTCAAACAGTCTTTAAGAGCCAATTTGGAATTCTCCTCCAATAAGAAGTCAATCAATGTGGCATCCCTCTCTTCCGAATTACGACTTCTCTCAATGATCATGTGTAGCAATCTCTATCCCTTGTCCAGCATCGGATATATGAATCTTGGTCGAGCATTGTTTTTGAATGATCTGATCACGGATGTAGAGATTGATGTGTGCTCTCATATTTTTCACATTTTGGCAAAAACAGTTGATGGACTGCTTCAAGGAATTGTATTCCTTTCTCTCGCCTTATTTCAAAGATTTTGAAGCTCAAAGGTGTCCGTCCATTGGAGGATGAACGTCCATATCCAAGGCCAAGTCCAATTAACATTCGGTCTCTCCATGCGAGTATGAGCCACACCAAGAAAGAAAGTCATGCACCATCGGGTACCTCGAGTTCTGCAACTCGTACCTATGATGATCAGTTCACCAATATCTCCACTGCTCTTCAAGAGATGAGTACAAAGATGTCCAGGCTGGCAACTATCATGTACGCTCACCACAGACGTCTTGATTCACAGTTCACATCTCTCCAAACTCAACTGGACGAAGTTCAACAGAAGCTAGAAGAGAATGACTAGCTATTACATGACAAAAAGGGGGAGATGATGTCATTGATAGGGGGAGTATGGTGATAGGGGGAGAAGAAGTCAACAGTTCTTATGTTTGATGTTTTATGCTTACTGATTATGTTTTAGAGCTTTGATACTATGTTTTATTTAAGTATTATTTCAGATGTTTCTTTTGTGATATTCTCTATGCTTTGTAGCATACTTTGCATGTACCCATGTTGCTTTTGTAAGCTTTAAGGGTTTGTTTCATTGTTTATTGTTTGTAGGCTTTTATGGTTTGTGCCATGCATATGCAGTACATTGTTTATGCAGCCTTTATGCTTGTGTTATTGAAGTTTAATGTCACACATTTTACTTCAGTACATCACTCTTGTACCCGTGTAGGATTGTTCCTAGATGCATATACGTTCTATGCATTGGTTGAGTGATGAACACTCTTGTGCCCTAGTAGGATTGTTCCTAGATGCAAATACTTCGTGTATTTAGCATTGGTTGAGTGTTGGATTTGCAAATGATACTCTTCAAATGAGCTTATCGTCTTGCATATCCGGATGTTCATTCCTTGTGTGAATGAGCATAGTAATTGCTTGTGTATAGTGATTACTTGTTTGATCTTGCCATGATCTAGTGTTTCTATTTCTTTTTGCTTGATCATGCTATTATTGCTCCATATGCTTTTCAAGTTTTCTGCATACAATGATATTATTTTGTTGTTGTGTTTCAGGAGTTACTTGTTCATATGTTTCAAGAGCTTATCAGAATCTAGAATTAGGTGTGAGTGAGTTTTGCCTTTGTTCCCAAACTCACGTTTAAGTCTAGAGTCTGTTTTAGGGTTTTGTCACAGAATAGCCAAAGGGGGAGATTGTAAAGTTGTTATTTACAACTATGTATTTTGTTGGCTTTTATTCCGTGCCAAATTTGATTGTAATTATTATCAATCGTGTATACCCTGTATTTGTTGTGGGATTTGTTGTAAGGGTTGTGTGATAGAGAGAGTGTGTGAAGACTCAAGCATTTGGAGGCTGAAGGATTCTCGCGGGTATGTCGCGACCTAGCTTCCCGCGAAGTGAAGCATGTGCCCTGCACGTGCTGGAATGCGAAGAGTCAGGCTAGGTGGAGACAGCTGTCTCTCGCGAGTATCTCGCGGGTAAGGCCTTCCCGCGAGACACCCGCGAGACAAGCTGTTCTGCCAGCCTGTACTGACTGACTCACACATTTTGCACCTATCCTATATATACCATCATTACCCACAAATGTTGAGAGATGCTTCAGAGAGAAAACCCTAGCCAAACACATTGGGAATTAGAGATTGTCATCCCCACCTTTCTCTATACACTTGCTTGTGGTATCTCCTCAACCCTTCCCTCTCCATTTTCCATACCATTGAGAGGTTGATAGCCCAAACACTTACCTCACCCTTTGAGTGTGTTGAGTGACGTTTTGGTGCTGCTGGGAAGCATTGGAAGAAGCCTGGAATGGCAGATGCAACATGGAGCTTGTTGCGGGATCCGGGGTGCTAGACAAGACACGGTTCCGAGAAGCCTTGTTGGAGTAGGAGCTTGGAGGGCTTAGGTACATCGGGTAGATTAGGCTTGGAGGGTCTCTTGCTTACTCATGTATCCCAACTGATTGTCTAGTGGATCGATTTCCGCTTGGAGGGCGGCGGAGAGGTTTTTTGCCGAGTTCTTCGGTTTCCTCTTCGAGAACACGTCTCGGTGTTTTCTGTGTTTGCATCCTTCTTCCCTACTCTTGTTTAATTCCATTATACTGCTGTGTTGCTTAGTTTATGGATTAGAGTAGCTTACTTGTTCATCCGCTCGCTTTTACACTATTCCACACTTTGTATTAAAGTTGTGTAAAATCTATCGAGCCGTAATTTTAATTGGGGGGTCTAAACAACTCTTGTGTTTTAAACACATTTTCGAGCTTTTAGAACCCAAATAAGTTCATTCTATTCCTTTTGAAGCCAAAACCCTAAAATTTTCCACCATTCCAGATAGCAAATCGTCCCTTTTAACATCATTAAAAGCAAAACCTTTTATTTTTGCCAGAAAATTCTAGCAAGTAGTTTTCCATGTTTCAAATTTCTTTCATCCATCAAAATTCAATTTTTTTCAAATCATAATTCAAACCACAAATCCTAATACTTCCTTTTGGATAATCCTGTATCCACAGATTCTCCTAAGCCTTACTGCAAGTACACTTAGATAGGTTTCCTCAATCTAAGCAATGTCACTAATATGTTTAAATTATTATAATAATAGTCTTTTTCATATCTGGTTTCTTGGTCGGATGTGCTTTGATTCTTTAATTGAAAAATTTAAGAGCATATGCTAGGTGTGGAATTCTGTATATTGGTTTTTTGCTTTTGTTATTAGGGTTCCACTAGCTGTGGAATAGGACCACAATCTGTCTTTGGACCTATAATCTTACCTTAGAATATGTTCTGTATATGGATGCAGGACGATGATGATGAGGACTGGTTTCCTGAGGATATATTTGAGGCATTTAAGGAGCTGAGAAAAAGGAAGGTGTTTGATGTGTCAGACATGTATACATTAGCTGACGCTTGGGGTTGGACATGGGAGAGAGAACTCAAAAACGTAATTCCTCGAAGATGGTCGCAAGAATAGGAAGTTGAGTTGGCAGTTAAAGTTATGTTGAAGGCAAGTCCTATACCTTTTTCTCGCTTTTTTCTTTGCATGTGACGTTAGTAATCCTTATTTTTGATGAGCACGATATTTCTTCCACAACCTAATCCTTTGTTCACCCCACCCCCCTCCCCCCCCCCCCCCCCCTTCCCCCCTCTTCTTTTTTTTTTTTTTTTTGATAAGTAAGAAAAAGTATATTCAAAAAATTAATTTATGCAAAGAAGCACAAAGCATATCAAAGAGTACAATAAAGAGAGAAAAGCAGAAACAAAGAAAAGAAACTAATTACAAAGAAATAAAGAGCTAAGAATCAAAGGGAGAGATTCACTAGATGTGAGTCCCCATGCCTTAGACCAATCAAAAAGTGAACCAGTAAAAAAGGCGAGCAACTGGTCATCGAATCTATCTAAATCCTCAAAAGTCCACCGATTATATTCCCTTCAAATACACCACATCAAACACAATGGAACTAAATTCCAAATGTTAGGTGAATGCTTCCCCAACCAATTCCACCAACCAAAAAATAAATCTGCAACCGATCTTGAGAGGACTCATGAAATCCTATAAGTTCTAAAGACAAAACCCCACAAATGATGAGCCTTGTCACAATGTAGCAACAAATGATCCACTGTCTCCCCACAGCAACAACACATGATGCACCAATCAATGAAATCAAAGCCCCTACTTCGCAAATAATGGCGTATCTCTTTCTTTGTGAGCTTCACTGCCTATCATGTGGTTCCTTGAATTCACTTTTCTTTTGCCCTATCGTTGAGTAGTTGTTAAAAATTGGAGCTGCAACTAGTGCTGCCAAGGAGCCAAGCGGCATTAAGCCTTGAGCTACGTGAAGTTATTCTTGATGAAGAAACTATATCTCTTGCCTTCAATCTTGAATAGAGCTTTGACTACCAAACTTGAGCTTGGCTTGTCAAAAAACTATCGGCTTGAGCTTGGCTCAGTTTGGTTCTTTAAATTTGTCAATTTGACCCATGCTTGAATAGAGATTGAGCCTCACTTCAATTGAAGTCTTGAATGTGTGATGGATTTCTCAACCAGTTAACCTTATAATGGCTTAAAATTGCAATCTTGATTGCCATACAGTAGTTCTTAAGGCAACAAATATGTTTGTGTTAGGTTCTAAGGTCTTAGGATTTTATGTATTTAGAACTCTAATTTGTAATGTTGGCAAACCATGATCAAAACAATGTATTTAGTCTTGTTTAGACTTGCTCAAAGTTGGTTTATTATTGTAAAGTTGGAATCGAGTGACTGCAGAAGTACTTGGGACTTTTGGCCTGGCTCGATCGATCGAAGAATAGACTCGATCGATCGAAAATCGCACAGGTTGATTATTCTGCAGAATTTCCAACTCAGCCCTACCTCATTAAACGTTTAGGGTTTTATGTTTTTACCCTAGGTATATAAACAAAACCCTAGCCACGTTTTTGAAGGTTGTCCATATTGCTTTGTTGCTCATACATTGCTGTTTTGTGTGAATCTCTTGTGAGATCTTTGAGGAGCTTTCCTTTACACAAAACTTAGGGTTTTCAAGGTAGAGATGATTTCAACATCTTGAAGATCATTACAGTTGCAACCATTGGAACTTAAAAGAAAAGCAAGCGGGGAGCTTGTAGCTGATTGAGGAATTCAAGAAAGAAGTAGTCCGTGGATTCGGAGCCTGCACGTGGTCGTGTCAGGAAGTTCTACTGGTGGGTAGCATTAGGAAGTCGAGCGGGGAGCTTGTAGTCCTTTTGTAAGAACTTCAATTCTTTCATAGTGAATTCTGTTATGCCTTGAGGATCGGTGGGTCAAATCCTCCCCAGGTTTTTACCGTGTGGTTTCCTGGGTGATCATATCTTGTGTTATTTATTTTCCGCTGTATTATTATTCTTGATATGATTGTTTGATTGCTTTAACCTAGAATTGCATAATTTGACTAAGTAACAACTTGGCTAATTAATCTAGGCTACGCAATCTGGTTGTTTAAAGGGTCTAAATTTCCATCAGTTTGAATTCAATTGATTCCAATTGAATTCTCAATTCAGCAAATAAACTGATATTTTTCTGAGTATTTGAATTTTAATCAACATGATAGCCAAAAATTTGCCATCTTGTTGCTGACCACATGGAAAACGTAGAGAAAAGTACTTATAAAAAAAAATAAAATAAAATAAAAACGTAGAAAAAATGTGTCTTAGGTCTAAGGGTTCCCTTAAATAAGTGAAAGATTGGAGATCAGACACCCGTCTCTTTCTCTCTCTGCCCACCACAACTCACTTTATTGCTTTACAACTCCCAAAAAATTGCTCAACTTCACGTCAAAATGCTGTCACAATCACTCTTCCGTCTTCAAGATAAACGAGAGAGAGAGAGAGAGAGAGAGCATCCATGGTGGTTTGGCTGTTTGGATTCTTTAGGTTTTGGGAGTTGAGGAATCATGCACCAATCATAACGTTGCAAATTTGAAGGCACCTGCTAGTAGCTTCACTAGTTTGCAACCTTAGCTACTGTATGCATTTATGGATACTTTTTCTATGCAATTAGTTGAAGTTTTGATCAAATTGGATAATGTTTTTACTGCGCCGGTTTATACGGAGAAGATCTTTCCTCTTCTCTAAAATGGTGAGGCCATAATTTACCGGCTAAAAAGAGGGAAAGAAGCCTGTTGAAAGTAGGAATAAGGATTTTCCCCCCATCCCGCAATCCAAACAATCACTAATTTGATATCCGCTTCATGTTATGCTTTACACTAATGAGGCGAACAGTGATCAACCAACTTATTGTCTTCCCCAACCAAAGCGGACTCAAGGGCTCTTGGTATTGATGGGAATGAACCCTATCAAAATGAAAAGCAGCAAGCGGAGATTGAAGAAGCGAGCCCATATCAGAGAAAGCCATTGCGCGCTTGCCCCTTTCTATTAGTAAGGTTGTCAAAAGGCTAAACTTGAGTTCCTTAATAAAAAAACTAAGAAAATAGGGGTAAGTGGGCGCAACAAGCAGAAAAGGCCCCTTACATACATGGCCGTCGTGTAACTCCTTGAGAATCATGTCATTTGCCTGTCATGTGTTGCCACTAGAGTCATGAAAACTCGAAGTAAGCTCATGACTTGCCCCAATCTCTAAAGGGGCTTATACAAGTGGAGTGCTTAAGCCCCTTTAGAGATTGAGGCAAGGGCGGCTTTTTAGTTTTTTTCCTCGTCTTGGTCTTAGTGATCTTTTAAAAGTACCCTTCTAGTTTGTTTTGGATTTTTTATTTTGATAAATAATTAGTTAAGCCTTCTTAGTCAAAACCGCAGCGATATTCTTCCTTGACTCTATATCAAAAAATGTAGTCTACCCTTTTCTCAATTACAAACCTCAAATGTAGCTTGTTAATTTCACAAATATCAAATGTCTGAAAAATATTTTAGATGTATAATTAGTTACAGGAACACTTGCAATTTTTTCCTTTGTCCTTTTTGGCTGCATTGGATTTTTATGTTGGACAAGCTTCATCATTGTAGGTGATCACTAGGTCACACTTCTTGTATCCGTATCAGATAGAAAAACATATTGAAATCTAGAATTTGTTGATTCAACTGAACCTTTAAATTGTGAATGCATGATGGTGATGGCATTTTGGGGAGGAAGAGACTCATTTGTGGAGATGGGTCATTGCATTAAAGCATGGGTTGGATGGGGGGTGGTTGGAGAATGAAAGCCACTATAGAAATCATAGATGATTTGATGTAGCTTATGGAAAGAGTTTCAGTGTAGGGTAGTGTTGAAGATGACTTAAACGACAGCAGCAACAGAAGCAATAGAAACAAGCAAAACAACAGTGGGAATAAAGATTGTAAATATAAAACGGCAAGGAAGAAAGGAAAAGAAAAACTCACCGCTTCACTTAAGCATTAGTTGTAATAGTTATTTACAGTTTTGCCACTTTTCATTAGTTCATTGGTTGACGCTTTAAGTAGTTAGTTAATACTTTTGGGCACCATGTTTAGCCTCTGTTTTCCATATATATATACAGAGTATGTAGCTAATTATTCATTAACTGCTTATAACAAATTGATAAGCAAATACAGAGTTGTTTTTTTCTCTCAAAGCAAGTTCTTTGCATTTCCTTTTGCATTTTCTGATTTTACATGCTATCAGAGCGATTTTCTTTCATTTTCCCACCAACCAGACAAAGTTTTTCTTTCTGAATCAGATCGCTTAGTCTCTCATGGCTTCAGATTCGTCAAGTGCACCTTCTTCTTCATCTACACCAACTGCCAGTGCTGCCATAGCAAATGAATCTGCTAACAATCCGTATTTCTTACCAGCAAATGAGAATCCTAGTTTAATTCTCACATCTCAGCCTCTTACTAGTCCTGAGAGTTACATGACTTAGGCGAGATCTGTGTTTCTGGCTTTAAGTTCCAGAAACAAGTTTGGATTTGTTAATGGTTCAATTTCAGAGCCAAATCTAACTTCACCTTTGTTCAACTCTTGGAACAAGTGCAACACTACTATCCTTTCATGGCTGATCAATTCACTCAATCCTGATCTTAAGGCTAGTGTTATGTACATCAATTCTTCCAAAGACTTGTGGATTGATCTCAAGAATAGGCTTTCTCAAGATAACACACCAAGATTGTTTGAGTTGCAAAAGGAGATTTCACATTTGGTTCAAGGATCACTTTCGGTGAGTTCCTATTTTACCAAATTCAAGACTTTATGGGATGAGTTTGTGAATAATCAATCTTTCACTGTCTGCACTTGTGCTTGTGTTTGTGGTTCTAAGTCATCTTAGTTAAATGCACAACACAAAGAACATGTTTTTCATTTTTTGATGGGGTTAAATGATAGCTGTGGGAATCTGATTGGGCAAATCTTGCTTATTGAACATTTTCCTTCTCTTAGCAAAGTGTGTTCTTTAGTTTTGCAAGAAGAGAAAAGGAGGAATATAGGAAATACTGTCAATGTGGTTCAGCAATTGGATGTTGTGGCAATGTATGTGAATAACAATAGACCATTTCAAGGTGCTCAAGGTCAGAATAAAGGTGGTGGGAAAGGAAAGAAAGATAGACCTGTTTGTACCTATTGTGGTTTCACTGGACATATAGCAGATAAGTGCTATAAGCTCCATGGATATCCTCCTGGTTATAAGCCTAAATGAGGTAATAGGTCAATGGTTAATCAAGTTTCATGTCCTTTTGGGTTTGATGCCAATAACATTGGTTTTCCTAATGTTCAATCCAATGTTTTGCCCACTCAAAGAGTCCAATCTGATGGTATGATTCAGAATTTGGTCAATGCTCCCTTTGGTGCTCAAACTGGTTTCCAGAATGGTGTTGACATTGCACCTGGTTCATTTGGCAATTCTGTTGGTGGTCCTTTTCTACAGCAGAATCCTTCCTCCTATCAGCCTCAATGTCCTATTTCTCTAGCTCAATGTGAGCAATTACTCTCTTTTCTTAAAGGGTATACAGGTGCAGGATCAGGTTCTGGTTTTGGCACTCAAACCAATCATGTTGCTTCTGTCATGACACCCAATGCCATTTCAGCTTTACCACAGACACCATCATCCTTACCTTCTCCTTTAGCTTATAGTTCTTCTAATTTCTCAGGTAATCCCTATTGGATCCCTCCTAATTTTTCTCATTTTGTGTTTTCTGCTCAAGTAGTTGATAGGAATGCTTTTAAATCTGATTCTTGGATTATAGACACTGGTGCAACTGATCATATGGTCCATTCAGTGTCTCAATTCACTTCTATTACTTCCATTGTTAATACTTATGTCTATTTGCCAAATGGGGATCAAGCCTTAGTCACACATTTGGCACTGTGCATATTTCCTCTACTCTTGTTTTAAAAGATGTGTTGTGTGTTCCATCCTTTGGTTTTAATCTGATTTCAGTTAGCAAACTTCCCAAAACCTTGTTTTGTTGTCTCATTTTCCTTGGTAATTGTTGCTTTATTTAGGACCTTGCTCAATGGAGCACAATTGGTTAGGGTAGAGAGAGCAATGGCTTGTATCTATTGGATTCTTCATATCAGCAAAGGTCTACTGCTCTCACTGCTGCAACCAGTACCACTTTTTCAAGCACAAAATTGTGGCACACTAGATGAGGACATCCTTCATTTTCAAAACTTCAATTGTTAAAAGGTGTTGTAAACATTGATGCTTTTAATAAAACTACATGTTGTGATGTTTGTCATCTTTCAAAACAAAAGAGGCTTCCTTTTCCTATAAGTACTCATGTTTCTTCTGCTCCTTTTGACTTGATTCATTGTGATCTTTGGGGTCCTTTTGCCACTTGTACTATTGAAGGTTATAAGTATTTTTTAACCATTGTAGATGACTTTTCTAGATGTACTTGGGTATATTTGCTCAAGCTTAAGTCAAACACTTAGTTTGTTATCCCAAATTTTGCTAATATGGTCAAAACTCAATTAAACAGATCCATTAAGACCATTAGAAGTGATAATGGGACTGAATTTTATCATAAAGATTGTTTTCACTCTAATGGAATTCTGCATCAACAGAGGTTTCCGTTTATGTGTTTGTTAAGTGTTTCAGGAATATACAGGTTGATTCAATTGAGCTGCTGTCTACACTTGCAACTGATGGATAGTAGTTAGGATTGAATTTGTTGTTATGAGCATTATTTTTGTAAAGGGCTTTTATTTGTAAACTTTGAGCTTTTAATTTGTGTTTTGTCACGGATTACCAAAGGGGGAGTTTGTTAGGTTCTAAAGACTTAGGATTTTATGTATTTAGAACTCTAATGTGTATTGTTGGCAAACCATGATCAAAACAGGTTGTTTAGTCTTGTTTAGGCTTGCTCAAAGTTGTGTCTTTTATGTAAAGTTGGAATCGAGTGGCTGCAGAAGTACTTGTTACTTTCGGCCTGGCTCGATCGATCGAAAATTAGACTCGATCGATCGAAAGTCGGCCAGAATGTTTTTTTCTGCAGAATTCCAACTCAGCCCAAACTCTACTTAAATGTCTTAGGGTTCAAGTAAAACACTCCTATATATAAGGGAAACCCTAAAACGTTTTTGAGAGCTTTTAAAGAGAGAAGAGAGTGCCTCTTTTGTATCTAGGGTTTTGTACCCAAACCTCTCTAGGTCTTGGTTGCTCATATTTGCAGTTTGTGTGAATCTCTTGTGAGATCCTTGAGGAGCTTTCCTTCACATAAACTTAGGGTTTTCAAGGTAGAGATATTATCAACACCTTGATGATCAATTCAGTTGCTGCCATTGGAGTTTAAAGAAACACAAGCGGGAGTGCTTTTATCTTGTGGAGAATCCAAGAAAGAAGGAGTCCGTGGATTCGGAACTTGCACGTGGTCGTGTCAGTAAGTTCTACTGGTGGGTAGCAATAGGAAGTCAAGCGGGGGTGCTTGTAAGTCTTATTGTATGAACTTCAATTCTTTCATATAGTGGATTCAGGTTTACCTTGAGGATAACTAGGTTAAATCCTCCCCAGGTTTTTTACTAGTTTGGTTTTCCTGGGTGATCATATCATTGTGTTCTTTATATTTCCACTGCTTTATATACTTGATATGATTATATGTTTGTATTAACCTATATTTGCATAATTTGACTAAGTTAATCACTGGGCTAATTAACTAGGTTAATCCAATTGTTGTTTTAAAGGGTCTAAAACCTAACAAGTGGTATCAGAGCGGGTAGCTCTCTTGTTGTTGATCTTTTGATCTGTGAGCTGATCCTTGACCCCTGTTGTCATGGATAATTTGAAGTGTCCTTCTGATCATGTTTCTGCTTATGCTTCTGTTGATTTTATTGATGCTTGTGAAACTCTTCGTAAGGAATTATTGAAATCTATGAAAATTGCTAAGAAATTCAAGGAAGAGTTAAAATTGGCTAATCTTGAAAAAGAGGAATTGATTGTTAGATTAGATGAATCTAATAAAAAGAATGAATTTTTGATAAATCAAATTTTCTCTCAAGATGAGAAGATGAAAAGCTTGGAACAAGAGTTAGTTGAATCTAAAGCTAAAATTGAAAATTTGACTAGTACCAAGCTTGCTGTTGATAACAGAAGTGTTTCTGTTTCTCTTAAGCCTAAAACTGAGAAAGTTTATATCCCTCCTTTCAAGAGGAATAATAAAGAAAATGCTTATTTTGCTAGGTTAGACAAAGGTAAAAGTTCTGATGTAGACACTGAAGTTTCTAAACCTAAGTCTAAACCTACTGTTAGAAAGCATAATAAATCTGTTTTTGTGCCTACTTGTCACCTTTGTGGTGTTGTTGGTCATATTAGACCAAATTGTTCTTTGTTGAGGCAAGAACCAAAGCTTGTGACCGGAAACCCCACTAGGAATACTGATGTTCCTAAATTTGTTCCTATTTGCCACTTTTGTGGTGTCCATGGTCACATTCGTCCTAATTGTCATAAATTGAAATTTAAGCATTCTGTGTTTCAATCTAGGATATGTGATGATATTTCTCCTGCCATAAGTCCATATAAATTGTTTCATATTCTTTTGAAAATTTTGAGCTTGTTGGCTTGTGAAAGGAATTTGCAGGATTTCAGTGTTTCTCAGAAGATTGGTGTAATCCCTTAAATACACTCTGCTTCTAATGGATTTTCACCTACAAAGCCGAAGACTCGTGCTATATGGGTGAGAAAAGATTCTCTAAGGTGAGTGTTACTGACTTGTCCCTGATCTAATTCTTTCAATTGTTTGTGGACATATTCTTGTTTCTGTTTTTGGTTGTTTTTTTTATTAAATAAAAAATCCAAAAACATTGAAATATTTTCAAAAAGACAAAAATATTTTATTTTGTGTCTTGTTTTATTTGTTTTTGAGGATTACATGAGTTATAATATCTCTCTCTCGATTTAGAACATGCTTGACATTGTGGAGAAACTTGAATAGTATGTGTTATATAAGTGCTAAGCTATTTTTGATTTTTTTGTGAGTATGTACTAGTTTGTACATGTACTCATGGGTTAATAAAAAAATTGATATTTATTGTTTGTGTACCCTCTATAGCTTAGTTAAGCACTGTCATGCATTGCATTTGCATTGTTCATTTAGCATAATGTGTGCTTTTGTTTTTGGTCATAAATTTTTTTTAAACCAAAAAGTTTCTTGTGTTTTGTATTTCACATCTTCGATTTATAATCAAGGATTGACCATATTATTTTTACATAACATGTTTATATACCTTGTTTAGATTTGATGAGCTTATTTATTACACTTTACTAGTTTGAGCTTTGTAGTGCATGTTGTGTGAGAAGATATTTATAGTTTTTTATCACATGATCTTGATCTTGAAGCCACTTGCCTTTGATTGTCAGACTTGATCCTTTTGAGAAAGGCATAAATAACCATCTCACCACTGTTTATTAGCCAATCATGAATACCTTAGTGCATATCGTAAGATTTTGTGCTTGAGAAAGTGTAGCACATGCACAAAAAGAACATAAGGTGTAGCCTTGGGTTAAATGCTAAAATTGGTGTGTACATTATTGGATTTAAATGCTTAAAATTGGTGTGTACATTATTCCAGCTATTTTTAATAAGTTTCTGATTAAGTAAAATTGGTGTGTACATTATGAGGCAAATCAAGAAACTTACATGATTGCAAGCTTTTATTCTAGGATATGTGGAAGTTATATGATGTAACTCTTTAAGTGATAGTCTCTTTCGAATTTATGTGATGAATTTTGTAGAGATTGTGATTGAATTCTATTCACATATCACCTCACATGTAACTAAAGCTTTTACTAGTTGCACACACTACACAAGTTACTCTTTGCTAAACTTGGTACATTTTATTGTGTGTGATCTTGTTGTGGCCATCCAAGATTAAAAGTTCCTTGATCTTAATGCAAAATGTGTTTAAAGTTTTAGAAATTGGAAATTCTAGAGCTTGAATGTACCCGAATTGGGGATTTTGTTCAAATTGGCTTTAATTGATGAAATTAGCTTGTTGATTTGATGTAATTGATCATTATTATCTGTCCTCTAACTTGTGTGATGATCAATTGGTCAATTGTTTTATAAAAACGAACAAGTGGTTTTTCAAATTTTGGGGTTTTTGTTAGAAACTCTATGCTCAAGCCAATTTTGTGAATTTGAACTTATATTGAACTTAGTTTCACTGCATTAGAGCATGCATCATGACATATTTTTTCATGCATCATTTGTGTTTAGGATTCACATGCATTGCATTGATTTCTGTATCCATCTTGCAGTTTTGCAGTCATATCTCTCATTATTTTCACACATAACACGCATACACTTTGCTAAATTGGGTACTCAACTTGATTTAAAAATTGATTGATTAACTTTTGAGTTATGTACTTTTTAGTATATGATATTTTTATGTGTGAACAGCAGAAAATATTTTTTTTAAGAGATATGATGGATAATCAATGTGCAAATATTTTCTCTACTCATGCAACTGTTTATGGGTCACATAGTGTCATGTTTGCATTTATTGAAAGAGGTAATTTTTTTCATATGTATCCTCACCTTATCAACTTAGTTTTTAAGTTTGGTTTGTGTGTTTTTAGTTTTCCTCACCTCCTAAATTTTCCCCAAAATTGTTTTTCCCAAAACTTGTTTTGTTTTTCCTATTTTTATAGGGGGAGTTGTTGCTCTTCGTAGGGGGAGTTGTCTCTATTTTTTATAGAGTTGAATTGTTTTGTGTCCCCTTGATTCTCTATTTTCTCTTATCCTTTATTGCGTATGTTGACTGTTTACTCTTTGTATGAGTTGTCTTTGTCAATACGTGACAAAAAGGGGGAGATTTAGATGAAATGTGGGAATATGTGGGAATACTGTTTGTTTTGTTTAGGGGGAGCTGAATTTGTTTTTGATAGGGGGAGAAAATAATTTTTTTATGTATCTAACTTAGGGGGAGAGTTAGTTTGCATTTTTGTTGATTTACTGTTTTTCTGTCACACATGCGTTTATGTGTTTGTTGAGTGTTTCAGGAATATACAGGTTGATTCAATTGAGCTGCTGTCTACACTTGCAACTGATGGATAGTAGTTAGGATTGAATTTGTTGTTATGAGCATTATTTTTGTAAAGGGCTTTTATTTGTAAACTTTGAGCTTTTAGTTTGTGTTTTGTCACGGATTGCCAAAGGGGGAGTTTGTTAGGTTCTAAAGACTTAGGACTTTATGTATTTAGAACTCTAATGTGTAATGTTGGCAAACCATGATCAAAACAGGTTGTTTAGTCTTGTTTAGGCTTGCTCAAAGTTGGTCCTGTTATGTAAAATTGGAATTGAGAGGCTGCAGAAGTATTTGTTACTTTCGGCTTGGCTCGATCGATCGAAAATTAGACTTGATCGATTGAAAGTCGGCTAGAATGTTTTTTCTGCAGAATTCCAACTCAGCCCAAACTCTACCTAAATGTCTTGGGATTCAAGTAAAACACTCCTATATATAAGGGAAACCCTAAAACGTTTTTGAAATTTTTCAGAGAGAGAAGAGAGTGTCTTTTTTGTATTTAGGGTTTTGTACCCAAATCTCTCTAAGTCTTGGTTGCTCATATTTGCGGTTTGTGTAAATCTCTTGTGAGATCGTTGAGGAGATTTCCTTCACATAAACTTAGGGTTATCAAGAAGGAGATGTTATCTACATCTTGATGATCAACTCAGTTGCTGCCATTGAAACTTAAAGAAAATCAAGCGTGGGTGCTTGTACTTGATTGGAGAATCCAAGAAAGAAGGAGTCTGTGGATTCGAAGCTTGCACGTGGTCGTGTCAGTAAGTTCTATTGGTGGGTAGCATTAGGAAGTCGAGCATGGGTGCTTGTAAGTCCTTTTGTATGAACTTCGATTCTTTCATATAGTGGATTCAAGTTTACTTTGAGGATAACTAGGTTAAATCCTTCCCAGGTTTTTTACCGATTTGATTTTCCTGAGTGATCATATCTTTGTGTTCTTTATATTTCCGATACTTTATATCTTGATATGATTATTTGATTGTGTTAACCTAGATTTGCATAATTTGACTAAGCTAATTACTTGGCTAAATAAACTAGGTTAATCCAATTGTTGTTTTAAGGGGTCTAAAATCCTAACAACACCCATTACTCAGCCTGTCCAACCTCCTTTAAGAAGGTCTACTAGACCTTATGTGCCTCCTTCTTATCTATCAGATTATTCTTGTAAGACTGTTGTTAGTGCCAAACCTCAATCTGGTCTACCTTATGCTCTTTCTGATTTATTGAGTTATTCTCACTTGGGTTCAAGATTTAAATCATTTGTCCTAGCAATCAGTGCTGCTCCCTCAGAGCCTGTTTCCTTTCATTAGGTTATTCAGTTTCCTAAGTGGAGGGCTGCTATGGACAAAGAGATTGATGCTTTGGAAGTGAACAATACGTGGACTTTAGCTCCTTTACCTCCTGGTAAGATTGCCATAGGCTGCAAGTGGGTTTATAGGATCAAGTATTTACCTGATGGCTCTATTGAAAGGTATAAAGCTCGTTTGGTTGCTAAGGGCTTCACTCAGAAACTTGGTCTTCACTATTTTGAAACTTTTTCCCCATTTGCTAAGTTTGTTTCTGTTAGGATTGTGCTTTCCTTGGCTGCTGTGAAAGGGTGGTTTTTGCACCAAATGGATGTTAACAATGCATTCTTGCATGGTGATTTAGTAGAGGATGTTTACATGTCTCTCCCACCTAGTTTTCACAGCAAGGGGGAGGGTTTAGTTTGCAAGTTGAACAAAAGTCTCTATGGTCTTAAACAAGCTTCAAGATAGTGGTTTGAAAAGTTTTCAACTACCATATTGCAGATGGGGTTTGTGCAGTCAAAATTAGATTACTCCATGTTCACACATTCACAAGGAGCTTCTTTTATTGTTCTTTTGGTTTATGTTGATGATATCTTGTTGATAGGGAATAATCCTACTTGTGTTACTGCCTTAAAGAAGTTTCTTGATGATCAATTTGGTTTGCAGGACCTTGGTTCATTAAGGTATTTCTTGGGTTTGGAAGTGGCTAGAATTGATGCAGGCATTAGTTTGACACAAAGAAAATATGCCTTAGAAATATTGAAAGACATAAGTTCTATAGGGTGCAAGCCAATCCAGTTTCTTATGGAACAAAACCTTAAATTGTCTAAGTATGAGGGAGCATTACTTGCTGAACCAAGGATGTACAGAAGACTTATAGGGAGATTATTGTACTTAACTTTGACAAGGCCTGATATAACATATGTTGTACACCGATTTAGTCAATTTGTGTCACAGCCTAGAGAGCCCCATCTGTTGGCAGCACATAGAATACTTCAGTTCATCAAGGCTTCACTAGGAAAAAGGAATTTTCTTCCCTAGCAACACAAAGTTGCATATTAAAGCCTTTTGTGATGCTGATTGGGCTGGATGCTTTGATACTCGTAGGTCTCTCACAGGATATGCAGTGTATCTGGGGGATTCTTTAATATCCTGGAGGTCTAAGAAGCAAGGCGTGGTGTCCAAATCTTCTGCAGAAGCTGAGTACCGGGCAATGGCTAGTGTAGCCTGCGCGATCACTTAGGTAATGTGTTGGGTTTTAGACCCCTTAAAACAACAATTGGATTAACCTAGTTATTTAGCCAAGTGATTAACTTAGTCAAATTATGCAAATCTAGGTTAACTCAATCATATAATCATATCAAGCATATAGCAGCAGAAATATAAATAACACAATGATATGATAACCTAGGAAAACCAAACTGGTAAAAAACCTGGGGAGGATTTAACCTAGCTATCCTCAAGGTAAACTTGAATCCACTATATGAAAGAATCGAAGTTCATACAATAAGACTTACAAGCACCCCTGCTTGACTTCCTATTGCTACCCACCAGTAGAACTTACTGACACGACCACGTGCAAGCTCCGAATCCACGAACTCCTTCTTTCTTGGATTCACCACAAGATACAAGCACTCCCACTTGTGTTTCTTTAAGCTCCAATGGCAGCAACTGAATTGATCATCAAGGTGTTGATAATATCTCTACCTTGAAAACCCTAAGTTTATGTGAAGGAAAGCTCCTCAAATATCTCACAAGAGATTCACACAAACTGCAAATATGAGCAACAAAGACTTAGAGAGGTTTGGGTACAAAACCCTAGATACAAAAGAGGCACTCTCTTTTCTCTCTTAAAATTCTCAAAAACGTTCTAGGGTTTCCCTTATATATAGGAGAGTTTTACTTGAATCCCAAGACGTTTAAATAGAGTTTGGGCTGAGTTGGAATTCTGCAGAAAAAACATTCTGGCCGACTTTCGATCGATCGAGTCTAATTTTCGATCGATCGAGCCAGGCCGAAAGTAACAAATACTTCTGCAGCCACTCGATTCCAACTTTACATAAAAGACACAACTTTGAGCAAGCCTAAACAAGACTAAACAACCTGTTTTGATCATGGTTTGCCAACAATACACATTAGAGTTCTAAATACATAAAATCCTAAGTCTTTAGAACCTAACAAACTCCCCCTTTGGCAATCCGTGACAAAACACAAACACAAAGCTCAAAGTTACAAGTAAAAGCCCTTTACACAAATAATGTTCATTACAAAATAATCCAACCTAACTACTATCCATCAGTTGCAAGTGTAGACAGCAGCTCAATTGAATCAACCTGTATATTTCCTGAAACACTAAACAAAACGCATAAACGCATGTGTGACAGAAAAACAGTAAATCAACAAATATGTAAACTAACTCTCCCCCTAAGTTAGATACATAAAAAATTATTTTCTCCCTCTTTTAAAAACAATTTCAACTCCCCCTAAACAAAACAAACAGGATTCCCACATATTCCCACATTTCATCTAAATCTCCCCCTTTTTGTCACGTATTGACAAAGACAACTCATACAAAGAGTAAACAGTCAACATACGCAATAAAGGATAAGAGAAAATAGAGAATCAAGGGGATACAAAACAATTCAACTCTATAAAAAATAGAGACAACTCCCCCTACGAAGAGCAACAACTCCCCCTATAAAAATAGGAAAAACAAAACAAGTTTTGGGAAAAACAATTTTGAGGAAAATTAGGAGGTGGGGAAAAATAAAAACACACAAACCAAAGTTAAAAACTAAGGTGAGGATACACATGAAGAAAAATATTCTCTCTTTCAATAAATGCAAACTTGACACTATGTGACCCATAAACAGTTGCATGAGTAGAGAAAATATTTGCACATTGATTATCCATCATATCTCTTAAGAAAAATATTTTCTGCAGTTCACACATAAAAAATAGCATATACTAGAATGTACAAAACTCAAAAATTAATCAATCAATTTTTAAATTAAGTTGAGTACCAAATTTAGCAAAGTGTATGCATGCTATGTGTGAAAACAATGAGAGATATGACTGCAAAACTGCAAGATGGATACAGAAATCAATGCAATGCATGTGAATCCTAAACACAAATGATGCATGAAAAAATATGTCATGATGCATGCTCTAATGCAGTGAAACTAAGTTCAATATAAGTTCAAATTCACAAAATTGGCTTGAGCATAGAGTTTCTAACAAAAACCCCAAAATTTTAAAACCACTTGTTAAGTTTTTATAAAATATTGACCAATTGATCATCACACAAGTTAGAAGATAGATAATAATGATCAATTACATCAAATCAACAAGCCAATTTCATCAATTAAACCCAATTTGAACAAAATCCCCAATTTGGGTACATTCAAGCTCTAGAATTTCCAATAATTTCTCAAACTTTAAACACATTTTGCATTAAAATCAAGGAACTTTTAATCTTAGATGGCCACAACAAGATCACACACAATATAATGTACCAAGTTTAGTAAAGAGTAACTTGTGTAGTGTGTGCAACTAGCAAAAGCTTGAGAGACATGTGAGATGATATGTAAATAGAAATCAATCACAATTTCTACAAAAGTCATCACATAAATTTGAAAGAGACTATCACCTAAAGAGTTACATCATATAACTCTCACATCTCCTAGAATAAAAGCTTGCAATCATGTAAGTTTCTTGATTTGCCTCATATTGTACACACCAATTTTAATTGTTCAGAAACTTATTAAATAGCCGGGATAATGTACACACCAATTTTAATTGTTTGATTTAGCTTTAAGTCTAATAGTACACACCAATTTTAAGCATTTAAACCGAGGCTACACCTTATGTTCTTTTTGTGCATGTGCTACACTTTCTCGAGCACAAAATCTTACAATATGCACTAAGGTGTTCATGATTGGCTAGTGAACAGTGGTGAGATGGTTATTTATGCCTTTCTCAAAAAATTCAAGTTTGACAATCAAAGACATGTGACTTCAAGATCAAGACAAAGTGATCAAAAACCATAGACATCTTTCCCACACAACATGCACTACAAGGTTCAAACTAGTAAAGTGCAATAAAGTAAACTCATCCAAGCTAAACAAGGTACATAAACATGTTATGTAAAGATAATATGGCCAATCCTTGATTATAAATCCAAGATCTATAATACAAAACACAAAAATCTTTTTGGTTTTAACAAACTTTATGACCAAAAACAAAAAGCACACATTATGCTAAATGAACAATGCAAAACTATGCATGATAGTGCTTAACTAAGCTATAGAGGGTACACAAACAAGAAATATCAATTTCTTAATTAACCCTTGAGTACATGTACAAACTAGTACACAAAATCAAAAAAAAGCTTAGCACTTATATAACACATGCTATTCAAGTTTCTCCACAATGTCAAGCATGTTCTAAATCAAGAGAGAGATATCATAACTCATGTAATCCTCAAAACAATAAAACAAGACACAAAAAAAATATTTTTGTCTTTTTGAAAAATTTTCAATGTTTTTGGATTTTTTTTTTTTTTGAATAATCAAAACAACCAAAAAAAATAAAGCAACCAAAAACAGAAACAAGACATGTCCACAAACAATTGAAAGAATTAAATCAGGGACAAGTCAGCAACACTCACCTTGGAGAATCTTTTCTCACCCATATAGCACGAGTCTTCGGCTTTGTAGGTGAAAATCCATGAGAAGCAGAGTGTATTTGAGGGATTACACCAATCTTCTAAGAAAGACTAAAATCCTGCAAATTCCTTTCACAAGCCAACAAGCTCAAATTTTTCAAAAGAATATGAAACAATTTATATGGACTTATGGCAGGAGAAATATCATCACATATCCTAGATTGACACACAGAATGCTTAAATTTCAATTTATGACAATTAGGACGAATGTGACCACGGACACCACAAAAGTGGCAAACATGAACAAATTTAGGAACATCAATATTCCTAACAGCAAATCTAGTCTCAGATTTTGGTTTTTACCTCAACAAAGAACAATTTGGTCTAATATGACCAACAACACCACAAAGGTGACAGGTAGGCACAAAAACAGATTTATTATGCTCTCTAACAGTAGGTTTAGACATAGGTTTAGAAACTTCAGCGTCTACATCAGAACTTTTACCTTTGTCTAACCTAGCAAAATAAGCCTTTTCTTTATTATTCCTCTTGAAATGAGGGATATAAACTTTCTCAGTTTTAGGCTTAAGAGAAACAGAAACACTTCTGTTATCAACAGCAGACTTGGTACTATTTAAATTTTCAATTTTAGTTTTAAATTCAACTAACTCTTGTTCCAAGCTTTTCATCTTCTCATCTTGAGAGGAAATTTGATTTCTCAAAAATTCATTATTTTTATTAGACTCTGTAAAGTTGTGATTTACAACTATGTTTTATATTGGCTTTATTCCATGACAAAATGTGTTGTAATTACTTTATTTTATTTCCTTGTATTTTGTGGGATTTAATTGTATTGGGTTTAGTATCAAGTTGGTGAAGACTCAAGCTTTATTGAAGATCAGTGGATCTCGCGGGTGTGTCACTGGAAGCTAAGCCGCGAAAGAGCCATGTGAGAAGCACATGACTGGAAGCTGAAGAGTCGTGCCAGGCTGTCGTTTTCGCGAGTGTCTCGCGGGTAAGGCCTTCCCGCGAGATAGTCGCGAAACATTATGCCTGGAGGTTTTTAATGAGTGACTTTCTTACCCTTCACCCATACTATATATACCCTCATTACCCACAAATGTATGAGAGGCTATTCAGAGAGAAAAACCCTAGATAGGTTTTCTACAACACACACACCCATCTTTTGAGAGAGAGCTACTCCTCCTTAGTGAGAAATCATTGTAGCCTCTTCTCCATCCCTCTCCCATTATCATACCTTGAGAGGAGATTTGTACCCAAACACAACCCACACCTATTCAGAGTGTAGAGAGTGTTTTGGAGTTGCTGGGAAGCATTGGAAGAAGCCAAGGATGGCAGATGCAACATGGAGCTTGTTGCGGGATCCGGAGAACTAGGACAAGACACGGTTCCGAGAAGCCTTGTTGGAGTAGGAGCTTGGAGGGCTTAGGTACATTGGGTAGATTAGGCTTGGAGGGTCTCTTGCTAACTCATGTATCCCAACTGATTGTCTAGTGGATCGATTTTCGCTTGGAGGGCAGCGGAGAGGTTTTTCGCCGAGTTCTTCGGTTTCCTCTTCGAGAACACGTCTCGGTGTTTTCTGTGTTTGCATCCTTCTTCCCTAC
This sequence comes from Quercus aquifolioides, assembly GCA_019022515.1. Lineage (NCBI taxonomy): Eukaryota > Viridiplantae > Streptophyta > Magnoliopsida > Fagales > Fagaceae > Quercus > Quercus aquifolioides. Next base: position 34,464,562 of record CM032330.1, read on the forward strand.
TCTTGTTTAATTTCATTATTACTGCTGTGTTGCTTTAATCATGAATTAGAGTAGTTTATTGTTTATACGCTTGTGTTTACACTATTCCGCACTTGTATTAAGTTAGTGTAAAATCAACCAAGCCGTAATTTTAATTTGGGGGTCTAAACAGCTCTTGTGTTTTCAACACATTTTCGAGCTTTCAGACTCATCTAATCTCACAATCAAATCCTCTTTTTCAAGATTAGCCAATTTTAACTCTTCCTTGAATTTCTTAGCAATTTTCATAGATTTCACTAATTCCTTTCGGAGAGTTTCACAGGCATCAATAAAATCAATAGAAGCATAAGCAGAAATGTGATTAGAAAGACACTTCAAATTATCCATGACAACAGGGGTCAAGGATCAACTCTTAGATCAAAAGATCTAAAACAGATGAGCTACCCGCTCTGATACCACTTGTTGGGTTTTAGACCCCTTAAAACAACAATTGGATTAACCTAGTTTATTAGCCAAGTGATTAACTTAGTCAAATTATGCAAATCTAGGTTAATACAATCAAATAATCATATCAAACATATAGCAGCAGAAATATAAAGAACACAATGATATGATCACCCAGGAAAACCAAACCGGTAAAAAACTTGGGGAGGATTTAACCTAGCTATCCTTAAGGTAAATATGAATCCACTATATGAAAGAATTGAAGTTCATACAAAAGAACTTACAAACACCCACACTCAACTTCCTATTGCTACTCACCGGTAGAACTTACTGACACGACCACGTGCAAACTCCGAATCCACGGACTCCTTCTTTCTTGGATTCTCCACAAGATACAAGCACTCCCGCTTGTGTTTCTTTAAGCTCCAATGGCAGCAACTGAGTTGATCATTAAGGTGTTGATAAATATCTCTACCTTGAAAACCCTAAGTTTATGTGAAGGAAAACTCCTCAAAGATCTCACAAGAGATTCACATAAACTGCAATATGAGCAACAAAGACCTTAGAAAGGTTTGGGTACAAAACCCTAGATACAAAAGAGGCACTCTTTTTTCTCTCTTCAAAAGTCTAAAAAAACGTTTTAGGGTTTCCCTTATATATATGAGTGTTTTACTTGAACTCCAAGACGTTTAAGTAGAGTTTGGGCTGAGTTGGAATTCTGCAGAAAAAACATTCTGGCCGACTTTCGATCGATCGAGTCTAATTTTCGATCGATCGAGCCAGGCCGAAAGTAACAAGTACTTCTGCAGCTACTCGATTCCAACTTTACATAAAAGACACAACTTTGAGCAAGCCTAAACAAAACTAAACAACCTGTTTTGATCATAGTTTGCCAATTATACACATTAGAGTTCTAAATACATAAAATCCTAAGTCTTTAGAACCTAACATAATGCAACTACTTAAGGACTTGAGAATTGATCATCACAAACTTGCTATGTTATTTTGTGATAAGCAGGCAGCTTTGTATATAGCTTCTAACCCAGTTTTCCATGAACGAACCAAACATATAGAAGTTGATTGTCATCTGGTTAGGGACAAGATTTTGGAGGGTAAAATCAAAACTTTTCATGTAAAAACCAATTTCCAAGTTGCTGACATTTTCACTAAGGCTCTGGGCATGGCAGCATTTACAAGACTCTCAAGTAAACTGGGTTTAAAGGATATATTCCAGCCAAAGTCTTTGAAGGAAAATAGCTTAGTTCAAGTCATAGATTCTGAGACACTGGACTTGAGGGGGAGTGTTGAAGATGACTTAAACGATAGCAGCACCAAAAGCAATAGAAACAAGCAAAAAGACAATGGGAATAAAGATTGTAAATATAAAACGGCAAGGAAGAAAGGAAAAGAAAAACTCACCGTTTCACTTAAGCATTAGTTGTAATAGTTAGTTACAGTTTTGCCACTTGTCATTAGTTGATTGGTTGATGCTTTAAGTAGTTAGTTAATACTTTTGGGCACCATGTTTAGCCCCTGTTTTCCGTATATATATACAGAGTATGTAGCTAATTATTCATTAACTCCTTATAACAAATTGATAAGTAAATACAGAGTTGTTTTTTTCTCTCAAAGCAAGTTCTTGTATTTCCCTTTTGCATTTTCTCTTTTTACAGGTAGGATGAATTTATGCATTTTGAGGTGGGGAATAGAGAATGTGTACGATTTTGGCATGATAACTGATAAGCGGTGTGGAGATCTGCCCTTGTACTGTTTGGTAGTTGACCAGGAAACTTTAGTGGCTTCATACTTGGAATGCAATACTGAGGGGGAGAGAAACACTAAGATGTTTGCTTTATAAACAGTTTTAATGACTGGGAGTTGGATTTGGTCGTTTCCCGGATTGGATTATTGCATTCAAATATACGGAGGAGGATAGGTCCTAATAGAATGAGATGGAGTTTGTGAGGTACGGGGGTGTACGATGTGCAATCATACTATGGTGTGCTGCAAGCCAAGCCCCAAGAGAAATCTCTTTCCCATTGAGAGGAATTTGTTGTGCCAAAGCCCCAAAAGTGGGTAGCTTCTTCTTTGTAGTGTGGGGGAAGATTTTGGCTAATGATAATCTTAGATAGGAATCACATTATAATACTGGTGCTGTTTATGTAGGAGTAGTGGGGGGAATATAATATAATAGGAATCAAATTTGTTTCAGTGGAACATTTGTTACTTTATTGTGATTTTGCCTATGTGATATGGGGCCATGTGCTTAGTATTTTTTGCAGTTAATTGGGTGCAGCCATATATAATATTTGATTTACTGTCAGTTAATTGGGTGCAGCCACATATAGTATTTTTTGCAGTTAGTTGGCTTTTGTGGTGGGTGCGGAATCCCTGTACCTTTTTGAACATGTGGAAGGCTCTGAAGTGTAGTTGAGGCTTTCATCTCTTACTTGTTGAATGATTGACTGTTCTGGATCTCAGTGACAGTGGTACTGCCACCGAGTTTGCTAATTCAATCTGTTAATTGTAATTCTTTAGACATTCTTGTGCTTTGTATTGTTCGTGAGGTAGGGTTTTTTTTTTTTTTTTTTTTAATTATTTTTTTATAAAGAATATGATAAATTTACTTATGTATAAAAAAGAAGTGTCATGTTCCTAAACCGCAGGTGGTAACTGCCACTTCTCAAATTCTATCGTGTGAAAATTTTATTTTTCTAGATGCACATAATCTTTTTATTAAAGAGTTACTACCTAGAGGCTAGCATTGATCGAGAGTTACAGCATCAAGTCCTATTTGAACATACTTGATGCATTAAAAAATTTTAAAAGTAAATAATATGTATAAGCTGATGTTCTCAGTAATACCCCTAAGTATCACATTTAATTTTAGTAAGCAAAACTAAGGTAGGAAGGGGGCCATTGAGGTTGGGAAGGTCTTGGTTTAAATTTTGCTGTTGAACAGAAAATGAAATTTTGATCTTATGTTGTTAACACTTTCCTAGTGATTCAAAAGGGCTTTATGAGTCCTCCCGTATCAGGACATTGGTTGAGCAAAAGTGTAGTAAAAATCTTTAGTAAGTTAATGTATTTGTGTGCACCCAAAATATGGCTATTGGGCTCAACCTCTACTTGGGCTCACAATCTATTTGTATTGTGGGCTTTGAGTTTCCTACAATGGGTGGTCATATGCTCGGAGACCTAAGTACACTCTTGTTTCCTCAAACCCTTCTCTTTACCCCATAGAATCACTCCCTTTATCTCTTTGAGTGACAGCTCTCTTCTCTCAGTGTTCTCTCTAGAATTGCCAACCCCCCTTTTCTTATCCACCTCTCCTATTTATAGGCTAAGATAAGTGGGGGTGTTATGATTACTCCCTCTTACTAGTACGGATGAGGGTCCAATTCCATCATCTCAAACTGGAAATTCCTTCGGGAAAAGTGGTAATGGCATCGGAACTGATTTTCACCTCCAAAAGCATGCTCGGCAGCAATATTCCCTAAGGTAATACCGGGAAGCCGAGATATCGTACTACCGAGCAATAACACACCCAACCAAGTTAGGATTGATTAGGAGTGGCTTGCCTTGAATTGCCTTGACGTTCAAGGGAAAATGGTCCCGTTATGTTTACTGGGCTCACACTAGGTCTCAAAGGGTGTGTGGATCAAGGTCATAAGTCCAATGGGTAAAGGATCAAGTGTTGTCTCTCAAGGTCAAGGCCCAATGCCTAACGGGCTTGGGGCCCTACCCTGTGTAGTGCTACAAGGCTAGGGTCCAAGGCCCAATGACCTCGGGGCCATTCCCAGTACAATAGCCCCCCCTTGATTCGTGACCGACTACCGAGAGCGAATCAAGGACTATTAGAGTATTGATGTCCCCTGGGAAGCTCGATTGTCAACTGTTAAATGAACAAAATGGTCATCAATGCTGCCTTAAAAGAAGTGTTGCGCCAGGTTGTCAGTAATTATAACCTGACGGTTTGTGAACTGAGCCCATGTGTGTGGGGGTTACCAAAAGATATCAGAAGGGTTTTCCTGCCTCCTTCTTCATTAAATGCCTTCAGTCCTATAAGTAGTTTCTCCATATTGTTCATTTCACTCTTTGCATCCTCTCTCCTTCAATTCCCTCTCTGCCGAGCATATTCCTCCTGTGCATAAACACTTCATTCTAGACCATCACTTCCTAGAGTCCAAAGTAAGTTTTCTTTACTCCTCCCTTTTCTTTCAATTTTTCTTCATTCTAGAATTTAGAAATGGGATACTCTCACCTCCTTGCGTCTGAGGCAGCCTTTGGCATTCCTAGAGATGTTGATATCGCCTACTGTCATGAGGGTGATATCGCTCTCCATAGACGCTCCAATCCCAATGTAGCATTCTTCCCTTTGATGGCCATATTAGAGGGTGGGGTTAGATTTCCTGTGGACCACCTCATTATAGGTACCCTTAAGTTTTATGGTCTATGTCCCGACCAACTCCCCCCAAATTTTTACCAAGTTGTAAGTCGTGTCAGTAGGCTAAACCAAATATACAGGTTGCAGTTGAACCAGCACGACATCAACTTTATGTATAGTCTATGTGGAAATATTAGATCTAACTATTATTTGAAAACTAGGGACATGCAGGTACAGCTTATATCATGCCTACCTGATTCTAACAGAAACTCAGTAGGAGAATTTGTCCGGGTAAGCGGCAATTGGCTTGCCGATGAGCTCCCCTACCCACTTTCGCCGCGCGATGTTGGTCGGTACCGAGCATCCTGTACTTTTTAATTGCATTTTACCCATGATTAATTTGCCTAAATAGGTACTAACTAGCTTTTGTGTTGTTTGGGTGTAGAAAGTAAAAGGTTCAAGCCCAACCTCATAGTAGTACATGTAAGAGACCTCAATTTCGTACTTCGATCTGAAATATTTGTGCACACTAACGGGTAGCTTAGGGCGTCGCACCTAATTCTCGGCTGCACTCTTGTTTATACTACCTAGCAGCCTTTCGGGCCAGCATTGTTGGTGGATAGCCCGCTGATGTTGTACATCGACGTTCGGCACGCCAACTTCCTTCCGCCTTCCCTGACCGTGGGTGAAGCTCAGGACCTAGGCCCTAGATACACTACCGCTGAAGATCTTGCACCAGTGAGAGACGAATCGGCTGAACTTGTGTCATGAAGCCATAAAGTCCACGTGCCTATTAAGGGGCCTGAAGCTCCAGTGTAAGTTACTAAGCTATCAACAGCCAAATCCGTACATTCCTCAGGAGCCGAATCCGATCCCCGATGAAGAGGAAATAGTGACAAGATGGCAATTGACCGTTGACCGATTTGTGCCTAGTGCCCGGTCAATAGCCCGACAGCAAGGACCCCAGGGTAGGGATCCAACTCCCCCTCTCTTCCTCCCTCTGGCCGCTTTCGAAAGAGACAATGTACAACCGAGCAACCCGCTGTAGGTTCAGGGGACGCACCATCCAGGACACCTCCCCGAGCTTCTGGTGGGATCACTATCTGAGAGGCCCAGGGTGACGCCCAGCCAACCATACAAGTTAGGTCTCATGTTGCCTCCTCTTTGCAGTAAAAGCTGGGATGGCAGACCACCTACATGCTCGATGGAGAGCCATTGTCGGTAATAGCCGGCGTAAGGGTATGGGCATAGGGAGAAGGGGGGCGAGTGGCCCAAAGCCTGGTCTAAGGACTGCTACTGCCCGAAGACGTCCATTTCTTCTTGGACGCGAACAACGAGTCGCTGGCTAAGCGTTTACAATGGCATACTATAGCAATAACACATCTTCCTCCCCCACTCCCCTTTATCGTGAAGCGTGTGTATTCTTCTTTTTCCTTACACTTATGGTTTTTATGTAATTAGGTTGCGCAGCTAACTCACTTTATTGACGAGAGGTTGAGGGAGGCTACTGAGGATGCAGAACGAGAAAAGGCTCTTAAGGATGTAGCGGTGGCCACAATGAAGGACCATGCCAAGGCCATCGAGGTTGCTGAGAAGAAGGCCCAAGCATCTAAGAAGGCCCAGGTGTTAGCAGAGAAAAGAAGAACGGAGATGGAGATGAAGCTCGGGGGGACAGAGCTCAAGCTGGCGGAGGTAGAAAGCCTGAACCTCGCAAAAGCTAATGAGATTGCTGACCTGAAGGCAGCTCTAAAGGCTTGTGAGAACAAGTGGTACAATGAAGGTTTTGCCGACGCGAAAAACTCTGTGAAGACTGTCATTCGCCAAGCTCAGAGACTCAGATTCGAGGAGGGGTGGCTGGCCGCCCTACAAGCTGTAGAGGTTCCTGATGATTCCCCATTAAGGGATCCTGACTAGATCCCCTTCTCGGATCCCACTCCCCCTATTCAGAATCCCCCAAATGCCGACGAGGAAGAAGAAACTCCCAGCATGAGGGAGCTGGTGTAGGAAATTGACTCCCACGTGGAGTTAGTTGACCTTGAGGTCACCAGCAACCTCCGTGCTGGCGACCAGTCCGAGGCCACTCAAATTTAGCCTCCCACCATAGTTCAGCAACCTGAGGACATAATTGGTCAGCAAGCTGAGGACGTAGCCCATTTCCCGCCCACAGATCCTACTGCTTAATATTTGCCTTTTTACTTTTCCTTAAGTTTTATTATTTTCATTTGGTTTGCCCATAGTTGTTGGGCTGTGGCGACAAAACAATGATTTACTTTTGTTTTCTTTCCTTTGCTGAACGTAAATCTGGTTTATCTATATTTATGAATGTTTGCTGCTGAGTTATTCTTTATGTCATGCTCTGCCTGCTTGTTTCCATTTTTTTTCTACATGTATTCCTAACGACCGGGCAATTTAATCACGGTTTACCTCTAAATGGTGATTGATGACCAAGCCGTTTAATCATGATTTACCTCTGAACAGCGATTGAGACTATTTTCTCATTCGTCTTCAAAAAGATAGATTATATTTGTGCATGTATAGTGACCAGGATCGGTTTGGAAAAGATTTTCTACATCTAGAAAGAATTGGCTTCTCGGTAATAAGAACTGAATTTGATATACATTGATTATCTAGAAAGATCTAGTGTAGGGTAATTACCTTCCCCGTGATTTGGATTGAACCGAGAGATCGGTCTTAATCCCCTAAATAATTTGACGTAATCTCCATGCACCCGATGATTAAGATAGAGCCGGGAAACTAGTTTCTATTATTGGTATGACTCAGTGCAAGGTTTCCTGTCGTTCGGTGATTAAGATCGAATTGAGAACAGGTCTTTGTCCTTAAACGAATTTTGAGATTAGGTTTCTACCTGTCCGGTTATGAAAATCGACCCGAGGACAGGTTTCTATCTTGAGATAAAATTTAGGATTAGGTTTTCACTTGTCTGTTGATGAAAATCGATCCAGGGACAGGTTTCTATCCTTTGAATATTTTAAGCATGTTTTCCACCTGCCCAGTAGTAAAAATCGAACCAGGAACAAGTTTCTGTCCTTAGATAAAACTTAAGATTAGGTTTCCACCTGTCCGGTGATGAAAATCGAACCGGGAATAGGTTTCTGTCCTTAGATAAAATTTGAGATTAGGTTTCCACCTGTCCGATTATGAAAATCGAACCAAGAACAGGTTTCTATCCTTAGATAAAACTTGAGATTAAGTTTCCACCTGTCCGGAGATGAAAATTGGACTGGGAACAAGTTTCTGTCCTTAGATAAAACTTGATATAAAGTTTCGTCGCATTTGTTGATCGGGGCTAATGAGCTAACAACAATGAAATTATAAGTGCAAATAAACCTGCATGAATAAACATCACTTTCGTATTAATTAACAATATGCACGTATAACATTACACTCAATCCGTACCCCTGCGCACTGATAATTAGTGGTAGAATTGCCTGAAATTATAGGCATTCCATGGCAGGGGAAGTGGTCTTTTGTCCAAGTCCTCCAAGTAATATGCCCTAGCGCCTGCAATGGCGGTGACTCTATAAGGTCCCTCCCAAGTTGGTGCCAACTTCCTCGCATTAATATCTCGCGCTCCAAACTCCTTTTTCCTCACGCCCCTGTTATATCTCCAGGCAAGTCTTTGCTGATATTCTACCAGCCGTATAGTCGCTGATTCCTAGCACTCCTCCAACAGGTTCAACAGTTTCAACATCAACTCCGAATTCTTAGCGGGGTTGAATCCCGCAACCCAGGCACTACATTAGTTTATTTCTGTTGGTATGATTGCTTTCACCCCATATGTTAGTGAGAACGGGATTTCTCCCATGGACCTTCACGGGGTTGTTCGTGTAAGGTTGAATTTATTCAATCATTTGTTGGCTTTATTCTGTGCCAAATTTGCTTGTAATTTAGCAATTAGATACCCTGTATTTAGGTGGGATTCATGTAAGGGTAGTGTATGAAAGAGTGAGAAGAAATCTTAGAAGTGCGCAATTCAAGGGAGTCTCGCGACTGGCTCGTGACTGGCAAATAGCCAGAATGGCACACGTGTGATGCATGTAGGGGGAGCTGAAGGGTCATTATGTTGTTGCACTACGGAACAAAACTTTCAGTTTGGTCAGGCAGTTAGCTCGCGACTCAAACTCGTGATTCATTCTAGTCGCGAGCTCGAGTCGCCAGAATGCCTTGTTTAGTTGTAATTGACTCTTCGCATTCCTCATACGCCTTACTATAAATACCCTTATACCCACGAAATTTAGAGAGGTTCCAAAGAGAATTTTGAGAGAGAAACCCTAGAGAAAAATAAGATTGACTCATCCACAATCTTCATTCATTGATTCTCCAAATTCCTCTACTCTCACCCTCTCCATTGATATATCCTTGAAAGGTACATTTAGCCAAATCCTTATCTCACTATACCCATATCTGTGAGGAGGTATTTTGGTGCTTGGGAAGCAGTTCATAAGGGACCAATTCATTTTGGTTGATGCAATGGGCTATTGCGGGATCCAGTAAGTTAGAGAAGACACGGTTTGGCGTAACCCTGTTGGAGTAAGAAGCTTGGAGGGCTTAGGTGCACTGGGTAGATTAGGCTTGGAGGGTCTTCTGCTATTCATGTATCCCAACTTCATTCTCTAGTGGATTATTGACCGCTTGGAGGGCGGCAGAGAGGTTTTACGCCGAGTACTTCAGTTTCCTCTTCGATAACACATCGCCATGTTATCTTTGTGTTTGCATCTCTCTTCCCTTGGGGGAATGTGCAGAATAGCTGTGCAAAAGATTTGTATATAGTTAGTTAGGCAACGCTTGAAACTATAAGGGAAAGTAGACATCTCGAGTTTTAGAAACTCGAGATCCATCTACATAGATCTCGAGTTTTAGAAACTCGAGTTTTATGCAAAAAAAATTTTAGTTTTATCGCCCCTATAGTGGCGTTTTTAAGTCCTATAGTGACGTTGTAAAGCCCTATAGTGGCGTTTTCTCTGCCCACATGCCTTTAGCACCTTCTAGCCTTCTCTTCAACACGTTCATAATGGCCTTGTTTGTAGCCTCGGCCTGGCCGTTGCTTTGTGGATATACTGGGGTAGAATACCGATTTGTGATGCCGAGACTGCTGTAAAACTCATGAAAAGCTCAACTGTCGAACTGCAACCTGTTGTCTGACACTAGGGCCTCTGGTACCCTGAACTTCGTCACTATGTTCCTATATATAAACTTCTTAACATCCACGTCCCAGATGTTTGCCAATGCCTCTACCTCTGCCCATTTGGTAAAATAATCCACGGCTACTAGAACAAACCTTCAGTTTCCTGTTGCCCGAGGGAATGGACCAACGATATCTAGCCCCCACTGTGCAAAGGGCCAAGGGCTACTAATGGGATTCAAGCTCCCGGCTGGTTGGTGGATCATAGGGGCATGCTTCTGACATTGCTCACAATTCCGTGCATATTCAGTAGCATCTTTTTGCATTCGCGGCCACCAAAATCCTTGAGTCATTGCCCGGTGAGGCAATGAACGTCCCCCCACGTGACTGCCGCATACTCCTTCATGTAGCTCAACCAAGAGTTCTTCAATCTTGCTGGGGTGTAAACACTGTAGATAGAGCCCGTCAAAATATCTTCGATACAACTTATGATCGGCCGATAACCAATATTGAGCAGCTACCCAGCATCCAACATGGTTCAACCAATATCTTGCTGGGGTGTAAAAAACAATATCGATGATTGGATCCATCCAACATGGTTTAACTGCCGTCACCTATGAAACACCTACCCCTGCTTTGATACTCGGTTCTGCTACCAACTCCACTTTTATTAATCGAGGAATTCCCTGGTTACCTAGACTACTCTAACATTCAGAAAGCGGTCCATGACTTGTTTCGCCAACCGTAAGTACTCCACCATCTAGGGATCCTTGGCCTCAAAGCTTCCTTGCACTTGATTGACCACCAACCGAGAGTCTGAGTAGACCTCTACTTCTTTAGCAACTAGATCCAAAAGAACTCTCAATCTGGCCAGCAGGGCCTTATACTCAGCTTCGTTATTAGAGGCCTTAAAGCCTAACCTAAAGGAATGCTCCAATTTTATTCCTTTTGGGATGATAACTACGATCCCTACCCCAACTCCTAATGTGCTGGACGCGCCGTCCACAAATACCTTCCACGAGACTACATCCACAGGGCAAACCATCTTCTTCCCCCCTGGGGGAAAACTCTGCCACGAAATCAGCAAGGACCTAACCCTTCACCGAGCTTCTAGGCCTGTACCTAATATCAAAAGAACCCAGCTGAGTTCCCTACTTAGCTATTCTCCCTGTGAAATTAGATCTCTTCAATAACGACTATAGAGGATACTCGGTCAATACATAGACATTATGAGCCTGAAAGTAGTGGGGTAGCTTCCTCGTGGCATGAACTAATGCCAACACCAACTTCTCTGAAGGCAAATACCTATTCTCGGCATCGACCAAGGTTTTGCTGATATAGTATAAGCTGTTGCACACCCTGATCTCTCAGTAGTACGACACTTACTGCATGTTCAGACACCGAGAGGTACATGTATAAGTCCTCTCTAGGCTCTGGGGCTGTTAGCATAGGGGCCCATGTCAAATACTCCTTCAAACCCTGAAAAGCCCTTTCGCACTCTTCGTTCCATTAGAATCCCTTCCATTTTTTCAAAAGCTGATAAAACGGACAGCATTGATCGGCAAACTTGGAAATAAATTGGTTTAAGGCAGCTAACATACCGGTCAGTACTTGAACTTCCTTTGGATTGCTCGGTGGATTGAGATGTTATACTGCTTCAATCTGATCGGGGTTGACTTCTATTCCTCGGTTAGTGATCAAATACCCTAGGAACTTACTAGCCCCCACTCCGAAAGTGCACTTATCAGCATTGAGGTGTAGCTTGTGTCGTCAAAGTACTTCGAACACCTCTCTAAGATCACCAATATGCTGCATTTCTTGTTTGCTTTTTACCACCATATCATTAATGTAGACCTCGACTGTGCACCCAATCTTATCTTTGAACATTCTCGTCATCATCCGTTGATATGTGGCCCTGGTATTCTTTAACCTAAATGGCATCACGGTATAATGATAGTTGGCATTAGGGGAAATGAAGGCCGTCTTTTGTTTTATTCCCTTGCCAACTGCAGCCACCAAGCACTGCCTGGCTACGTGCTGGTTACCCTTTACTATAGCAATACCATGCTCCGTGCGAAATTTGACCTTCATATGCAAGGTGGATGGCACTGCCCCTATTGTATGAATCCATGGCCTTCCTAAGATCACCATGTACGGAGAAAACGAAGCGACCACTACGAACGTTACCATCACCTCTTTGCCTTCCATATTCATGAAAAGCGAGATCTGCCCTTCTGGGATCACCATCGGGCCATTGAACCCCATCAGCAGCGTATCGTACTTAGATAGATCTTCCTTCTTCAAGCCAAGCCCCCTGTACAGGTCAGGATACATCACCTCGACACCACTCCCTTGATCTATCATTATCCTCTTTACAATGAAACCATTTATATGGGATGTAACCAGCAAAGCATCATCATATGGTTGAATTATGCCCTCCAAGTCTTTGTCATTAAAGGCGATGGGCTCCCGAGTATACCTCAACTTCTTCTTGGTGGGTTGATCGCCTGTACCCCCCTTCTACTGGACATCTGAATGCGTCTTGGAGCTACATGGATGACTTCTATCACTCTCAGTGGGAGTGGGAGAGGATTCCCTTGAGGCCGGGGTCTCTGCCTGACTTCCTGATTCCTAGGATCCACCACAAATTCTTTCAAGTATCCTACCTTCACCAACTGCTCTAGATGATCTTTTAACACCCTGCACTGTTCGGTGGTATGCCCTTTATCTTTATGGTAAGTACAATAAAGGTGATTTCTCCTGGACGGGTCTCCCCCCATCTTATTTGGCCACAAAAAATGTGGCTCATTTTTAATTTGATCCACGATCCTATGCACCGGTTCCTTGAATGTTACATTCACTTCCCCTATTTGCGCGCCCGACCCTTGGATCCTTAAATCTTTCCGGGGGTTTTCCTGAAAACCGCTCTGTCAAGGTTGATTTATGACCGAGGCCTTACCTTTGCTCTGCAATTGGTCATCCTCCAACTGTTTATATTCTTTAATGCGCTTCATCAACTAGGAGGCCTCTTTGTTAGCAAGTCTCGTAATTCGGAATCTTTGGGCAATCCCATCCGAAAAGTACTCGCTGCGATTTTTTCATTATCGTCGCCAATCTCATTGTACATCTCCCAGTAACGATTAGCATAGCTGTGGAGGGTTTCGCCAGCCCCTATTTTCATTGATAGCAGAGCATCCACGGGTTGCGGAACTCGGCTGCAGGTCATGAACTGGACACCAAATTCTTGAATAAACTCAGAGAAACTGTGGATTGAGCCTCTCCTCAACCCATTGAACCACCTCAAAGCAGTGGGACTAAGACTCGAAGGAAATACCTTACACATCAGTGCATCGTTATGAGAGTGCAAAGACATCATTTGAATATAATGGCTTACATGTTCCATCGGGTCTGTCTTTCCATCGTAAGAATTGAACGGCGGCTGTGTAAATCTATAAAGTTGTTATTTACAACTATGTGTTTTGTTGGCTTATATTCCGTGCCAAATTTGATTGTAATTGTATTCAATCTTTTGTACCCTGTATTTAATGTGGGATCTGATTGTAAGGGTTGTGTGATAGAGAGAGAGTGTGAAGACTCAAGTAAATTGATGACTGAAGAGTTCTCGCGGGTAGCTCGTGACTAAGAATCCCGCGAAGTGACCCATGTGCCTTGCACATGCTAGAATGCGAAGAGTCAGGCCAAGATGGAGACAGCTGTGTCTTACGAGTACCTCGCGGGTAAGGCCTTCTCGCGAGACACCCGCGAGACATTCTGTTCTGCCAGCCTGTCCATTCTGATACACACTTTCTGTGCCTACACTATTTATACCCACATTACCCACAAATGTTGAGGAGTGCTTCTAAGAGAAAACCCTAGCCAAACACCTTGAGAATTAGAGATTGTTATACCCACAATCCTCTACATATTTGCTAGTGGAATTTCCTCAACTCCTACCTCTCCATTTCCATACCATTGAGAGGTTGATAGCCCAAACACTTACCACACCCTTTCAAAATATCAAGTGAAGTTTTGGTGCTGTTGGGAAGCATAGAAAGAAGTTAAGGATGACAAATGCAACATGGAGCTTGTTATAGGATCTGGAGAACTAGACAAGACACAGTTCCGAGAAGCCTTGTTGGAGTAGGAGCTTGGAGGGTTTAGGTACATCAGATAGATTAGGCTTGGAGGGTCTCTTGCTAACCCATGTATCCCAACTGATTGTTTAGTGGATCGATTACCGCTTGGAGGGCGGCGGAGAGGTTTTTCGCCGAGTTCTTTGGCTTCCTCTTCGATAACACATCGGCGTGTTATCTTGTGTTTGCATATTTCTTCCTTACTCTTTTACATTCCATTTTACTACTGTGTTTCTTAGATTATGGATTAGAGTAGCATGTTTGTTTATCTGCTCACATTTACACTATTCCGCACTTAGTATTAAGTTAGTGTAAAATCTATTGAGCCGTAACTTTAATTTGGGGGTCTAAACAGCTCTTGTGTTTTCAACACATTTTCGAGCTTTCAATTGGTATCAAAGCGGGTGCACTTGCTGTGGTTTAAATACCTAAGTGTGATCCTAGACCCCTTGGTGTGCCTTGAAAAGTGACTTGGTAATAGCCAACATGAAGGATAGTAAAGGTGTTTGTGAAAATGACTCTATGAGCATATTTGAAGACTGTTCTAGTAATGCACTTTTAGAGTTATTTAAATCAAAGAAACATGCTAGAATCTTTAGTCACATGCTGAAATCCTTAGTTCATAGGAACCATGATATACATAACAGCTTGTGTGAGTTAAATTCCTTAGTTTATGAATATAAAAGAAGGAATAGACACTTGTGTGATAAACTTGATCGTCTAAAAAGGAAACTACACTCATCTTTGAATGAAATAAGGAAAAATGAGTCCTGCTTTGATGGTCAAGAATGTCTCTCTCATGCATGTCTTTTTGTTCATATCGCATTGAAAGTGTTTAATTCATGTTTATGGTATCTTGATAGCGGTTGTTCAAGGCATATGACTGGAGATAAGTCTCTGTTCAAAACTCTTAAAGAGAAGGAAGATGGTTTTGTGACATTTGGAGATGGTAGTCATTCACAAGTTCTTGGAAAGGGAACGGTGGATATTCCGGGATTGCCTCTGTTGACTGATGTGCTGTATATTAAGGGATTGAAAGTGAACTTGCTGAGTATTACTCAGATTTGTGATGAAGACTTCTTAGTCCAATTTTCAAAGAAAGGATGTCTAATCCTGAATGAAAAAGGTGTTCAAGTTCTGAAGGGACTTAGGACCACCGATAATTGTTATGGGGTCATTCCCAAACCAAGCATAGCATGTCGGAGTGCTTGGGTAAATCTCTTGGAGTTGTGGCATCAACGACTTGGACATGCTAATTACAAACAAGTGGCAAAAGTCTCGAAGCTTGAAGCTGTGGTTGGTTTACCAAAGTTTGGGAAAATTGAGAAGAATGTTTGTGGTCCATGTCAATTAGGAAAACAAACAAAGACAAGCCATCCTAAAGTAAATGTGGTTGCTACTTCTCGCCATTTAGAGTTACTACATGTGGATCTAATGGGTCCAACAAGAACAGAAAGCATGGGTGGAAAGCGCTATATTATGGTGGTAGTTGATGATTTCTCAAGGTATTCTTGGGTGGATTTTCTTAGAGAGAAGTCAGAAGCATGTGACAAGATGGAAAAATTGTGCAAGAGGCTGATGAATGAAAAGGGAGTTCCTATAGTCAAAATCAGAAGTGACCACGGGAAGGAGTTTGAAAATGCAAAGTTTGAAGCATTTTGCAATGAACACGGCATCAAGAAGGAATTCTCAGCTCCAAAGACTCCACAACAAAATGGGGTAGTTGAAAGGAAGAACCGGGTGATTCAAGAGATGGCTCGAGTAATGTTACTCAACAAAAACCTTCCACAGAAGTTTTGGGCTGAAGCTGTGAATACTTCATGCCACATTGGGAATAGGATTTACTTCCGAGCAGGAACAAAGAAGACATCGTATGAAATTTGGAGAGAAAAGAAGCCGAAGGTGAAATATTTCCGAATATTTGGGAGCAAATGTTACATTCTCAATGATAGGGAGAATCCTGGAAAATTTGATGCTAAGAGTGATGAAGGGATATTTCTAGGCTATTCCACAAATAGCCGAGCATATAGAGTGTTCAATAAGCGCACTAAGACAGTGATGGAATCAATAAACGTGGTCATTGATGACACCATATCTGAAAAGGATATTGATGATGATGGTGAAGGATCAAACCTTAAAAAGAGTGAGGTTGATGATAACATGTCTCAAGGTGATGATGCCAAGAAAGAATCACTGGAAAAGGGGTCCACACCTCCTATACAAGGGTCTTCAAGCCCTCTTACACCTCCAGAAGTTCAACTTCCAATTTCTCGTGATGAGGAACCTTCCAGCTCCAAAAGTCTGTCATCAAGGGTAATCCTCAATCATCCATCCAGTAATATCATAGGTAATATAGGTGAAGGACTTCCCTTGAGAAAAGGACCGGCCTATATTGTTAATCATGTGAGGTACAACTGTTATCTTGCTCAATTTGAACCAAAAAAAGTGGAGGAAGCTTTGAAAGATGAGAATTGGGTGGAGTCCATGCATCAAGAGTTGCATCAGTTTGTTAGAAATGACGTATGTGAGTTGGTACCAAGGCCCAAGGATACACATGTAATTGGCACCAAGTGGATCTTTAAGAACAAAACTGATGAAGATGGTGAGGTTGTTCGAAACAAGTCTAGATTGGTGGCCTAAGGATACACTCAAGTTGAAGGCATAGACTTTGATGAGTCGTTTGCTCTAGTTGCAAGACTTGAGTCAATCCGAATTCTCCTCTCCATAGCATGCATTATGAACTTCAAATTATATCAAATGGATGTGAAGAGTGCTTTCTTGAACGGATTTTTAAACAAAGAAGTGTTTGTAGAACAACCAAAGGGATTTCAAGACCCTCACTTTCCGGACCATATGCTGAGGCTAAAGAAGGCATTATATGGGCTGAAATAAGCACCAAGAGCTTGGTATGATCGCCTCACCACATACCTCTTGGATCATGGTTTCAAGAGAGGTCAAGCCGATCGAACTTTGTTTGTCAAAAGGGATGAGAGATCTCTCCTTGTGGCTCAAGTATATGTGGATGACATTGTCTTTGGATCTTGAATCGACCATCTAGCTCATGAATTTTCAGAAGAAATGAAGAGGGAATTTGAGATGAGCATGGTGGGAGAGCTAAACTACTTCCTAGGGCTTCAAGTGAAACAATGGGAAGATGGGATATTTATCTCTCAAGAGAAATATACCAAAAATCTTGTAAAAAGATTTGGCCTAGACTCTAAGAAACACACTTCCACTCCCATGAGTTTCTCAGCAAAACTGAGTCGTGATGCAGCAGGTGTAGAAGTGGATTCAACACTCTATCGAAGCATGATCGGTAGTCTTCTATATCTCACTGCTAGCAGACCAAACATTGCTTTCAGTGTAGGAGTATGTGCCCAATTTCAGGCTGCACACAAAGAGTCACACTTGACAACAGTCAAACGAATTATCCGCTACATAAATGACACATCTGATTATGGAATTTGGTATTCAAGAGACTCAAATGAGTGCCTAGCTGGATATTCTAATGCTGATTGGGCGGGGTGCATTGATGATAGAAAAGCACTTCCGGTGGTTGTTTTTATCTCGGAAACAACTTGGTATCATGGATGAGCAAAAAGCAAAATTCAGTTTCTCTATCAACGGCTGAAGCTGAGTACATTGCAGCAACAAGTTGTTGTGCACAATTATTGTGGATGAAGAAGCTCCTTCATGATTATGGAATTACTCAAGACACTATGTGTGTATTTTGTGATAATACAAGTGCCATAAATTTGTCAAAAAATCCAGTTCAACACTCGAAATCAAAGCATATTGAGATCCGATATCACTTCATTCGAGCCTTGGTGGAAGAAAAGACTGTGTACCTGGAGTTCATCAACACTGACAACCAGAAGGCAGACATATTTACTAAACCTCTTGATGGTCCGAGGTTTGAGTCTTTGCATAAGACCATCGATGTCGGTATCATTTCTTAAACTACATTCTTGTGTGATGAAAGCTCTAAAATGTGTTGAAAAACACAAGAGCTGTTTAGACCCCCAATTAAAATTACGGCTTGGTTGATTTTACACAAACTTAATACTAAGTGCGGAAACGTGTAAACACAAGCGTATAATCAATAAGCTACTCTAATCCATAAACTAAGCAACACAGCAGTATAATGGAATATAAAAGAGTAGGGAAGAAAGATGCAAACACAGAAAACACCAAGACGTGTTTTCGAAGAGGAAACCGAAGAACTCGGTGAAAAACCTCTCCGCCGCCCTCCAAGCGGAAATCGATCCACTAGACAATCAGTTGGGATACATGAGTGAGCAAAAGACCCTCCAAGCCTAATCTACCCGATGCACCTAAGCCCTCCAAGCTCCTACTCCAACAAGGCTTCTCGGAACCGTGTCTTGTCTAGTTCTCCGGATCCCGCAACAAGCTCCATGTTGCATCTGCCATCCTTGGCTTCTTCCAATGCTTCCCAGCAGCACCAAAACGTCACTCAACACTCTCAAATGGTGTGGTAAGTGTTTGGGCTATCAACCTCTCAATGGTGTGGAAATGGAGAGGGAAGGGTTGAGGAGATACCACAAGCAAGTGTATAGAGAAAGGTGGGGATGACAATCTCTAATTGCAAATGTGTTTGGCTAGGGTTTTCTCTCTGAAGCATTCCTCAACATTTGTGGGTAATGGGGGTTTATATAGGATAGGTGCAGAATGTGTGAGTCAGTCAGTACAGGCTGGCAGAACAGCATGTCTCGCGGGAAGGCCTTACCCGCGAGATACTCGCGAGAGACAGCTGTCTCCATCTGTCCTGACTCTTCGCATTCTAGCATGTGCAAGGCACATGCTTCACTTCGCGGGAAGCTTAGTCGCGACATACCCGCGAGATTCCATCAGCTTCCACTTTGCTTGAGTCTTCACACACTCTCTATCACACACCCCTTACAACAATTCCCACAACAAATACAGGGTATAAATAATTGAAAGTAATTACAATCAAATTTGGCACGGAATAAAAGCCAACAAAACACATAGTTGTAAATCACAACTTTACAATCTCCCCCTTTGGCTATTCCGTGACAAAACCCTAAAACAGACTCTAGACTTAACCGTGAGTTTGGGAACACAGGCAAAACTCACTCACACTTAATTCTAGATTCTGATAAGCTCTTGAAACATATGAACAAGTAACTCCTGAAACACAACAACAAAATATTATCATTGTATGCAGAAAACTTGAAAAGCATATGGAGCAACAATAGCATGATCAAGCAAGATGAAATAGAAAACACTAGATCATGGCAAGATCAAACAAGTAATCACTATACACAAGCAATTACTATGCTCATTCACACAAGGAATGAACATCCGGATATGCAAGATGATAAGCTCATATGAAGAGTACCATTTGCAAATCCAACACTCAACCAATGCAAAATACTTAAAGTATTTGCATCTAGGAACAATCCTACATGGGCACAAGAGTGTTCATCACTCAACCAATGCATAGAACGTATATGCATCTAGGAACAATCCTACTAGGGCACAAGAGTGATGTATTGAAGTAAATGTGTGACATTAAACTTCAAAAGCACAAGCATAAAGGCTGCATAAGCAAAGTATTGCAAATACATGGCACAAACCATAAAAGCCTACAAAAACATGCAATGAAACAAAACAACCCTTAAAGCTTACAAAAGCAACATGGGTACATGCAAAGTATGCTACAAAGCAAAGAGACTAACACAAAAGAAAACTTCTGAAATAATACTTAAATAAAGTGTAGTATCAAAGCTTTAAACCAAAAGCAGTAAAAACAGTTATAAACACTAAAGATACTGAATAAAAACCGTCTTTAAAACCAATAACCAATGCTACTGTGTATCTAGGCTATGCTCCCCCTAACACTGTGCAAGCTCTTCTCCAGCTCCCCCTCAGAAATTTCTCCCCCTTTTTGACCGGAATGGCCAAAGGACTAGAACATCTCGGACTCCGAATCAGAGCCATGAGTGGGAGACAAATCCTGAACTTGTGATGCTAATGCGGTGATCTGCCCCTGAAGATATGCGAACTGATCTGCTGTGTGCTGCACATGAGAGTCAAGCACTGTCGACATCTGGTCCAGTTTAGCAAGTAACTGATCAAGTTTGCTTAAGCCTGATGGTGGAGCAGAAGATGATGGCTGTGCAGAGGGCTCTGGAGTCGATGTGAACCTGTCAATCTCTTCCTCTGTATCTTCAGCTTCCTCCTGCTGAACTTGTCGAGGTGGTGGTATGGTATGCACACCAGTCTTGGATCCTCGAATGTGTGCAGTGCTCCTAGTCAAAGTATGACCACCAATGGGATAATCCCTCGGAACAACAGTGAGACCACTGGGTATCTTGAGTTTTGTCTTGGCAATCAAACCCATGATCAAGGAGGGGAACGGCATCACAGTCCGTGTATTCTGCTTTGTGATACTCTTCTTCAAGACATGCATGATGTGGCCACAAATGTCAATCTCTTTATGTGTGAAGAGATCATACAGAAATCTTGTTCTCAGAGCAGATAGAGTTGTGAGATTGGTGACTGGATATAGATTGTGAATCATCACATAGCTCAATGTTCTCATTTCTGGAGAGAACTTGAGAGTGTCCATGGATGATTTCTTCGATACACCACCAAGGATTTTGATCATCTCATCAATCTTACCCAATCTATCCTCATAAGCAACTGTGATTTGCTGAGATGGAGGACGAGTCTCCAAATAATCTTGGATGCTGTCCCTAGTAATCTGAAACTCTTTGTGTCTCACCCAGCCCTCAATAATATCTCCGTTGACAATGGCATTAGAGAAGAACTCCTTGATGATCTCTGAATAGACCACTCCAGTTGGGTTCAGCAGCTTGGTCCAAGTTCTATCTTTGAACACTTCAGGGATGAAAGTGTCCTCAAGAGTCTCTAACTGGACTACCCGTTCCATGATGATCGTCTTGGTCTTGTAGCAGTCATTGTACTTCATATCAGCATCTATAGACCGGAAATGATCTGAATCAGTTCGGGCTCTCTTTGAAGTCGATTTCTTCCTAGCTGCATGCTTGGTGGGAGACATCTGCACAATTGCACAAAGCAAAGATGGAAACACCAATGCACAAACACAACCAGAAGACAACCTTCATTAGATTCAAGTTAGTGCTAAATTAAACATGGACTAACTGAGAAACAGAGCATGATAAACACCAAACATCATGGTAAGAGACTCCAACTTATAGAGGATAACAACAATGCAACAAGAACAATAGTGCAAGAGTGTGTGTCTGTGAGCATGTGCTGATGAGTGTGTGCGGCAAGAGATGCATGAGGGTGCCTAAGTGTGCTTGGTTGTGTGTCAAAAATGTGCAACATGAACAAAGTGATAGAAACACAAAATCAATGACCAAACCAAGTAAAATAAGGTCATACAAGTGAGTGTCCATTGATTGAAATCACTTGATTTCAAGATAGCACAAAAATGTCACTCGGACATTTTGACAAACACTTAGTGTGCACAAAAACAAAAACTACATGAATAATGCATGAACATGTGAAAAACTACCCTCAATACATGATAGAATGCCACAAGGGGCCAACACAAGTGCAGAAACAACTAAAGAGACACAGCCCAATCAAAAAAAATGAAAAGGATTCACCCAATTTTGAAAAACAACCCAAAGTTTCGAAAATCCCCAATTATCAAAACCCTAACAAAAATTCTGCATAATCTAAGTAAAACTTGAAAGGAAATAGTTAAGAATCATACCTTGAAGAAGAAGAATGCAGAAAAAGTGCTTGGATTGAAGGAAAATGAATGGAATAGTGATTTTGGGTTGAAAAACTTTGAGAGAGGTTGAGCGAGGGAAGTTTGATAGTTTTGAAAAACTGTCACATCAGCTATATAAAAACTGAAAACACGCGTTTTTCGCGGGTTAGATAGTGGCGACACAGTCGCGAAACAGTCGCGAGAAGAGCCACTGAAGCATAAAAATTTTCGCGAGAAGCAATAGGTCGCGAAACAGTCGCGAGACAGTCGCGGTAACTTCTGTCTGAAATTGGAAAAATCCAATTTTAGCCAAACAGTATTTCGCGAGTAGCTTTTGGTCGCGAGACAGTCGCGACACAGTCGCGAAAGTTCCTGTGTGACAAGTTAAAAGAAAAAATTCCCTCAACTCCTTTTCGCGGGAAGCTCTAAGTCGCGAGCTTCTCGCGAAACAACCCCTGAACCAGTTTTTGAAGACACACAAAAACATGCTTTTTAATGAAAGACAAATGACAAGAAAGTATAAAATCGCTTTCAAAAATAAATAAAACAATCAAAAATCTTTTTGGGTTTGATTAACAAAGTTTGAGCATGTGAAAACACATTTAATCAAGTACAATCACACAAATGAATAGGGCATTCATTGAACATAGACTTGTGTGTTGTGTGTGAATATCAAAAATGAGATAGTCCTTAGTCCAATGTGAAGCTTCAATGATCAATTCAATCAAGGCATACACAACTAGCACTAGATTATGTGATCTATCTCAATTATAGAAACATGCATATATGACCTCCCACATGTACTTGACAATAATTCATTGAAGCTTTTCATTTGGCTCCATTTTTAACATATCATTTGCAACTTTTGAGCAAAGAGAATCTCATTTAGAGAAAGATGCCTGAAATTTTTGATATTTCAATTTATGAGTTAGCCTTTGGCTTGTTGGGCATCATACATTTTATTTTGGTCGCTTTCCCTTTTTCCTAGTCGAATACTAGTTTGTGCGACAGGCTTTTGCAGCTCTATATCTCTTTTCATTTGGAGATTTACAATTAGAGAGCTCTTTTAAGCAAAAAAATAAAAGTGGGAAGATATATAGGCATGAGTCTATGCATGTCTCAAGATCAACAGAATCATTCACTAATCATTCATGACAAGGTTGAAGATCTATTTACAACAGTCACATAGATTTCAGAATTTCTTCCACAATGATATGAGTGCATGAGAGACAAGCTAAGCTCGTTAAATGCACAAAGCCATAAGTACAAAGGTACAGGGCAAAACATGCTTTGAGACAAAACTCAACAAAGTGATCAAACTTTTTGGATTTTCTATTTTTTATGTGATTTTGAATTTTTGAACACACCCAAAACAGAACAACAAAAGAAAATTAACAAAGACAACCAGTACAAAACAACCGGACACAATAAAAATATAAAAATAGAGCAATGCAAGAAAAAAATGCAACAGCAAATGTCCCAAAATATTGAAAGAATTTATGCGTGGACATGTTATAATGCTTATGCATGAGCACCCCTTTTCACCCACACGTCACGTGCGTTTGGGGTGATATCCTTAACGGATTGGGTACGAGAATTTGGACTATCAAACCTTCTGGTGAAACTCTCCAAGCAGGTGGTGAAGGCACCAATCATTTTCATCACGTCCATCATGCCAGGATCACGATTTTGACTTCTCGGTTGTTCATCACCTCATGTCATTTCTCCTTCCTCGTGACCGAGGTGCGCTTGAATTGTTGTCTGATCTCAGCTTTTGACAGTTGGGTCTGGTATGTCCTTGCATTCCGCAGTAATGACACACATAGTCCGTTCTAGGATTCCGTTGTGATCTTGGGAGAGACCTTCCTCTGGTTTCATGTCTACCCATGGAGTGATTTCGGGGCTTATTCACCATCCGTTGCTCACTCACATTCTTCTTCTCAACCTTCACATTCTCAGGGATGGTTTCTTCTACAATAGGCACTGCGGCCTTCACAAACTTCACTTCTTTGGTAGCTTTGGCTGATGAGCTGCTTCCTCCGGTGTATCCCAACCCGGACTTGTCTGAAGAAGGTTTTTGAGATGAGATAACATCATCTAACTTTTGAGAGGAGACTCTCTCTATCTTGGCATGAGCTTGTACTACCTCTTGCTCAAGAAACCTCACCTTCGTATAGGCTTCAGACAACTCGCCATTTAATGTCTCAATTTCGCACTTACCCTCTTTATATCTGACCATGAGACTTCTGTAATCTTCCTCAGCCTTCTTCATTTTCCTCACAGCTGCCTTGGCTATTCTGGTATACTCTCCAGACTTCTCAAGAAGTAAAGAATAATTTTCTTGAAGATTAGCTGTATTCTCTTCTTCTTCTTCAGCATCTGATTCATCCACATTCCCAATAGACTCTGAATCTGAATGCTCACCAAGCTCCTTCACAAGAGTACCCAAATCATCCGATGACTCCACATGAGCAATGGTCATGAATGCGGAGTAGTTTCCCTCTCCGTCACAGCTCTCTTCCGAGTCAGAATCAGAGGATTCTGAATCACTGAGTGTGGTGGCATAAGCTTTGCCTTTTCCCCTTAGAAAATTTGGACACTCCTTCTTTAGATGTCCATGGCCATTGCACTCATAGCATATAATTTCTGAAGAAGGTTGAAACTCCCTCCCTTCTTTTCTTGGAAACTCTTTCCTATCACCTCTTGAAGATGAAAATTTTCCTTTGTTGAATGGTTTCCCACTGTTCTTCATCTTCAGAAATTTCCGGAAGTTTTTCGCAAGAAATGCTACTTCCTTCTCCACCCCATCTTCTTCGGAGGAATCACCCATCCTTTCGGTGATGGTTTTAAGAGCAAGTGATTTACTCATCTTATGAGAAGGCAGTCCCATCTGATATGTTTGGAGAGACCCAACTAATTCTTGAATTTTAATCTCAACCAAATCCTTGCTTTCCTCTATGGCTGTAACTTTTGCTCTAAAACTTTCAGGCAAGGACCTTAACACTTTTCTCACCACCTTAGCATCTTCAATCTTCTCCCCAAGATTGAGTTTAGCAATCACAATTTCATTGAGCTTCCCATAGAATGAATCAAACGGTTCATCATCACCCATCTTGAGCTCTTCAAATTTGGTGGTAAGCATCTGAAGCTTTGTGTCCTTAACTTTCTTTGTACCCTCATAAGTGGTTTCCAAAATCTCCCAAGCTTCTTTGGCTACCGTCATGTGAGAAATCCTGTGGAATTCATCAGGAGACACAGCACAAAATATAGCATTTAAAGCTTTACTATTAGCATTGGCTGCTGCAAGAGCCGCCTTATCCCAATTAGCCTTGGGAGCTTCCGGCTTAGTCCAGCCGAGCTCTACCGCATCCCAAACGGTATCTTCTATAGAGCATAGAAATGCTCTCATTCTGACTTTCCAGAATGCGTAATTGTTCCCATCAAAAAATGGTGGAACATTGAGCGATTGAGACCGGTCCATCTCAAATAGGGTCAAGGATCACACTAAGGTGTTTAAACCAAGCAAGTGTACCCGCTCTGATACCAATTGAAAGCTCTAAAATGTGTTGAAAAACACAAGAGCTGTTTAGACCCCCAATTAAAATTACGGCTTGGTTGATTTTACACAAACTTAATACTAAGTGCGGAAACGTGTAAACACAAGCGTATAATTAATAAGCTACTCTAATCCATAAACTAAGCAACACAGCAGTATAATGGAATATAAAAGAGTAGGGAAGAAAGATGCAAACACAGAAAACACCAAGACGTGTTTTCGAAGAGGAAACCGAAGAACTCGGCGAAAAACCTCTCCGCCGCCCTCCAAGCGGAAATCGATCCACTAGACAATCAGTTGGGATACATGAGTGAGCAAAAGACCCTCCAAGCCTAATCTACCCGATGCACCTAAGCCCTCCAAGCTCCTACTCCAACAAGGCTTCTCGGAATCGTGTCTTGTCTAGTTCTCCGGATCCCGCAACAAGCTCCATGTTGCATCTGCCATCCTTGGCTTCTTCCAATGCTTCCCAGCAGCACCAAAACGTCACTCAACACTCTCAAATGGTGTGGTAAGTGTTTGGGCTATCAACCTCTCAATGGTGTGGAAATGGAGAGGGAAGGGTTGAGGAGATACCACAAGCAAGTGTATAGAGAAAGGTGGGGATGACAATCTCTAATTGCAAATGTGTTTGGCTAGGGTTTTCTCTCTGAAGCATTCCTCAACATTTGTGGGTAATGGGGGTTTATATAGGATAGGTGCAGAATGTGTGAGTCAGTCAGTACAGGCTGGCAGAACAGCATGTCTCGCGGGTGTCTCGCGGGAAGGCCTTACCCGCGAGATACTCGCGAGAGACAGCTGTCTCCATCTGTCCTGACTCTTCGCATTCCAGCATGTGCAAGGCACATGCTTCACTTCGCGGGAAGCTTAGTCGCGACATACCCGCGAGATTCCATCAGCTTCCACTTTGCTTGAGTCTTCACACACTCTCTATCACACACCCCTTACAACAATTCCCACAACAAATACAGGGTATAAATAATTGAAAGTAATTACAATCAAATTTGGCACGGAATAAAAGCCAACAAAACACATAGTTGTAAATCACAACTTTACATGTGAGATCCTACTTTGCTCATTGTTGCATATCTGGTGTTTAGGTCTCGCATGTCTTGTTAGTTTCTGTTTCTTTTACTTGTTTGGTTTGTACCTGTTTTGTTAATCTTACTTTACTTGTTCTGTTTTTGGGTGTGTTCAAAAAATTCAAAAACCCATAAAAATTTGAAAAAATCTTAAAAAGTTTGATCGCCTCTTTTGTGTATATCACATGTGAGTTTGGCCTAGTACTTTTGTACTAATGGCGTAGTGCATTTACGATCTTAGCTTGTTCTGTATGCACTTATTTATGTGTGGAAGAAATCTTGAAAACTATATGTGACTGTTGTAAATAGATCTTCAAACTTGTCATGAATGATTGGTCAATAGTCTTGTTGGTCCTGATACTTGCATAGACTTGTGTCTATATCTTTTCCCACTTTATTTTTATGTTTTCGCAAAAGAGCTCACCAAATGTAAATCTCCAAATGAAAAGAGATATTGAGCTGCAAAAGCTTGTCGCACATACTAGTATTTGACTAGGAAAAAGGGAAAGCGAATCTTTTAATGTAATTGTATGGTGCTCAAAAAGCCAAAGGCTAATTCTAAATGTTGAAATATCAAAAATTTCAAGCACCGATCTCAAAAAGAGATGTTTTATCCAAAAAAAAAAAAAAATGGATCAAATGTTATGCTTTATGTAGAAGCCAAATGAAAAGCTTCAAAGATATGTAATTATTCTCTTGTGGGACGTCATATATACTCATTTCTATAATTGAGATAGTTCACTTGATTTCGTATCAGTTGTGTATGACTCGATTGAATTGATCATTGAAGCTTCACTCTAGTCTAAGGACTATTTCACATTTGATACTCACACACAACACACAAGACTTTGATTCAATTAATGCCTATCTCATTTGTGTGATTGTACATGTTCAAATGTGATGTGTATGCTCAAGTACTTGCTGATCAAACCCAAAAAGATTTTTGAGTGATTTATTTGTTTTTGAAAGTGATTTTATACTTTCATGTCTGTTGTTTTTGTTCTAAATGCAATTTTGTGTTTTTCTTCAAAAAATTGGTTCAGAAGTTGTCTCGCAAGAAGCTCGCGACTTAGAGCTTCCCGCGAAATGAGCTTGAGGGAAATAAATTTTTCATCACTTTACACAGAAACTCTCGCGACTGTCTCGCAACTATTTCACGACCAATAGCTTCTCGCGAAATGCTGTTTGGCAAAAACTAGATTTTTTCCAAATTCAGACAGAGGGTATCGCGACTGTCTCGCGACTGTTTCGCGACTTAAAGCTTCTCGCAAAGGTGTTTGTGCTTCAGTGGCCATTCTCGCAACTGTCTCACGACTGTTTCGCTACTCTCTAACTCGCGAAAAATGCGTATTTTCAGTTTTATATAGCAAATGTGACAGTTTTTCAAATCACTCACATTTCCCTCGCCCAACCTCTCTCGAACCTTTTTCAACCCAAAATCAATTTTACTCAAACCCCATCAATTTCAAGCATCTTTTCTGCATTTTCTACATCAAGGTATGTTTTCTACAACATTTTCTTCGTGATTTTCTTAGATTTTGCAGTAATTTAAGTTAGGGTTTCAAAATTTGGGGATTTTTCGAAAAAGGGTTGGTTTTCTAAATTGGGTGAAATTTTTTTCAAATTCTTTGATTGGGCTGAGTCCCATTTGTCTTTTGTGCATCTGTGTTGGCCCAATGAGGCATTTTAACATGTATTGAGGGTTGATTTCACCATGTTCATGCATTGTTCATACTTAGAGTGCTTTTGTGCATGCTAGGTGTTTGACAAAATGTCCGAGTGACATTTTTGTGCTAAATTGGATTCAAGTGAATTCCAATTTATGGGTTTACTCTTATTTGACCTTGGCTATCCTGTTTTAGTCATATTTGTGTGTTTCACACTCTTTACCCATGTTGCACACACTAAGCACACACCTAGGCACCCCTCATGCATCAACACATGCACACACATGCATCAGCACATGCACACAGACGCACACACATGCACAGTTACTTAGTTTCATGCATTGTGTTTATGTCTCCTTCTTTTATATGTTTTAGCATATTATTTTGAGTTGGTTATGCTCTGTTTTAGGATATTTTACCTTTGTTTTGGGACTAACTTGAATCTAATCAAGTTTTGTGTTTTGTTTTGTGTTTTTGCACATTTGTTTCTTTCTCTATTATCTGTGTGAATGTGCAGATGTCTCCATTCAAGACCTCAGTCGTGAAAGGGGGAAACAACAAAGGAAAGGGAGCCTGTGATTGATGTTGATAATCTTTCACCAAGGCCAAAGAGAACTCGATCATCAATAGGAACTTTTGATCCGAACTATTTTAGATCTTATGCTACATTTCAGAACTTTCAGAACTATTTTATGGAAGCCCCCTTATTGGTTGAAAGGGCCATAAATCAACCATCTCTCCTTGACACCAATATTCCCATATGGTTTGCCACCAAAGATTGGAATTTTCTTCTCTCTAATTTAGAGGATGCATATGAAAACTTAGTGAAAGAGTTCTATGCAAATGCTATTGTTAACGGAGAGGAGTTAAAATGTTGGGTCAGAGGAAAAAGTTTCTCTATAACACCGGTTTACTTGGCGGAAATTCTACACATTAATCGGCCAATTCTTCCCATACCACCGGTATATGATTAGCTGAATCCAGAAGAAGAGGTTCTTAAAGAAGTTTTAGGAACTAACTTGGAGTTCTCCTCAAATAGGAAGTCAATTAGTGTGGCATCCCTTTCTCCCGAATTGAGACTACTCACAATGATCATGTGTAGTAATCTCTATCCTTTGTCAAGCACCGGATATATGAATCTTGGTCGAGCATTATTCTTGCATGATCTGATCACTGACAAAGAGATTGATGTGTGCTCTCATATTTTCCACATCTTGGCAAAAATGGTTGATCGAACTGCTTCAAGGAATTGTATTCCTTTTTGTTGCCTTATCTCAAGGATTTTAAAGCTCAAAGGTGTGCATCCCTCGGAAGATGAACGCCTATACCCAAGGCCAAGTCCGATTAACATTCGTACCCTCTATGCAAGTACGAGTCACACCAAGAAGAATGCCAAGCAAGAGAGTCATGCAACTTCGGGAAGCTCAAGCTCTGCCCCCCATGCCTATGATGAAAAGTTCGACAACATCATGGCTCCACTTCAAGAGATTAGTACCAAGATATCCGGACTAGCTACTATCATGCACTCCCAGCACATTCGTTTTGAAAAAATGTTCACATCTCTCGAAACTCAAATGGACGAAATTCAAAGGAAGCTAGAAGAAAATGGAGCCTAGCTATTCCATGACAAAAAGGGGGAGATGGTGTCATTGACAGGGGGAGATGGTGTCACTGATAGGGGGAGTGTAGTGATAGGGGGAGGAGAAGCTAGTAGTTTAATTCTGTCATTTTTAGTTTCTATAATTGCTGCTTTATGCTCATAGCTTTTACTGCTTTTGGTTTAAACTTAAATACTCTGTTTTTATTTCAGTAATTTGTGATTATCTCTATGCTTTGTAGCATATTTTCTGTACTTTTAAGATATTGCTAATATGTCTTAAGTACCTCACTCTTGTGCCCGAGTAGGATCTTGTATCCTAGATGCAAATACTTCGTGTATTTTTGCATTGGTTGAGTGTAAGACATGCAATTGATCCTTTGGATTGTTCTTAATTGCATTGCATGTTCGGATGAGCATTTACTTGCTAAATGTTCATTGTAGTCATTCTTTAATGACTGTTTTTGTATGATCAAGATATGCTTACATGTTTTATAGTGTTTACAAACTTGATCGCACTTTACTTGCTCATGTACGTACCTTTTGTTCAACTTGTCATAAGCTTAATGAAAGTTTTGTTTGTGTGCAAGTGTTTCAGGTTACAGGTATATACGTACAAGTGCTTCACAGCTTTTAGATTAGGTGTGAGTGAGTTTTGCCATTATTCCCAAACTCACGTTTAAGTCTAGAGTCTGTTTTAAGGGTTTTGTTATGGAATAGCCAAAGGAGGAGATTGTAAAGTTATTATTTACAACTATGTGTTTTGTTGGCTTATATTCCGTGCCAAATTTGATTGTAATTGTATTCAATCTTTTGTACCATGTATTTAATATGGGATTTGATTGTAAGGGTTGTGTGATAGAGAGAGAGTGTGAAGACTCAAGCAAATTGAAGACTGAAGAGTTTTCGCGGGTAGCTCGCGACTAAGCATCCCGCGAAGTGACCCATGTGCCTTGCACATGCTGGAATGCGAAGAGTCAGGCCAGGATGGAGACAGCTGTGTTTCACGAGTATCTCGCGAGTAAGGCCTTCCCACGAGACACCCGCGAGACATTCTGTTCTGCCAGCCTGTCCATTCTGATACACACTTTCTGTGCCTACACTATTTATACCCACATTACCCACAAATGTTGAGGAGTGCTTCTGAGAGAAAACCCTAGCCAAACACCTTGAGAATTAGAGATTGTCATACCCACAATCCTCTACACATTTGCTTGTGGAATTTCCTCAACTCCTACCTCTCCATTTCCATACCATTGAGAGGTTGATAGCCCAAACACTTACCACACCCTTTTAGAGTGTCAAGTGAAGTTTTGGTGCTGCTAGGAAGCATTGGAAGAAGCCAAGGATGGCAGATGCAACATGGAGCTTGTTGCAGGATCTGGAGAACTAGACAAGACACGGTTCCGAGAAGCCTTGTTGGAGTAGGAGCTTGGAGGGCTTAGGTACATCAGGTAGATTAGGCTTGGAGGGTCTCTTGCTAACCCATGTATCCCAACTGATTGTCTAGTGGATCGATTACCGCTTGGAGGGCGGCAGAGAGGTTTTTCGCCGAGTTCTTCAGTTTCCTCTTCGATAACACATCGGCGTGTTATCTTGTGTTTGCATCTTTCTTCCCTACTCTTTTACATTCCATTTTACTGCTGTGTTGCTTAGATTATGGATTAGAGTAGCTTGTTTGTTTATCCGCTCGCATTTACACTATTCCGCACTTAGTATTAAGTTAGTGTAAAATCTATCGAGCCGTAATTTTAATTTGGGGGTCTAAACAGCTCTTATGTTTTCAACACATTTTCGAGCTTTCAAAATCCATTTGGCATAAGGGCCCCTTCGATGTTCCTTGAGAACGGTGATTAGGAAGCTCGGTGCAATGCGTAGCTTATAGCGTCCATGGTAGCATTTTGGGGTCGTCGCTCCTCCGAGGAAATCGAGTCCCGGTTTGCATATTCCCGTGAGCAATCTCGATGTCGATGAGATTCGGATTGGTAGGACCCTGCTCCATAGTGACCTCCCACACTAGCTGACCTTTCTCCTTGCTCCTTATGGCTCCTTCTCTGACGCCTACCTCTCGCTTCCATCTCCAAATCCCTCACCAACCTACGTAAACATTTGAGTTCCTCGTCCCTTCGCTCAAGTTCATCATCCCTTTCGTCGAAACGATTACGCCTAGAAGCACTGGACATTGTCCGGTATGTTTGAAACGACCTTTCTCCAAGGCCAGACTGCCCTTCCTTCTCATACTCTCTATCTTCTTGTCTCTTCTGCCTTCTTTCCCACCAAGTGGAGCCCCGAGAAGACCTCCCAGAGCCATTTTCAGCATAACTCCCTAATTGACCCCTAGACATTTTCCCGTGCACGTCCTAACAGAACCACAGCTTCGTAGGAGATTCCCACAGATGACGCCAATTGTGCACACCCAAAATATGGCTATTGGGCTCACAATCTATTTGTATTGTGGGCTTTGAGTTTCCTACTATGGGTAGTCCTATGCTCGAAGACCCAAGTACACTCTTGTTTCCTCAAACCCTTTTTTTTACCTCACAGAATCACTCCCTTTATCTCTTAGAGTGACTGCTCTCTTCTCTTAGTGTTCTATCTAGAATTGCCAACACCCCTTTTCTCATTCTCCTCTCCTATTTATAGGCTAAGATAAGTGGGGGTGTTATGATTACTCCCTCTTACTAGTGCGGATGGGGGTCTAATTCCATCATCTCAAAGTGGAAATTTCGTTGGGAAAAGTGGTAATGCCATCGGAACTGATTCCCACCTCCAAAAGCATGCTTAACAGCGATATTCCCTAAGGCAATACCCAGAAGCCGAGATATCGTACTGCCGAGCAATAACACACCCGACCAAGTTAGGATTGATTAGGAGTGGCTTGCCTTTGACGTTCAAGGCAAAATGGTCTCGTTATGTTTACTGGGCTCACACTGGGTCTCAAGGGGTGTGTGGATCAAGGTCATAAGTCCAATGGGGAAAGGGTCAGGTGTTGTATCTCAAGGTCAGGGCCCAAGGTCTAACAGGCCTGGGGCCTTGCCCCGCGTAGTGCTACAAGGCTAGGGTCCAAGGCCCAATGACCCCGAGGCCATTCCCCGTACAGTATTGATTAAAGCTAAATTTATCAAAATATGTGTGTTTTGACTCTTGTTTTGCCAAGAGCCTTGTAACTTAATTGGCACCTCCTGGTGTTTTCATTGGAGACATCCAGGGGCTAAATCCACCCCCAATTCTAACTATCGAATCAAAAAAAGTTTGTTATATATGAATATATGAATTTTCTTAACTTGACACGTATATCATGTATTACTAGTATATTAAAACCTAGGCCTGAAGGATTCACTTGTGATTTCATTGATGTGGAAACTTTACCACTGCCTTACAAGCATCTTCTGTAATTATGTTTTTTTTTTTTTTTTTAATGATATAATTCAGGTAATAGAATTGGGTGGAAATCCCACTATTAGCGATTGTGCCATGATATTGTGCGCAACAATAAAGGCTCCGTTGCCATCAGCTTTCTTGAAGATCCTGCAGACAACGCACAGTCTTGGCTACGTATTTGGGAGGTAAGATCCTGGTCTTTACTGATAAAGAAGGATCATATTTTTTGATTTGATAGTTAAGAAAGATAGATTATGAGAGAGAAATGATTTTCTAGATTCAGTTTGACCACTTTCCATGTGCTAGGCATCACATCTGTATGTTGTTTGCTATATCAATTTTGGAAGTTTGCTTATATGCCCATTAAGAAAAGGTTGAAAATCTTGCACGGATAAACTTCTTCTCTTTATAGAGCAATGTCCACAAAAGAACGCAATTTAAGAGTTGCATGATTAGTGGGACAACATGGATGGACTTTCTCTAATGGTCCGTTTGGATTGAGAGTGAGTAAAGTAGAGTAGAGTAGAAATGACCCAAAATTAGCCTATTTTCAACTAACTCTACTCTACTCCCCTTCTCCCTCAATCCAAATAGGCCCTAAATTGTCCATGCATTAGATTGATGCAACAATGTGATTCTTTTTTTCTTTTTTTTCTTTTTTTTCTTTTTTTTTATA
This sequence comes from Quercus aquifolioides, assembly GCA_019022515.1. NCBI lineage: Eukaryota > Viridiplantae > Streptophyta > Magnoliopsida > Fagales > Fagaceae > Quercus > Quercus aquifolioides. Next base: position 34,498,360 of record CM032330.1, read on the forward strand.
GCATTTTAGTAGTTTTCTTGCATTTGGATACAAAGCATATATATATATATATATGTGTGTGTGTGTGTGTATCTTTGAGCATGGAAACTTAGAAACTTCATTGTGGTTATGTAATTCATCAGAAAAAAGTCAAATCCAAAAAAGCCTTAAAATTGCATATCTTTTTTGGCTATTTGAAATCATTATCATAAAACTTATCTTTTTGTGTTTCCTCTATTGCAGTCCTCTATTGCAGTCAGATTTACGATGAAATCATCTTGTTATGTCTCGATCTTAAGGAAATAGATGCAGCCATTGCAATTGTTGCAGACTTGGAGACATCTGGGATCACGGTTCTAGACCAAACATTGGACAGAGTGATTTCTGCGAGACAAATGATTGACATTGCAGTGAATGATGCAACATCATAGCCGTGGTTTAGGCTTCTATCTCCCTTTTTGTATAGTCTGATTCATAGCGAATAGTATTTGTCAAGTTGCTATGCAATTAAGTAGGTAGCAGATTGCAGAGCCACAAATTCATAACAGAATTTGGTAACTGTAGTTTAGGTTTCAATAATGATAGGCCACAATCTGAATGACCCCTTGTGATAAACCCTAATTAATTAATTAATTAGCCAAGTTGTTAATTAATCAATTAAGTATGCAATTGCGTGGAAGCACAAACAAATCACCAAATACTAAATATGCAGCGGAAAATAAATAACACGGTGATTTGTTTACGAATGGGGAAAACCCTAACGGCAAAAACCCCACCGGGTGATTTTCAGGTCACCACTCCCGAAACTCCACTATTATCAAATCAAGCGGTTACAAGTAAAGGAATCCCAAGTACCTTACCAACCTACAGTTGAACCCTTACCCCAATACCCAATTAGACTTGATCTGTAGTGACAATTTCCACCTTTGATGCACGGCTCCCAAGTACGTGACTAACCAATGCGCGGATCCCAGTACGCGTCTTCAAACACCAACTTTAGAAGGAGAGGTTGGCTGCAAAGTTCTTCAGTTCATCATACACGATGAAGATCAGGAAGATGCTTGGTTACAAAACTCTATGGTGCAAATACACAGCAACTTCAAGAGAGAAGATGAACTAGGTTAAGAACTTCGTCTTTTGATCACAATTTGCTTGAACAAGGATTGCTCAATGCTTTTGCAACTTGTGTCTTGTTTGACGGCTCTTAAAACAATCATTTTATATGTTTAGGGTTAGAAGAAAAGAAAGCCCAAAACCATATTCACGGATCCCAAGAAAATCAAATCAGAAAACTGATTTTCGTAATTCTCGACAGATAGCAGGTGTCGAGGTAGCTATCGAGCAGATGTTGAGAGTTAATGAAATTGCACTTCAACTTGCTTTTTCTTGGACAGACTTGATGACTTCAACACTTGATCTTGAAACAATGTTTCTTGAAGTATTAAAAACACCTAGAACTACCCAATTACAAGTAGAGTGCGTTTTGTCATAAGGATTAGCCAATTTACATAAAAAGTGACATATGTTCTTAACAAGTGAAAAACACATATGTCCTAACAATCTCCCCCTTTGGCAATCCGTGACAAAACCACAACAAACAAATGAACATATGAGAGAAGTCATAAATCACTCAACTCATACTCACTTGTTGAATACTATAAAATCTATCCTAACACAAACTCTTGAAAAACTTTGCAAGAAGAGAGTTTATGGCAAGTAGACTTTGACAACCTGTATTTCTGAAACACTTTAAACAAAACTCATCAAGGCATCTTGTGTGAAACAGAAATAAATAGATTGCATACAAGTATAAAGAACATGTGTATAAAGATAGAGAAGAAACAACACATGAAGAGAGAGGTGAAAGAAACATACATCCACATATATAAAGAATAAGTACCATGTATGTAAAACTGGTCACAAGACCTCATATACAAGAACAATGTATCTAAAAAGATAAGAAAAGAAAAGATACATCAAAACCTCACTACATCCCTCAAAAATATCAACACTCCCCCTATCAAAATGTACTCCCCCTATCAAAATGTCCTATACTAACTCTCCCCCTAAGATGACTACTCTCATAACCCAAAACAACTCCCCCTTTTTGTCACGAGTGACAAAGGGTAGAGTGTCATGTAGACATCTCATCAGTAGAGCTAGCATCTCCATCATCATCATCATCATCCTCATCCTCAGAATCTGAAGCTACTGGAGTAGGTGGTGAAGGAGTAGCCTCTGGAGCAAAACCACCCATGGTCGCCTGCCGTCGTGCAATACGACCAACACGAACATTCACCTGATATAACTCAGCAGAGAGTGTATCAAGGCGAGTGTCCATGCGCTGCAGCTGCGCCATAATGTCTCCTATAGATACATCGCCCGTAGAGGAAGAATGAGCAGATGTAGATGGAGCGGATCTGGATGGAGCAGATCTGGACGGAGCCGAACGGAAGGGAGGAGTGGCATCCATCTGTCTCGACCTAAACTGAGCCTCACTACGTTTTACGGTAGCGGCATCTATGGCACAGATATGAGTGAAGTGGTCGGACACAGGAAAAGGGATAGAAAAATGGCGTAAGATCCTCGAGATAGCGGAAGAAAAGATGAGCTTATCACGGGACGCCGAATCGAGATGGACATCTATGATAGACAGGATGAAATGAGAGGGAAAGTCTATAGTAAGATGCTCTAGAAGTGATAGCAAAAACCGAGCACGAGGCTCTGTGATGGAGTTGTAGTGAGAGAGTGGATGGAGTACAAAAGTCATCACCATGTTAAGAAATCTAGGACCTTTAGCAAAAGGCCTACATGATGTGTACAGATGCTCACCCCAATCAGCAGGACGCTGACAGAAGGCAGAGATGAGCTCTTCTTTGGACACAGTCCTCAGACGCTCACAAGAAGGGTAATCGGGAAACTCTATCCTAGGTACCCTAAGCACATCCGCAACTAGCTGCGGAGTGACAGGATTGCACGTACCTCGAACGCAAGTGAAGAAGAGAGGTACTGAACGATCAATCCCGTGCATGTTGGAGTAGAACTCCTGTATCAGCACGAGAGGGCAAGTGACCGGGATGTCACACAGTGACCCCCATCCCCTACTGTGAATGACAGCGGGAAGGTCAGTGTCGGCGAAGTCCGCCAAAATGACTTGGTGTTCCGAATGAACACCTCGTCTAGAAAAGTTCTCTATAAATGCCTTTTGGGCATCTCCATCACAGAACCGAAGGTTAAAAGGAGCAGAATCAGAAGATGAAGATGCTCTAGAACGCAGAGGGTTCCGAGCAGGAGTGGATTTACGTTTGGGTGCCATAGAATAAGAAAGAGATAGAGAGGGAGACAATCAGAAAAGTCCCAAAACAGTTCAAATATGACAGATATATGAACAAAGAGTACGTATGCATGGGAATGCATGAACATGTGATATGCAAAACAAAAATATCATCATGAGCTCAGCCTAATCCAATTCTAACCAGCATATAAACAAAGTACTCACATCTAAATGCATGAAAATATCATTATAATGCACATGAAATGCAATGTATGACATTTTAAAAACATTTAAGTGCAAACCCATCCCAAAATTTGAAGAAAAACCTCATCAATTTTGAAAAACCCCAAAAATTTTCAAAAACCCCAAAACCTAAGTTTCAAAACATGAAATGCATGAATTATGAGGGAAAGAGAGATCATACCAAGTGATTTGAAGCAAGGAAGGGCCGAAAATCACGTGGATTGAGGATTTGGAGTGAGAAAAAGAAGTTTGGGAGATGAATAGTCGCGGATAGATCGAGAGAGATCGAGAGAATGAAGTGCAGATCGCGAAAACACCTTATATAGACACTTCAGTAAATCTCGACAGCTGAGGTGTCGAGAGGTATCAAGGAAGCTGTCGAGGAAGGTATCGAGAAAATGGCCTTCGACAGCTAAAGGTGTCGAGAAGGTGTCAAGGTACAAGACCAATTTCAGAGATCAAAAGCTCGATCGATCGACAAGGTATCGAGAAGACAGAAGGTTTCTCGATCGATCCACCAAGTGTCGAGGGAAGTGTCGAGAATACGATAAGAAAAGCTTGAGAATCTCGACAGATGACCAGGTGTCGAGGAGGTGTCGAGCCTTCAGTGAAAAGCAGTTTTTCGAGAAGAGAAAAACATAGACATGAATGCAATTCAACTTACACCTCAACCATAGATCCAAACAACATATTAAGCTCTCAAAATCATCTCTCAAAAGAAGTTAAAAACACATGGATCCTCAGAAACACACACACACACTAAACAAGTCTAACCAATTTTATATTTCAAAAACAAGTCAAGACAGTTTAGTGAGCATACATTAGCATATGTAAACACTTGTGATGGCCAAATCACATTGTACCTGCACATGTATCAAGAGTAGCAAAGAATATTGCGTGTTGTGTGTGAAAAACATCGCAAGATTGCATATGTGTATACATGTTATGACGATCTGAGATATGAGAAAATAACTTTAACTCACACACAATCATAACTGTTTGATGGGGACTATCACCTTCGAGGTACATCCTATAACTCCCACATCTCCTAGAAAACACGCTTGCAATCATATTTAAAGCATCTTTAATCTTTTTGCTTTATATTTTCTTTGCATATTTTCTTTTAAGCATATCATGCATGGGCATAAAAAGAGAGAAAAGAAATACCCAAGATGTTAAGCATTTGACATCGCATTTTTGCTATGCCGAAGCATACGAATGTCTTTGACACTGCACTTTTGCTATGCCGAAGCATACAGGTGTCATACCATGATTGGCGGGTAACAGTGGTGAGATGGTTATTTATGTCTTTCTCTTAGGATTTTCTAGTCCTACCCGTCAAAAAGAGTGATATGAGTGTTAAGTTTAAGAGATAACTTAATCTTACTCATCACAAACAAGAGCCACAAAGCTCACTTGCTTAGTTGTGCATAGAGATGCTCATCTAAGCTACAAGAGATACAAAGTTTAGAAACTTTGTTTCAATGGCCATCCAAGGTACACAAATACCAAAGTACACAAAACACACACTGTTTTTGTATTTTTTTTTCAATTTTTCAATTTTTTTTATTTTTATTTTATTTAAAAACAAAAAATAAACAAAACTGAAAGTAAACACACAAAACATGTTAACAAAGCAAAGCAAAAACTAGACTGACTCAGCAGAAAAGTAAAACACACAAGCAAAGCAACAAACAGAAAAACAAGAAGGGAAAAGAAAGTGATAAAATCACTTAGAGTCCTTTTTCTTCCACATCTTGGAAGAACCTTTCCTTTGATTGAATCCTTGAACCGGCGGTGAGGGGGAAGAATTGAAACCATTCAAGTTCGAAAGGAACATGAGGGCTTTCAGAAGATCTCCAAGAGGAGCAAGAGAGGATTGAAGCTGAGTTTGGCTTCCAGATGCTATCATGCCATTGCTCTGTTGAGTGGCTAGCCACTTATAGCACTTTGGTCGAGTATGACCGGCAGCTCCACAATGATGACAGAGATGCTGCTTCTTTTGTTTAGGCTTTTGAGAGTTAACCTTCTTAGCCCTAGGGTTCTTAGCATCTTTCTTATCTTGCTTAGGGGGTGCTCCTAAGATAGATTTATTCTTGTCTAAGTTCTCACTAGCTAATTTAGTTTTAACATCAACATTCTCAATTTCAGTGTTATTAGCAGGAGGAACAAAAACAGTATTGCTAGTAGAAGCAGTATTAGAGAAAGAAAGACCATACCCCAAACCAGTTCGATCCGAAACAGATTTCTAATTGTTGAGCATTTCATCAAGCTTTGCACTTGAAGTCCTCTCCAGTTGAGCTCTAACTTGAAACAGCTCCGCTTCAAGCTTCTTGGTCTTCTCAGCCAAAAAGTTGTTCTCAAATCTCAGTGCTCCAATAGATTGATTCGCCTCATCAAACTTTGTGGATAACTCTTCACGATCGAGTTCCACCTCACTGAGCTTCTTGGTGGCCAGCCTATATAATTTCTCATGCTTTTCAGAGAGCTTGTAAAGCTTCTCATAGGCTGAATGGATATCATCTTGATCATCCATCTTTTCAAATTTTAACTCCACCAGTTCTTCTTCTTCATCCACTTCTTCAACAATCCCTTCAGTAGGATTGATTGTGGCAGTGAAGGCATTTAAGATTCCGTCATCCTCATTGTCAGAATCATCTTCAGGCTCAGTGTCACTTAAGGTTGCAGCAAGTGCCTTACTCTTCCCAATGCTCTTGAGATATGTCGGGCATTCATGCTTCATGTGACCGAACCCATGACATCCAAAGCACTTTGGTCCTGCAGGAACAGTGTACTGACCGCCATCCTTAGCATCCTTCTTCCCTTTGTCTTGGCTTTTAAACTGGGAAGAACTGAACTGCCTACGGTCCTTGTCGAAGCTCCTTCCATTGGCATTCTTCATGAACTTCTTGAACTGCCGGGTGATGTAGGATTTCATCTTGGAATCTTCATCATCGGAAGACTCATCTGTATCACTGCTATTTGCCTTCAAGGCCATGCTTTTGCCTTTACTTGACTTGCCAATCCTAGATAACCCTATTTCATAGGTTTGCAAGTTTCCAACCAGCTCGGTTAAAGGAATCTTGTCAATATCCTTTAATTCCTCTATCGCCGTAATCTTGGCATGGAATCTCTCGGGTAAAGATCTGAGCACATTCCTTACAATCTTGGGTTCAGGGATGGTTTCCCCAAGATTGAAGGCTGAGTTCACTATGTCCTTGAGCTTGGCATAGAACTCATCAAACGACTCATCCTCCTCCATCTTAATTTCTTCAAAACTTGTAGTGAGCCTCTAAAGTTTTGAATCTTTGACAGCCTTTGTTCCTTCATAGGTTGTCTGGAGGATGGTCCAAGCCTCCTTAGCAGTTTCAGTTGAAGATATCTTCTTGAACTCCTCATTGGTGACTGCGCTAAATAGGGCATTTAACGCTCTGCTGTTGAAGTTAGCCGCTTTGATCTTTGCATCATCCCAATCGGCCGGTTCTTCTTTTGGCTTAGTCCACTCAATCTCTACAGCTTGCCACACCTTTTCATCTAAAGATTGCAAGAAAACTCTCATGCGTACTTTCCAGTATGCATAGTTAGTGCCATCAAATAAAGGAGGTATGATTAAAGATTGTCCTCTATCCATGACAAACAGGGGTCAATGGATCAACACAGCAAAGATTAAACCTAATCAGAGTATGCCTGCTCTGATACCACTTGATAGGCCACAATCTGAATGACCCCTTGTGATAAACCCTAATTAATTAATTAATTAGCCAAGTTGTTAATTAATCAATTAAGCATGCAATTGCGTGGAAGCATAAACAAATCACCAAATACTAAATATGCAGCGGAAAATAAATAACACGGTGATTTGTTTACGAATGGGGAAAACCCTAACGGCAAAAACCCCACCGGGTGATTTTTAGGTCACCACTCCCGAAACTCCACTATTATTAAATCAAGCGGTTACAAGTAAAGGAATCCCAAGTACCTTACCAACTTACAGTTGAACCCTTACCCCAATACCCAATTGGACTTGATTTGTAGTGACAATTTTCACCTTTGATGCACGGCTCCCAAGTACGTGACTAACCAATGCGCGAATCCCAGTACGCGTCTTCAAACATCAACTTTAGAAGGAGAGGTTGGCTGCAAAGTTTTTCAGTTCATCATACACAATGAAAATCAGGAAGATGTTTGGTTACAAAATCTTATGGTGCAAATACACAGCAACTTCAAGAGAGAAGATGAACTAGGTTAAGAACTTCGTCTTTTGATCACAAATTGCTTGAACAAGGATTGCTCAATACTTTTGCAACTTATGTCTTGTTTGACGGCTCTTAAAACAATCCTTTTATATGTTTAGGTTTAGAAGAAAAGAAAGCTCAAAACCATATTCACGGATCCCAAGAAAATCAAATCAGAAAACTGATTTTCGTAATTCTCGACAGATAGCAGGTGTTGAGGTAGCTATTGAGCAGGTGTCGAGAGTTAATGAAATTGCACTTCAGCTTGCTTTTTCTTGGACAGACTTGATGACTTCGATACTTGATCTTGAAACAATGTTTCTTGAAGTATTAAAAACACCTAGAACTACCCAATTACAAGTAGAGTGCGTTTTGTCATAAGGATTAGCCAATTTACATAAAAAGTGACATATGTTCTTAACAAGTGAAAAACACATATGTCCTAACAAATAAGCACAAAAATAGCATAATTAATAAGAAAATATCTTGTGCATATGACATCCAAATGAAACCTACCTGATCATTTCCCAAACAATCGCATAACTCTTGAATTAAAACTTGTCAATTTGTAATTGAGATCCTCAGATTAACCCAATCACTGACACTAATAGTATTCATGTGCATTCATGTGTCTACACTAACATTTTGATAGTTCTATTCATTAATGTACCTCTAGGCATAGTTGTCAGTATTGTATGATATGCGATATGTGATATGTATTGTGTAAAGTTTCATATAGTAAGGGTGTATGGAAAGTGCTTATGAATCGTACGATACATTGTGCATATCATATGAATTGTATCGTTTCATAAAATTGTACGTTTTGTATGTACATAGATATAAGCTTTAAAGTGAATTTTTTTTTTTTTGGGGGGGGGGGGGGGGGGGGGGGGCTTACAAGTTGCACTTTTATTTAAATATAACAAGTTGTTTTACTTGCTTTTGACATAAAATTACTAGGCACTTAATTTAGTCTAATAAAATAACAAGTCCATAAGTCTTTGTTTTTTTCCTCCTTTCTTTTACAAAATTTGGATTACACACTTAGTGTGGGTTTTGGTAACCAAAAGGCACTGTTTACGCACTGTTCACGGGTCCCATGGCACTATTCACACATTTAAAAATTATTTTGCTACAGTGTTTTCAGTTTTTAGTTTCAGCAAAAATAAGTTGTATCCAAATGGACCCTTAAATTTCACTTTCACTTTCTTATTTACACATTTTTTTTTTCTATACTATGATTCTATGAATATTATATTAAATTATTCTTATAAGTCTAAGAAACTAGAATGCCAAGAAGAAATATATGTGTGTGTGTGTGTGTGTGTGTGTGTATTAAATTATTAAAATAAATGAACAAGAAGAGATAGTAAATGATGATGATGATGAAGAAAATTTCAATGAAGAAATAAGTTTGTAAAATGATGAACATGATGATAACTTTGACTTAGATGTAGTTGATTAGGCAAGATGATGAATATGATGAAAAAAATATAATATTTTGAGTTATTTGTAATGTATTATCACTTTTGAGTTTAATCAATTTGAATGTGTATTTTATAAACACATGGTAGTTTGATTTATTTAGTTAGTTTGTCAAATATTATTGCATAAGTGATGATAAATTAGGCATTAGTGGAATATATTCAAAATTTATAATGAATTTATGTATATTTATATATATATTTTTTATAAATTTTATTAAGTGTTTGTGTATCTTACTATACACAATACAATATGATACATGACACGAGACGATACACAATACATAAAAATAGGAAATTGATTCACAATACGATTTATAATTTGACAACTATGCTTGTAGGCATTATTGTGTGAGAAAAGATACATTTGAACATAGCATTGATAGCAATAATAAATTGAAGAAAATAAAAGATTTAGAGAGAAAGAAAGAGAGAGGTTTGTGTGGTTTGGTATGAAGGCCTACATCCATAGAAAAATCTTTAATGACTACATCTTTACTATTGAGCACTATGTATTACGATGTGCCATTTTCTTCGACTGTTCAAGAGCTGGGATCAGATTTGATATTGGTAGCAGATATCTATTGCATATTTAGAGAAGAATGACAGCAATAATTTGTGCACAGTGTAGTGATTCTTTGGCTGTAACTTTTATATAATTCAATTTTAGGGTCTCTCAAGGTGAGAAATTGATTATCTACATATCATACCCCTGTTTAGAAACATTCTAACGATGGAATCGCCACTTTGATTTTTAAAGAAAATTTAAAAGGAACATGTAATTATAGTATTGGAAAAGAAAAATTACAAGTAAACTCTAATTCAAATAGAAACATATAATTGACATTCCATGATTCGGGTTTGGAGCTGAGGTAGTAAGGTGTTAGGCACCAACATTGCTAAATTATAAACCGTTTTTCTAGTATCTAATGGTCAAAAGTATATTTTGTGCATTACTCATGGGATGTTGCTTACTTTTACTAAAGGCTCTTGGAGTTTGTGGATTGATCCTAGGTGTGTAAGAGCTAGACATGTTCTTGCGATTGCACATTCCAAAGAGGATTGTGGTATGACGTTGAACTATATTTATCATAGTGACAGTTTAGATGTCACTTGCAGTTATACCATTGTAAAATGTGTATTTTGAGAGATACAGGACTTGAGATGCAAGTTTTGTTAATATCTATAGACTATAGAGCTCTCACTTACAGTGATGAGTGATATTAGGAGGCTAATATTTTATGAACTAGCCAATATGCTATTACTTCATTTTGAAAATTGTAGTAGGAAATTATTTTATGGTACATGGATTAATTTAAATTATATTACACTTCATTGATTGTATTTGGGAAATTGATTTTGATTTTATATTATGCTATTAAATTGAGTGAAAACATTTAAATTGTTGGTCAAATATTACATTGTCTATTTAAATTATACATACTTGCAAACTAAAAAGATAATTAATATTAGTTGCTATTTTATTTGTAATATGTGTAAAATATTATATCATATAGTAAATAATATTTGATTAACACAAAATCTAGTATCTGTATTAACAAAAATGAAGATGTATAACTCAATGATGCGATATTGAATATAGTAAACTGATATTGAATATAGTAAACCAATAAAAAATAGAGTGATGTAATTAAAATGACAAAAAGTTACACTTGTACTATATATATATATATATATATATATACACATATATATATAGAGAGAGAGATAGAGAACCATATAAATTACTTGGACAAGTTAATTAGTGAATAGAAATAAATGCACGCATCAACCTATTAACACATCATAATGAATCAATACTTAACATAAATTCAATTGTTTGATGATATGGAAACCTAAATGAAGAGAATTCCCAAAGAATGCCCTATATGAAAATAAAATTGACAAGTTTTTCTTAATGGATAGTTTTCTCATGCAGTTGGCCCTAGCAGGTTTGGGGCGTGACCGTGACGTGCAATGGAGGCCCAAAGCACATTGGCATTGGCAACTTTGATGGAAGTTTGAGAAAAGGGGCTGCAAAATTAAGAGCATGCATCACTTGCCTTATAGAGGGTCGGATTGACGGATCAGGATGGCAACACCATAAGCCAACTACCATTAAGCACTCCATTTGCCGCTTATCAAGTTCCAAACTTAATTCGTTATCAACGGCTTGAAATAGTTGGCCTTTTCCCTAGAGATCCCTCACCCACTCTACAAGCCATGCCCTGTTTGGTTCTGCTTGTGGCTCAATCGGCTTTCTTCCACATGTAATCTCAAGGAAAACAACACCAAAACTATAAATGTCAGATTCTTTAGAAGTCTTGCCAATGGTGAAACACTCCGGTCTACAAGTCTTGCAAGGCCGAAATCATCAAGCTTGGCATTGAAAATTGAATCTAACATGATATTGCTAGACTTTATATCTCTTTGAACCACACATTGATCCCACCCTTCATGAAGGTACAACAGTGCAACAGCCAATCCCTAGGCTATTTTATACCTTATTGGCCATGTTAGTGCAATTTTTGCTCCAAATAAATGAGAATCATGGCTCCCATTAGGCATGTATTCATACACAAGAAGAAACTCATTCCGTTCATGGCACCAACCAATAAGCTGCATGAACCAAATTCCTATGTCTTAGATAAGTAATGATGTTCACTTTTGATATGTACTCATTTTTTCCTTGTTTTGATTCTTTTGAGACCTTCTTAACAGCAACTTCTGTGTTGGATTCACATAACAAACCCTTGTAAACGCCTCCAAAGCCACCCTTTCCAAGCTTCCCTTCTTCAACAAAAGTTGTTTGTTGCACGGCTAAGTTCAAGGTAAGTGAACCTCCTTGGCACAGTTCCTGCACAAATGTCATCATCCATACACGTCATCAATAAACTCTTCTATTCTCCCACTTTCCTTTTTTCTCCAACAGATGAACCAAAGTAGAACTAATCCACAACTCATGACTGTAACCAAGCTCACTGCAAAACCAAACCCCAATACCAATACGTTTTTCTTGTTTGGCAGGGTATGCCCATGAATTCCTTCTTCCCTTAAGCTAGAATTGAATGACCGAGAAAGTATTGTATGAGACTGCTGGTTGAACTGATCTGTAGCAGCGGAGAATCCAACATTAACCCATTCCGGCAAAACAGTCCTCAAATAAACTATATATCCAGTTGAGGTCAAGAGTCTCGGCAGAAGAAGTAAGGAACACACTCAGATTTTTGGTTGTTGAGTTATAACATACCAATGCGCTTGCTGTTGGCCTAAAGTTAAGTTGACTGGATGTGACGCTTGAATTGATGGAATTGACATCGATTCCTACATGATTATTTCTTGGATCGCACCAGAATTATTTTTGCTACTCAACTGCAACAAAATTATTTTTGCTAGACTCGTTAAAAGTAGATAGAGTACCAAAACTAATCAATCCAAGATACCCACTAGCTGAATTCTCAGGGATGTCCAAATTGGTGCAATAAAGGAGAGTCCATCACCAGAAACCTCATGAATAGATTTGATGTTAAAGGAGAATTATGTTTCGAAGTCCGCAAGCCACCTTGTGCTGTTATCCCAAAGGTGCACTTGTTCATGATGTAAGGCACGACCAACACTATAGGTGTTGTTCTCGTAGCCGGAATCCCTTGTGAGTTGCAGACCTTCTGGTAGCAAGTGTGCATCACCCTGAAAGGTTATGTTGACAACATTTGAATTGAAACTAAAGAAGTTGAAGGAAATTGAGTTTGTAGAGGGAAGTAGAAATCAAAAGAAGATAAAGATGAAGAGTTGACTGAGAAAACAATGGACTTTCTGATATTGAAGAAGGCTAGAATGCATGCTGGAGATGTCCATATCTATGTTGCACGGACACGAACACGGGGATACGGCAATTTTTGAAAAATAAGGACACAACACAGCGTGGACACGGTGGTTAAATAATTAATTAAATTTTATATTTAGGCATATTTTAAAATACGTTTATGTCTAGAATTTAAATTATGTAAGAACTACAAATAAGTAAACTAACACCCAAAGTAGTACAATAATTCACATAAAATGTTTAGTAACATATTTCCATAGAGGAGCAGCTGTCTCAGCTGATGATTTTTCACTTTCAGTATTCATTTTAGTAAAATCACCTACAATATTTAACTTTAATAAATAAATAAAACTATAGCAAGATACACAAAAACAAAAATCACTAAATTCATAATAATGAAACTAGGACAGTGAGACAGTGAGAGTGGGGTTAAAAAACAAACAAACAAACAAACGCGTTATAACTTATATAAATGAGTGAGTAACAATACACCCATGACCCATTCACCAAAATTAATATCTGAAAAAAAAAAAACAGTGAGAGAAGAGAACTAGAGAAGAGGTCGACCGGTCCACGCCGAGAGAGAGAGAGATCGGAAGGGACAGGGCACGGCGTCGACCGGTCGGCGTCTATGGAGCTCGCCGATCGGCCCGATCTAGCTCCGGCGAGGGACAGAGGGCAGCGACAGGCTGGCAGCGGGTTGAGAAGTTGAGATGTGGGTTTCTCAAAATGACTTCTCAGCTTTTTTGTTCTAGGGTATATCACAAAATCAATGGCATTGGTAAGTCCATCTATCAAAATCTGTAAATTTTTTTTTTCACTGCTAGCATGTCGGACATGTGGGCGCCGTGTCGAAAAAAGCCAAAAAAAAAAAAGGACACTCACTGGACATCGAAATCCGGCGAGTCGTACTCGTTCCGGTGTCCAACACGTGTTCGACACCGACACAACGCCAAAAATGGCGTGTCCGTGCAACCTAGCTTCTCGCTCTCCCCCTTAAATTTTGTCTTTATTTGTTTAAATCTCTCGCAGCCTAACCAACCGGTCGGATCCATCTAAATGATTTTTGGGTAAGATTTTAGGGGAAAATGCTAGAGTTATTACAAATTTTATTACATATAATTTACAAATTGATTTGACATTTTCACTTAAAAAAAAAATTCAAATGTTCAATTTTAGGTGTTTGAAATTCACAAATAGCATTCAGTGTAGTTTAAAAATATTATATATTAAAAGGGTAATTCTACCGTACTCCTTTTTTTGGGATATGTAGGCAACCTGCTATAACAGGTTACCAAATCCTCACATTTGACGGTTCTATCCTCACATTTTGCAGTTCCAACATCACATGTAACAGTATTTTTGTCACATTTGATTCCCTTATTTTTTCTCACATTTGATAGTTTCATCCTCACATTATGTAGTTCCAATATTACATTTGACAGTACTTTTGTCACATTTAGTGGTTCACTTATTTTTTTTCTTCACATTTGACGATTCCATCCTCATATTGTGCAGTTCCAACATCATATGTGACAGTTCTTTTGTCACATTTGGTAGTTCCATCATTTTTTTTCTCATATTTAAGAGTTCCATCTTTACATTATGTAGTTCCAACATCACATTTGACTGTATTTTTGTCACGTTTGATGGTTCCCTTATTTTTCTTCTCACATTTGATGGTTCCATCCTCACATTGTGTAATTTTAACATCATATGTGACAATTCTTTTGTCACATGTGGTGGTTTCCTTTTTTTTTCTCACATTTGACAGTTTCATCCTTACATTGTGCAATTCCAACATTACATTTGACAATACTTTTGTCACATTTGGTGATTTTTTTTTTTTTTTCACATTTGATGGTTTTATTGTCACATTATACGATTCCAACATCACATGTGACTATTCTTTTGTCACATTTAGTAGTTCTTTTATTTTTTTTCTCACATTTGATGGTTCCATTGTCACATTCGGCAGTATTAACATATCATTTACCAAAAAGTAACTGTAATGCCCTTAGAACCTAAAAAATGACTGTAATGCACCTTAAACCTAAAAAATGACCGAAATACCCATAGAGTCCCAAAAATTAATGAAATGACACTGAAACCTTAAAAAAAAAATTCCGAAATACCCTTGAAACCTATAAAATAATCAAAATACTACCGAAACCCTTAACAATTACCGAAATACCCTTAAAACCTAAAAAATGATCAAAATACCCTTAGAACCAAAAAAAATTATCAAAATACCTTTAGAACTTAAAAAAGTGATTGAATGACCCTAAAACCTAAAAAATGGCGGAAATTACCCTAAAACATAAAAAATGATCAAAATAACCAAGAAATCTAAAAAATGACCAAAATACCCTTAGATCCAAAAAAATGACTATAATGCCCCCTATACCTAGAGAATATCTTGAATACCCTTAGAAACTTGAAAATTACCAAAATACCCTTAGTACCTAAAAAATGACTGAAATGACCTCGAAAACCTTAGAAAGGATTGAAATTTCACATCTAACCATACTTTTGTCACATTCAGTGAGACCATTATTTTGTTTTTCACATTTGACAGTTCCATTGTCACATTATGCAGTACCAACATCACATGTGACTGTACTTTGTCACATTTGATGGTTTTTTTTTTCCTCACATTTAATGGTTTCATTTTCACATCAAATAGTACCAAAATCACATCTAATCGTACTTTTATTATATTTGATGGTACTTTTATTTTTTACTCAAATTTGACGGTTCCATATTAAAATCATCCAATATCAATATCATATTTGACTGTATTGTTATCACATTCAGTGGTACCCTTATTTTTTACTCATATTTAAAGGTTCAATCATCACATTACGCTGCATCAACTAGGGACAGAGGGAGACTTGGAGGTTCAAGGGCAATGCCCCCCCCCCCCCACCCAATTATTTGGAAAAAAAAAATATTATTATATACATAGGTACCAATTTAGCAATTTTGTTCCATAAAATTACACTTTGCCTCCCCTAACAATATTATTGATTTTGTTAAAAGTAATGCTATAACTACAAACTTTTCTACAACATTTTTTCAAAACTTCTGATGTAGTAAATTCCTTTTAGTTTGCATTTTGGCCCACCATTTACATCACTTTTTTACTTACTAATAACCACTCGCCACAATAGCAATTCGTAAAAATTTTGTAACTCTAGCATTTTCCTTCATTTAAAACTATTGCAGTTAAGAATCAAAATAATATATATATATATATATATATGTGTGTGTGTGTGTGTGTGTGTGTGTGTGTGTGTGTGTGTAGAGGGCTTTTTGTGCGTTATGCTGGGCTGCCTACTGCGGTACTTATTGTTGTATTGGGCTGGGCTGCCTCCTGTTGTGCTAAGCCCCGATATTCTAAGTAAGGGAGTTAAGACCGGCCTAACTGAAACTCAACTTGGTCCGGCTTATACGCAAAACTATGCCTCGTCTGCCAGGAATGTGCTTACAGTAGGCAGAGCCATTTTCGATGGATTGTGGCAGATAGACATGATAACAACAAGACAAAAGTGAGTACTTCTATTTCTTGATTAATATAATCAATTAGTTCTTAATCAAGTGGAATAATCACAATAGCAATAATTACTTTTATAAATAAAGCAAGAGAATAAAAGGTCGGTATATGGGTCGATCACAGAACAAGAAGGAAGTAAATTAGAACAAGTTTAGTCCGCATGACCGAAACCAGAGAGGGAAGAACGCTCTTTCTCAACGCAACTAATTTCCCAGGGAAAATCCTGCTGTGGAAATTAATCACCTTGAGGGAAGTGGGCCTGAATGGTTGGTACCCCAAAGAAATCCTTTTACTTTTGGCAGAGAGTAGGATTTTGAGAGGGAGAGAGGGAAAGAAACCTATCGGTGCATGCTTGCCGAACTAACTCTCTGTTTTTCTTCTTTCTTTCTTTCTTTGTTTTAGTTTTCTTCTTATCTTTCCTTCATTTTTCTTTTTCTTCTCGTTTTCTATTTTGTGATTTCTCTCTGTTTTTACTATGATTCCCCTGTATTGTTCCCCCCTTTTGCGCATAGAAAGGGCCTCTATTTATAGCGCCTGTCGTGGCTGGATTTTACTATTTTAGCCCTTAACCACCTTTGTTTGGTTTGGGCGTACTGGCCGACCACCACTGGACCATTTGTGTGCCACTCTCCATCACCAGACAAAGAGGACTATTTTGTTTGTTTGTCTGTCGTGGCACCTCCTCCTGCCACGGCGCGGATGCTCTCTCTCTCTCTATCCCTCATGGCATGCATTTAGTGGTTCTAACTCAGCCTTGCTTCTTTTGGGAGGTATGTCATCCCAGCAAGACATATCCCCCAAAAGAGCTTGAGCAGGAACCCCGAAATAGGTTTTCCTCTCTCCCCACCGCCAAACCATGCCCTCTTACCTCTGACCCATGACCTCACCATGTCCCATATTGGCTGGGTACAGGCTGGTGGTGTCTGGGCCTTGCGCGTGCCTTCTTTCCATATGTGTCCAAAATCTGCCTGCTGCTCATGCGTCCGCCGTGATCTGAAGCCTTTACCTGCACAGTCTACTGTCTGTTCTTGACCATTTATATGAGCTGCCTTTTGATTTCCCGCTCCCTTAGGGACCAGGCTTTATTTGATGCTGGGCTTCGTATTTCTTTCAGCCCATTTCTTGATTGCACTGGTTTCCTGCCATATCACTTGTCATTCCTGCTGTAATGACCTACTCCTGTTGGGCCTTTTTAGGCCTGCCGTTTATTCTTTCCCCTAGTGGCTTAGCATGGCCACCAGTGTTCATACTCATGGGCTCCTGTGTCCCTTTCGTTATCTCTTGGGCATCCTTGGCCCATTTGCTTTTTTCTTTGGGCTTCCTTAGCCCTTTTACTAACTTTGCATTCCCATGGGCTTTTACTAACTTCATTAGGCTTCCCTGACCCAATTACCTTATTCTCATCCTTGGGGTTCATGGGCTTGCCATTAACCCTTTCCTTTCTTTGTCTACACTACTTTGGGCATGCAGTGGCCCATTCTCACTTTTTTATATCATATACTGCCCATGGGTATGCTATTTCTTTCTTTCCGGGCTTATTTAAGCCCATTTGCCTCCTCGAGACCCTTTTTTTTTTATTTCATGGGCCTGTGATCCATTATTCCTGCCACTTGGGCCTAATGGTTTTGCTTTATGTCTGCCATTCCTTTGCTGCCCGTGTTGCTAGGTTGGGCTTTCTTCCTTCTATTCGGATTCCAAAAAAATGACCCTCAACAATATACATTTTTTTTAAAACACTTATTTGAATTTTCTCACTGTTGAGCTTCTCTCTTTCTCTCTCTTTGAGTATTGGTATCTCTCACGCCTTCTTTGCATTTAAGATATTTTAAAATATTTTGAAATTTTAAATTTCATATTTTTATAGAAAAATATTGAATTGTATGAAGAGTCTTGGTATGTGTATCACTCTCTCTATCTCTCCAAGTAACTCTTTGGAATGAGTGGCTCAAATTGTCATTGTTCACTAATTTTAATAAAATTCATGATAGTGATTTCATGTAAGTTCCAAAATATTATCATTATCATCTCAGAGTTTGAGAAATTCTTAAGATTATTTATTTTTCTATAAAGAAATTAAAGGGTAAATGGGTCAAAATAAGTTTTAAACTTAGGGTTTCAACAGTTGTACAGAGAATCTAAAATGGCTTAAAAGTTTTCGAGAAAAGCATCAAGAATAAATTGCAAATACTTTTTTCTATTGAATAATGAATACATCCACAATGGAGAATATGGACAACTATATTAGCCCAAAGAAGGATATGAAGTTTATGAACAACTCAACTTTATAAGCTATTTGAAAATTCCAGCCAAATACAGGGAAAAAGTAGAAAGGAATGAAAAAAAAAAAATTTACAGCCAAATACTTCAGCTGCCATCTTTCAAATGTGTTGATTTCTTTTGCAGGCGTCTCCCACATGTTTGCCATCTTCTCTACATATCATGCCTATAAACAGGCATATATTATTATCAGAGCAAAATATTGCTCTTATTAAGTGTATAATGTAGCATTATTATTGTTCGGGACTACATATTGCCAATGTCAGAAGTAGGAACCTGATTTACAACAAATCCTCTCAACATAACAATAAATCTGGTGCCAATCTACCAGAAGCAACTTAGAATTTTAAATCATACATCACAATTTATGTTGCCACACGTTTAATAATCAAGTAATAATAAGCTCTCATTATATGTACTTAATACATAAACAGAAGAGGCATCAGGCCTAATAGTGATGATTTTCCAACAACAATACAACTCTTAGTTTTTACTAGCAAACCCAAAAGGAGGCCACATTGCATTCGACTGGAAAAATACCACATCTTCAATACCAAGAAGTAATCAAAATAAAAACTATTATAAGTAGAATGTTATCAGAATTATAAGCTAGCCAATACATTTGCATACCTGTCAATCTACCCTACTTGTATCCAAATTAAATAACAGCACTAAAGCCTGTAGCTTACATTAAAAAGGGAACCACATAAAATCAACAAATATTTGCAGAAGGCATTAAGTAATAACTTGTTAGCTATAAGCAAAGAGTATTTACTTTGCCAGCAGGGGTCGTGAACATTTTACATTTAGTGGACAAAAATCATAACTCCAAAAGGAACTTAAGAAACCAGTGAGGAACAAAAGCAACACAAAACACACAAATGAAGTGAAAGTTACGTTCTTTATTAAATCAAACTTTCAAGTCCTAAGCACCAAACTGAGGGAAACAAGCGAGCCAATTAATTTCAAAACAATAATTAAAATGAAAGATAATTTCAGATTACCTCTTACCTCTACTCTAAGTGGAAGTTTTCAAATTACCTTTAAGTGCTTACTCGTTTTTTGATATTGTTGATGGTTCTTATCCATGTCCAGAAAAATTTCTCAGATATGATAAGGGATTGCCTACCATACAAGAAAATCCAAATTTTCTTCAATGGTGCATAAAAAGATCGACCTTTAATGTCAATGATCAGTGCTATGTTGTCTCACTGAGCTCTTGCTCTTGTTGTTGGGCAAACTACAGCTAAAGGTGTATGAGATACTTTGGAAAGGTGCTATACTTCTATGTCTAGATCTAAAATTCTTGGTTTGAAGAGAGAACTAAATAGCATTAGGAAGAACAATGATTCTATTGATGTGTACTTAGCCAAAATCAAAGATTGCAGAGACAAATTGAAGGCAGAAGGAGTTCATGTTGAAGATGAAGAGCTTCTACACATTATTCTTGATGGACTGCCACAAGGGTGCTATTCCTTCAGTTCTTCTCTAAGAACCAGGGATGATCCTATAGGATATGAACAAGTTCACGTTCTTCTCACCTTTGAAGAAAAGTCACTAAAGCATGCATCTGAGCTAATCAAAGAACCTGTTCATATTGCTATGATAGGCCAAGGACCTAGGCCAAATTCGTCTCCTCGAACCTTTAATGGCCAGTTCCATGCAAAAAGAGGAAGAGGTAGATCAACCAATAATTGAGGCAGAGGAGGAAGATCCTATAGAGGTGGTTATCATAATCAAATCAGAATTTTTATCAAGGTGGTTATCAAGCAAATCTCTCTCTCTCTCTCTCTCTCTTCTCCCCAATTCTTGTTTTAGGTTAAACTCTGTTAATTTAAACTATGCATACATAACTGCATTTTCACAAGACAACCTAATTTGATGAACTATTGTATTTCCTTATTAAGAAACTGTGCTTGTTTCTATAACCCCCTTTACATTATAGTTCAGAAAGTATCAACCCCTTCCAAGAAAATTTATCTTCTTGGGCTACCAAAAATCTTAACATCCCAGGAAGATACAATCATGTGCACATGCAATGTAATGAAAAAAAAAAATTAGTGCAGCATTAATTGAGGAAGACTACTACCTTTTTAGACATAGGTTATAATTCAAACTTATAGCATCTACTCTATGATAATTGCTCTCTATCATCGGGCCAAGACACCAATTCTTTTTTGGTGTAGGCATGATTTGAACCCCATGTCTCTTATTTTAAGACAAGATACTAGTTCCCAATTCAAACAAACCAAGATCCAATGAGAATATCAATTAGTGTCCAATGAGTGAATGTCAAATTGCAAACTAATACAACTTGCACTAGAACCAGAGAAAAGAATATATATATATATATATATATATATATATATATATGTATATATATATATAGAGAGAGAGAGAGAGAGAGAGAGAGGAACCAAGGACCACAATATAAACGAACAAGATCATGAAAGGTAAGCCACAAAAATTTACTAATACAAACAAGAAAAGTGGGAACAAAATTGATGTGTTCAAAAAAAATTATTTCCAAGAAATCTATGCTAAAAAACTATTAGGATCGGAAACTTATATTGTAATTTAAGAAGAGGAGTTATCATCTAGACTCTATAGATTAAGAGACTAAAATACATTACAAGATCAATGATGTAATGGGCTGCTGCAAAAATCCAACAACATATAAAAAGGGAACAAAACAAACGAGTTTTGTTTTGATCCTTACCTTCTTCACATACATATGTGGAATTATGGAGTTTTATGTATGTATAGAACTATTAATATCACAATCCAGTGGTTAGAATTTAGGATTTGAATTCATTGATATCCAAATAGAAATAAAGCAAAACACAATCATAACTTTAAGAAATTTGTGATTTCAACTTGCCCATATCCAGAAAATAAAAAACTAAAGCAACATAATGTTGAAATATTGTGCTTTAGTAATGAATCCGAAGGATCTAAAATCAATGATATCCAAACCCCAAAACCATATATTAGGGAGTTTAGGGTTCCAAATTTATTCAAATATGCAAAACAAAAAACTGCAAATGAAAAGAAAGAAAGAAGACAACGAAGTTTGAAATTTCAAACAAAAAACAAGTTAGAGTTCACACCTTGCCAATCTTGAACTTCATGGAAGCAGTCTCGAGCATCTTCGTTGACATCACCTCTGAATTGAAAGAACTAGAGAGAAAACGCAACATTTGTTTTGTTTTGTTTTGTTTTTGTTTTTGTTTTTGTTTTTCCAGCTTTTATACTATAACTTGTTCTATCAGTAATCAGTAAGCCACTAAAACTTAGTTAAACGGCCAGGATTAAAACCTTTAGAATTAATGGTCCATATGGGTAGACATGGCAAACGGGCAGGTCGGGTCGGGTCGGGTCAAACGGGTTTGTAGGTCAAACGGGTCACGGGTCAAAACGGGTCATTTTTAAACAGGTCAATCGGGTTGCAGGTCGGGTCGGGTCGGGTTGACCCGTATTTTTCAAACAATTTTTTTTTTTTTTTTTCCAATTTCAAAAAGACTAATATCAAACCAAAAAGATTAAGAAAGAAGAGCAACTCACATTGATAGTGCAAAAGATCTAGATTTATATTCAACTTCCAACAAAAGCAAAACAACTACATCTTGATTTAATGCATGGAACTTATGCTGTTAAGCACATTTTTTTCATATACAACTTACAAGCCTTCCACCGCCTTTGTCATTAAGTAACCAACTCAAAATTTCTAACAAGCATCTTTTTTTTTGATACCAAAAACAAGAAGTACAAAACAAACGACATTAAGAGTTCATATACAAAGCTTATTCAACCAGCGTTAGTTCAAAGGCAGTAAAGTTGCCTGCTTAGGTACAATACTTATATAATTAACTAGCAAAAAGGGCACTAAGATCATTTTGTAGAGTAAGCCACATTGAACAAGAAAGTTAAGGTTAACAAGCATATTAGAATCCTGCCAATTCAAAGCTCTCTTGCTGTTAAGGGTTGTAAAAAGTCCTCCACAATCACTTAAAAACAAAATTCTTTGGGAGTTATAAACAGTTTCAATGAGACTAGCTTCCACCATAGCTTCCAAAAGGCACCTTGTTGCAGTCCTAGCTAAACAAAAAAAATTAGATAACTTAGAAAGATAAACTAAACAAAAAAAGATTTAAAAATAAACATAACATATTAAGTAAAGAAGAATTACACCTTAATCTCAATCTACTCAACATTGGTAGCAGATTCAGCACTGAAAATATTCATACTTTCAGCTTTAGGTTTCAGAAAATAGAGTTTGTACCGTTTGTTTGTATAATACTATAATTGATTAATTCATTGTTTTGTGGCTGAAACGGAGTGGACTACAGCTAGCCTAGCAGCAAGCATAAAGGCATAAAGCATTGAAAGTGAATGAGATTTTTTTTATTTTTAATGGTTGTGACTATTGACTTGTGACTTGTTAGAAAGCCTTCTGTCTGAGCCCTTGCCCCTTGGCTGGTTGGAAGTTGGAACTTGGCCCTTGACTAGTTGACTTGCCTTGTCACTTGTGTTTCACTGTTTTGTTTGTAGTGACTTGAAGACTTCACTGACTTGTACTCTTGTCTTAGTCTTTGTCTACTGTCAAGTATTGCTTTATTAATTATTACTAGTTTTGATACTTTGTGCTTTATGTACAAAGTATCAGGACGTAATTAAAAAAAAAAAAAAAATTGCGATTTTTTTTAACGGGTCGGGTCACGGGTTATTCGGGTCGGGTCGGGTTGACCCGCAAAAAATTTGGGTCAGGTCACGGGTCAACCCGTTTTTGCTTCGGGTCAAAAAAATCGAGTTCGGGTCGGATATTTTTCGGGTCGGGTCGGGTCAGAAAATTCTGACCCGTATTGCCATGTCTACATATGGGTGGGTACTGTACCCACACAAAAAACAAGTGGGTATAAATGACCCTTGCTGTAGGAAAAACACTATAGCTATCTCTTTTTCCTTTTTATTTTTTAAATTTTAGAAACCACTATAGCTATTTAAAGGAGGACAAAGTTTAGACAATTTTACTCAATATCATTAACATTATTACATATTTTTAAAATCTAACTGTTGAATTGCATGTTTTTTACACTCTTAATTCACATGTCAAATTTTGTGTCAATTGAATATTATTTACTATAGGATTTATAAGATTATATTTTATGCATAATTTTAAACTACAAAAAAACTTGTAATTTAAAAAATTTATTGATAATACAGCTATTGATTTTTAATTTTTTAAAAATTTTACAAGTATAGAGAATATAAGAAGAAAATGTAATTCATTGATGAATTTGTCAAAATTTATCTCCAATAAAAATATATGGAATAAAGTTGTAACTTTTAACTATAATAAGTTTTGCAGTTAAATTTTGTCTTTTAAGTATTAATATTTATATATATGCAAATAAAAAAATCTGTGCAAAGCACAGGTATAAACTCGTTCGGTCATACTTTTTTTTTCTTCTTCTTAAATTACTAATCTCTATATATATATAGCCGAAACCTTTGGAACTCCCAAAAATTTCCACGTAGCACGATATTTAAATAAAATTATTTTTGTTTTGTCCAAACTTAACAAAAAATGAAACTCTATCATTCTAACAAGTTCAACTTAAACTCAAACTCATCATTATCATTTTTTTTAAATAAAATTATTTTTGTTTAGTCCAAACTTAACAAGGATTGAAACTATATTTCTCTAACAAGTCCAACTTAAACTCAAACTCAAACATTGATAATTTATCTCCAAATTTGCAAGGTTAATCATGAACACTATTAAAAGCAAAGCATACCCGAATTTTTTTTTTTAAAGCTGAGTAGTGGTACGGGCTCTTCTTATGTTATTTTCTTCTCATCTACTTTGTTAAAAAAAAATTATTTTATGGTGGAGTCAGCACAGAATCAAAATAGAGTTCTTATCAGGAGTAGGAGTTTTGTCTTCCTCTTTTCCGATGAATAAACTATGTACACAAGAGGAAAGGCGGTGTGCTTCTTGGCCACGTAGAGTATTTCCTTTTCCAATACTTTTATTGTTTTTGACTTTTTGGTTTTTATTTAATTTGAATTATTTGAAAAATATTGAGCCGGCCAATTAAATAGGGTTGAAAAAAAATTAAAATAAAAAGGACCGCGTGAAGCATGATAGGTATTATTGTAATTTGCTTCTTTTTTTTTTTCTTTTAAGATTACAATTTTATTGTTTAAATAATTATAGAATTGATGATTGTTTTACATCGTTTAAAGTTTACTCGTTAAAATTTAAAACTTATTGTTTTATGGGTTCATGTACTTTTTTCTTTATTTTATATTTCTCTTTTGAATAGTCATATATTTTTTGAATTGTTTCAATAACTTATTCTTTAATTATATATATTTTTTGACATTTTGGAAGTTTTAACATCTGAATTTGTGTTAGTTTTTGCAATATTTAAACATGTTTAGCTGATTTCAATGACTATACCATGTATTATTCTTTTGAAGGTAATCACTTTTTCTTTTATATTTCTCTATTGTGTAATCATATACATTTGGTTTTGTTTCAAAAATTTATTGTGGGGCCAGAATAAGTCAAGCAACCCCGGCCCACTTCAGACTAGGCCTAGAGGCCCACGCCGAGGACGCGTCCTAGGTCCGAGGACGAAGGTGCAGAGCCCAGGGCCCAAAGAGCATTTCCGAGGATGCTTACATCCTCGGGAGACCGAGGTCAAAGAGTAGGCAATCAGCATGCCCTTAAGGGGAACCTCCCTAAAGCATCCAATGAGCAAATAGCAAGAACCAAGCACCGGACATTGAAGCATGGTGGAGGAGCAAATCCCAGGTGAACTGTCACCTCCACATTAAATGCCCTCAACTAACGCCCTGGCCGCATTAATGAAGATAGGACCTCTGAACAGTGCCGTCTTGGGCGCTGCAACCCACAGGAGGGATGGGAATGCGGCTGATGGGACAGGCTCTCAAGTGGAAACCGGGTTGATCAACAAATGTAGGGCTAGGATCAACTGAGGGAGGAGTATATAATGTAAAAAGTCCCTCTTGTGAGGGGGATGGACAAAAAACCAGAGAAAAGGAAATACTGTAGCAGTGTATTCTCTCTCAACCATTGTAACCTTTCTTGAAAGAAATAAGAACAACTTCAACCTCTGTCAAACCCGTCCGAGGAGTCTTAATGTGCATTCCGACCCATGTTTAACCTACCACAATCCACGAACAATCATGCATGGCCGTTGCATTCTTTACTAGGGCCTAGCTCTTGAACCCATACTCTATAAATTTATTGAAGGGTTAGCTGGGCTTGGGTTCACTCTCTCAATCCTTAGAGAGCGCTCGAAACCGGTCCCTACAATTGGCGCCGTCTGTGGGAAGAGCTTGTGTGTTAGTAAGGACAACAGTCAAACATGGTAGGATCAGGTCCTCACCAAAGAACTCCGAATCGACTTGAACCGGTGAAGTCACGGCCTCAGGGTAACTATGGCGACCCCGAGGGCGGTCAGAACGACAACAGACGATTTCGAGAAGGAAGCGTGCGTACTTCAACGGCGAGCGAAAGCCAGGGAGACGGGCACGTTCCCCAGAAGCGCGGCGGTGGCCAGGCCACGTGATCGGAAGAGGCCCATAGCCACACTTCCCAGAGGAAGGATGATAAGGTGGCCATGCAGCGCGAGATAGACGATCTGAAGAGGAAGCTACGCCGTGCGCAGCGGAGACAGTCCGAACTCAGCCCTGGCCTGCCCTCCGACGACGAGAGCGATGATGAATACAGGCAGAGGTCAAGAACGCCCCCCAGTGAGACTTTCTCCCACGAAGAGGAGCGCTACCAAAGGCGTAGGCGTGCCAACCCAACCCCTAGGGGCTTAGGAGGCGACGCCATGAGCAAGGCGCTGGATCAGCTATCCAGGTCGCCCTTCACGCGTCGTATAGAGGAGGCAGAGCTTCCTCGGCGGTTCCAGCAACCAACCTTCATTGCTTACAATGGCAAGACGGACCCCGTGGAGCACGTGAGCCAGTTCAACAAGAGGATGGCTGTCCACTCCAAGAATGAGGCGCTGATGTGCAAAGTCTTCCCATCCAGCTTGGGACCTATGGCGATGAGGTGGTTCAACGGTCTAAGGACGAATTCCATAGACTCGTACAGACAGCTGACCCAGGCCTTTGGTTCCCGCTTTGTCACGAACAGCAGGCCTCCTCGGCCCATGAGTGCATTGCTGTCCCTATCTATGCGTGACGGGGAGACCCTCAAGGCTTATTCGGACAAGTACTGGGAGATCTACAACGAGCTGGACGGCAAGTATGACGCCGTTGCCATCAGTACATTCCAGAATGGGCTACCAATGGGGCACGACCTGAGGAAGTCCCTGACTGGAACACCCGTCACCAGCGTGCGGCAGCTGATGGATCGGATCGATAAGTACAAGCGGGTGGAGGAAGATATGTTGCAAGGAAAAGGCAAGGAGAAGGTTATCCCTCAGGAGATGAGGGATTTCAGGTCGGACAGGTACAACAACGCCCGTCCGAGGAGGGATTTCGGTGGGCAATCCGGGGCGACCAATGCCCAGACTGTCGGCGCAGTATTCCGAGAACCCGTGCACAAGGTTCTGGAAAAGATAAAGAACGAGCCATACTTCAGATGGCCGGCTAAGATGATGGGGGAGCCTGGTAGGCGCAACCAGGATCGTTACTGCCAATACCACCAGGACCACGGACATGCCACGGAGGATTGTAGGAACCTCTAGGACCACCTGGACCAACTAGTCCAGGATGGAAGGCTGAAGCACCTTCTGCACCATTCTAGCGACCAGCGGGGCCGAGCCTACCAAGAGCCTCGGAGGGACGCCACCATAGGGCAGCCCGCCGGGACGATCAATATAATCCTGGCCGCGCCAGGAAGAATAGGCACACCCCCTTTGCGAGTGTTGTCTGTGGCCCAACTGCCCGCCGAGGACCCTCGGACGGGGCCAAAGAGGTCCAGGAGGAATCCTCCCCCAGCCCTGAGTTTCTCGGAGGAGGACAAGATTAGGACCATCCAACCACACGAGGACGCCTTAATCGTCACCCTCAGAATCGGGGGCTACGACATGAAAAGGGTGATGGTGGACGGTGGCAGCGCAGCCGAGGTCATGTGCCCAAACCTCTACAAGGGGCTGGGGCTAAAACCGGAAGACCTCACACCTTATAGCTCCCCCCTAATGAGCTTCGACGGAAAGCTCGTCATCCCAAAGGGCATGATCAGACTGCCCGTACAGACAGGCCCAGTGGTGGTGGAGGCGAACTTCATAGTGGTGGACACATACTCCCCCTACACAGCCATCGTAGGGAGGCCCTGGCTACACGCCTTGGATGGCGTAGCCTCCACCTTGCACCAGAAGGTGAAATTCCCGTCAGGGGACCAGGTTCTGGAGATCCGAGGTTGCCAATCCACAGCTAGGCAGTGCACGGTGGCTGCCATATCTTATCGGCTTGATGCACAGTCCTCGGCCCCAGCCGAGGAAGATTCATAGCAATCAAAGACCCAGGTAGCGCCTTCGGATGAACCTGCCGAGGATGCTAAATGTGAGAACCTGGAGAAGGTGGTAATTGACGATGATCCGGAGAAGTTCTTCCAGGTCGGGACCCAGCTGCCTTCACAAGAGAAGGAGGAGTTGCTTGAGTTCCTCAAGAGGAACCTTGACGTGTTCGCATGGGACCCCTGCGACGCCCCTGGGATTGATCCATCCTTCATCTGTCACCACCTTAACGTCAACCCATCTGTGATCCCCAAGCAGCAGCCACCTCGGCGCCCATCGAAGGAGCACGCTGACGCGATCAGGGAAGAGGTCAATAAGCTTAAGCACGCGGGGGCTATCAAGGAGATCTTTTTCCCCAAATGGTTGGCCAACACTGTGGTGGTCAAGAAGAAAAGTGGGAAGTGAAGGGTTTGTGTAGACTTCACAGACCTGAACAAAGCATGCCCAAAAGACCCCTTCCCAATGCCACGAATAGACCAGCTAGTAGATACGACTGCAGGTCATCCTCGGATGAGTTTCCTAGACGCCTTTCAGGGCTATCATCAAATCCCACTAGCCTTGGAGGACCAAGAGAAGACAACCTTTGTGACACCCATAGGGAACTACCACTACAAGGTTATGCCCTTTAGCCTGAAAAACGCCGGATCCACCTACCAGAGGATGATGACGAGAATGTTTGAGCCGATGTTGGGCAAGAGCATTGAGGTCTATGTTGACGATATGGTGGTGAAGAGCAAGCTGGTGTCCAAGCACTTGGAGGACCTCGGCCGCACATTTGGCATCCTGAGAGAGTACAAGCTCCGCCTTAACGCCTCAAAATGCTCGTTTGGCGTAAGCTCTGGCAAGTTTCTGGGGTATATGATCACCCACCGTGGGATCGAAGTCAACCCTGACCAAATGAAGGCAATTCACAATATGAAGCCTCCGCAAAATCCCAAAGAGATCCAAAAGCTTACTGGGATGATCGCAGCGCTGAACCGGTTCATTTCCAGGTCGGCCGACAGGTGCAGACCCTTTTATCTCCTGATCAATAAATGGAAGGGATTTGAGTGGTCCGAGGATTGCGCCATAGCTTTCCAGCAACTCAAGGAGTATCTGTCCCGGCCGCCTATCATGTCCAATCCTGAGCCCGACGAGGTCCTATACGCCTACCTGGCAGTGGCGCTCCACGCAGTGAGCCTAGTACTGATACGGGAAGACAATGGCGTTCAAAAGCCAGTTTACTACATCAGCAAGTCGCTGCACGAAGCAGAGGTCAGATACCTACCCCTAGAGAAGGCTATACTGGCAGTGGTCCACGCCACGAGAAAGCTCCCCCATTACTTCCAAGCTCACACGGTGGTTGTCCTAACCCAATTGCCCTTGAAGTCTGTACTCCGGGCCGCTGATTACACAGGTAGAATCGCGAAGTGAAACACAATTCTGGGGGCTTTTGATGTCAAGTACATGCCCCGGACTTCCATAAAAGGCCAGGTTCTGGCAGATTTGACGGCCGAGTTCGCCGAACCAGTCGTAGAAGTGACAGCCGAGGATAAGAGCCGTGATAAGAAATCAATTGGGGCAATCTCCATCCTAGAGTCACCATGTTGGAAAGTATATGTGGATGGCGCGGCAAACCAAAGGGGGTCCGGAGTGGGGCTGGTCCTAGTATCCCCTGAAGATCATGTCATTGAGAAATCCCTGAGGCTCGGATTCACGGCCACAAACAACGAGGCCGAGTATGAGGCATTACTGCAAGGGATGATCATGGTGCAAAAGATGGGAGGAAGGTCAATAGAGATGTTCTCAGACTCCAGATTGGTAGTAGGACAAGTAAAGGGGGAGATGGAAGCCAGGGATTCGAGAATGCAGGAATACCTGAGCCAAGTCAAATGCTTGCAGTTGGAGTTTCGCCCCTTCAGCTTGTCCCATATTCCTAAGAATGGGAACAGTCATGCCGATTCACTTGCCACACTCGCAACCTCCTCGGCAGGGGCTCTGCCTCGGATCATACTTGTGGAGCACCTGGAGAGGGCAAGTGAAGTGCCAAAGGGAGTAATCCCCATCCATCAAGTTGTGATGGGTCCCAACTGGATGGACCCCATAGTGAGATTCCTCAAAGATGACGTCTTGCCTGAGGAGAGGTCAGAGGCAGAAAAGATACGAAGGAAGGCTCCTCGGTTCTGGTTGTCCGAGGATCACAAGCTATACAGGCGGTCCTACTCTGGGCCATACCTTCTATGTGTCCACCCCGAAGCGGCAGAATCCTTGCTCGAAGAGCTGCACGAAGGAATTTGTGGGAGCCATACAGGGGGGAGATCCCTGGCTCACCGAGCCGTCACTCAAGGATATTGGTGGCCGAGAATGCAGCAAGAGGCCCAGGAATATGTCAAGAAGTGTGACCAATGCCAAAGGTTCGCCCCAAACATCCATCAGCCAGGAGGGGTCCTCAACCCTTTGTCCAGTCCATGGCCATTCGCCCAATGGGGCTTAGACATCGTGGGACCTTTCCCCAAAGCACCAGGGAATAAGAAGTATCTACTGGTGGCCACGGACTACTTCACCAAGTGGGTCGAGGCCGAGCCACTAGCCAACATCAGGGACGTAGACGTGAAGAAATTCCTTTGGAGGAACATAGTTACACGGTTCGGGGTCCCTCATACCCTCATCTCGGATAATGGGCTCCAGTTCGATAGCAAAGCCTTCAGGAGGTACTGTTGTGAACTTGGGATCACAAACAGGTACTCAACGCCAGCCTACCCTCAGGGGAACGGACAGGCCGAGGCTGTCAACAAGGTCATCGTCAACGGGCTTAAGAAGAGGCTGGATGATGCCAAGGGGAGATGGGTAGAAGAGCTGCCCCACGTCCTCTGGACGTACCGGACTACGCCCCGGCGCTCAACGGGAGAAACACCTTTTGCCATGACTTATGGTGCGGAGGCAGTAATCCCCCTGGAAACCAACTTCCCAACGCTAAGGACGAGCTCCTTCACCCCAGACAGCAATGATGAACTGCTGGGGCGGAGCCTGGACATGGTTGATGAACGAAGAGAACAGGCAATGATCCAGCTGGCCTGCTACCAGCAAAAGCTCAAGCAAGGATATGACGCCAATGTAAAGATCAGACCACTAGCACCGGGAGACCTGGTACTTAGAAAGGTCGTAGGAGCTGCCAAGAACCCTTCTTGGGGAAAGCTCGGACCCAACTGGGAGGGCCCCTACCGAATCACCTCAGTGGCAGGGATAGGAGCATACTATTTAGAAGATTTAGATGACAAACCTGTACCTCGTCCATGGAATGTAAATAACCTGAAAAGGTATTACTATTAATAAAGAAGTCCTTTTTAATTCAGATGTTCTGCCTGTCATTATCACACGTCTCGCGTCCCAACGCCACTTATCTTGAAGGCAGCAACTGTACCTAGGTCTTGCATGGTCCTCGGACTCAAGCCTATGGGGAGCTAACCACTTACATCTGGGTGCTAGACAGAACCTAGGTCTTGCATGGTCCAAGGACTCAAACTTATGGGGAAACTAGTTACTTACAGCCAAACTCAAGTGTCAAGCAGGACCAAGGCTCTGCATTGTCCTCGGACTCAAGCCTGTGGGAACACTATTTACTTCAAGAAGCTAAGTATCAAGCAGGACCAAGGCTCTGCATGGTCCTCGGACTCAGGCCTATGGGGAAGTTAACTACATTGAAGAAGCACTAAGTGTCTACTCGAAAAAATTCTATCTGGCCCTCAGGAAACGAAGGGTGCATCAGAGCATACATGCCCCCTCATTATAATAACTGATGCCACGATTGGCCGAGATGCAATTGAAGCTAAAATCATGCAAGTAAAGAAAAAGCAGATAATGTGCAAGTAAACAAACAGCCACAACAAACAGGAAAAGAAACAAAGCTCTCATTTCATTAAGTCCAAAAGAATTACACCAATGGAGTCACATTACAAATAAAGAAAAAGGGAAGAGAAAAATGCAAAAATAAAGTGTAGCAGGCAGAAGCGAGTCTTTCTATTTAATTGCCCGCTTCGGTGGGTGGCTGGCCCATAGCTGCCTCAGGGTCCTCTGAGCCCTGACTGAGGGGAATGGCCTGCAGAGGCACGGCAGGAATAGCCGCCCCCTCGGCAGAAGAAACCTGGGCATCGAGGGGAGGCTTTGCAGCCTGCTGAGGTGCATCTTCGTTTGAGCCATCACTCAATTCAACCACCACGGGAGGATTACTCCCTTGGATTGGCTCATCAGTGACCCCAGCCACCAAGGCCCCCTCGCCCGGAGTAGCAGCAGCAGTTTCCACGGCAGCCTCCTCGACTTCAGAGCCATCTGGGGCAGCCTCGCGGATGACAAGGGGGTAGTACACGCTCTCCTCCTTCCACAAGTCAGAAGAGGCCTCCACCCCAGCTTGCTTGAGGGCTTCATTCCAAGTTTCAGAGCAGTAGCACCTACATACCCCAGGGACTTGGGATTTGTAGGCAGCTGCTGTCTCAGCTGCCCCAGCAGCATAGGCTGCTTCTTCAGATTCGTCCTTGGTGGCCCAGGCCTCCTCGCGGCCTTGATTTGCCTCAAACTTGGCCCTTTCAGCCTCCCCTTTGGCCCATTCGGCCACCCTCTTGGCCTCCTCGGCATCTGCCACTTTCTTCGCCAGGCCAGCTATCTGATCCTCGGCGAGCTTCAGCAACCCCTCTACTTCACCCAGACGTTTCGTCTGAGTCTCAGCCTGCTTCTGGGCACCCTCAAGGCCTACCAGCGCGCTGTTCTTAGCCTGGGTCATGGCCTTCAACTCCTCCCTGGCCTTGGCAAGGTCCTCCTCGGACGTCTTGAGAGTCCGAGTAGCCTCCAAGCGCTTGTTGCGCTCTAAGTCCATGGCTTTCCCATGTTCATTGGCCGCCTCTTCCAGCCTGAAAGTGGCCTGTACAGCCTGCCAAACGAAACAGATAAGTTATAATTAGCCGAGCTCAAAAAAGAAAGGAAAGCAGAAAAAACTGAAGCAAGAAAAAGCACAAGTGTTAAGGGTCTTACCATCCCCAAGTATCGCTTGAGGCAAAGGAAGACGTCCCTACTCCTCATGGTCCCCAACTCCGCCATGTCCGTGGGAAGGAGCAGGCATCTCTCCACAGCATCGGCCACATACGCGCCTTCGCCATCCTTAAAGTCCCTGAGGGAGGAGTCATGCCTCAGAGGTGCCCCACGGAGCATTGGGGCGAGGAGCCAGGCCTGGACCTCAGGCGGGGGAGCGACCTGTTTATCCGGCGTTGAGGAGCCTATCCTCAGTTGCTTTGATGGCCGCCAAGTGCCATCGCCCTCCCGCGTGGGCCCAGATTTGTCCTCAAGGGTCCTCTTGCCCTTGTCCTTCTTCTGCTTAGGGTCAGCAGGCTCGTGCCTAGACGGCGGGCTCGCCTGAGGCGGAGGAGGAGGAAGCCTGGACTGTGTTGAGGCCGACCTGGTCTGAGCAGGACGAACCTTTGGAGGAGGAGGAGGAGGAGGAAGCATGATAGGTATTATTGTAATTAGCCTTTTTTTTTTTTTTTTAAAGATTAAAATGTTATTGTTTAAATAATTATAGAATTGATGATTGTTTTTTCATCGTTTAAAGTTTAGACCCATTAAAATTTAAAACTTATTGTTTTATGGTTTCATGTACTTTTTTCTTTTTCTTATATTTCTCTTTTGAATAGTCATATATTTTTTGAATTGTTTCAATAACTTATTCTTTAATTATATATATTTTTTGGCATTTTGGAAGTTTTAACATCTGAATTTGTGATAGTTTTGGCAAATATTTAAACATGTTTAGCTAATTTCAATGAATATATCGTGTATTATTCTTTTGAAGGTAATCACTTTTTCATTTATATTTCTCTATTGTGTAATCATATACATCTGGTTTTGTTTCAAGAATTTATAGGAAGTAAATATTATGATTCTTTAATGTTTTTTTGTCTTTCAAAAGTTTTAACATTTAAATTATTCTATTGATTGTAATACATCTTTCTCTTATATTTCTCTATTGTGTAGTCACCCCCGTGCACGCACACACACACATATATATAGGAGTTTTGCCTTCCTATTTTCCAATGAATAAACTATGTACACAAGAGGAAAGGTGGTATGCTTCTTGGCCACGTAGAGTGTTCCCTTTGCAAATACTTCTATCGTTTTTGACTTTTTGGTTTTTATTTAATTTGAATTATTTGAAAAATATTGAGCTGGCCAATTAAATAGGGTTGAAAAAGAATTAAAATAAGATGGATCACGTGAAGCATGATAGGTATTATTGTAATTTGCTTCTTTTTTTTTTTTTTTAAAGATTACAATTTTATTGTTTAAATAATTATAGAATTGATGATTGTTTTTTCATCGTTTAAAGTTTAGACTCATTAAAATTTAAAACTTATTGTTTTATGGGTTCATGTACTTTTTTCTTTTTCTTATATTTCTCTTTTGAATAGTCATATATTTTTTGGCATTTTGGAAGTTTTAATATCTGAATTTATGTTAGTTTTTGTAGTATTTAAACAAGTTTAGCTGATTTCAATGACTATACCATGTATTATTCTTTTGAAGGTAATCACTTTTTCTTTTTATATTTCTCTATTGTGTAATCATATACATTTTGTTTTGTTTCAAAAATTTATAGGAAGTAAATCTTATGATTCTTTAATATTTTTTAGTTTTCAAAAGTTTTAACATTTGAATTATTCTTTTGATGATAACACATCTTTCTCTTATATTTCTCTGTTATGTAGTCACACGCGCGCGCTCACACACTCGCATATATATATATATATATATATATATATATATATGAGTTTTGTCTTCCTCTTTTCCAATGAATAAACTATGTACACAAGAGGAAAGACGGTGTGCTTCTTGGCCATGTAGAGTATTTCCTTTGCCAATACTTTTATTGTTTTTGACTTTTTGGTTTTTATTTAATTTGAATTATTTAATTATGCATCCATAACAAAAGTTTCAAATGCCTAAAAAATATTAAATAGTTTTAATTTAAATAATTTAATAAGATTGTGATTATGGGAAGTCTCTCATGTGAGCAATATTATCACTTAATTTTTAGAATGTATTTTCTTGAAAAAATGAAAAGAAGTTGTAGTGAAAG
Organism: Quercus aquifolioides; assembly: GCA_019022515.1. Taxonomy (NCBI): domain Eukaryota; kingdom Viridiplantae; phylum Streptophyta; class Magnoliopsida; order Fagales; family Fagaceae; genus Quercus; species Quercus aquifolioides. Next base: position 34,533,836 of record CM032330.1, read on the forward strand.
GCATGGCAATTGTTAGGGATAATTAATTAATTTCATATGGAAGAGATGTGATTGAGAAAAATAAATCTAAACTGTACATTAATATTCCAAAAAACAATAAATTGAATCCAACATAGAATTACACAAATTGATAAATATAGGCATAGGTAGGATAAATTTTTTTCTTATATACAAAAAAGAGACATTAACAACTACTTGATAAATGACCACCATTTTATGTGAGCTTGGAATCATACAATAATTTTTGTAAAGTGTCTCACCCAAACTCATCCAATGTGCCCACTATGCAATTCAACAAAATTGTTGATATGTCACCCTATAAAAAAAAAAAAAAAAAAAAAAAAAAAAAAAAAAAAAAAAAAAAAAAAAGAAGAAGAAGAAGAAGAAGAAGAAGAGTAAGGGTTAAATATAACTACTTTCTCTAAGTAATCTAACAACGTATTAATTATATTGCAATCTTATCCAAATTGAACAGTTTGTCAAGTTTAATACTATTTTTTTCATTGATTAAGATTGCAATATAATTATTTTGCTCATCTTTTTTGATAATAGTAGAGTAACACAATTTAATACTTATCCAAATTGCACAGTTATTTAAAAAAAAAAAAAAAAAAGTTTTACGTACGGTAATATTATAATCAAAGATTTTTTTTTTTTTTTTTTTTTTAAACAAAGTTCTACATACTGCAATATTGTATTAAAAGAAAAGCAATAAATATTCCATTTTTTTTAAGGTAATGAATAAACTTTAACCCACAAACGCATATCATACAGAAAAAGAAAAGAAAAGAAAGACAATGATAAGTAAATATGAAAATAAAGAAAAGCTCTTCAAAGTCCATATAATTAGAATAAGGATTAACAAAAGTAACCTACCCAAATTCAACAAAAACCAACTACAAATTGCATAATCCTCATCAAATTTTACAAATGCGGTGACAGTGATTAAAAAAAGTGTTAGAAGACTGTTTATTTCTTTATTAAAAAATAAAAAAGAAATAAGCTATGTACATTAAGATACCATTGAGATAGAAAAGCTTTTTTTTTTTTTGTTTGAGCAGGAACAATTAGAAAAGATTTTTGTAAATAGAGTTTCTTTTTCCTCTATCTATTTCTACAGTGACTATGAAACTTTAGTGACCCTGATCTAGAAAAATAGAAATTATCGCAAAGAATGAAAGAATACATATCACATGTAAATATATATGTAAAATTCAAATATTAGTTATATTCATTGAAAAATACATACCTCTTATGCAGTCTTCACACTTTCAAGGTGCTTTCTACAATTGTAAAAATCAATTTTATTTGTAATATGGAGGTGCAGTACCCCTCTTCAACATTAAAGGTACTTTCCACAATCGTACAAAAAAAAAGAAATTTTTTTTTTTATATGTAATCTAGAGGTAGGGGTAAGTATTGTGATTTTGGTTAACTACTTTTGTAGAGGACTGATTAAATAACCGATCAAGTAATGGCTGATAGTGGGGAGAAATTAGTGAAATGGTAAAATTTGTAGCTAAAATTGAGGAGTTTTTAATCTGGATGATAACTTTGAAACTTGAAATATATGTTTAACTGGCTTCTAAAAAAAAAAAGAAATATATGTTTAGCCAAAAAAAAAAAAAAAAACCGGTTAATGATAAGGGGGAAATTTAAAACTGCTAGGTAGAAGTATGGAGTTTGTGTCTCAAATTTGTGTAAGGCTTTTTTTTTTTTTTTTTTTTTTTTTTAATCAGTAAAGCATGTGTGTTTCTACAAAGAAAATTGTTTTTTTTTTTTTTTAATTTTTTTTTTATAAATGGATAAAGCAATTTGAAAACCATCAGGAGAGTGATCCTGTTTTGTTGGCAATATTTTAGTGAGAGTTAAAGAAGCATTTTTATCAAGTTTTTTCCCTACTTAAGCATAGATTGTAGGAGTATTTTAGAACCAAAAAAAAAAAAAAAATCCGATCCAAATAAGGATAGTCCCTTAAATAGTAGTATAGATAATCTTAATGTTACCATATAAGAGTGAGTGATACTTGTGAGTGGTAAAGTGATGCAGCGTAGTATTCTGAGCTGCTTTGTGTTTCCTTGTGTATAGGCATTGTGTTTCATAAGTGGTTATTAACTAGTTAATTACTCAGGTCCTATGTTGTAATGCTAGTCGATTGCATCAATTTTTCTCTTTGAGTAGGCAAAACTATTTTATTTGTAATATGTTTTTCATTTGAAATCTAAAGTACAGCCAAGAGCTATTCATTCCAATGGCACATCTAGTTTCCCAATATTGAGGCACAGCCAGAATATGAATTTTGGGTAAAATGTGAATTTTTATAAACTATTTTGTAAACATACTTCATTTTCAAACCATTCAGGAAAGACACTTTTAAATAAAAGTTTACATTCATGATACATGCATGTTTTCAAGTTCATTACAAAAGTTTGAATTATCATATACATTAATGCATAGTTGAAGCTAACTCCACTTCAGCTTTGCTTGAATATAGAAGAGGTTTGCTTGGGCCAGTTGACATAGACGAATTAGTAGAACAACTACTACATAAACATTGCGTTTGATCTTTAGATCTGGTGAAACCCGATGAAGTATTGGAAAATTTACATAGGTCCATTGAGGGCCCAACATACATTGGCACCGGCAACTTTGATGGAAGGATGGGCAAAGAAGCTTCAAAATTAAGAATGTGTATTACTTGCCTTATAGAAGGCCTGCTAGTGGGATCAGGATGACAACACCATAATCCAACCACCATCAAGCTCTTTATTTGCCCTTCATCAAATTCCATACCTAATCTTTTATCAACGGCTTCAAGGAGTTGACCGTTTCCATAGAGATCCCACACCGACTCTACTAGCCTAACCTTGCTTGGCTCCGCCCGTGGATCGACGGGCTTTCTTCCACATGCAATTTCAAGACAAACCACCCCAAAACTATAAATATCGGATTCTTTAGAAGCTGTACCAGTGGTGAAACACTCCGGGGCAAGGTAGCCCATGGTCCCAGCTAAAACAGTTGTTTGTAAGCCCAACTCATGGTCTACGAGTCTTGCATGACCAAAATCGCCAAGTTTGGCATTGAAGTTTGAATCTAACATGATATTGCCAGACTTTATATCTCTGTGCACTACACATTGTTCCCACCCTTCATGAAGGTAGAGTAATGCAGAAGCCAATCCCTGGGCTATTTTATACCTTACTGGCCATTTTATCATAATCTTTGCTCCAAATAGATGAGAATCAAGGCTTCCATTAGGCATGTACTCATACACAAGAAGTAACTCACGCTGTTCATGGCACCAACCAATGAGTTGAACCAAATTCCTATGTCTCAAACGGCCAATGATCTTCACTTCTGACTTGTACTCCTTTTTTCCTTGCTTTGATCCTTTTGAGACCCTCTTAACTGCAACTTCAACATTGGATTCACTTAACAAACCTTTGTAAACTCCTCCGAATCCTCCCTCTCCAAGCTTCCCTCGTTCAACAAAGTTGTTTGTTGCATTGAGAAGTTCACGGTATGTGAACCTCCTTGGCCCTGTTCCTTTTTCAAATTCATCATCCATATTGTCATCATCACCCGAATCTTCTGTATTTCCACCGGCCCTTTTTCTCCAACAAAAAAACCAGAGTAGACCTATACCACAACTCACTACACCGGAACTCACTGCTAAACCAATGATCAACCCCAGTTTGTTTTTCGTGCTCCCATCTCCAGCCTCTAAAGTTGAATTAAATGACCAAGAAAGTATTGTATGTAACTCAATCGACGCACCTGTAGTAGCGGAGAAACCAACGCTAACCGATTCCGGCAAAATAGTCAAGTCAACAATATATGAAAGACTAGAATTCCAACTGTATTCTGGTATAGTAAGGAACACACTAAGATTTTGGTAAGTTGAGTCGTAACTTACCCATACATTTGTTGTTGACCCATTCGTAATATTAATGCTTGGTGGCAAAGTCACATTTACCTTTGAGACAATGGAATTGATATCGATTCCCACATGAGGAGCACTTGTATCCCACTCGTCGTTTTGGAAAGTGTCAAACTCAACGGCAACAATTTGATTTTGATTGTCTTTGATAGCGGAAGGGCTACTAGAATTAAACAGCCCAAGAAACCCGCCAGTTGAATTGTTAGGGATACTAGAATTAAATGGTGTGAAGAAGAAAGCCAACCCATCAGCAGCAGACTGATCAACAGCTTTAATGATAAAGGAGAAGTTCGTGGTGAAGTCTGTAACGTTAAGCTTCCCTGTGCTATTATCCCAAAGGTGAACTCGTTCACGATATAAGGCACGACCAACACTTCCGCCGATGGAGCCACTAAGAGTATCCTTTGTGAGTTGGAGACCAATTGAGTTCGTGAATGCATCACCTTGTATGGTTAGGTTACTGTTATCTGTGTTGAAACTAGGGAAGTTGAAGGAAATTGACATTGCATTGGGAAGTAGCAACAAAAAGAATATGAAGAGCTGATTGAAAAGAAATTGGACCTTTTGAGGAGGTTGAACAAGGCAAAAGGGTACGTTGGAGAGCGCCATGGTTGAATGCAGAGAGGAATGAGTGAAGGTCAGTTAGATTGTTAGATGGGAGTACGTATTTGTAAGCCATGGTCTATTCGTAAGTCATTCTGTTAATTTGTCTACTTGCCAGTTTACAGGTCTACTAAATTATGGATTCAGCCTAATGCAATTGTAATTAATGGTTGAGTTTTTCAACTTACAATCCTAACTATTAAATAAAATGTATTAAAGAAAAATTACAAAGTAAAAAATGTAAAAAAAATTGTGGCTCAATCCCCATATTATAAAGCATGGCACCAACTTGAAGTAATTGGATTGATTTTTTTTTTTTTTAGAGTAGATTAATCAATAATCCCCATGTGAACGTACAACTTGTTCAATTTTCTGACGTGCAGTACCTCCACCCAGCTGTACAAATAAAGATTAACACTTGGTCATAAATCTTTTTTTTTTTTTTTTGGTTAAGGGGAAATACAAATGACAAACTAACTCACAGTAGAGTTAAGATCAAGTTCAGTTATCCTATTAACAAACATGCCAACATTATCCATATTGACTAAATACACAACATCAGGACTTGGCGGGCTATCAAAAACAGCAAAAACTTCCGCCATGGTGCTACCCCATCTCGCAAGTGTATCCGCACAACGATTGCCTTCTCTATACACATGAACCACTTGGATCATAAAATCACATACATGATTGTTGCCTTTTTTTTAGCTCTAATATTCAAATGAACTCTGGAAACCTTCATTCTCAATATATATACTAGAGAGATGCTACATTTACAACATTTTTACAATATTTTCACAACAAATCATAGGTGGTTAGTTGTTATTGATTAAAATTTGAACATAATACTAAGATTACTTTTTTTCCCTGACAATAACAATCCGTAACAACCTGTCACTTAAGATTTGTTGTAAAAATATTGTAAAAATGTTATGGACATATCATTTCTCTATATACTATAGTATTTGGGTTTGCCATTGCCACTTATTTGGTCAATAGAGTTGGTTGCTTCACACAGTGTCCAATAAGTTGAACTTGGATTTCCTAATAATGACAAAATTCCAATGGCACCACACAAATGATATTTATTGGTCCTATATCATAGGCTTGTAGCTTCCTACTACAAAAGTTGAAATTAACAAATAATCTATAAGTTTCTCTGGCGGCTAGGGTTAGGGTTTTCCTCTCTGGCTTCCTGTAGAATTTCTGTCCCTTACGCCGTTTAGGTTCCTGTCCCCTCCAAGCATTGCTGCTCTTGGTAGGTCGGAGTGTACCCGTGGTGGTGTTTGATAAGTCAGTCAGTGGTAGTGTTTCTTTGTGTTTGTAGTGGCCTATCTGCAGAATGGATGGTCTGGAGAACATGTGGTCCCGTTTTTCACTAAACGAAGAAGAAGAGTGTGGTGCAGAAGTTTCAAAGGACGATGTTAAGGAGATCAACAGGTTGGCTGGTCGTTTTTTCACTAAAAGGGTGCTGAACGTGGAAGCAGTGGGGCGCACATTCAAACCGCTGTGGAAACTGAAAGGAGAGGTAAAAATTCATGATCTGGGTGATAATATTCTAGTTTTTGATTTTGAAGAAGGGCTTGACATGGAGAGGGTTTTAGAGTTAGAACCTTGGTCGTATGATAAGCATGTGGTTGCTTTTGAACGGGTTTCAGAGATCGAGAATGTGCCATTGCTGGAGTTTAGTAGAGTTAATTTCTGGGTCAAATCCACAACGTGCCTGAGAGATCTCTAAACCAATCCACAAGTGAATCAGTGGGTAAAACAATAGGGACGGTGTTGGAAGTTGCTGACCCAGAGGACGATGGTGCAGGCAATGAGTTCCTTCGGGTGAGGGTGTCCATTGATATTTCAAAACCTCTTCCAAGGTGTAGGAAGCTGTGGGCAGAAGGTAAACAGGTTGGCTGGGTGGGGTTCAAGTTCGAACGTCTCCCAAATTTCTGTTATTGGTGTGGCCGAGTGACTCATGCGAGAGAGATTGCGAGGTATGGCTCCGTGACAAGGGTAATCTAAGGAAGGAGGACCAACAGTTTGGCGAATGGCTCCGGGCTGATTCGGTTCGCTTGGCTAAGAAATCTGTCACTGTAATATCGGGGGCTGCACGATCACAAGCACCGTGGTGGAGGAAACCAGGAAGCAAAGTTCACTCTTCCACTAGTCAGTCTGAGGTTGCATCGGTTAGAGGGTTAGGGGATAAGAATACTGTTGAGGCTGTTAGTCCTGTGACCATGGTAAGGGATATTGAGGGGTTGAAGATTAATAATGAGGAGGGTCCTAAGGTGAGCAAAAAATATAAGGAGTCATGTGCAAACTCATCCCCTTGCAAAGAGAATGTGGGGTCCCATGCAAACACTCCTTCACCCATGCCTTTGGGTGATTGCACTAATGTGGCATCTCCACTGTTTCCTGCACAACGAACTAGAAAGTGGACCAAGTTGCTTCATGACAGTAATGAAGAGAATAAGGCTGCACCAACTCTGATGGACTTTGACCGGAGGCCAGGATTAGAATCTGGTGATGAACAGGGTGGTAAAAGGCCGTGTATGGACATTTGTGAATCCAAGGACAATGAAAATTTTCAGGTGGTGGCACCTCCGCTAATAATGAGTTGCTTAAGTTGGAAGTGTCGGGGGCTTGGGAACCCTCGGACAAAAGATGAACTAATTGCTCTGGTGAGCAAACAAGATTCCAAAATTGTTTTCTTAATGGAAACAAAACTTGAGAAAACTTCAATGGAGAGAATTGGTCGTAGGATGCAGTTTCATAATATTTTTGTGGTTCCACGGGTTAATAGAGGGGGTGGTTTAGCTTTGTTGTGGAGAGACGATATCTCTTTGGATGTCCAAACATATTTTGATCGGCACATTGATTCTTTCATAAACCATGGAGTAGATGACACCTGGCGGTTTGCGGGTTTCTATGGAGACCCTGACATCGCCAGCCGAGAAGACTCCTAGTCTTTGCTTAGAGTTTTGAGTCAAAGAAGTAATTACCCATGGGTGGTTCTGGGGGACTTTAATGAAATATTGTTGGCAGAGGAGAAATAAGGAGGTCTGGATCAGCCTGAACAACAAATGCAAAATTTCAGAGATGCTTTGGATTTATGTAGACTAAAGGACTTGGGTTTTCATGGCTTTCCCTTTACATGGTGTAATAGGAGACTGGGTAATCATAATGTTTGGATTCAGCATGACAAGGGGGTTGCTATTGTTGATTGGATTCTTCTCTTTCCCACTATCAGAGCCCACCATTTGGATTGTTTCCATTCAGATCATAAGCTGGTTTTCCTTGGTTTGGATTTTGAAGTGAACAGGTTCTATAGAAAGGGTCGCCCTTTCCGTTTTGAAGCCATGTGGCTTAAGGACAACTCCTGTGAGAATGTCATCCAAACATCTTGGAAGAGTGCTGGGTGGTCTGGTTTGGTGGATAAGTTTAATCAGAATATTGTGTCTTGTTAGGAGAGTCTCAAGGAGTGGAACCGAAATACTTTTAGACATGTTCGGATTACCCTACAACGAACTCTTAAAGAACTGAAGCAAGCTAAGGAATCTGATGGATACCGAAACAATCCTAGGCATATTTGTGAGCTCTGGTCTAGGATTGAGAAACTTAAGAAGAGGGAGGAGTGTATGTGGAGGCAGAGGTCAAGACTAGATTGGTTAAAAGAGGGTGATCAAAATACCAGGTTTTTTCATTGTAAAGCTAACCAAAGAAACAAAAGGAACTATATTGCAGGTTTGGAGGATGACTTAGGTACCTGGCAAATTGAGGAAGGCCGAATGGGAAAGATCATTGAGGAGTATTTTGATGCATTGTTCACTTCATCAGATCCTTCAGGCTTTGATGAAATCCTATGTGGAATTCAACCCTTAATCACAGATGAAATGCATACAACCCTCACCCGTGAGTTCACTTCTGAGGAAATCCACCAAGCACTGAAACAAATGGCTCCCACCACTGCTCCTGAACCTGATGGAATGTCCCCTATCTTCTATAAGTCTTTTTGGAAAATTGTGGGTGATGATGTGACCAAAATTGTCCTTAATGCTCTTAATACGGGTGTTGTCCATGAATCCCTTAATGCCAAAAATCAAAAATCCTAAACAGGTTTTTGATTTTAGATCGATAAGCCTCTGTAATGTGATTTACAAACTTATCTCAAAAGTGTTGGTTAATCGGCTTAAACAAGTGTTGCCCAATATTGTTTCTGATTCTCAAAGTGCTTTCTTATTGGGGAGGTTGATTACGGATAATGTACTTGTGGCATTTGAAACTCTCCATTACCTGAAAAGGAAGACCCAAGGGAAACTAGATTACATGGCTTTAAAACTGGATATAAGTAAGACATATGATAGGGTGGAATGAATTTTCTTGAAGAAAGTTATGAGGCATTTGGGGTTTGCTGACAGTCTGATTAAAATTATTATGTCTTGTATGTCAACTGTTTCTTTTGCTGTCCTTTTGAATGGTCAACTCGTGGGTAACATCAAACCCACCAGAGGGTTAAGACAAGGTGACCCCTTCTCCTTTTACCTTTTTCTACTTTGTGCTCTTGGTCTCCAGGGCTTGTTAAAAAAAGCTGAAGCACAGGGTGATACAAACGGGGTGTCAATTTGCTGTAATGGTCCTAAAGTATCCCATCTTTTCTTTGCTGACGATAGTGTCCTATTTTGTCGAGCCAAGGAGGAGGAATGCCAAACTATCTTGGATTTGTTAGCAATCTATGAAAGAGGGTTGGGACTAAAAATTAATAGAGAGAAAACCAATATTTTCTTTAGTTCTAATACTCTTCCTCATGTTCAGAGCAATATCCAGCAACTCCTTGGAGTATCGGCCATTCGGCAATATGAAAAATATTTAGGTTTGCCGGCCTTAGTGGGGAGAGATAAGAAACAAAGTTTCATCTACCTAAAAGAGAGGGTTTGGAGGAAGCTCCAAGGGTGGAAGGAAAAAAATTCTTTCTCATGCCGGCAGAGAAGTGTTGATAAAATCAGTGATTCAGGCCATCCCCGCGTACACTATGAGTTGTTTCAAACTCCTTAAGGGGTTGGTGAAGGAGTTGGAGGTTTTGATTAAGAAATTTTGGAGGGGATGTAATGGAGATAGTAAGAAGGTTCATTGGGTGAATTGGAAGCGCTTATGTGAGGCCAAAGAAGTTAGGGGTTTAGGCTTCAAAGAGATTGAGAAGTTTAATGATTCATTATTGGCAAAGCAAGTGTGGCACATGATAAATAACCCTAACTCCCTATGCCATAGGGTGTTCAAAGCAAGATTTTTCCCTGATTGCTCAATTCTAGATGCCAAAAACTCTACCATTGGTTCATACGCATGGAAGAGTATTCTAGGAGCTAGAGATGTGATCTGTAGGGGTATGGTGTGGAGAATAGGGAATGGGCAAAATGTTAGAATAAAGAGGACAGATGGCTTCCGATTAAGTCCAATAGAGCTGCCATATCACCCTTTACTTCAGTCCAGGCCGACACAAGGGTGTGCTCTTTGATCAATCATGAATTGGGAATGTGGAAATTTGATATGGTGGAAAGGCTCTTCCTCCCCCATGAAGCTTCTTTGATTTTGGGGATCCCTTTGAGTCTTTGAATGCCTCCTGATGACATTACATGAATTCTAACTCCTATTGGTATTTTTTCAACTAAAAGTGCCTACAAAATGTTGGTCACCTTGGATAATAGTGGTGAGGTAGGTAGTTCTTCCCTTGATCCTTAGTTGAAATTTTGGAAGGGTTTATGGTCTTTGAGAGTGCCGAACAAAGTGAAACATTTCACCTGGCGTGCTTGTAATAATGCCCTCCCCATAATGGTTCACCTTTAGCACAGACATATCAGCACCACCGACCTTTATGAGCAGTGCACAAGTGAACCCGAGGACACACTTCATGCATTATGGGGGTGCAGCAAGCTGGAAGTAGTCTGGCGCACTCTGTCTTGGACTCTTCCTGCTGCCCAAACTCGCTCGTCGTCCTTTAACACGTTATTGGATTGTTTTTTGTAGGTGAAGGACGATTACAGAAAGGAGATTTTCATCATGATATCATGGATAATATGGAACCATCGGAATGCTCTGAAATTTGGGCGTCCAGCAATACTGGTAACCAATATCATCCCAAGAGCAAGTTCTCTTCTCCAGGAGTTCGTGACAGCTCAGGAAGTCCCAGACGAACCACCAGTTGTTGCGGTCTCAACTCAATGGCACCCTTTGGAGTTCCCGTATTACAAAGCCAACTTCAATGCGGCGGTTTTCAAAGCAAGCTCCTCAGTTGGGATTGGCGTGATCATCCGAGACAACAGGGGCGATGCAATTGGTACGCTCCCAGTCCCAACATCCCTCTCTACTTCAGTTGCAGCAATGGAAGTGCTGGCTTGTCGAAGGGCGGTCCTTTTCGCTAAGGAATTTGGACTCAGACAAGTTATCTTTGAAGGTGATTCTGCAGTGGTCATTCAGGCTATCATCCAAGGCAATTCAGCGTCAGCGGAGTATGGATACATCATAGACGATATCAAGAGTCTAGCTATTGATTTTGATTTTTGTCATTTCATTCATGTTAAATGCAACTGTAATGTAGTTGCTGATGCTCTCACCAAGAAGGGTAAAACTTTATCAGGCCTAGTTGTTTGGCTTGAGGACGTACTAGAGGACATAGCTCTTCTTTTGTTATTTGATGTTCCTTAATAAGAGTTTGCCTCCCTGGGCCTCATGGTCCGGGTTCTCAAAAAAAAAAAAAAAAAAAAAAAAAAAAAAAAAAAAAAGAAACAAAGTACAATCACAACTTCTATCTATCTATATAAAAAGGCACCGTACCGCTAGTTTTTTTTTTTTTTTTTTAATATTGCCGGTTTTGAACTCTATTAAAACAACAAATTGTCATAATATTTTTACAATTGTTAAAGGTGTTAAATCCTTATATGGCAAAATAAAATAATAAAAATATTATACTGGAACTAACCACAACTAAAAATAAAGGTATTGTGAAAAAAAAAGTGTTACATCTACAATAATTTTCACAACATTTTTATAACAATTATCATAGGTAGTAAATTGTTATTAGTTCTAATTTAAACTCATCTATATATAAAAAGGGTCAATGCTCAAAGATACAGTAGTTTTGATTTATTCAATCCAAATAGTTTCGCTGGCTTTCTTTTTTCTTTTTTTTCTTTTTTTTTCTTTTTTGTTGGAAATATCGCCTATTCAACACATTTTTTTATTATTATCAGCATATGAGTTGTTACCCTAAAAGAATAAAATATTATCACAAAATATTTCCAAAATATATATTTTTGCAATTGTTGAAGTATTAAATTAATACTATTAATTTTTATAGGCTAAAAAAATAATAATATCCTACTGAACCAACTATAACTAAAAATAAAGATATTGTGAAAAATAAAGTACGACATCCACAACATTTTTCACAACACTTTTATAAAAAATCATAGGTGATAAATTGTTATTGATTCTAATTTAAATTTACCAATGAAAATACTTTTTTGCCTATCAATAACAACCTGTAACAACCTATTACTTTATGATTTGTTATGAAAATGTTGTGAACATAACATTTCTCCTGTGAAAACTAGCTTTCCTCTCTCTTTTTTTTTTTTTTTTTTTTTTTTCGGGGGGGGGAATATCACTTATTGAACACGCTTTTTATTATTATTATTTTTTATCTACATATGAGCTATTACCCTAAAAAAATAAAATATTATCACAATAAATTGCCACAATATTTTCACAATAGTTGATGTGTTAATTCTTTATAGGCTAAAATAAAATAAAATAATAATATCATTATAGAACCAACCACAATTAAAAATAAAGGTATTGTGAAAAATAAAAGTGCAACATCCACAACATTTTTCACAACACTTTCATAACAAATCATATATAGTAAATTGTTATTATTTCTAATTTAAACTTAACAATGAAATTACTTTTTTGCCTACCCGTAACTACCTACTACTTTATGATTTGTTATGAAAATATTATGAACATTGCATTTCTCTTATGAAAATATTAAGACATTCTGTTGTCATCATAATATTTTCACAGCTACTAAAGTTTCAATTCTTTACGAGTCAAAATAAAATATAACAAAATTATAAAGGTATTACGAAAATGTTGTACTATTAAGTTGTGTTTCTAGAATTTTTTTATTTTTTTTTATTAATTTTTTTTGGCTTTAGTCAATTTTGTTGAGCCAAAATTCACTATTTCACATATAGTTCTTTTTGTATTTCATGTTGTCTTTTTATTTTTACGCACCATTTTAAGTAAAACACATAGTTTTACACAAAAAATGATAAAATAAAAAACTTAGGATAAATGCACTTTTCATCCTTTATGTTTGGGGTAGTTTACAATTCCTCTTTAAACTTTAAAATCAAGCAATTTTTTCCTTAATGTTTTGAAAAAGAGCAAATAAATTATATTGTTATTCTCTCAGTTAAACCCTAATCAAAACTTATGATTCTTAAAATATTATATTGTGTAATGTCTAAAATACTCCCACTAAATTTTAATATTCCAAAAAAAATTTTCACGTATTTTGAGTTTTGATGGTACGTAATAATGCTTAGAAAGTTGGAATTGTGATATAAGGTGTTTTATTTATTACCTAAAGAACAATTATTTTCTAGGTTTAAATCTTCGAAACTTATAATTTATGTAATGGGAAATTTGATGACACATGCCTTTTTTTTTTTTTTTTCCTTGCCAAAATTGGGTGTTCATTCAAAACTAAGTAAGCTAAGTATTGCACCTAGACTCATGCAGAATGATAAAGAAAAAAGTATGAATGAAATTTTTTTCATTATGTATGGTTGAAGGTATTTGATAAAAAACTTCAATGGTAGCATATAACATCATTCATTACAAAAATTGAAAAATTGTGAGAATGTCTTAGTAAAACTCGGTTGCTTATTATTGGATGATGATGATATTCGTTATCATTCTTAGAAGTTTTTAGCGAGTGGATATTGCATTTAGCAAATAAGTACTAAGAAATTATTATAGTAAAATAGATATTCATATGTTAAATAGCTACCATTATTTTGTGTGTGATAAGCTATTAAAATTATTATACGAATAAGACATATAATTTTGCAATTAATTGTGTGTAGCCACATATAATATCTGATTTACTGTCAGTTAATTGGGTACAGCCACTACAAAATACGCGGGTTATAGCCGTGTTTTTTTTAGCCGCGTTTGCAAAAACGCGGCTATAGGTGGGCTATAGCCGCATTTTAAGTAAACGCGGCTTAAAGTATTCACAATAGCCGCATGTTTAAAATGCAATTACAAGATACGCCTATAGCCACATTTATAGGTGTTTATAGCAGCATTTTTTGGGTACGACCTATTGTCGCGTTTTAAACACGTGGCTATAGGACCAACCAAGTCCCTTATTTTTTTTTTTTTTTTTTTTTTTTTAATCAGACTTATGGCCGCGTTTGACAAATGTGACTTTAGCTTACCTATAGCCACGTTTTGTAAGCACAGCTATAAATTTTGTTTGTAGCTGCATTTAAGAAACGCGGCTTTAGCTTTCCTATAGCCACGTTTTAAACACGCAGCTTCAGGTTTGCCTATGGCCATGGTCTAAAAATGCGGCTTTAGGGTTGGTATAAATATTACCACAAAAAATCTTATCAGACCTTTTGTTCACCAAACGCGTCACTCTAGCTCCCATCTCTCACTCTCACTCTCCGATCTCAAGCTCTCACCCTCCATCTGTCACTCTCACTCTCAATCTCTCTTAGTCACCACCATCACCATTGAAACTACGAGGCCATCGATTTGCCAATCGATCCGAATCGGTCATCGTGGGTTCCATCACGAACTACGAGGCCAAAATACGTGATACGAGAGGCTTGGGAGTTTAGGTACTCGTCACCACCATCACCATCGAAACTTTTTTCAGAATTTGGGTTTTGCTGTTTCAGTGTTGATTTTGTTCTCTGAAATTAGGGTTTGTGGAAGCGCACTGATTAGTTTGAATCAGCGTCTTACGATTATGAATTGGGTTTTACTTGTTTTTGGCTTTTTTTCTCTTTCTTCCTCACTCTCTCTCTCATCAGAAAACAACGGGCGGGGAAGCACAAAATCGATGCATCTCTCTCTCATAAAACGATCTGCCCAGATTTTTTGAATCCCAAGCCATGGCTCAACCACCTGTGGAGGAAATCTAAGAACATCGGTCATCAACGGAAATCGGTACCCAAAATTTGATTTCATGGGTTTTTTGCATTATGTTTGAATTTATTATTGGCTATTGCTATTGTGATATTTTTATGCATAACAAAGGAATCAGATACAGCACCAACTTCTTTGTGCATGATATTATATGTTGCAAATTAACTTGTTAGGTTTTTGCTTTGGTGGTTATTCACGATGTTGTGTTTGTATGCTAAAGCTTAGGGGTGTAATCGGTTCGGTTTGGTCGGTGTTGAAGACAGTTTTTGCACCGAATTGAGAATTTCAGTTTTAACATATTGAGCACCAAAACCAATTTGTAAGGAAGGAACACCGAACCGACCGATTGCATTCGGTTTTGGTTCTGTTCGGTCAGGTTTCAGTGTTTGGTATGTGAGAAACAAAAGCAAGAAAAAAAATAGAAAAGAAGAATTTTTTTTTCATCAAACAGAGACATTATTGGAAGAAAAATTCCGTACAAAAACTAACAAGAAAAGAAACCAACACAGACTCTATTTTCAACACAGAATACAGAGCAACATAGATAAAAAAAACATAAAACACAAACTAAGATTAAGCAAACATCATGCAGTATTTTCTTAGAAACCAAACAGATCAAAGAAAAAAAACCTATTTCCCTTTGCTTTCCTACATTTTCTCAGCACCCAAACACCAAGCAAACACAAAAAAATATACTCTAAATCATGTATATATTTAGAGAACATACCAAAGTAAGGAAAAACCTATTTCCCTTTGCTTTCCCACATTTTCTTAGCATCCAAGCACCAAGCACCAAGCAAACATAAGAAACATATACTCAGAATCAAAAAGATTTTATTTTATTTTATTTTATTTTATTTTTTTTGGTTAAACGTTTTTGGGATTCTTGAACTTTGTTTCTGAGAGACTAAAAGAAATGGAGAAGAAAGAAGGTTGTGGGGGAGAACCGCTACAACTTGAAGTGAGAGAGAAGAGAAAGAAGGTTGTGGGGGAGAACGACTACAGCTTGAAATGAGAGAGAAGAGATAAAACTTAGGGTTAGTAGTGTCCTTGCCACTAGGATACCAGGAACTTTCTTGATATTATTTGTACAAATTAATATTTAATATATTTTGGTTCAGTTTTGGTTGGATCGATGTATTTGTGTGGGACACCGAAACCAAAATTTTCGGTTTTTATAAAATGAAAACCGAAACCAAACCAAAATTTTGGCAATAGTTCGGTCGGTTTTGGCCGGTTTTTTCG
The DNA here is from genome assembly GCA_019022515.1 of Quercus aquifolioides. NCBI lineage: Eukaryota > Viridiplantae > Streptophyta > Magnoliopsida > Fagales > Fagaceae > Quercus > Quercus aquifolioides. Next base: position 34,549,839 of record CM032330.1, read on the forward strand.
GTTTCTCGGTTTTGTACACACCCCTACCAAAGCTAGGTACCTAGGTTTATGCCCTGTGTTCCTTTTGTTTTTGTTTTTGTTTTGTTTTGTTTTGTTTTGGTGTGTTTTTTATTTTTTATTTATTTTTTATTATGACTATTGTATTAGCTTATGTTGTTTATCTGTGGTTTTTTTTTTTTTTCTATTTTTTTTACGAGTATGATAATTTTAGTAAAGCCAATGTTTCAAAGAGAGATTATTTTAAATGGTTATTCTTGTAAAACTTTTGGCTTTTGTTTATTATATGAAAAGCCCCGTTTCTATACATGGTATTTTGGTTTATCACTTTGTGAACTATTATGGAGTTCTGATCTAAGAAGCATGGGCACTCCAAATTGGCATATGTCCCTGCCACACATGTTGGGACACTCCTGCATGAGGAAAGCGATATTTTTTTACGCAAAAAAAAATTAAAAGAAAATTCTTTGATTTTAGATACAACTTAAAATAAACATAAAATATGCTTATATATATATATATATATTTATTTATTTATTAATTAATTGTTGTATCCCCATCATGGTATCCTAATTTTCAAGAATTGCTATGACCATGTCTTACTTTTCTGTGTTGGTGTTCGTGTCTGTGCTTCTTAGGTTCTGATACATATGATTTATTAAAATATGCCAGGCTTGTAGAGTTTCTAGTCATTACACATACACACACACTCCTGCTCTTCCCCCCTTTCTCTCCTGTTTCTGTACAGGCATGGACAGATTGTATTACATAGATTGGAATATTCATGTAATGTTTATCTGATTCCTTTGTTATGCATTATGTTTGAATTTTAGTACTTGATTTGCTATTGCTACTGAATGTGTGGACTTTGGTACATAACAAAACAAAAGAGTACCCAAAATTTGAGAACCTATTCCTGAATTTAATTTTTTTGCTGTCAAGTGCTATTCCGACTGATCACTGTTAATGGTAACAGTGATCAAATTCTTTGATCATAAGATGGACAAAGATGTAATATTTCATGCTTTTGTGATTGTTTAAATTCTGAAGTGCAAAGACAATGATCGTGGATTGACTGTCCACATTATAGGAGTAGACCATATTAGGACAAGCAGGCAGTTGGTGGACAAGAATTTATACCTGAAAAGTCAATGGGTTTGGAATTGAATAACACTAAATCAGAAGATTTAGTTCAAATTCAAAGCTAGTCTACTGTTGCGGTTGCTAAGCTTAATGTAGAGGATTTAGTTTGTTTGCTCATGTGTCAACTTGAAATGCTATTAGAAATAGAGATCCAAACTCCATCAAAGAGTATGTTTTTCCTAATTTGGCTGATTCTACTTTCCATTTTTTATTATTTATATATCTTTCACAATTAATTTTAATTGTAGTATCAGTAGTTGGATATCAGTGTTGAAAAAAATGTTCTTATATAGTTGATATATGTGTTTAAATAATCACACAGCATCAGTGTAAATAACTGTCCCAATTGAATTCTAAAAAAAAAAAAAAAAAAAAAAAAAAAGAGGAAACAAAAATTGAAGCAATTCTTGTCCATTTTATCATATATAAGAATCTACTTTTTCTATTATACATAACCACTACAAACACCTATATTAGATTATTTACTTTATACTACATTTTATTAAAATATTATTTTTTTTTATAAATTTTTTATTACTCTCTCAGATGAGAGAGTAATAAAAAAATAAAAGTATGATTGCCACGTAAAAGTAACTTTTTTTTTTTTTTTTTTTTTTGTTTTGGGGGGGGACACATAAAAGTAACTGATCTACATTATTTTCTCTTTTTGGCCTAGTGCGGTACTCTAACTTATAGGCAAGGTTTTTTAATGACAATATATCAGATGCAATTTTTTACTTTCTCTCTTTCTTTTTTTTCTATATTTGAGTTGTTACCACAAATGACTCAGAATGCCGCAAAGGTTGCTGCTGCTGCAGCCCTTGCATTTGCCCTCTAGACTCCATCTGCCTCATTTGCACATGATGCTTTTGCATTGGTACAGACATTTGCTTGGATGAATTTGCTTCTTGTTGCTGCCATGGGATATTACCTTCACTGCCGCCAGGCTCTGAATAATGCATCTTCATTTTATCGAGAGTTTCGATGTGCTTCTGAACTCTCCTCACCTTTAAGAACCATTCCAAAGTTAATGACCTCATTGGCTTAGTAAGGAATGAGAATTAAAAAAGTGTTACACTAAAGCTTAAGGAGTAATAACAAATCCAATCTACAAAAAAAAGGTCTTTAGCCGCATTTAAAAAACGCAACTATAGACCCCAAAAACGCGGCTATAGGATAGAGCCGCATTTACAAACACGGCCTAAACACCGCAGCAATAGGCCTATGGCCGCGTTTTTCAAAAACGCGGCTAAAGGTAATACCTATAGCCGCGTTTTTAACCCGGAAGGATATATTGGGGCCTATAGCTGCGTTTTTTAAAAACGCGGCTATAGCCCCTCTTTGAGCTGTGTTTAAAACGCGGCTATAGGTTTTTCTAAAAACAAAAAAAAAAAATTTCTGGGTTTTTTTTTTCCCCAGAAAATTCAAAATTCAAATAAAAAAATTTCAAAATTAATCACAAATCCAAAAAATTCAAAATAAAACACATACCAGACAATTCAAAATCAAACCCAACATGCTCACAATACAAACCCAGACAATTCAAAATCAAACACAACATATTCACAATACAAACAAACCCAAAAAATTTAAAATCAAACATAAACCCAAAAATTCAAAATCAAACACAACGTGCTCCAAAATATAAGAACACAAACCCATTTAAACGTGTTAGGTTCTAAGGTCTTAGGATTTTATGTATTTAGAACTCTAATTTGTAATGTTGGCAAACCATGATCAAAACATTGTATTTATTCTTGTTTAGGCTTGCTCAAAGTTGGTTTATTATTGTACAGTTGGAATCGAGTGGCTGCAGAAGTACTTGGGACTTTTGGCCTGGCTCGATCGATCGAAGAATAGACTCGATCGATCGAAAATCGCACAGGTTGATTATTCTGTAGAATTTCCAACTCAGCCCTACTTCATTAAACGTTTAGGGTTTTATGTTTTTACCCTAGGTATATAAACAAAACCCTAGCAACGTTTTTGAAGGTTGTCCATATTGTTTTGTTGCTCATATTTGCTGTTTGTGTGAATCTCTTGTGAGATCTTTGAGGAGCTTTCCTTCACATAAACTTAGGGTTGTCAATATCTTGATGATCAACATAGTTGCAACCATTGGAACTTAAAAGAAAAGCAAGCGGGGGAGCTTGTAGCTGATTGAAGAATTCAAGAAAGAAGTAGTCCGTGGATTCGGAGCCTGCGCGTGGTCGTGTCAGGAAGTTCGTACTGGTGGGTAGCATTAGGAAGTCGAGCGGGGAGCTTGTAGTCCTTTTGTAAGAACTTCAATTCTTTCATAGTGAATTCTGTTATGCCTTGAGGATCGGTGGGTCAAATCCTCCCCAGGTTTTTACCGTGTGGTTTCCTAGGTGATCATATCTTGTGTTCATTTATTTTCCGCTGCATTATTATTCTTGATATGATTGTTGAATTGCTTTAACCTAGAATTGCATAATTTGACTAAGTAACAACTTGGCTAATTAATCTAGGCTACGCAATTTGGTTGTTTAAGGGGTCTAAATTTCCGTCAAAACGTAATCATAATATTAGCAACACAATAGCACAAATTTAAGCACAGATCCAAAAAATTCAAAATCAAATATTCCTAGAATATCCACTTCATTCAAAATTTTCAGCATCTCCTCCATTTTCTTACTAACTTAACATAAAATAACCAAAGAAAAGAAAAAAACTAGATCTATTGACAAATCAGTGTGCTTGAGATGAAGAAAGAAAAAAAAAAAAAAAAAAAAAAAAAAAGCTCCAAAGAAACAAAGGAAAAAAAAAAGTTACCCAGTGAAGAAGGAAGAAAGAAAAATGAAAAAAAGAAAAAAGAAAAAGAAAAAGAGAGTTACCCAGATGTGAAGAACAAAGAAAGAAAAAGAAAAAGAAAAAAAAGAAGAAGAAGAGGAGTTACCCAGATGTGAAGAAGGAAGAAAGAAAAAGGAAAAAAAAAAAAAGAGTTACCCAGATGTGAGGAAGGAAGAAAAAAAAAAAAAAAAAAAAAGGAAAGAAAGAAGAAACTTACGGAGGAGCTGAAGTGAAGAATGAAGAGAGAAAAAAGAAAAGAAGAAAGTGGGGTTAGGTGGGGATGCAGGTGGGAAAGGGGGGTATGTGGGAAGCTGAAGAAAATTTTTTTTTTTGGTTACATATAGCCACGTTTTTAAAAACGTGGCTATAGGTCATGTCACTAAAGGGTGACCTAAGCCGCGTTTTAAAAACGCAGCTTCAGGTTATACGACTAGACCTATAGCCGCGTTTTTGAAAAACGCGGCTATAGGTCACCCTTTAGTGACATGAACTATAGCCGCGTTTTTTAAAAACGTGGCTATAGGTTAGTGACATATTTCCCTTTAGTGACATGAACTATAGGTTAGTGACATATTTATAAGGCTATAGGTCATGTCACTAAAGGGTGACGTAAGCCGCGTTTTAAAAACGCAGCTTCAAGTTATACGGCTGGACCTGTAGCTGCGTTTTTGGAAAACACGGCTAAAGATTAGCTATAGCCGTGTTTTTTATAAAATGCAGCTATAGGTCCCCATTAAAAAAAATTATTCGTCTGGACCTATAGCCGCGTTTTTAAAAAATGCGGCTATAACTTAAGGCTTTAGCTGCATTTCTTAAAAACGCGGCTATAGATCAGCTATAGCTGCATTTTTTCTAAACGCGGCTATAGCCCGCGTTTTTTGTAGTGTATAATATACCTGCGCCTTTCTCTGCAATTTTAAATCTCCCTCAACACTAACAATTTCATCCAACTTAACTAACTTTGTCATCAACATTTCAGTCAAACTCTCCACATCCATTTTTTGTGACTTTCCTACCTTTAGAAACTTTGGCTTCCAAAGCAGTGACCTACCAAATTGCAGTAAAAAAAATGTCAAAAAAAATTTACCCATTTCCTTTATGAATCCTTTCTATGTTGTTCTGATGTAAAATTTACCTGTCCTGCAATTTTGTCCACTTCCAAACTGATTTCTGCCAAGGATTTTGAGGCCTTTTCAACCTTTGAATTTTTTAGCATCTCAACGCACCTTCTTTCTCTACTTACAATGTCCTCAACAAGCTCGATTTTGGATCCATCTTTTACTCTTGCTGCATCAAAATATGCTTTGGATACTCTCTCCTTGTTCTTGTATATCAGCTTCTGATCAAGAGGGTGCAAGCCAGTAAGTTCGGCCAACATTTTCTTCAAATCCCCTGCAACCCAAAAGATCAATTGCCTTTGCCATTAGCAAATCCAATTCCTCTATAATACTTTAAAACTCAACAAAAATTAAAAATTCAATTTCTTATTCAAAATCAAGAATTCTAATTACCAAAGCTTGATTGGGAACTTATTTGAATTTCATGGCACAAAGAGCCATACTTCACTCTAACTTTAATTGTGGGAATTGAAACGGTGCCTTGATTCATATCACGCTTCTGCACCAACATTCCTCCTGGCCTACTTTCTCATTCCTCAACATTCTGATTGCCTCCACCACCGACAGAGTTGGAAAACATGCTGTTAATATTCTTTGACTTCATTGGCTTCATCTATATATATTCTTGGTTCTGATTCCAAATGGCTCAAGATAATGAGAATCTGGTTGAACAGTAAATACCACAAAAAGTTTGAGTCTTTGAGGTCTGTCAAGTTCTTCCCTTGGACTAGAGGCAATCCACAAAGTGAAGAAAGAATCTTTAGGCCTCTCAAATTTCTCTTTTGTGTGATATGCAATGGAACCCTAAATAAAATACGAGTACCGCACAATAAAATTTATCTTTCACAGTAATAATATGAAATGGCCGCTACTATACCGGTATAACATGAATACAATATAAGTATGGCACCCTAAATAAAATATCTATACTTCTTAGGTTATCCCTGACATCTAAAACTTTTTATCAATTTAGTTACTAAACAAGTTACAAGTGTAACAGCTTTAAAACATTCTATAACCGTTATTTGCTATATTTTGCGAAAGTTTAGAGGTTATTCAATTAGAACTCTTTATCACAATAATTCAACGGCTAAAACTCTAATTTTTATATCAATAAAAAAACGTGCAAATAAGTTTAGTGCCTTACTTTTTCTTTTTTTTCTTTTTTTTGAGAAACATTTAGTGCCTTACCAATTACCAGTACTGCACTTACCTATCATAAATTGAAGAAATATGTTGAAGGTCCTAGTTTGTTGCTCGTAGCTATTTATGGAACTCTGCTATGAATAATTTTTACTGCTGTGCTTGGACTAGGAAGCGAAGCAACACAAATTTATTTGGAATACCATTGTTCCAAAGTCCTTAACCCATAGCCCCAAAAATGATTTAGAAGTAAGTGAGAACTTACAGACTTTTGGAAAATTCAGATCAGTAGTTTGTCAACTTCCATTTGTTAGTCTAAGTCAATAACTAGTTTGTCAACTATATAGTGTTGGTCGTGCCTTATATTATGAACGAGTGCACCTTTGGGATAAAAGCACTGGGTGGCTTACAGACTTCACCACTCACTTCTCCTTCATCATTGCAGGTGTTGATGGTTATGTGTCTGCTGATGGGCTAACCTTCTTCATCGCACCATTTGGTTCTGACATGCCTACCAATTCAGCTGGCGGGTATCTTGGACTGTTTAGTAAAGAATCCGCTCTCAATGCCACTGAGAATCGAATCGTTGCAGTTGAGTTTGACACTTCCAATTGCTAATCACGTAGGAATCGATGTCAATTCCATTGTCTCTAATGCAACTGTCACATGGGATAGTGTTTTTAGCCATGGGTCCACAGCAAACGCATGGGTAAGTTATAACTCTACAACCAAAAACTTGAGCGTGTTCCTTACTTTTGCTGATAATCCAGTTTTCAATGGGAATTCTAGTCTTTCATACGTTATGTTGGATTCAAAATTCAATGCCAAGCTTGGCGACTTTGGTCTTGCAAGGCTAGTAGACCAGGAGTTAGGCTCACAAACTACTGTCTTGGCAGGCACCATGGGCTATTTAGGGAAAAAAATTGGTTTTTGCCCTTTTTAAAAAAACAATCCAGCATTTTGTCCTCTTTCTCAAACTAATTAGGGAAATGCCCCTCTTTTGTAACTCGATTTATGATAAATCGAGTTATTAAAAAAAAAAAAATCTTGAGCCCTATAGCGGCATTTTTAAGTACCTATAGTGACGTTTTAAGGACCTATAGTGGCGTTTTGTGACTCAACCTCCATAAAATCGAGTTATAGGAAAAAAAAAAAAATTTTTGCCTATAACTCGATTTCATAAAGGTCAAATTACAAAGCGTCACTATAGGTTCTGAAAACATCGCTATAGGGTGCTTAAAAACGCCGCTATAGGGTCTAACTCGATTTATCATAAATTGAGTTTCAAAAGAGGGACATTTCCCTAATTAGTTTGGGAAAATGGGCAAAATGTTAGATTGTTTTTTTAAAAATGGTAAAAGCCCATTTTGTCCGGCTATTTAGCCCTAGAGTGTGTTATCACTTGCTAAGGTTTCTAAGGAATCTAATGTCTATACTTTTGGGGTAGTTTCTCTTAAAATTGCATGTGGAAGAAAGCCAGTCCAACCACAAGCAGAACCAAACAAGGTAAGTCTTGTAGAGTGGGTGTGGATTCTCTATGGAAAAGACCAACTCATTGAAGCTGTTGATAAGAGATTAAGTATGGAATATGATGAAGAGAAAATGGAGCGCTTGATGGTGGTTGGCTTATAGTGTTGTCATCTTGATCCCACAATCCGACCCTCTATAAGGCAAGTGATTAATGTACTTAGTTTTGAAACTCCTTTACCCATTCTTCCATCAAAGTTACCGGTGCCAATGTATGTTGAGCCTCCAATAGACATTTGTAGATTATCCTATACATCAACTAGCATCACGGGTCAATGAAAGGTCAAACACTATGTTCGTGTAGTAGTTGTTCTACTAATTCATCCACGTTAGTTATGTTGGGTTACACGTGTGAGTGAAGTCCCACATTGGATAAAGATAAGAAGAATAAGTGGTTAATATAACATAATTGAGCACATACCCATTGGGCTTAGGCCTTTTGGGTTAAAGTGTGTCTCTATATGTTATATTAATTACTCAAGGAAGCTCCCTAAGGTGTTTTTCTCCCAATCAAGTGGTATCAGAGCCCATGGTGGTGTGCGGCGAAGGTGGTGAGGTGTTCATGGTCCCTACCCAGCGGGGACAGAGAAAGCCTTAATGGCCCACACACAAAAATCCTGGAGAAAAGAAAAGCCCAACAAAGGAATATTGCAAATGGTGCTAAACAATGATGAGGTGCAAGGTTCCCATGGACATGAACGTACGGGGTTCCCATAGATGTGCGTGCGGGGTTGACACGTGGTTCCCATGGATGGCGTACGAGAGACTCATGGATGACGCATTGATGAAGTGAAAAGCCCATTAGTCAAGGGGGAGTGAGTAGGACTTGTTCAAAGCTCACAGAGAGGCAGAGACTCATGTGGTGCTAAATAATGGTATGGTGCGAGGTTCCCATGGACATGAACGTGCGGGGTTCCCATGGATGTGCGTGCAGGGTTGACACGTGGTTCCCATGGATGACGTACGAGAGACCCATGGATGACGCGCTGATGAAGTGAAAAGTCCATTAAGTAAGGGGGAATGAGTAGGACTTATTCATGGCCCACAGAGAAGTCTTGAAGCCCACAGAGTGGCAGAGACTCACACGTGAGGGGGAGATTGTTGGGTTACACGTGTGAGTGAAGTCCCACATTGAATAAAGATGAGAAGAATGAGGGGTTAATATAACATAATTGAGCACATACCCATAGGGCTTAGGCCTTTTGGGTTAAAGTGTGTTTCTATATGTTATATTAATTACTCAAGGAAGCTCCCCAAGGTATTTATCTCCCTAACAAGTTAGCCCTAGCAAACCTCTTCTAAATTCAAGCAAAGGTAATGTGGAGTTACTTCACTTACGTGTTAGGAAAATTATTGTTTCACATTCTTCGATGTGAAATGTTTTACATAATATCCTCACGGTAGGAAAAAATGTGTCCATGTGTGATTGAGTGTGCACATCTTTTTTTTTTTTTTTTTTTTTTTAATTTTAATATTTGTACTTTTGTAATAAACTTGAAAGTATGGGCGCGTCTTCTCGATTACAGGATGGATGGCGAGGTCCTATAAGCGTCTGAATAATTTGTCAATAAAAAAATATAGCACGGGTACATCCAAGTGTGGAAGCCAAGGGCCATCCATGAGTAACCCTCTTTATTTAATTAATGAAAATTTTAAGTTATGTATAACTTTACTTCATGACCTGATTTTTTTTAATTATTACACAACCACTCATTTAAAGTACAGATTTCTATTTAATATTTAATTTTATTATCATTGTGACACCTTATTTCACAATCATAATTTAACCTTGAAAGATAACAAAATTATCATTTTACATATTCAAAAGCATGGTTTTAATTTAATCCATAACTAATTGATCACATTGCATAAAAATGATCTTGAGGTTTTAACGATTACAACGATACATTATGTTCCTTAATCAGACGGTCGAATTAAAAGATAGATCAAGTTTTAATGGTTAGCATGCATGTTAAGGTGAGGCTGATCACACAGAAATAATTGAAATTCATTTTGATTGGACACTAATAATGACTAATTAAAATTAATCAAATTAAATATTGTGACTGGTTGAGTCTTTGTCTTAAAGTATAGCCTATTGCATGAGATTGAAATAAATGTGTTGATACGATTAGAAAATTGTTAGATAATATGATTTTTAAGTAATTATCTTCATGAAATTTGTATTAGAAGTCTTAAAAATTGTCAATTTGGAATATACCCTATCATGATAATACATTAAAAACACATTCAAATACAATTTAAGGCTCAAAAAATGCTCAAAAACGTACCCAAAAAAAGTCCAAAATTGGACAAAAGCTGAAACGCCAAAATGGCACTTCAAGTGTGTCGATTGGCACTTCCCATGTGCCGATTGACACAATCTGTAGTTTTGTTTGATTTTTTTCCTGTGATTTTATTATTTTTATTTTTATTTTTTTTCCCAATCTCATTTAAAAAGAAAAAAGATAAACCGCACCCACTATGTATTGACTGACGCTTTAAGCTATTTCAGCTTATTTAATAAGTCACTTACACCTTTATAAATAGAGGGACTCCTCATCAGCAAAGGCACCCGTTATTCCTCTAATTTTTGAAAGATTTCTAAAGCTCTATCCTGATCTTCAATAGAACAGATTTTCGTAGACTCCCTTCAAAAAAAAATTTCATTTATTGGTACATCCCTCTTAGAAATTTGAGAGATTTTATTTTAAAGATCTCTCACATTCCTAAGAGATCCCCTTTGCTTTCATCATTACATGCAGGTATGTAACATGTTTTAATTGCTAGATCTAAATTTCTCACATGTTTTAATTACTTGATTTAAATATTTCACATGATGAATTATTAGATCTATTTCCTCACATGCCTTAGAATTAATATATGTAAGATGTGATCTTAGATCTATTTTTCTAAATACTATACACTTAGATCTATCATTATAAGAATAAAAAACAGAAAAACTTTGATCTATTATTTTTTTTCATACCGAAAATGTTTTCCTATATAATATATACTTAGATCTATGTAAGGTTGAAATTTATCAACCATCTTGTTGGCTTTATTCCGTGCCAATTTGCTTGTAATTTAAGCACTTAGTAACCTTGTATTTATGTGGGATTATTGTAAGGGTAGTGTGTGAGAAGATGTGAAGAAAAGCTCAAGTTTGTGCAAAGAAGCAGAGTTTCGTGGCTAGGACTCGCGGCTTACTTGCGATTGGCAAGCCGCCAAATGCAGGCATGTGAGATGCACACAGGGGAGCTGAAGGGTCGCGCCAGCTGTCGCATTACAGGACAAAAAGTCCCAGGCTGGCCAGGTCGTTACTTCGCGACTTGAACTCGCGACTTGGACAAGCCGCGAGGCCAAGCCGCCAATCAACCCTGTTTGGCAAAAACTGACTCTTCGTATTCCAAACACACACCACTATATATAGACCCTTATACCCACTAAATTGAGAGAGCTTCCAGAGAGAATTTTGTGAGAGAAACCCTAGAGAAAAACAAGATTTCCTCATCCCCAATCTTTACCTTAGAGTCTCTACAAATTCCTCTACTCTCTTCCTCTCCATTATCACATCCTTGAGAGGTCATTGATCTTATCTCACCACACCCACGTCTGTGAGAAGGTTCATTTGGTGCTAAGGGAAGCAGTTTGGAAGGAACCAATATACATTGGTTGATGCTATGGTTTAGTAGCGGAATCTGGGAAGCTAGAAAAGAAAAAGGTTTGGTGCAACCTCGTTGGAGCAGGAAGCTTGGAGGGCTTAGGTACCTAGGTAGATTAGGCTTGGAGGGTCTATTACTGTTCATGTATCCCAACTACATTTTCTAGTAGATTATTGACCGCTTGGAGGGCGGCGGAGAGGTTTTACGCCGAGGACTTCGGTTTCCTCTTCGATAACACATCGTGTGTTGTCCGTGTGTTTGCATCTTCCTTCTCTTTATCTTTGCCTTATATTACTGTTGTGGATGTGTTTATATTTGGCTTAGATTGTTTATCAATTCTGTTATAAGCTTGTTATCATGTTCCGCACATTAATTGTTTGGTATAAAGCTTGAATTGGTAATTTTGTAATTGGGGGTCCAAACGTTCAAAAGTATTTTACACACTTTTTGAACTTTCAATTGGTATCAAAGCGGGTACACTTGTTGTGGTTTAAATACCTAAGTGTGATCCTTGACCCCTTATTGAGATGGATAGGTCTCAATCTCTTAATGTACCACCGTTCTTTGACGGTAATAATTATGCATTTTGGAAGGTACGTATGAGGGCGTTTTTGTGTTCTATTGATGATGCTATGTGGGATGCAGTTGAAGTAGGATGGACAAGGCCAGAGGCTGCCAAGTCTACTTGGGATAAGGCTGCTCTTGCGGCGGCCAATGCAAATAGCAGGGCATTGAATGTTATTTTCTGCGGTGTCTCTCCAGAAGAATTTCACCGGATTTCACATATTACCATTGCTAAGGAAGCATGGGAAATTCTGGAGACAACTTATGAAGGGACTAAGAAGGTGAAAGACACCAAACTACAGATGTTGACCACTCCCTTTAAGGAGCTAAAGATGAGTGAGGATGAGTCTTTTAATTCATTTTACAGTAAGCTGAACGAGGTGGTCGTCGGCAAATTTAATTTGGGAGAAAAGATGGAGGATTCTAAAGTTGTAAGGAAAATTCTTCGGTCGCTACCAGAAAGTTTTCGTGCCAAAGTGACGGCCATTGAAGAGAGCAAGGATCTTGACGACATTAAAGTTCAAGAGCTGGTTGGGTCACTGCAGACGTACGAATTGTCACTGCCCACGCAGAAGAAGAGCAAATCTCTTGCTCTTAAACCAATTGATGAGAGAGTGGCATCTCATAATCCTTCGGAAGAGGATGTAGTAGATAAAGATGTGGCGTATCTTGTAAAGAACTTCCGGAAATTCTTGAAATTCAAGAATGGTGGGAAATTTGGTGACAAATGAATATTTCAGAGTTTCGGGAGGGAGAAAAAAGAATTTCGAAGGAAAGATGATAGAGATTCCCAATTCTCTCAAGGAATTACATATTTCGAGTGTAATGGACATGGACACTTCAAAAAGGAATGTCCCAATTATTTGAAGTCAAAAGAAAAGGTCTATGCCACTACCTTGAGTGATACTAATTCATCAAATTCTGACTCTGAAGATAGCTGTGACGGAGAAGGAAATTACTCCGCATTCATGACCATTGCACATGTGGAATCCTCGGATGATTTGGGTTCACTTGTGAAGGAACTTGGCGAATATTCTGATTTGGAGTCTATTGGGATTGTTGAAGAATCAGAGGCTGAAGAAGAAGTAGATACATCCAGGCTTCAGAAGAATTACGCCTTACTTCTTGAAAAATCAGGTGAATATGCAAAGGTAGCAAAGGCGGCTGTGAAGAAGATGAAGAGAGCTGAGGAAGATTACAAAAGCCTGCTGGTCAGATACAAGGAGGCAAAATGTGAAATTGAGACACTAAATGGTGAGCTATCGGAAGCTTATACCAAAGTAAGATTTCTTGAGCAAGAGGTGGTGCAAGCACAAGCCAAGATAGAAAGGGTCTCCTCCAAGAAGTTAGAAGATGTTATTTCATCACAAAAACCTTCCTCAGACAAGTCCGGGTTGGGATACACCGGAGGAAGTAGCTCGACAGCCAAGGTCACCAAAGAAGTGAAGTTTGTGAACGCTAAGGAGACGACTGTGGATAGGTCCAGTCCTGAGAAAATTACGGCTAAGAAGAAGAAGAATGTGGCTGATCAACGGATGATAAATAAGAATTAGAATCCAGATATGGAGCTAGAGGGAGATCAGTTCCAAGATCACAATAGGGTCCTAGAACGGATTATGTTTGTCATTATTGCGGACTGCAAGGACATACCAAACCAAATTGTCAAAAGCTGAGATTAGACAACAATGCAAGCGCACCTTGGTCAAGAGGAAGGAGAAATGACGTGAGGTCTTGGGGTGGTGAGCAACCAAGAAGTCAAAACCGTGATCCAGGAATGATGGATATGATGAAGATGATTGGTGCCTTCACAAATTGCCTGGAAAGTTTCACATGAAGGTTTGACAGTCCTAACTCTCATACCCGATCCGTCAAGGATATCACCCCAAACGCACGTGACGTGTGGGTGACAAAGGGTACTCGTGCATAAGCATTACAACATGTCTATTCACCAATACTTCCCATGTTTGTGAATATGCTTGGTTGTATGCTTCTTGCTAGCATTTAGGTTGTTATTTTTGTGTGTGTGTTTGTTTTTTGTTCAAATATTTTTACATTTTTTGTTATGTTTTTTATCAATCTTTTAATGCTTTTGTGTCAAAAATCCAAAAACACATAAAAAGTAGAAATTCCAAAAAGTTTGATCGGCTTTGTTGAGTTTTGTCTTGTACCCTTGTACTAATGGCTTTGTACATTTAACGAGCTTAGCTTGTTTCTCATGCACTCATATCATTGTGGAAGAAATTCTGAAATCTATGTGACTGTTGTAAATAGATCTTCAACCTTGTCATGAATAATTAGTGAATGGTTTTGTTGATCTTGAGACATGCATAGACTCATGCCTATATATCTTCCCACTTTTTATTTTTATGCTTAAAAGAGCTCTCTAAATGTAAATCTCCAAATGAAAAGAGATATAGAGCTGCAAAAGCCTGTCGCACATACTAGTATTTGACTAGGAAAAAGGGAAAGCAACCAAAATAAAATGTATAATGCCCAAAAAGCCAAAGGCTAACTCATCAATTGAAATATCAAAAATTTCAGGCATCTATCTCACAATGAGATTTTCTTTGCTCAAAAAGTGCAAATGATATGTTAAATATGGAGCCAAATGAAAAGCTTCAAAGAATTGTTATCAAGTGCATGTGGGAGGTCATATATGCATGTTTCTATAATTGAGATAGGTCACATTATCTAGTGCTAGTTGTGTATGCCTTGATTGAATTGATCATTGAAGCTTCATATTGGACTAAGGACTATCTCATTTTTGATATCCACACACAACACACAAGTCTATATTCAATGAATGCCATATTCATTTGTGTGATTGTACTTGATTAAATGTGTTTTCACAAGCTCAATCTTTGTTGATCAAACACAAAAAGATTTTTGAGTGTTTAGTTTGTTTTTGGAAAGTGTTTTGTTTTCACAAAATAGTCAAAAATTTCAAAAACAATGTTGCCCTGTTTTGGTGACTAAGTCGCGGGCAGGTCCAGTCGCATGCTTCAGTCGCGAAGCTCTCTCCGAGATTTTCGCGGATCACTGGCGGGTCAGCTTCCCAGTCGCGAAAAAGACTTAGAAAATTTTTCAAAATTTGTGTTTTTGCATATTTCGCGGCTCAGTGTGGCGACTTGTTCGCAGGTGGAAGGTCCAATCACGAGGAGTACACAAAGATTTTTGCGGCTCAGCTCGCGACTCTCTCACGGGTAGATCTTCCAGTCGTGAAAAACACTTAGAAGATTTTTCAAGAATCTTGGTTTCATAGTGTTTTGTGGCTTACCCTAGCGACTTGATCTAGTCGCGAAAAACACGTGTTTTGCGTTTTAAAGTCAGTTTTCAAAAACTTTTCAGTTTTTCCCTTGTACTTTGTGACTGTTCATTGTTTTTTCCTTTCCTCCCTCTGAAACTCACCGTGTTCAATCTTGTGAAACCCCCATTTTTGCACCATTTTCACTTCTATCTTCAAGAAAAAGGTATGGGTTTTCTTTCCCTCATTTCAAATTTTTTGTTTTGAGTGTTATTTTCTTGAATATGAGAATGTGTTGTTGCTATTGTGCTTTGCGAAATGTTGGGTTCGAACATGGTTTTGCTTAAATATGCCGGGTTTGTTGAATGGGCTTTTGTTGCCAATGACTTGTTCAGTGTGGCTTCACATGATGTTTTGTCTTATCTGAGTGTTCTTACCTTGATTGACTCTGTCTGTGCATATCACTTTCATGATATTGTGTTGAAATGCTTGTTGTCTGTGACACTTTGCTACTAATTTTTGACAGAGTGTGCTGTAATGCCTATTACTCTCTGTGTGTTTGGCATCTGTTCCATGCTTCATATGTTTCTGGTCTTCGGCAATGCTTATTCTGTCACTTTATTGACTTAGTTCTCATGCTATGATTCTATGTCTTCTAAATCTGTTTGGTCTTTGCACTCTCATCTTTTGACTAGATCTAACAAAATGAGTGTGTTGTGGATTTGGTACTTTGCTGTGTGTTTGTTCTTTTACAGATGTCTCGACGATCCTCCAAAGGAAAAGAGGTTATGACAGAAGAGGAAACATTACCTGTTGCAAAAAGAACACGTTCTTCATCACAGCCATCTACTGAACTCAATAGTGAGTTGTTCAGAACTCCTTAGCACCTAGATGCCTACTCAAGCATTTTTGACCAGGCAACTCCTATAGTGGAACGGGAGGTCAGATTTGACACTTTGGAAACCACTTTTATCCCTCGGATCTTCGTGGCAAAAGATTGGGCAGAATTATTTGGAAATTTTGTTGATCCAATGATGGAACTAGTGAAGGAGTGTTTCGCCAACACAGTTGATCTTGAAAGTGAACTACACTGTATGGTAAGAGGAACAGAGTTCATCATTAGTCCGGACACCATAGCTGAACTTCTCAAAATCACTTGACCTGCGAATGCCGACCTAACTCCTTATGATGATCGCACTCCAGTGATTCAGGACATTCTCCAAGTTCTTGGTCCTGGCCATGACATCTCCAGTGCCGGAACATCCATAAGTACTACCAAGTTTTCACCTGAGTTGACAACATTGAAACTGATCATGTTTACCAACTTCTATCTGTTGACCAACACGGTGTATATCAACCTTGGAAGGGCTCAATTTCTATGTGATCTCATCACAGGCACCACCATTGACATCTGTGCCCATATTTTTTATATCATAAGAAAGACAGCGACTCAAACAATAGCACGAGGGTGCCTTCCATTTTGTAGTCTCATTATGAAATTCATTCTAAGTGAAGGTGCTACTCCTCCCTCAGTTGGGAAAATAATTGCTCGTCCTCAACCAATCTCTATATCCACTCTACAAGCTAGCAGAAGTCATTCATCCAAAACTCCAAAGAGTGCACATTTCTCTCCTGCTACTCCTTCTACTCCTGAGCCAGATTCACATGTACATGCCACCCATGTATCACAATAACCTAGCACTACACAAGCATAGTCTGCCCCTCAACCTGATAGGTTGGAGATGCTATTTGAGAATCTCCACAAGCGCCTTGAGGAATTGGAAAAGACTCTCAGAGAAGGCCAAAGAGAGCAGTCAAAGAGAATGGCAGTCATGCAGGACCAGATCGATGTTTTAGCAGCACAAGTTGATAGCATTTTCACCAAGTTACAACAGTGACCCTTTGGCCATTCCGGTTAAAAAGGGGGAGAATTTTTGGGCTAGCACTTGAGGGGGAGTGCTTATTTGAGGGGTAGTTTCATAATCCTTACTGCTTTTGTCTATAGTTTTGTTATCGGTTGTTATTATAGGTCCTAGTCTTGGTTTGGATTAAACTCATAACTCTTGAATGTTTTTAATACTTGGTTTATATATTGATGATGTTTATTCAGTTTATAGTGTTTGTTATGTTTATCTGTTTGTACCCATGTTGCTTATGTAAGCTTTAAGGGTTTGTTTGTATGCACACTTGTAGGCCTTTGTGGTTTGTGCCATGCTTTATGCAGCCTTTGTGCTTTGTTAAATCAGTACTTCTAACCTAATGCTATGCATTCCTTTTTAAGTACTGTCACTCTTGTGCCCGTGTAGGATTTTTCCTAGATGCACATACTTCATGAATTGTGCATTGGTTGAGTGTTGGTCATTCAAGTGATTTGCCTTGGGTTTATCATCTTGAATGTCCGGATGTTCATTCCAAGTGTGAATGAGCATTGTGATCACTTGGTTAAAGTGATTACCTGTTTTTGGTCTTGCCATGGTTTATTGCTTTACTCCATTGTGCTTGATCGCATTATGCTTGCTCTATTTGCATTACAAGTTTTCTGCATACAATGAACTTATTGTGTTGTTGTGTTTCAGGAGTTACTTGTTCTTATGGTTCTAAAACTTCACAGATTCTAGAGTTAGGTGTGAGTGAGTTTTCCAACTGTTCCCAACTCACGCGTTAAGTCTAGAGTTTGTTTTAGGGTTTTGTCACGGAATAGCCAAAGGGGGAGATTGTAAGGTTGAAATTTATCAACCATCTTGTTGGCTTTATTCTGTGCCAATTTGCTTGTAATTTAAGCACTTAGTAACCCTGTATTTAGGTGAGATTATTGTAAGGGTAGTGTGTGAGAAGATGTGAAGAAAAGCTCAAGTTTGTGCAAAGAAGCAGAGTTTCGCGGCTAGGACTCGCGGCTTACTCGCGACTGGTAAGCCGCCAAATGCAGGCACGTGAGATGCACACAGGGGAGCTGAAGGGTCGCGCCAGCTGTCGCACTACAGGACAAAAGTCTCAGGCTGGCCAGGCTATTACTTCGCGACTTGAACTCGCGACTTGGACAAGCCGCGAGGTCAAGCCGCCAACTTGCCCTGTTTGGCAAAAACTATCTATTCGTATTCCAAACACACACCACTATATATAGACCTTTATACCCACTAAATTGAGAGAGCTTCCAGAGAGAATTTTGTGAGAGAAACCCTAGAGAAAAACAAGATTGCCTCATCCCCAATCTTTACCTTAGAGACTATACAAATTCCTCTACTCTCTTCCTCTCCATTGTCACATCCTTGAGAGGTCATTGACCAAATCCTTATCTCGCCACACCCACGTCTGTGAGAAGGTTCATTTGGTGCTAAGGGAAGCAGTTTGGAAGGAACCAATATACATTGGTTGATGCTATGGTTTAGTAGCGGAATCAGGGAAGCTAGAAAAGAAAAAGGTTCGGCGCAACCTCGTTGGAGCAGGAAGCTTGGAGGGCTTAGGTACCTAGGTAGATTAGGCTTGGAGGGTCTATTGTTGTTCATGAATCCCAACTACATTTTCTAGTGGATTATTGACCGCTTGGAGGGTGGCAGAGAGGTTTTACGCCGAGGACTTCGGTTTCCTCTTCGATAACACATCGTGTGTTGTCCGTGTGTTTGCATCTTCCTTCTCTTTAACTTTGCCTTATATTTACTGTTGTGGATGTGTTTATATTTGGCTTAGATTGTTTATCAATTCTGTTATAAGCTTGTTATCATGTTCCGCACATTAATTGTTTGATATAAAGCTTGAATTTGTAATTTTGTAATTGGGGGTCCAAACGTTCAAAGGTGTTTTACACGCTTTTTGAACTTTCAATCTACAACGTTTTTCTTTATGAAAATCATTTTTTTTATATACAAAAACCAGATCTTTTATTTCTTCATATTAAACACTTGTTTTTTTTTTTTTTTTTTTTTTTTTTTGGATTCCAGTTTGTTCAACTGGTAAAGTCTCTGATGGTTAAATAAGAAATCTAGAGTTCAATCCCTGCTTATATCAAAAACAATTTGTTGTCTTGATCTGATGATAAAAATCTATCATTAGAAGCTGATGCCATAGGTTAAAACTCTCTCAAAGAAAAAAAAAACACTTATTTTTACTTTTTTTTTTAGTAAACAGTAATACTTATTATAATACACACGAAAATAATAATAACACTTATTTTTACTTAAATAAAACAAATCTACTATTTCTTCATTTAAAACACTTGTTTTACTTATATAAAATCTACATCTAATATTTTCTTAATAAAAATGCTTTCTATTTGTTACTGTGGCGGGCAAAAATAAGTTAGACTAGCTTTTTTCCTCACACAATTAATTTTTAGAGATGGGATGCTAATCAACCTTTAATACCCTTACTGAAATGAATTGGATTAACTACAAATGAAAGGATCAACATTAAGCATAAGTGTATAGGATGAGAGTTGGTCAAAAAGAGCCTCGAGAGGCTTATATTATGTTCCTCGGGTTTGGTCTGAGATATTGGTTACACTTGTTCTTGGATTATAATCACACTCTTATATTGCCTTTCTTTCTTTAATGTCACTATACCCTTGCTACAGAGGTATTTTCGCCTTATATAGCCTCTCAGGTCGTATCTTAGCCTTCCACTTGGAAGATTTGGGTTTGTTTCCCTTGATACTTTTCCCATCAGGACTTCATTGGAAGGCTTCTATGCTATGCTATGAGCTGTGATGACACTATTCAGGGGTCATTTCCTCATTAATGTGGCCAACCAAGTGGGTTCAGAGCATTGAATGCGGAGGTGATGGATGCTTTTTCAACTCTCTTCCCTTCTTTGCTTGCTGACAAATCTCCCTCCTCTTCCTCAGTTTATTCCTGATGGTCTTCAAAACTGGTCTTTGGTCCTTTTGAGGACAAAAGAGTATCCCCGGGCATTACAGTCTCCCTAGGCTTATGATTAGTTGTTTATATTTTTCTTGAGGGCCTGCTGTCAGTGCCTTCTGAGGTCTGTGCTTCTAACATTGGGCTTCTCTCTTTTGGCCTTGTCCTCAGATTCTCGTCCTCCTACAGTACCCACCCCCCCAAAAGCTCACTTCTTGTTCTTTCTAGGGAAGGTTGGTTTTGATAAATTTGGGGAGGCATTTGGCATGTTCTAGATGCATTCCCACGTAGGGGTGTCTTTTCAACTTACTTGAGACACGCTCCTGACGCTTCGGAATCCATGACGCAAAAGTAAATGCAGTTGACAGCTCCCTGTTCCCCACATTCTATGGTGAGTTTGTGATCCTACGGTCCCCATAATTCATTTCAAAGGAGCGGGAAAATTGCCGCTCCTTTCTTAGCCCCTATAAAAGGAGGGGATGGGGTGACTTTTCCCCATTTTTACCTTTAGCAGAGAAAACATTTTCCCCCTTCCAGATAACTTGTTTGAGGAGCCCTTTCTCTTCGGTTTCTTTGTAAGTGTCTTATTATTCTTCTTTTTATTAGAGTTAAGATCTCTTTTCTTTCTTATTTTTCTTAACAATGGGTAGGTTCTTTAGCTTAGTTGACACCCTCGAGCACAAGGAAGAGTTTAAGAAACGGTATAGGATTCCTAGTGATGTCACCATAGAACATTGCCACTTAGGAAAGTGGCATGAGAAAAGGCCTTCCAAGGCTATAGTAATTCCAATGATAGAGTTTATAAAAAGGGGAATGAGAATTCCCATGGGTAGGGTAACTAGGGATTTTTTGTGTCTTTTCAAACTCTGTCCCATTCATTGTGCCCCCAACATGTTTAGGATATTAGGTAGTGTAGATGTGATAAACGAGAAAATGGGTGTAAACTTCACTCATCATGATGTAAATTGGGTATACAGTTGCCAAAATAATAAGGAGGCACGATATTACCTGAAAACTAGGGTTCCCGCCGTTAGGCTAATTTCTTACCTCCTTGAGACCAATAAAGGCATGGACGAGGATTTTCTTATCGTTTCAGGGGAGTGGTATGATGGACTGCACTACCTAACCAAGGATGGTAAACTAGGTGGAGTGGCTTAGGAATACCCTAAAGGTTTTAAACTTTCAGTTGCTAAGAGATGATTTTTTTTTCCCTTTTTTTCTTTATCCCATTCCTTACCCTTTTCTCTGTTATCTTTTCTTCAGATAAGAAGGCCACCGCCAAGAGATGAAGCTTGGTGAATTTCGACGAGCTCAATCGAATCCTAAAATTTGAGATATTTCTCCATCACGACAGCCAACTTCGAGTTGCGCACGTCATCCTCAACTTCAAGCCTATCTCCACTTGTTTCCAGATCTCAAAGCACATAATCAAGGCTAAAGACCCTCGTCTTGTTAGGGTGGACGTGGCCGTTGAAGGATTCATCCGGAAAGCTCCTCTTGCTAGAACCCAATTCATTAAGCTCCCCACACACCAGGTTGCCCAACTTATAGCCGAAGGTGAAGAGATTATCCCATCTGAGGACGAGGCCGAGGTTTAATCTGAAGAGGCCGAAGAAGAGAGTTTTGGAAGCTTGGTCCATGAAGAAGTTTTTGAAGTTTTCTACCATCCCGACGTGATCGAGGACGCAACGACAACATCCATTCCAGTTGTTGTTGCCGTTAGTACTAACCAGGGGGTCACTGAGTCTTTTGCTGACTTATTATCCCTGCTAGTCTTATGCTGGTGATGCCACTCCTAAGGTCCCTATAGTGCCAAGGCCTTCTACCCCTGCTCCTTCTCTTTTTTCTCATAAAGAGTCTGGTCCACCCACTCCTCGGCAACATGGGTTGCTTGCGTTGCATATTTAAAAAAAAAAAAAAAAAAAGAGGTTAGTGATACTAATTAGGCCTCTAAGCAAATAACAAAGGGGTGCACTTGCACAAATTAGAGTAAGAAAAGATGTGCACATACTTGGGCTAAGTCCCTCTTTAGTGAGAGGAACATTTCATGCTTCTTCAAATTACAAAGCTCAGCCATGTCTTGAGGCAGCAGAAGCACTTGCTCCATGGAGTTGGCAACGTAGCCTGCCCTCCCATTGTCAAAATCTCGGATGGAGGAATCCAAGGTGAGGGAAGCTCCATCCAAGACCAAGGGAGGGTTCCAGTTCGAAACCTGAGGGCGTTATTCTAGAGCAATCTCAGCGACTTCTCCACCCCACCTTTGTTGTGACCGGGTGGCCTTGGGACCCCTAGTTTGCTCGGGAGGGGCCTCTTCTTGGATCTTGCCCTCCTCGATGATGCCCTTCCTTGCCTTCTTATCTCGTTTTCTCTTCTTGTCAACTGGATCATGCCAATTATAGCGGGCAAAAATAAGTCAAACTTGTTTTTTTCCTCATACAATTAATTTTTAGAGATGGGATGCTAATCAACCTTTAATACCCATATTGAAACGCATGTATTGGATTAACTACAAATGAAAGGATCAACATTAAGCATAATTGTATAAGATGAGAGTTGGTCAAAAAGAGCCTCGGGAGGCTTATATTATGTTCATCGGGTTTGGTCTGAGATACTGGTTACACTTGTTCTTAGATTATAATCACACTCTTATATTGCCTTTTTTTCTCTAATGTCATTGTCCCCTTGCTACAGAGGTCTTTCCGCCTTATATAGCCTCCCAGGTTGTATCTTAGCCTTCAACTTTGAGGGTTTGAGTTTGTTTCTTTTGATACTTGTCCCATCAAGACTTCATTAGAAGGCTTCTATACCATGTTATGAGTTGTGATGACATTGTTCAAGGATTTGGGTTTGTTTGTTATTCAATTATTTATTATTATTATTATTATTTACATTACTTAATTCATGTGTCATCACGTTAATTTGTCCTCGACTAAGCTTGCCAAGTCTATCAAATTAAAAGGCATATCACCAATTTGAACTAACTTATACACAAATTACACTGTGTTGAAACAACACTTTTTTTAATGAACAATTTATAAATATAATTACCATTAAGATTAAAAGTCAACATTAAATGGCATTTTGGGTTAGATTTATCTCCTGAGTTTGAGAAGAAAAAGTTCAAGTGTTACATTGAGCATATCATTATCTATTAAGTATAGTCAATGTTTGAACAAGTCCATTGTTAAAATAAATAAATTAAAAAAAATCTTAACGTTGACTATACACACACGAGCGACTGAGTCGTAATTAATTGATGCAGTGTATTATTTTAATTTGCATTGCGTTTCCTTGTGTTTAGATTTTTGTAACAGATACTTTGTTATAAGTCTTGTTTTTATTCTAAATAAATTAGTTACTTAACTAGATAGTTACTCAAGCCTATGTTGTAATTCTAGTCAATTAGCATGCAATTTTGTCTTTGTAAAAACAAGGCAAAACTATTTTAATTGTAATCAGATTTTATTCGAATTCTAATGTACACCCAAGAGCTATCCATTTTAATGGCCACATCTAAGTAACCCATGATTAACGCACAACAGCATTATTTCATCGCCTCCAGAACCAGAATTCCTCAGCAGGCCTTTGGGTTAAAACCAAGGAAGTTAATTTCGTACCGTACCGGCCGGTACCGCCGGAATTTGCCATACCGGTGCTTTGGCCGGTACAGAAATGCTCTTGTTTCGTTTCGGTTTAGATACTGGCTGTACCGGAGCCGTTTCGGACATACCGGGATAAATACCGGGTTTCGGCCGGAAAATAGATACCGGGCGAAACAGAAAAAAACTCAGAAAACTCCCAAATTTTAAGATCCACCTCGTCAATCTTACCTCAGGTTCTTCTTCGTATTTGTCTCTGCTACGCATTTCTTCTTCTTTTCCTTTGTTTCGCCGGCCTCTGTTTGTACAGCCGCTTCATCTTCTTCATTTATTTCTCAGCGTGGTCTGTCTCTGTTTTTAGTTTTGGAACACTCACCTGAACGTAGAAACAAGAATGAAAAAAAGCAAGTGACAAGATTCAAAGCAAAACGTGTGGAGGTGAAAAAAAGAATGAAAAAAAAATAAATAAAAGACTAATGGGCTACAGCTGTTAGCAAGATGTGTGGAGGTGAAAAAAACGAATGAAAAAAAAAAAAAATCCTAATGGGTTGGGACTTTCCAGTAGTTGACCCTATAGGTGTAGTACTTGGAAACTCTAGGCATTTTAAATAATAAAAAATTTATTGGTTAACGTAAACCATTTTAATTTTTTTAAAGGTTTAAATTTTTTATTTTAGCTATGGCTTTATTATTGTAACATATATTTTTGTATTTTGATGAAGTTAAAATAGCTATATAGCTATTTAGCTTCACTATAGCTAATGCTCTAACTCTACCAAAACATATAAAAAGTTGTCAAAGTGATATATTGAGTTATTAGAAATATAATTTTGTATATTGTATAAAATAGTAAAAAATAGCGGTAAACCCGAAACGGTACACCGGTATTGACCGGTATCCGAAATATATCGTACCGTTGGCCAAACCGGTACAGCCTCCGATACGGTATTGACTTCCTTGGTTAAAACGTTCATTTATATATCAAACTATTTTGTAAACATATTTCATTTTCCAAACCATGTAAGAAGGAAAAATTTTGGCATAGTGACAGATTAACAAAATTAATTTTTAAACTTCATTATTAGATATTATATAGAGTAAAATTAAAGTAGCGACTTCAAATGCAAAGCCCTCCATCTATGAGGAACAGTGTCATCAGTCAAACCATTATTTTGAGACACAATCAGTTTTGTAACTACAGAAACTACAAAAACACAACATTTGATGTAGTATTTTTTTATGTATTTTTTATTCGAAATACTGATATTTTATTAATAGCTAGAAGAGCTTATTACATCATGGGCAAGAGCTTGCTCAAGAAAGCAAGGGTTCTCCTCTATCCAAGTAATAAAATCAACAACGCTCAAAGCGTGTTTAGCTAATAGGTGGGCTGGTCTATTATACTGTCTCCTAACGTGGGAAAACTCTACCCCACGAAAGTCTTTACTCAGTTCTAGCATTCCTTGTATAATAGAAGCCACAGAGGAGGGCGGGTCTGAAGTCTCACATAAGGCCCTGTGGATAATAAGCGAGTCACCCTCCAAGATTAAGTTGTGGATTCCTATATCCTTTGCGAAAATCAAGCCTGCTTCGTGTGCTAAGGCCTCTACCTCCACGGCACCCAACGGTGCAAGAATTTTCTTACTCATTGCAGCCTCAAGCCGACCCTTATCATCTCTGATAATGACTCCAACTCCCACTGCTCGTTGACTTGTAAAAACCACCGCATCCACATTCACCTTGAAAACATTACTTGGAGGTGGGATCCACGTACTCCTGACTTCGGCCACTGATACTGTGCTTTCCATGCAAGCATTTGCTTCTATAAACTCCTCAGTATACTGCATTGCCTAACTGACCAGCTCCTTGCCATGCCGCCGCTTGCCACCATGCCTTGTTACGTTTTGATTATGCCATATTGCCCATGCCCTGCACACCAGTTTGGCTACCACGTCCACTTGAGCTCTTTCCTCCATCATCACACCCCACAGTAAATCGTAGAAAGACTGTACTCTCTCATACCGTGAGGCCACAGCTATTTTTGAAAAAGACCACACTTCTTTGGCACTTGGGCAGGACCATAGCAAATGACCCGTAGTCTCAGCATCCCTCCTACATGCATCACATATTTGGTCTTGGACCACTCTACGTCGCATGAGATTTGCCTTCGTGGGAAGACTATCTTTGCATGCCCTCCATGCAAAGTGGTGCACTTTGTGAGGCAGGGGTAGGGCCCACAGTTTATTCCAAAACAATCTCACTTGGCTACGCTCCGAACTGGCACCCTGTTCACCATTATCCGAGAGTCTCATAGCTAATTTATAGGCACTCTTGACGCTGAACTTTCCATCAGAAGCTTCAGCCCCAATCGACCTGTCAGCGGGAAGGCGAAAGCTCAATGGTATTCCTTTGATCATCTCAGCTTCGTGGGGAAGGAAAAGAACATCCAAAATACTAGACTTCCAGACTTCCAGCTTGCCGTGGCGTAATCAATCAACTCACTGACTCTTGTGTCTTGGTACAAAAACTGTCTGGGTGAAACAACTTTGAAAGTGGACGGTGATGGTAGCCATTTGTCCTCCCAAATACGAATATCACTCCTGTTCCCCACTCTCCACCTTATACCCTCCCTCACCAAATTTTGAGCAGCCATTATACTACGCCAGGAGAATGAAGGGTTGTTTCCTAGGGAAGCCTCGATGAAATTACACCGTGGGAAGTATTTTGCCTTGAGCACCCGGTAAACCAAAGAGTTATGGTTTGTTTGGAGCTGCCACCCTTGTTTAGTTAGGAGCGCCAAGTTAAATTGTTTAAGTGTCTTGAAGCCCAAACCACCATTATGCTTTGGCTCACACAATTTCTCCCAACTTAGCCAAGCTATTTTCTTCTCATTCTCCTTCTGTCCCCGCCAGAAATTCCTTATCATGCTTGTTAACTCCTCGCATAAAGCATCCGGTAATTTAAAGCAGCTCATAGTGTATGTTGGTATGGCTTGGGCCACCGCCTTGATTAGCACTTCTTTACCAACTTTGGACAACGTCTTCTCCTTTCAACCTACTAGCTTTTACGAATCTTCTCCTTAATCTCATTGAATGTGCTCCTTTTATTCTTCCCCACCAAAGACGGCAAACCCAAGTATTTCTCATATTGCTTTATTACCTAGGTTCCAAACCTTTGTTTTATCTCCTCATGGATTTCATGGGGGGTGTTCCAGCTGAAAAACAAGGATGTTTTGCCCCATTCAGCTGCTGTCCCGAAGCTTGTTCATATACTTTTAGAATTTGTTGGGGGGCATCACATTCTAGCAAGGAGGCTTTGCAGAAAATGAAGCTATCGTCTACAAAGAACAGGTGAGATAATTTCGGGCCACTACGAGAAATTATTAGGTCAATCGGGGAGGATTGTTGAAATGGTCTTTTTTGGTTCTCCCAACCAATAAAATGTTGTTATTACCTAATGATTTATTCTTTTGTTTTTATATACTGATTAGAAAGCTGACTCATACACTTATATAGGTGACATCATTTCATTGGTTGGGAGGATCACTTCAACAATCCTCCGGTGAACCTAATAATTTCTCAACACATGCATTGCATTAATAATAAAATTTTCGAAAGCATTAAAACACAAGTCAGGTGTTAAATTATCGATTACTCAAAAAACTTAAGTGGTTGAGATATACTGAATTTAATCACTTAATAATAATTTCACACATGCTACCTTAATAATCATTGGAATTCTTGGATCTCCCTCTCTATGATTTTTTAACGAAATATAATAGTTGGCTATTGTGACTATTGGAGACAACGTCATTGGGAGGGTATTTTCACTGTTTCGAAAATTGGAGACGGTGTCGTTTGAAGGTCAATTCACTGTTATGAGTCTTATGACCGTTGGGGATGACATCATTTTGAGGTGGGCACTCAGCACTCAGTTATTGTAGCCAATTTACTGCTTTAACTTTTCCTATGTGCCAAATTGAGACATCTGTTAATCTGCCGTTTAAACTGACTAACGTCAATCATGTGATAAATGGTTAAATTCACCGGTTGTAACCGATTGAGAGAAAGAGAAACAAGGTTCAGATTCAGTTTGATAGAGAGAGAAACTCAGAGGAGATAGAACCATGGCATCACCAAAGTGAGAACTGCCGTCGCCGATCTAAAAATTGGGGTCGCCAATCTCACCGTTCGTGGTCTTCATATGTTCCACTTAGACATGGCAAAACGGGCGGGTCGGGTCGGGTTCGGGTCGGGTCAGGTTGACCCGTATTTTTCACATGAATTAATTTTTTTTTTTTTTTTTTTTTTTTATATTGAAAACAACATGTATTTATTATTTGGAAAGTTATGCAACAAATTACTTAATGTAAAATGCATTATTTTGAATTCACCACTTATATCAAGAATGAACTCAGTTAAGCTTATTAATACTTATTCAACAATTTTAAAATTATACAAATCCTAACATTACTATCTAAAACAAAATAACACAAAGATAAGTAAGATACACAAGTTTTATTTCTACACAATATCAACATTCCAAATATAAAACAAAATTACAAATGACTTATTGGATAACTCATTTGATGAAGAATAAAAACATATAAGAAATTTACAATCTTGAAAATTAATTTTATAATTTATTATCAGTTGTGGTTGACACTCTATTTCAATTTGAGATATACTTTAAAATTTGACTGCTTACTTATTTATACATAGTCTCTTTTATGAATATCATATTATTGTTAAGCAACACACACTCTAGGAAATATCATAATTTATTTTGAAAAGCCATTTATTTTGGACATAAATTATTAAAAAATAGGTCAAAGTATTCATAATTTATGCTAATTTGATACTTTAGCTTCACTATTTTCACACTTGTGAATGTTTCTCACATGTCTACAATTTTAAATCTATGTTTTTAACTCTACTGTAACCAGATTATCTTGACATATACTTTGCTATTTGATATCTAAAAATATTTACTCATTACATGTTCAACCATTTATCTTTCAATTAATTTGCATGTAATTATGTAAATGTATCAATTGTTTCCTTAAAGTTCACAATAAACAATTAAACCAATATTGTCTTAGTTTTACTATTTTTTTACCCAAAAAAAAAAAAAGTTTTAAAAAAATGGTTCGGGGTCGGGTCGGGTTGACCCGCAAAAAACACGGATCGGGTCACGGGTTAACCCGTTTTTGCTTCGGGTAAAAAAAAAATCGGGTTCGGGTCGGGTATTTTTCGGGTCGGGTCAGGAAATTCTGACCTGTTTTGCCATGTCTAGTTCCACTCCTTCTCTATCCCGTTCTTTGTGTTTGGTTGCGGAGAATAACCGGAAGGAAAAGAGAAAACATATTGGAGTTTTGGGCTTTTGCACTACCTTAATTTTAGTTTTTTTTTTTTTTTTGGTTCAATTTCATGAAAGGGTTTCTCCAAAACCTTTGCCAATTTTGAAATAAAGAAACCCTTTGGACTTTCTTTTTGTTCTTTTGTTTGTTTAATAAATTGAAACTCGTTCGGTGCTTTTGCACTACCTGGAGTAAATCAAATTTTTTCTTTAAGCTTCATTTTATCACTACACTTCGTGTGTCAGATGATGCACTGAATCATAAAGCATGCTCTGCAAAACTTCGGGTGTAAATCAAAGACAAAGTACACTGATTATTTGCCCAGAACAAAGGCCTATATGTTTTCCAAGAAAATAAAAGAAATATGAAATCAAAGGCTGTTTGTTTGCTGAGAAAATGACAGAAAAAGGGTGAGAAAAAATAAAACCCAAAATCCTAGATTAGTGACATGTTCAACCAATGTTGGCTGTCAAACAGCAGGACCACGAACGCCCAAAGTGCAGATCCTCTCTCCTCTCAATTTCTCTATCTCAGTTGCAACTGGGAAATTTTAATTTTCACATGACTGTGACTGATGTTAGTTTAAACTGAAAACTAACGTAGGGCTTAATTTGGCACATGTGTGAAGTTTAAAGAGTAAATTAGTTAAAATAAAAGTTTAAGAGGTGTAATAGCACTAGCTCAAAGTTTAGGTGGCATTTAGGCATTTTTCCCAATTTGAAAAACAATATTGCCTGCATTTATGTATGTTTAATTACTTCTTTTTTACTTTTTTCTTCTTCAAATAATAATTGAAAATGATTTTTGGTCATTTAATGTAAAGAAAATAGCCAAAAATACAAAACTACACCGTGCTTTGGGAAGAGGGGGGGGGGGGGGGGGCACAAGTAGTGCAATTTTGAGAGACTAAGAGCATTCCCATCAGGTGTGCCAAATGCCAAAGCATTTGGCACACCAAACACCAAAAATCCTCTCTCATGAGGTGTGCCAAATGCCAAAACATTTGGCACATATGAACAGTTCCGTTCTAAAAATGGAACGGTACGGCCAGAAATGCTATATGTAAAAATTAATTTTTTAATGATTTTCTCTCTCCTCTCTCTGGCATTTTATCTCCTTTTTTGTCTCTCTCTCTCTCTCGTCCGCCTCCTTCACTTTTCTCTCAGCCCTTCTCTCTCCTCTCTCTCTCTATCTCAGCCTCTCTCACAATCCGCCACAGTGATCTCTCCACCCGCAGCTCACCTCATCCACTCGCCAGCAGCTCACCTCCTCCACTCACCAAGTAGCTCGCCTCTCCTCCGGTACCAACGCCGCCCGCCTCCACCGACGCTGCTTGCCTCCACCGATGCCGCTCGCCAAGCAACTTGCTTCGCCTTCGCCGATGCCGCTCCAAGCAACCTGCTTCCGCTGAAATCTGCCCGATCTCACTAAGATCTGATTCCCTTTATTTGTTTGGATTGTTTATGGTTGATTTTGGGGGTTGGATCTGTCCACCGACGCTGCTCGCCTCCGCCGATGCCGCTCGCCAAGCAACTTGCTTCGCCTCTGCCGATGCCGCTCCAAGCAACCTGCCTATCCACACCTCGCCTCTCTCTCTCTCTCTCTCTCTTTTGGTGGTTGTGGCAATATTTCTAATGGTGGTTGGTTGTGGGTATTGTTGGTGGTTGGCTGATTATGGTTGAAGGTGGTGGGTTGATCGGGTTGTGGGTGTGAGGTTTGGCGGCGGCAGCGGGTGGGTCGGCGGTGGGTGGGTGTGTGGGATGCGGCGGGTCGGTGGTGGGTTGTGTTTTTTGTTTTTGTTTTTCTGTTTTGGTGGTTGTGATTCGAGTGGTTGTGGGTTGATTTTCATGGGTTGTGATGGGCTGATGTTGGTGGGTGCGGCGGTTGTGGGTTGATTTTGGTGGTTTTCTTTTTTTGTTTTTTCTGGTGGTTGTGGCCGCAACAATTTTTCTGGTAGTGTTTTATTTTTATTTTTTATAAGGTGGTGTTGGTGGACGTAGGTTTGTGCCGGTGGTGGCTATCGGTGTTGTTGCGGCAGTGGTTGTTGGTGGCAGTGCTGGTTGTGCCGTTGTTTGTTGTTGTTGATGTTGTTGAAGATGATGATATATTATTTTAATGTGTTGGAAATATTATTTTAATGTATAGAATTGAAGAATAGAACATCTGATAAATGGTATGTTGTAAAATGATATGTTAAAATGATAAAGTAGGTGTTTGGTGTGTCAAAATGGTATTTTTTTTATAGAACAACTTATGAGAATGCTCTAATGGGAGGATTCAATTGAAGAATTTTTTTTTTTTTTTTTTTTTTTTTGAGAATGTTCAATTGAAGAAAATTGAAAGCTAGAGAATTGAATTGAATAAAATTGAAATTATAGAATTTAATTCAATTTTAAGTAAAGTTAGAGGGTGAAAATTTTAATCTAAACCCGTATTTTATAATGATGATATGAAAATATATTGACTTTCAAAAGCTTACACAGCAGCCTAAGAGAGAGCCAATAAAAAAATTGAAAGCCTTTATTGTGCTTGTGTGTATATGTAGCTAGCCTAGTATAAATAAAAAAAATTATTTTGTTTTTATTTTTGTCTTGTTGGTAGATAATTGCATCTTAATGTATTTAGATACAACGATTTTATGTATTTATAATTTTTTAATATTATATCAATGTGGAAGTTTTTTATTTATATTCCAACCTCCACTAGTTTAAAATCCTAGGTCCGTCCCTGTGTAAAACAAAACATATATAGATGATGTATAGCAAAGTAGAAAAGGCAACAATCATGTAGGTGACTTAAGATCCAAGCGTTAGTAATAGTATTTGTTTATACACCAAGTCAAAAATAGGACTAGTCATGATCCCATTCGAAGATTCTAATTTCTAAGGAGTTCAGTTTGATTTGTTCACATGGTAATTTAAGCCAACCTAATCAATCCAATTAATTGAAAATTTGGGGGCAAAAAAATTCAAATTCGGGGTGCTTGACTTTGTAATTTGGTAGACCTGGTAAATATTGAGGAGGACAACTTAAAGTAAGCGCATTCAAAATGGTGAAACTACAAACATTTAAAGAAGGGAAAAAATTACTAAAAAATAGAAATAGCACAGAGTTTTTTATTTATATTCCAATCCTCCACTAGTTTAAAATTCTAAGTCCGTCTTTGTGTAAAACAAAACATATATAGATGATGTATAGCAAAGTAGAAAAGGCAACAATCATGTAGGTGACTTAGGATCTCAGCGTTAGTAATAGTATTTGTTTATACACCAAGTCAAAAATAGGACTAGTCATTATCCCATTCGAAGATTCTAATTTCTAAGGAGTTTAGTTTGATTTGTTCACATGGTAATTTAATTCAACCTAATCAATCCAATTAATTGAAAATTTGGGGGGAGGGGAAAATTCAAATTTGGGGTGCTTGACTTTGTAATTTGGTAGACCTGGTAAATATTGAGGAGGACAACTTAAAGTAAGCGCATTCAAAATGGTGAAACTACAAACATTTAAAGAAAAGAAAAAAATTACTAAAAAATAGAAATAGCACAGAGCTCTTGTCTGTATTCAAGTTCAACCATGGCTCTCTCCAACACACTACCTTCTTGCCTTTTTCAACCTCAAAAACTCCAATCTCTTCTCTTCTTCTTTTTGTTGCTACTTCCCCCTGTATTGTCAATTTCCTTTAACTTAACTAGTTTCAACGACACTTACATTAACTTCACAGGTGATGCATTCTCAGACTCAGATGGTTATATCCAAGTCACAGAGGCGACACGCCAGAAGAATATCACAGACAGTGTTGGTCGTGCCACATATAAGGAACCGGTGAGGCTTTGGGAAAATAGGACAGGGAGGCTCACAGACTTCACTACTCACTTCTCCTTTAAAATTGAAGCTACTAATCCGGATTGGTCTGCTGATGGGCTTGCCTTCTTCATCAGAGCAAACGGTTCTAACGTCCCTTACAACAAGACAAAGGTTGGGGGCGGGGCTCTCGGACTATTAGATTTTGCATTGGATAACAGCACCCAAAATGAAATTGTTGCTGTTGAGTTTGACACCTTCAGAAATGACTTTGATCCAAGTGATAATCATGTAGGAATCGATGTCAATTCCGTTAAATCGAAGGCAAGTAAGTCATGGCCCAGAAGAAGTATTTCGAACGGTGAAACATTAAATGCATGGGTAAGTTATAACTCAACAACCCAAAATCTTAGCGTGTTCCTTACTTATGCTATTAATTCAGTCTCAAACGGGACTACTAGTCTTTTTTATATTGTTAACTTGAAAGATGTTTTGCCGGAATGGGTTAGCGTTGGTTTCTCTGCTGCAACAGGCGCGGGGGCTGAGTTCCATACAATACTTTCTTGGTCATTCAATTCAACTTTAGCGGTAGAAGATGGGAGCCAGAAAAATAATTTGGGATTGGGGATTGGTTTAGCAGTAAGTTCAGCTGTAGTGTGTTGCGCTTTAGGTGTACTTTGGTTTATTTTTCGGAGAAGAAGGGCCAGTAGGAACACAGAAGATTTGGGTGATGATGACAATATGGATATTGAATTTGAAAAAGGAACAGGGCCAAGAAGGTTCACATACCGTGAACTTCTGAATGCAACAAACAACTTTACTGAACAAGGGAAGCTTGGAGAAGGAGGATTTGGAGGCGTTTACAAAGGTTTGTTAAGTGAATCCAATATAGAAGTTGCGGTTAAGAGGGTCTCAAGAGGATCAAAGCAGGGAAAAAAGGAGTACATGTCAGAAGTGAAGATCATTAGCCGTTTGAGACACAAGAATTTAGTTCAACTCATTGGTTGGTGCCATGAACAACGTGAGTTACTTCTTGTATATGAATACATGCCTAATAAAAGCCTTGATTCTCATCTATTTGGAGCAAAGATTACGCTAACATGGCCAATAAGATACAAAATAGCCCAAGGATTGGCTTCTGCACTACTATACCTTCATGAAGGGTGGGAGCAGTGTGTGGTACATAGAGATATAAAGTCTAGCAATATCATGTTAGATTCAAATTTCAATGCCAAACTCGGTGATTTTGGTCTTGCAAGACTTGTAGACCATGAGTTGGGCTCACAAACTACTGTTTTGGCAGGCACTATGGGCTACCTAGCCCCAGAGTGTGTCACCACTGGTAGGGCTTCAAAAGAATCTGATGTTTATAGTTTTGGGGTAGTTTCTCTGGAAATTGCTTGTGGTAGAAAGCCGGTTGAGCCACAAGCAGAACCTAGCAAGGTCAGGCTAGTGGAGTGGGTGTGGGACCTTTATGGAAAAGACAAACTTCTTGAAGCTGTTGATGAGGGATTAGGTATGGAATTTGATAAAGAGCAAATTGAGAGTTTGATGGTAGTTGGATTGTGGTGTTGCCATCCCGATCCCACTATTAGACCCTCTATAAGGCAAGTAATACATGTACTTAATTTTGAAGCTCCTTTGCCCAACCTTCCATCAAAGTTTCCAATACCAATGTATTTTGGGTCTTCAATGCACCTGTGTGATTTCTCCAATACGTCACCTATTCCTACTGTGTCAGAAGATCAAACACAATTTTCAGGTAGCAGTTGTTCAACTAATTCATCTATGTTAGCTGGCTCAAGCAAACCTCTTCTGAATTTAGGCAAAGCTGATGTGGAGTTAACTTCAATTACTCATTGATATGCATGATTATTCAAATTTCTGTAATAAAGTTGAAAGCATTCATTTTTTATTATTTTAAATTCATTTTTTTTTTTTTTGAAGGCATTTTAAATTCAATGTTGGGTGTTTTTACTGAGATTGATAACCGAATTAAACCTATAGCTTTATACACAATATTTCATATTGGGTTGATGTATTTTATTCTTTTGTAACATACTAAGAAATGCACATGACTTCTCAAAAAAAAAAAAAAAAAGAAAAAAAGAAAAAAGGTTATGCACATTAATTAAAAATGGACAAGGCATGGCATGCCTAAAATTTTGTTGTATATGTTGATAAAATTCCAGCAGACAAGAAGTATTTTCATAATGTTGACTATACACAAAGTGAGTGACTCAGTCGTATTTAATTGATGCAGCGTATTATTCTAACTTGCATTGTGTTTCCTTTTTTTTTTTTTTGAGGGTGTGCATTGTGTTTCCTTGTGTTTAGGCTTTTGTAACAGATTTTTTTTTTATTTTTATTTATAAGAAATACGTCAACTTTATTAAGAAGAATGAAACATGAATACATCTTGAGCCATAGCGGCCTCAATAATGGATGGATTTTCCTCAATCCAAGTTACAAATGAGTCAAGATTTTTGGCGTATTGAGCCAGAATGTGGGCTGGTCTATTCCCTTGGCGGCGCACGTGAGAAAACTGTGCTGCTCTAAAGTCTTGGAGTCTACATAAGCATGCTGCGACGACATTGGAGATGTTAGCAGAAGGAGTTGCTTTACCCGTGAGTGCATGAAAGAGGAGCTCTGAGTCGCATTCAAATGTTACGTCCTGAAGTCCCACGTCCCATGCAAATAAAATACCTTCCTCCAAAGCCTTGACTTCTGCTTCTAGTGGGCCGAGTGGCACCCAAAGCTTCTTGCTCATGGCTGCGATGACTAGCCCTTCGTGATCACGAGCCACCACACCAACACCTGTTGCTTGCGTCTGTTTGAAGACGGCGCCGTCTGTGTTTATTTTGTACCATGGGCTGTTCGGTGGAGACCAAGTGATGGTGTGTGGTACAGTGGGTGGCTGGAACTTGTGATTCGCACTCCGAAATTCTTCAAGTAGGAATGTTGCTCTTTGAATTGTTAGAAATACTGAATGAATAATTGTATTGTATTTCTCAATGAAAGAATATACATGAGTGCCTTTATATAGGAGGCATATGAGTGCAGTACAAGTAAGAGTGTAGTACAAGAATGTGTGCTATACAAGTAATCTAGTTGGGCCTAAAGCCCACAACACTATATACGTTAACAGCCCCCCTCAAACTCAAGGTGGATGTGAGACCAACTTGAGGTTGTCAACCAAAGTACGAAGGCGTCCCTTAGGATGTGACTTGGTGAAGATATCTGCAAGTTGATCTTTAGAGGAGACTGAGATCAGCTTGAGAGCACCATGGACAAGATGATAACAGATAAAATGACAATCGATCTCGATGTGTTTAGTCCGTTCATGGAAGACATCATTGTGAGCAATATGAATAGCACTCTGGTTGTCACAATAAAGAGGAGTAGCAGAGGATGTAGACACACCTAAGTCTTTGAGAAGCCATCGTAGCCAAAGGAGCTCAGATGTGGTATCAGCAAGGGCACGATATTCTGCTTCAGTACTGGAGCGGGCCACATGAGTTTGTTTCTTGCTTTGCCAAGAAATCAAAGAGGAACCAAGAAGAAAGCAATAACCAGTGATGGACCTGCGATCAGTGGGATCTCTTGCCTAATCAACATCAGAAAATGCACGGAGAACAAGAGGAGACTGAGCAAAGTAGAAAAGACCATGGAAGAGAGTGCCCTTTAGGTATCGAAGCATGCACAGAATAGCAGCATAGTGAGTCGATTGTGGAGTAGACAAATACTAGCTCACCTGGTGAATAGCATAGGAAATGTCTGGATGAGTGACAGTGAGATAAACTAGGCTGCCAACCAAGCGTCTGTAAAGAGAAGGATTAGACAATGGTTTCCCCCTTGAGGGAGTCAAATGCACATTAAGCTCAATTAGAGTGTCAACAGTCTTGCTATCAGTGAGTCCAGCTCGAGACAAGAGTCATAGGCATACTTGGCTTGAGTAATTAAAGTCCATCTATAGAATGAGTGATTTCAAGACCTAAGAAGTAGTTGAGATGTCCAAGATTTTTCATCTCAAACTGCTGACTGAGAAAATCCTTGAGTTCTTGAATGCCACTGAGATCATCACCAATTATGATCATATCATCTACATACAGGAGAAGTAAAATAGTGCCTTTGTCAGTGCGACGAAGAAATAAGGCAGAATCATAATGATTGGCCATGTAACCCAAGCGAGAGATGGTAGAGCTGAATTTAGAATATCAAGCTCGTGGAGCATGTTTAAGGCCATAAAGTGCACATCGAATGTGACAAACCTTGTTTGAGTCAACAGAGAGACCAGGAGGAGGTTGCATATACACTTCTTCGCTTAAATCCCCATTAAGGAATGCATTTTTGACATCCATATGAAAAAGGTCCCATTTACTGGCAGCAACAACAGCTAAGAGGGTACGAACAAATGAGATACGAGCAACCGGAGCAAAGGTCTCTTCATAATCAATCCCATACTCTTGTGTAAAACATTTTGCAACAAGACGAGCTTTGTAGCGCTCAATGGACCCATCAGAGCAAGTTTTAATCTTGTAGATCCACTTACAACCAATCATAGATTTCCTAGGAGGAAGTGTCACCAAATCCCAAGTATGGTTTTTAGATAATGCATCAAGTTCCTCTTTCATTGAAATCTGCCATAAAGGGTCAGTGGAAGCCTTATGATAGGTGTGAGGCTCATGTAGTGTAGCAAGGGCAGTGTAACAATGATAGTGAAGTAAATGTGCTGCAATAGATCTTACCCGAGTTGAGTGACGAGATGGAATGTCTTGTGCAAGATCTTCAGGTGGAGCAAGAGCAGGGGACCCAAGTTTAGGATTGGGGTTGGGTAGCTCGTCTTCAACCTATTCATCTTCCACCTGTTAATTAAAGGGTGAACTAGGAAAGGGATCAGTGATATCTGGTGGTTATACAGAGAAGTCTACAGGAGAATCAGGAGCAACTATAGTTGGATCAGGAGCAGCTACAGAAGGAATATGTGCCTCATTTGGAAAAAGATCTAAGACAGAGGAGGAAGATAGGGAGGCACAGAAGTAAGAGAGCTCGACAAAGAGGCGATGTTCCCAAAAGACAACATTGCGGGAGATACTAAGACGATGAGAGATAAGATCATAACATCGATACCCCTTTTGAGTTTCGTCATAGCCAAGAAAACAACAAAGCCTTGATCGAGGCTCAAGTTTGTTATGCTTGTGTGGCTGAAGAAGAATTAAACAAACAAAACCGAATGAGCGAAGGTGGTGATAGTCTGGAGGTGACCCAAAAAGGCGCTCATATGGAGTTTGATTTTGGATAATAGGACTCGGAATGTTATTAATAGAATGAACAACATGAAAAGCAGCTTCACCCAAAAAGAAGTAGGAACTTTGGCAGAGAGAAGGAGAGCACAAATAGTGTCAAGAATATGACAAAGTTTTCGTTTGGCTCTACCATTTTACTGAGAGGTACCTAGATAAGTTAGTTGATGAATAGTGCCATAGAAATGCAAAACAGCTTGGAAAGCATATTGAGTGCATTCAAGAGCATTATTAGATCGAAAAATTTTGATGCGTTTGGAAAACTGAATTTCAACCATTTTTGCAAAATTAGAATATACTTCAAATAATTCAGAACGATGTTTTATATTAAAAATCCAGCTATAGCGAGAGTAATCATCAACAAAGACAACAAAATATCGAGACCCACCAATACTAGAGACAGAGGAAGGCCACCAAACATCAGAATGAATAAGGTTAAAGATATCAGTGGATATTGATTCACTAGTATTGAAAGGCAAAGCTAGTTGTTTTCCTAACTGACATGAAACACAATCAAAATATTTTGTAGACATTGAACCTAACAAACCTCTAGAAGCCAATTATTGTACCCAAGAGGAAGATGCATGACCAAGTCGAGCATGCCAAAGTACAAGGGAAGGACTTGAAGAAACAGTAGCAACTGCAGCAACAAAAACAGGAGTAATAAGTGGAAGACGAAGGTTATCCACGGGAAACATATGCCAAACTCTGGGACCGGTCCCAAGCTCCTGTCCCGTCCTCGGATCCTGCACAATACACCCAGAATAATCAAAGGTAATGCGATAACCCAACTCAGCTAATTGTCCCACAGAAAATAAATTATAAGAAAGGTTAGGAACATTAAAGACTCCAGGAACCGAAAGGTTGGAGGTTGAAACTGAACCTATATTATGACCAGACATTGTGGAACCATTTGCTATGCGAATATTAAGAGGGTGCGGTGCAGGTTTAAGGTCAGAAAATAAGGACGAGTGAGATGTCATGTGATTGCAACAAGCAGAATCCATAAGCTAAGAGGTAGGAGACATACCAGATAAAACTGAGAGAGAAGAGGAATAAGATGCATTACCAACCATACGAATGACATTGGCGATGATATTTATAAGGTCATCTCTAGAAATGGAGAAAGTGGATCCAGAAGACTTAGACTATGTAGAGATAGGAGCCATTGGTTGGACAATCTCAGTGTTAGCAACAGTAGCAGCAGAAATTGAAACAGCTAATTTGTTGCGATGATAGCATGTCTCAATATTGTGGCCAAAATGTTTGATGGATTGGTAGCGACGATTGTTGCAATAAGAAGAAGACTTGTCCTTATTCTTCATTTAGAAGCAAAATATGTAAAAATGAAATCTACGCGAAAAACTGGGTAAGGAGAACCTGGACTGTAAAAAGTCAACGCGGTCAACGGTCAGCGGTGATGACGTGATCGCTGCTGAGTGCTGACGTAAACAAGCTGACGTGTTGCTGACGCAAGTAGTGATGACGTCACTAAGGCTGACGTTGCGAAGATGATGACGTCAGCGGACCAAGTTCTAGCGCGTGGAGGCGCGTGACGGCGAGTGGAGGTGCGTGACAGTGTGTGAAGAGTATTGGCGGCGCGTGGAGGCGCGTGCCAGTAACGCCGAGAATTATAGTTGCACGTGGAGGCGCGTGGAAGGTCCGATGAAGACGATATTTTACAGAAAGGCAGATCGAAGAGATTACTTTCTGATGGTGCAATTTGTGGTCTGATCGGAGAAGCGGAAGCGGTGGTGGCGGCAAGGCAGTGGTCTTTGATGTACTGAAGTCGCGGTGGAGGCAGTGGTGCTGCTCACAACAACGGCTGCAGATGACACCCAAGAAGACAAGACTGCTTAAGAGCGGCACACCAAAGGATTAGAGCAGTGGCTCTGATACCATGTTAGAAATACTAAATGTAATCCTATTGTATTTCTTAATGAAAGAATATACATGAGTGACTTTATATAGGAGGCATATGAGTGCAGTATAAGTAATAATGTAGTACAAGAATGTGTGCTATACAAGTAATCTAGTTGGGCCTAAAGCCCACAACACTATATACGTTAACAGAATGATACCAGTGCTTGTCTGCCGTGTCCCACCTGTTCTAGCAATATTTCTTTCATGCCAAAGGCACCACGCAATAGTCACGATGAGTCCCAAAAGATCATCCCCAACATGTTGGACCAACATCAAGTGCCAAAGGAGGTCAAGAAATGAGTGAAACCGAATCCCATGGAGCTGAATAGGGATGCCAGACGAGACCCAGACAGCTTGAGCTATTTCGCACTCCCACAATACATGGCCACTCGTTTCTGCATCAAGTCCGCATGCTTCGCATGTTGCGTCGGCAATAATTTTTCTGCTACAAAGGTTGGCTTTTGTCGGCAAGACATTTTTACAGGCTCGCCATGCAAAGGATCGAATCTTGCTTGGGATGTGTAGCTGCCAAATAGTTCTCCAAAATAGTCTTGCATTTTGAGCATCCGAGGGACCACTGTGGGTAGCAGCTGTGTTGCCAGTGATTGATTCTTAATTATAAGTCTTGTTTTTATTCTAAATAAATTAGTTACTTAACTAGATAGTTACTCAAGCCTATGTTGTAATTCTAGTCAATTAGCATGCAATTTTGTTTTTATAAAAAAAATGGCAAAACTGTTTGCAAAACATTTTTTTTGCTTGAGAATTTAAGGGGAGAATGGTAAATTCTTTTGAATAACTGGGCTTAAAACTTGGGTTTTTGAAAAAGCATTTCATCTCATACTCATGCATTTTGTTCATCAATTTTAATGCTTTGAGGAGTTTATGGCCAAAATATGTTTTTTTTTTCAAAACTGTGTTTTTTCTCAAAAATTTTGTGAGCCTCTGCCTGTTTCAATCGATCCATTCTATTTTTCGATCAATCGAAAATATGCTTAAAATTCTTTTAAGAGTCTCAAGTTGATTCGATCGATCGAATGTAATTTTCGATCAATCGAATATCGCGAATCAAGTTTTTAAAATATCAGACTTTGACTTGTTCAAGTCACTTTTCAAAAAGTTTCAAACCTTTTTCACTCTCTCTCCGACTCGGCAAGGCTAGATCATCACTTTTTTGTCGTTTTCCTCCGAATCTTTTGCAAGGTTTTTGTCCTCTAAGGCCGGTAAGTCCATTATACCCATCATTTTTCTATTATTTACATGTTTCATGCATTATTCATTGCAATTTTTGGACTTCTTTCTTTTTGGGATTTTTGTTGATTCAAGCCTTTTTAAGTGAAATTGATCATTGGGTTTTTGTTGGGACATGATATAAACATGATCTTGTTGGTTTAATTTGATCAATTTTGTGATTTGTGAAAAATTGAAAATTCTAGGGCTTGTAATTGATCCGAATTGGGGATTTGTTCAAATTGGGTTCAATTGATGCAATTGGCTTGTTGAATTGATGTAATTGATCATTATATTATGTATTCTAGCTTGTGTGATGATCAATTAGTCAAATATTTCCTAAAATCTTAACAAGGGTTTTTTAAATTTTGGGGTTTTTGTTAGAAACTCTATGCTCAAGCCAATTTTGTGAAATTGAACTTAATTGAACTTAGTTTTACAGCATTAGAACATGCATCATGACATTTTGATTGTTCATGCATCATATAAATTTTTATTCTATATTTTTTGCTAACTCGCAGTCTGCCCTTGGTTGTGTTTTTGTTTTGTTCTTTTTGGTTCTTTCTTTGTATCTTTGTCCTTTCCTTAGCATCATGCCTAGGAAGACTAGAGCTCATAGGTCTGTTCCCCCACCTTCTCCTCCCCCATCTTCTTTTGACCTTGAGAAGTTTTCTAGTGAGAAAAACCAAGAGATTTTTGAGACACTAAATCTTAGGAGAAAGATATGGGTTGAGCATTTTGTTGTGTTAGATGAGCTTGATCCTACCATTAGGGCAAATTTTGAGCATCGGGGCTGGTTACCTCTGTTGGATATTTCTGATCCTCCTCCTTCAGCTACCCTGATTAGAGAGTTCTTTTCGAACATTTTTATCCGCATCTGAGATTCCAACACTTTGGTAAAGAGTTGGATACGAGGTGTAGAGTACACCATTACTCCTACTGTAGTGGCTAATGCTCTAGGGTACCTTTGGTCCAGCACCCTGCCTACCCTTATGATGAGTCTCCACTTTTGAATGATGTCATGTCATACATCACTGGGTCTTCTATCCAGTGGGGTTCTGATCCTCGGATCACCACTGCTGAGCTACCTGAGTTGCACTATCTCTTCTTTAGGATAGCATGTCATTCTATATGGCCCATTTCTCATCTTCACACCATTCCTCTTGAGCGGTGTGTCTTTTTGTATGCTCTTGTTACTGATGCTCCTATTAGTTTTTCTCACTTGTTTCTTCGTTCTTTGAATGAAGTTTATAGGAGTTCATCTTCTTCTCATGCTCTTGTCCATCATATTTTTATTCATAGGATTTTGTTATATCTTGGTCTAGATGATTTCCTTTCTTCTGAGCCCGTACATGTTATTGCTCCCATAGGTGCGTCTTTTCTTAGATAGAGGGTTGCTCATCTTCGAGCTGGCTCTAAACACCCTTGGTCTGAGCCTTCTGGTACCGCACCTCCTCCTTGTTCTTTTACAGGTCCTGCTGGTGAGGATGTTACTGATCCTGTTGGTGGTGCTGCTACTGCTGATGTTCCTCCACCTCCTTCGGATGACTTTGATATATGTCGTACCTTGGAGACTGTCATGACCGTTCAGGCGGCTCATGGTCAGATTTTGGTGGACTTGCTTGATGAAATTCGAGCTTTGCGAGCCGACTTAGCGCATCTTCGTTCACCCTCATCACCTCCTTTTGATGATGGCGTGTGATTGTCCTTTGGCATTCCGTCACAAAAAGGGGGAGTAGAGTTTTCACACTTGTAGAGGAGTTTTTGTAGTTAGAGGGAGCATTTTTTTGTTTTGCAGAGCTAGTGGAGATATTAGATTGTATCCAGGTGCTTCACTTTGTATATCATTTTTGGGGCTATTCATGTTAGGGGGAGATACATTTATTTTGATGTATATGATTTTTGTTTTTTGTGTTCACTGCTTATTGATTTATATTTATGAGTTATTCATTGATATATGTCTTTATTATGTGTTGTGTGAAACATACAAGAATGTTTTATTTTTGTTGTATCTAACTTAAGGGGAAAGTTAGTTTACATATCTGTTGATTTACTGTTTTTCTGTCATACATGCGTTTATGCGTTTGTTGAGTGTTTCAGGAATATACAGGTTGATTTAATTGAGCTGCTGTCTACACTTGCAACTGATGGATAGTAGTTAGGATTGAATTTGTGTTATGAGCATTATTTTTGTAAAGGGCTTTTATTTGTAAACTTTGAGCTTTTAATTTGTGTTTTGTCACAGATTGCCAAAGGGGGAGTTTGTTAGGTTCTAAAGACTTAGGATTTGATGTATTTAGAACTCTAATGTGTAATGTTGGCAAACCATGATCAAAACAATATGTTTAGTCTTGTTTAGGCTTGCTCAAAGTTGTGTAATTCATGTAAAGTTGGAATCGAGAGGCTGCAGATGTATTAGTGCATTTCAGCCTGGCTCGATCGATCGAAAGTTTGCCAGAATGTTTTTTCTGCAAAATTTCCAACTCAGCCCTATCTCATTAAATGTTTAGGGTTTTATGTTTTTGCCCTAGGTATATAAGGCAAACCCTAGCCACATTTTGAGAGTTGCTCTGGTTGTATTGTTGCTCATATTTTGCAGTTTGTGTGAATCTCTTGTGAGATCCTTGAGGAGCTTTCCTTCACATAAACTTAGGGTTTTCAAGGTAGAGATATTATCAACACCTTGATGATCAATTCAGTTGCTGCCATTGGAGCATAAAGAAACACAAGCAGGAGTGCTTGTACCTGATTGGAGAATCCAAGAAAGAAGGAGTCCGTGGATTCGGAGCTTGCACGTGGTCGTGTCAGTAAGTTCTACTGGTGGGTAGCATTAGGAAGTCGAGCGTGGGTGCTTGTAAGTCCTTTTGTATGAACTTTGATTC
This sequence comes from Quercus aquifolioides, assembly GCA_019022515.1. Taxonomy (NCBI): domain Eukaryota; kingdom Viridiplantae; phylum Streptophyta; class Magnoliopsida; order Fagales; family Fagaceae; genus Quercus; species Quercus aquifolioides. The sequence goes on from CM032330.1 coordinate 34,594,001, forward strand.
TTTCATATAGTGGATTCAAGTTTACCTTGAGGATAGTTAGGTTAAATCCTCCCTAGGTTTTTTACCGGTTTGTTTTTCCTGGGTGATCATATCTTTGTGTTCTTTATATTTCCGCTTCTTTATTTCTTGATATGATTAATTGATTGTATTAACCTAGATTTGTATAATTTGACTAAGTTAATCACTTGGCTAACAAACTAGGTTAATTCAATTGTTGTTTTAAGGGGTCTAAAAACCTAACAATAATAATATGCAAGACAGTAATGTAAGGTTGAAATTTATCAACCATCTTGTTGGCTTTATTCCGTGCCAATTTGCTTGTAATTTAAGCACTTAGTAACCCTGTATTTAGGTGGGATTATTGTAAGGGTAGTGTGTGAGAAGATGTGAAGAAAAGCTCAAGTATGTGCAAAGAAGCAGAGCTTCGCGGCTAGGACTCGCGGGTGGCTCGCGGCTGCAAGCCGCCAACTTCAGGCACGTGAGATGCGCGCAGGGAAGCTGAAGGGTCACGCCAGCTATCGTACTACAGGACAAAAGTCCTAGGCTGGCCAGGCCGTTACGCCGCGACTTGAACTCGCGACTTGGACAAGCCGCGAGGTCAAGCCGCCAATTTACCCTGTTTGGCAAAAACTGACTCTTCGTATTCCAAACACACACCACTATATATAGACCCTTATACCCACTAAATTGAGAGAGCTTTGAGAGAGAATTTTTGTGAGAGAAACCCTAGAGAAATATAAGATTGCCTCATCTCCAATCTTCACATTAAAGTCTCTACAAATTCCTCTACTCTCTACCTCTCCATTGTCATACCCTTGAGAGGTTATTTGCCAAATCCTTATCTCACCATACCCACATCTGTGAGAAGGTTCATTTGGTGCTAAGGGAAGCAGTTTGGAAGGAATCAATATACATTGGTTGATGCTATGGTTTAGTAGCGGAATCCGAGAAGCTAAAGAAGAAATAGGTTCGGCGTAACCTCGTTGAAGCAAGAAGCTTGAAGGGCTTAGGTACTTGGGTAGATTAGGCTTGGAGGGTCTATTGCTGTTCATGTATCCCAACTACATTCTTTAGTGGATTTTATCACCGCTTGGAGGGCGGCGGAAAGGTTTTACGCCGAGGACTTCGATTTCCTCTTCAATAAGACATCGTGTGTTGTCCGTGTGTTTGCATCTTCCTTTCCTTTATCTTTGCCTTATATTTACTGCTGTGGATGTGTTTATATTTGGCTTAGATTTGTTATCAATTCTGTTATAAGCTTGTTATCATTTTCCGCACATACGTTGTTTGATATATAGCTTATATTGGTATTTTTGTAATTGGGGGTCTAAACGTTCAAGGGTGTTTCATACCCTTTTTGAACTTTCAAGTAATTTGGTCATCTAATATTTGTTTCACCTAATGTTATAATGGAAAAACAACCTTCAATGTTATCAGCCTTTTTTTTTTTTTTTTTTTCAGTCAACCTAGTATACAGAAAACTAATAAAAAAAAACACTTGCTCTAACTACAGTAACTATAAAAACACAGCATTTATCCTGTTTGCAAAGAAGCCTGCAACTACAGAATTTCCATAATTTGATCACAACAATTTCGTTGTAGATTCACAGCAGTATCACAACTGCCTCTCTATAATCAAACACAACCACAATACAATCTGAATCACCAGAAATTCTTGTTGCATTACAATAAAGTTTTCAAAAGCATCAAACACAAGTCACTTGCCATTAAATTTCTGATTGTTCAAAAAACTTAAGCTGTTAGAAAATTATGAATTTTATCATTTAATCATAATTCTAACATAAGTTGCCTTAATATTTTTTAGAATTCTTAGATCTCTCTCTCTCTCTCTGATTTTTGTATGAAATAAACATTTGGCTGTTGTGACTGTTGGAGTCTTTGGGCGGGTATCTTCACTATTCCACAAATTGGAGACGGTGTCGTTTTGAGAGTTAATTCACTGTTATGAGTCTCATGATCGTTGGGGATGACATCATCTTGAGGTGGGCACTCAGCTCTTAAATTTGCAAAAGAACATCGTCTGGTTTTATGCATGTTAATATAATTAATATTTTTCCTTTTATTTTTCTTTGAATAATAATTTAAAATGATTTTTGGTAATTTACTGTAAAGTAATTAATAGCCAAAACTCTGAAACTATAGCCCTTTAAGGGGTCACTAGTAGTGCAATTTTGCAAAACTAATAGGAGGATTGAATTGAATAAAGTTGAAAGTTAGAAAATTGAATTAAATAAAATTGAAATTAAAGTACTTAATTGAATTTTAGGTTTATTAAGTTATAGTGTCAAAAATATACATATTGTAGAAAATGCTTCTATAGTATAAAAATTTTAAGCTAATATTTTATAACGATGATATAGAAAGTATATTGACTTTCAAAAACTTACACAACACCACAAGAGAGAGCTTCTATTGTGTATGTATATGTGTATATATATTCTAGAAAATGCTTTTATTGTGCGTGTTTGTATATATGTGTATATATTTTAGAAAATGCTAAAATATATAGAAAGCTTTTATAGAGCCAATATAAAAATTGAAAGCTTTTATTGTGCATGTATATGTATATGCGTATGTATTCTAGAAAATGCTAAAACTAATAGCAATTTTACCACAATGAATTTACATATTATGGTAGTAATGAATGAGATTGTTGTCTATTTATAATATAATAAATTAGTTATGAATTATACATTGGATATTATAAATTTTACTGCATATAACCTTTGAAAAATGATGTTTTTAACATTTAAACACAACACAAAAAGTGGGTTCTAGTTAACTCAATTAATAAAATCTATGATGGTTAAATAAGACATCTGAGATTTAATTTCCATCTACACCAAAAACTAACTAGTGTCTCGGTCTGATAATTAAGAGTTATCATCAAAAGCGGAAGTCATAGATTGAAACTTTCTCAAAAAAATAAAAACACAATGCAAAAAAGTTATTAAGGAATTTATTAATTATGTTGATATCAATGATATGGCAGAAATTACATTTATTATCAAGTTTAAATTTTTTGTAATAAAAACTTGGTAGTAGTTTTAATATATTTTTTTAAATTTTTTGTTATTAATAATTGTTTATGGGAGAAAAGTAATGTATTGATTTATAAGACTTTGAAATTTATGATACTTAATGTCAAGCATATATATACAAGGAAAAAAATAATGTCAAACAAAAGAAATATAAATGTTGATGTATAGTAAAGTAGAAAAGGCAACAATCATTCATGTACGTGACTTAGGATCCAAGCGTTAGTATTTGTTTAAACGTCACACAGGACCCCAATCGAAGATTCTAATTTCTCTTTTTCGCTCAATATCACTACAAAAAACAAGGGCTATAGCCGCGTTTGAAAAACGCAGCTATAGGCTATAGCTGTGTTTCCAAATGCGGCCTATCCTGCGCGACAACAGCCCCTTGCTGGGACCTATAACCGCGTTTTTATAAACGTGGCTACAGGTACCCTATAGCTGCGTTTTTCGATCCCATATAGCTGCGTTTTTCCACACCCTATAGGCTAAGAGTTATAGCTGCGTTTTGAAAAAACGCGGCTATAGACCCGCTTTAGGTTGCGTTTAAAACGCGGCTATAGGTACAGTTTTGGCTGCATTTTAAAAACACAGCTAAAGCCTCCTATAGTTGCGTTTTTGAAACGCAGCTATAGGTTTTTTTTTTTTTTTTTAATTTAAAAAAATTCTGGGTTTTTTTTTCCCCCAAAAAAATTCGAAACTCAAACAAAAAAAATTCAAAATCAAACACAAACCCAAAAAATTCAAAATCAAACCCAAACCTAGAAAATTCAAAATCAAGCACAATATACTGACAATACAAACACAACGTGCTCCAAAATATAAGAACACAAACCAATGAATCTCCTCTCATTCAACAAAACCAACCCAAATCTAACACTAAACCCATTCAAGGAACACAAAAGCATAAGCTCAGAAACACAAAAGAACAAGCTCAAAAACACAAACCCATTTAAACATAAGCACAATATCAGCAACACAATAGCACAAGTTCAAGCATAGATCCAAAAAATTTAAAATCAAAACTCAAATCCAAATCAAGACATAGACACAAATATTGCTAGAATATCCAGTTCATTCAAAATTTTCAGCATTTCCTCCATTTTCTTACTAACTAAACATAAAATAAAAAAAAAAAAAAAACTAGATCTATAGACAAATCAGTGTGCATGAGATGAAGAAAAAAAAAGAAGAAGAAGTAGCTACAAAGAAACAAAGAAAAAAAAAATGTTGTGCTGGAGTGAAGAAGGAAGAAAAAAAAAGAAAGAAGAACCTGGCGTGACTTGCAGAAGAAAGGAGCAAAAAAAGAAGAAAAAAAGAAAGAAAGAAAAAAGAAGAAGCAGCACCAAAGAAACAAAGAAAAAAAGAAGAAGAAGACTTACGCTGAGTTGTGCTAGAGTGAGTGAAGAATGAAGAAAGAAAGAGAAAAGAAAGAAAAGATGGAAGTGGGGGTAGGTGGGAAAGTGGGGATGTAGGTGGGAAAGTAGGGGGCATGTGGGAATTTTTTTTTTTTTTTTTCACAGGGTGACCTATAGCTATGTTTTTAAAAAGGCAGCTATAGGTCACCCTTTGAAAAAAATTTGTTCAGCTGGACCTATAGCTACGTTTTAAAACGCATCTATAGGTTAACTATAGCCACTTTTTAAAAAACGTAGATATAGGTCCCCCTTAAAAAAATTTATACGGTTGGACCTATAGCTGCGTTTTTTAAAAACACGACTATAGGTCACCCTTTAAAAAAATTTATATGGCTGGACCTATAGCTGCATTTTAAAACGCAGCTATAGGTTAGCGATAACCGCGTTTTTTAAAACGCAGCTATAAGTGCCCCTTAAAAAAATTTAATCGACTGGACCTATAGCTGCATTTTGTAAAAACGCGGCTATAGCTAACCTAGAGCTACATTTTAAAACGTAACTATTGGTCCCCCTTTAAAAAAAATTATTCGGTTGGACCTATAGCCGTGTTTTGAAAACGTAGCTATATGTTACTTATAGCCGCATTTTTAAAAAACGCAGCTATAGATTAAGTCTATAGCCGTGTTTCTTTGAAATGCAACTATAGGTTAGCTATAGCCGCGTTTTTTGTAAACGCGGCTATAGCCCGCGTTTTTTGTAGTGCCAGGAGGATTCTAATTTCTATGAAGGTTAGTTTGATTTGTTCATATGGTGATTAAAGTCAACCTGCTAATCAAAAGCCAATTAATTCAAATTTGTGGAAAAAAAAAATCAAAACTGGTACTGGACTTTGTAATTTGGTGGACCTGGTAAATATTGACTAGATCAATTTAACGTAAGGGAAAAGCATTCAAATTGTCAAACTACAAACATTTAATAACGGAAAAAAAATTATTAGAAATACTATATATAGCACACTAAGAGCATTCACATCAAGAATGCTAAAAAAATATAGCATTTAGCATCTCAAAACACTACTTTATCTATTTTAACATCACATTTTATAATACACCCAACATCAAAAGTTTTATATTTTTTACCATTTCAATATAATATATATATATATATATATATTAATTATTTTTATTCACACTCTCATCTCATTTCTTCCATTACCCACAAACCTACTACAAAACCCAACCCACTGCCACTACTGCCACCCACCACTGCCAACACCCACACCCACACCCACTACCACCCACAAGCTCAATCCCAAACCACCAAAATCAGACAAAAACAAACTCAAAACCAAAACATAAACCCATCTCTCCCTCTCTTCTCTGAACCAAAATCATCAACAAAGTCAAACCTTTTTTCTTCTCAACCCAGCAAACCCATGACCACCAGCCAGCACCACCCACCCACCAGCCACAACCGTAAATTCCAACCAAAATCAACCCACCACTAGCCACCACCACTACAAACCACACCCACCCACCATCAACCACCATAAACCAAAACCCACTCACCCACCCACTTGCCATCACCGTAAACTCCAACCCAAAATCAACCCACCATTAGCCACCACCACCACAAACCATACCCACCCACCATCAACCACCATAACCCAAAACCCACTCACCCACCCACCACCTGCCACCACCGTGAACCCCATCCACCACCGCCATAAATCAACCCACTGAAAAAAAAAAAAAAAAAAAAAAAAAAAAAACAACATAACCACCATTGTGACTACAACCCATCCACCACCGCCATAGTGCCTACAAGCCAAAATCAAACCAATAACCACCACAAAATCCAACCTTTCAAACCCAAATCAACCAAAACTCATCCACACAATAGAAAAATAGAGATATTTTCAGCCATAGCAAATAAAAGAAAAAAAAAAGATAGAAGAAAGGGAAAGGAAGAAGATGATACAAAGAAGAGATAGAGAGAAGATGAGAGGGGGAAGTGAAGTGAGACACGGAGAGGGAGAAAGGCAAAAGAAAGATAAAAAAAAGAGATGGGAATAACTTAATATTAGTTTATTATAACAGCTACAATGAGCTACTACAGATAATAGCTCATTGTAGCTCAGTGTAAAAATATTTTAAGCATGAGATGTTTGATGTAATGGGTGCTTTTGTGTGTTGGTACTAAATTTAGCTTTTTAGCATTTTTAGCATCCTTAATGGGAATGCTTTAATCACAGGACTCTTCTTTGCATTCAAGTTCAATCATAGCTCTCTCCAACATACTAGCTTCTTGCTTTTTTGAAACTAAAAAACTCTTGATCGTGCTTTATATAATAAACCAGTGCACCTTTCGGATAATAGCACAGGAAGGTGTATAGTTACAGACTTCACCACTCTCCTTCATCATTGAAAATACTACTACTACTCCCCCAGTTGATGGGCTTGCCTTCTTCATCACACCATCTGATTATAAGTTTTATGAAGGACACTTATGATGCAAAAAATCAGCAGTTGAGATCCTCATCATAATGGATGGACGAAGTTGTGATTGGGGTCATCCCTGTTGGAGGAAAACCTGCAAAAAAATGAACTGGGTGGAAGAGTAACACGCTGGTGTGGCGTTAGCCAAACCGCCTCCGATGCTGAAGTTAGTAAGGGAGAAAGATTTTAGAAAGAATTGACTGGAGAGTGATTTTGTAGAGTATTTGTGTGTACCTTTCAATTATGTTGCTCTTTCTTTTATAGTTGTATGCCTCATAAATAGGCAATTAATCGCTGTATTTATACCCAACGTCTAGTGCATTACAAAATCTTTGTCTGGAGTTCACAACTCATTCTCTAACTGTTGCTCCGTCCGTTACGCTTTGTCATCAATGAGCATAATAAATACGTAACATCGTCTCTTGGTTAGTGACGGTTTCAGCTTAGTAACGACCGTAAATTTCTGACTCATCAGTTGCCCCATTATTTGAATTTTCGTCTATTTAGACGAGATGAGAACACATTTGTTTGACTCTTCGTATTCTGTGTACTGCACATTTATGATGAACTAAGTTTTGACCAGTTGAGTGCCATGTGTACGGTCAGGATGCGTTCAACGTGCAGATACTTCTCGGTTTCTCCACGTGTGTTTTGGTCACTTATTTCGCATTTTTCCCTCCTGTTTCCCTTTCTCTGTAATCTTTCCTTGTTCAGTTTTCATTTTAGGGTTTGTTTCTCCTTTAAGCTTCCTTTCTCTATCCTGCGTTCCCTGGTAAGTTCTTCGTGCTCCTGTTTCTTTTTCTATTCTTCCATGGTAGATTACTCTTCTGTTAGGGTTGATTGTCCTTTAGTAGCCTTTCTTTTTACTCACTTAGGTTGTTTACTAAAGGCTGTAGAGGGAGAGTATCTCAAGTGGGTTAGTCTCTTCGTGGGGGAGGATTGTCCACATAATTTTGTCCTTTCTTCTTTATTCCCTCTGGTTTCCCATTCTGATAGGGTAGCTAGGTCACTAAAGATGTCTGAGGTTAGGTATAGTGAGTTGGAGACGAGGTTATTCTCGTCTGAACACCAAGTGATTTCTGAGGTTACTTCCCTTTCCACCCCTTATAAACCTCGGAACATCTTGTGTTCCCTCACGGGAAAAGATGAGAAGCGGATTAGGGATAGGTTCCAGTTTCCTGATTTTGTAAGGATTAGGATTCCGAGTGACGAGGATAAGGCCTCTCACACTTATGCTGATGAAGTTTGTTTCTACGAGGCAGACTTTACCAGTGATCTTTGTTTCCCTATTCACCCTTTTGTTAGGGAACTTTTTTCTTATTTACACCTTTCTCTGGCACAGTTAGTGCCCAATTCTTGGCGGAGCGTCATTTCTTGCATGGTGGTATGGATGTCTACCAATGACAGGGACGTCATCAAGAAAGATGAGTTCTGTTAGGACATATGTGAATCATGTTAGGAACTTAGGAACATATGTCATCTAGAATTGGTTAATCATTTGACAAAACGTACTTTATTTGTTATTGGGTAGATGTAGGATGTGTTTAATACTTCAAGGAATAAGAGTTCAAGTCCAAGTGTAAAAGCCATGCAAATCTGTACAAGAATCAAGTGAAGAAGTGTTGTATTTTAAATCTCGACAGATAGCATCTATCGAGGTTTAAAAGGTATGTTTAGCCTGATGCTCGACAGCTGCTCGATAGATAACCCATCTATCGAGATATAAGAAAATCATTTTCCCCATTCATAAACAAATCACCATATCAACTTTATTTTCTGCTGCATATTAACTTAGTTGGTGATTTGTTTGTACTACCACGCATATTGCATACTAATTGAATTAATTAATTAACTTGGCTAATTAATTGGTTAATTCATCACAAGGAGTCAATACATTTTGGGCCTATTAAGTGGTATCAGAACAGGCACACTCTGATTAGGGTTTGTAAGGTTGAATTTAATCAACCATTTTGTTGGCTTTATTCCGTGCCAATTTGCTTGTAATTTAGCATTTAGAAATCCTGCATTTAGGTGGGAATCATGTTAGGGTAGTGTGTGAGAGAGTGTGAAGAAAAAGCTTAAGAGTGTGCACTCAGCAGGGCCTCGCGATTGGATCTCGTGGCTTGCAAGTCGCCAAAGAAGGCACAGGTATAAAGCATGCAGAGGAGCTGAAGAGTCACGCCAGCTGGAGCACTACAGGGCCAAACTTCCAGTCTGGCCATTCTATTAGCTCGCGACTCAGTCAAGTCACGAGGCCAAGTCGCCAGACCACTCTGTTTGAGAAAAAACTAACCTTTCGCATTCCAAACACATACCAGTATAAATACCCCTTATACCCACGTATTGTAGACAGCTTCCAAAGAGAATTTTGAGAGAGAAACCCTAGAGAAAAACAAGATTGACTTATCCACAATTTTCATCCTTTGATTCTCCAAATTCCTCTACTCTCACCCTCTCCATTGTTACATCCTTGAGAGGTACATTAGCCAAATCATTTTCTCACCATACCCACATTTGTGAGAAGGTTATTTGGTGCTTGGGAAGTAGTTAGGAAGGGACCAATTGATATTGGTTGATGCTATGGGCTATAGCGGAATCCGGTAAGCTAGAGAAGACAAAGGTTCGGCGTAACCTCGTTGGAGTAAGACGCTTGGAGGGCTTAGGTACACTGGGTAGATTAGGCCTGAAGGGTCTTTTACTGTTCATGTATCCCAACTTCATTCTCTAGTGGATTATTGATCGCTTAGAGGGCAGCGGAGAGGTTTTACGCCGATGACTTCGGTTTCCTCTTTGATAACACATCGCTGTGTTGTCTTTGTGTTTGCATCTCTCTTCCCTTAATCTTTGCCATTTAATTTCTACTGTGGTCATGATTTTTTTTTTTTGGTTTAGATTGTTTGATCAATTCTAGTTTAGCTTATTTTCATATTCCGCACATACATTGTTTGATAATAAACTTGAATTGGTATTTTGTAATTTGGGGGTCTAAACGTTCATAGGTGTTTTACACACATTTTGAACATTCAATTTGATGAACAAGCCTTTGGCTTTTGGGCACCATACATTTTCATTACAAGTCGCTTTCCCTTTTTCCTAGTCAAATACTAGTATGTGCGACGGCTTTTGCAGCTTATTATCTCTTTTCGAGATTTACATTGGTTGAGCTCTTTAAGCAAAAAAAAAAAAAAAAAAAAAAAAAGAGTGGGAAGAGATATAGGCACAAGTCTACGCATGTATCAAAACCAACATGACTATTGACTTATCATTCATGACAAGCTTGAAGATCAATTTACAACAATCACACATAGATGTCAAGATTTTTCCCACAAAGATAGATGTGCATACATAACAAGCTAAGCTCGTAAATGCACTATGCCATTAGTACGAAGGTACTAGGCCAAACTCACATGAGATATGTGCTCAAACATATACGATCAAACTTTTTGAATTTTCCACTTTTTATGTGTTTTTAGATTTTTCACACACAAAAACAAAAGCATAAAAGTAAGATCAAATGCAAAAACAACAAAAACAATGCATATAAAGAGATGCATGATGCACAAATGCATGACAATGAAGTATCTAATGCATGAAGGGTCCTACAAAGATCGAAAGAATTAGATCAAGGACCAAAAGAGCAAAAGCTCAACCATAGGAACCCTTCCTCATCCAAATGGAACGATTGTTTGGAATGAGTGTCTCATGAGAAGTGAGACGAGGGTTGGAAGAATGAGAACCGGAGATGCACATAGACAAGGAGTTAAGAGCATTAAACACTTTCTTTAACAACATGCTATTTTCACTCAAATCCGGTTTACCCTTTTTAGCACAACTTCCAAGAAGCTCAAGTTTCTCTTTTCTTTTGATTCTTTTGAGAGCATGAAACTTAGAGCAATGAGGTCTTAGATGACCAAAAGCACCACAATGGTGACAAACAATGTGTTTAGGTCCACTAGGCTTTTTGGGAAGGGATCTAGCAACATGGTTTTATTCTCTCTTCAACTTATGACATTGAGGTCTTATATGACCAATCACACAACAATGGTAGCAAGTTGGAACAAACTTAGATCCATCCAAATCCTTAGGTTGAGACCTAAATGGAGGCTTTGACTTAACAGCCTTTCTCTCCATCTTTTGATTTCTTTTATGTGGAGGAATGTACACCGATTTGTCCTTTGAGGTAGAACACACAATAGGCACAAAATCGGGTACCACAACATGATTGCAACAAATATTTTCATCATTTTTAACAATAGGTTCAGCAATCAAACACTTGGCATGCATCGTAAGAGATTTATTTTCACATTTTAGCTCATCAACAAGTTTGTTAGACAAAACAAGTTTAGCATCCAAATCCATATTCAAACATTCAAACTCTTTCAGTTTTTCAAGAGAATTTTCAACAAGTTTCTTATATTTTTCAACCAATTTGTTGGATTCATTGAGCTTAGCAATCAAATCATCATTTTCACAAAATAACTTGCTCAAATCCTTATTAAACTTCTTAGCCTTTTTCTTGAAGAGTTTGATGTTAGGAATATCAACAACATCCAAAGATTCATGTAACATAGCATCACAATCATGAGGATTATCACTCATAGAGGCATTTTCACAAATACGTGGCATGTTATATTCATCAACATTCAAAACATGCATAGAGGCATACAAAGCAACATCCATGGCAAATAAACACAAGGGGTCAAGGATCACATTTAGGTATTTAAACCACAATAAGTGTACCCACTCTGATACCAATTGAATGTTCAAAATGTGTGTAAAACACCTATGAACGTTTAGACCCCCAAATTACAAATTACCAATTCAAGCTTATTAACAAACAATGTACGTTCGAAAAATGTAAATAAGCTAAACAGAATTGATAACATAATCTAAACCAGATAAAATCACATCCACAGCAGAAATTAAATGGCAAAGATTAAGGGAAGAGAGATGCAAACACAAAGACAACACAGTGATGTGTTATCGAAGAGGAAACCGAAGTCTTCAGCGTAAAACCTCTCCGCCGCCCTCCAAGCGGTCAATAATCCACTAGAGAATGAAGTTGGGATACATGAACAGCAGAAGACCCTCCAAGCCTAATCTACCCAGTGTACCTAAGCCCTCCAAGCTTCTTACTCCAACGAGGTTACGCCGAACATTTGTCTTCTCTAGCTTACCGGATTCCGCTATAGCCCATAGCATCAACCAATATCAATTGGTCCCTTCCTAACTGCTTCCCAAGCACCAAATAACCTTCTCACAGATATGGGTATGGTGAGATAAGGATTTGGCTAATGTACCTCTCAAGGATGTAACAATGGAGAGGGTGAGAGTAGAGGAATTTGGAGAATCAAAGGATGAAGATTGTGGATGAGTCAATCTTGTTTTTCTCTAAGGCTTTTCTCTAGGGTTTCTCTCTTAAAATTCTCTCTGGAAGCTCTCTACAATACGTGGGTATAAGGGGTATTTATACTGGTGTGTGTTTGGAATGCGAAAGGTCAGTTTTTCCCAAACAGAGTGGTCTGGCGACTTGGCCTCGCGACTTGACTGAGTCGCGAGCTAACAGAATGGCCAGACTGGAAGTTTTGTCCTGTAGTGCTCCAGCTGGCGTGACTCTTCAGCTCCTCTGCATGCTTCACACGTGTGCCTTCTTTGGCGACTTGCCAGCCGCAAAATCCAGTCGCGATGCCCTACTGAGTGCACACTCTTGAGCTTTTTCTTCACACTCTCTCACACACTACCCTTACATGATTCCCACCTAAATACAGGATTTCTAAATGCTGAATTACAAGCAAATTGGCACGGAATAAAGCCAACAAAATGGTTGATTAAATTCAACCTTACAATCTCCCCTTTTGGTTGTTCCGTGACAAAATCCTAAAACAAATTTTAGACTTAACATGTGAGTTGGAAACAGTTGAACGTAACTCATTCACACCTAACTCTAGAATCTGTGTAGCTCTTGAACCATAAGAACAAGTAACTCCTGAAAAACAACAACACAATATGATCATTGTATGCAGAAAAACTTGTAATGCATATGGAGCAAGCACAATGCGATCAAGCAATATAGATTAAAGCAATAAAGCATGGCTTGACCAAAAATGAACAATCACTATAAATAGTGACCACAATGCTCATTCACACAAGGAATGAACATCCGAACATGCAAGCTAATAAGATCAATGCAAAGTATCATTTGCATGTCCAACACTCAACCAATACAACAACACAAGGTAATTGTATTAAGGATAAGGGCACAAGAGTGATGTACTTAAATAAAATGCATAACATTTAGCAATAAGTACTAGGCTACAAAGCATGGGTACAAAATAAAACAAAGTTTAAAAATACAACATAGACCCTGATATATGATAATATGAAGCACAAAATATTAAGCTCTTCAGCTTCAATACTTCCCCTTTGATCAAGCTCTTTCTCCCCCTATCATATCACTCCCCCTGTCATGAATCATAGAAGCTGTGATGAACTTGGAACATATATACCTGTAATCTAAAACACTTGCACAAAACACATTAGACCCTCAAGGTAAAGCAAGTAGTAAAATGACAAATATAATTTAATAAGTAAATTACGATCAAGTAACCATGATGTGAAACATATAAGCAACTTGATCATACACCAAAACAGTCATAAAGAAATGACTACAATGATCATATAGCAGAGCAAATGATCATCTGAACATGCATTCAAAGAAGCACAATAGCATAAGGATGTATGCATGTCCAACACTCAAACATGATGCAATGAGAACAACAAAGCATAGATACTAAACAAAACTCAAAGCACCATAAAGCAAACAAGAAAACAAACATAAAGAAACACAATTTTCTTATTAACACAATGTCTTTTCCCCCTTGGTATATGCATATTCCCTATGAAATATCTCCCCCCTACAAATGTGCATAAGAAATAGAATTTCTCCCCCTAAGAATGTGCACAAGAGTCATATAGAAATGACAAGATTTTTGATCATTTTATATGTATTTGGAAGTGATTTTTATCACTGTTTGTCTTCATGTTAATGCTTACTTTGTTTTTCATTGTTTAAACATATTCTGTTTTGAAAAACAGGTGTCAGAATTTTTGGCTACTCATTCTGGCTACTTTCGCGAGTAGCGAGTTTTGGCTACTTGTTTTGGCGACTTGCCCAGTCGCAAGACCCAGTCACGAGTTTACACAGAATGGTTTCGCAACTCACTCGCGTCTCAGCTCCCGACTTGCCAATCACGAAATGCCCAAAATCAGCTTTTTAAAGAGCTTTTTTGCGGGAAACTTGTTTTAAACCTCTCCCATCCTATCTGAAACCCCTCTTTCAATATTTTTACTTCAAAACCCAACCAATTTGAATGTTTTTTCATTCCATTAAAATCTCTAAGGTAATTTGAAACTCTTTTCATTGATTTGGATCCTTGGATTATGTTTTGGTGAGTTTTGCGCTCTTGGTTGGGATTTTCATCATAGGGGTTGCGAAAACTTTTTTTTTTTGGTCAAATTTTTGTATGGGATTAGTTTCTTTTGATAATTTGCTTTGGATGTTGGCCCCTTGTGGCAAAAATAACATGTATTAAGGGTGGATTTCATGATGTTAATGCCTTGTTCACATAGTTGTTCATAGTGTGCACTCTAGGTGTTTGATAAAATGCCTTTTAGGCATTTTCTCACTTGTTTGGGCTCCGATGAGTACCAAACTTTTGAGTTTCTCATGTTTCTTCATTAGGGACATGTTTGGTTCATTGGTTGTGTTTTTAACACACCTTACCCCACATGTGCATTTTCAATGCTTTGGTCATGCATTGCACATAGCCACCTCTTGCACACACCTTTGCTACCCTTGTCATGCATTGGTCTATACCTTGTTTCTTCATCCTAGCATGTCATATTTACCTTATGCTTTGTAGCATTTTGTTTTGTCTTTTGTTTGAGCTTCATTTCTCATTCATCTTGCACCCCTCATGCATCATTCTCCTTGTTCATACCTTCATCTCTTGCCCTCTTTTCTCCTTGACCCCTTTGTCTATTCGTGTCAAAAAGGGGGAGAGTATACTCTAGAGTAGTATACCGGAGAGTTTTGTCATTTCTATATGACTCTTGTGCACATTCTTAGGGGGAGAAATTCTATTTCTTGTGCACATTTGTAGGGGGAGAGATATTCCATAAGGGAGATGCATATACCAAGGGGGAGATGACATTGTGTTAAGAAGAAAACTTTGTTTTGTTTTTGTTTTGTTTTTGTTTGTTTTCTTGTTTGCTTTTTGGTGCTTTGAGTTATGTTTAGTATCTATGCTTTGTTGTTCTCATTGCATCGTGTTTGTGTGTTGGACATGCATACATCCTTATGCTATTGTGCTTCATTGAATGCATGTTCGGATGATCATTTGCTTTGCTATGTGATCATTGTAGTCATTTCTATATGACTATTTTGGTGTATGATCAAGTTGCTCACATGTTTCACATCATGTTTACTTGATCGCAATTTACTTGTTACATTATACTTGTCCTTTTATTACTTGCTTTACCTTGAGGGTCTAATGTGTTTTGTGCAAGTGTTTCAGGTTACAGGTATATATGTTCCAAGTTCATCACAACTCCTATGATTCATGACAGGGGGAGAAAGAGCTTGATCAAAGGGGGAGTATTGAAGCTGAAGAGCTTAATATTTTGTGCTTCATATTATCATATATCAGGGTCTATGTTGTATCTTTAAACTATGTTTTATTTTGTACCCATGCTTTGTAGCTTAGTACTTGTTGTTAAATGTTATGCGTTTTCTTTAAGTACATCACTCTTGTGCCCTATGATGGATTTTATATCCTTAATAAAATTACCTTGTGTTGTTGTATTGGTTGAGTGTTGGACATGCAAATGATACTTTGCATTGAACTTATTAGCTTGCATGTTCGGATGTTCATTCCTTGTGTGAACGAGCATTGTGGTCACTATTTATAGTGATTGTTCATTTTTTGTCAAGCCATGCTTTATTGCTTTAATCTATATTGCTTGATCGCATTGTGCTTGCTCCATATGCATTACAAGTTTTTCTGCATACAATGATCATACTGTGTTGTTGTTTTTCAGGAGTTACTTGTTCTTATGGTTCAAAAGCTACACAGATTCTAGAGTTAGGTGTGAGTGAGTTTTGTTCAACTATTCCCAACTCACATGTTAAGTCTAGAGTTTGTTTTAGGGTTTGGCACGGAATAGCCAAAGGGGGAGATTGTAAGGTTGAATTTAATCAACCATTTTGTTAGCTTTATTCTGCGCCAATTTGCTTGTAATTCAACTTTTAGAAATCCTGTATTTAGGTGGGAATCATGTAAGGGTAGTTTGTGAGTGAGTGTGAAGAAAAAGCCCAAGAGCGTGCACTCAGCAGGGCCTCTCAACTGGATCTCGTTGCTAGCTCGCGGCTGGCAAGTCGCTAAAGAAGGCACATGTGGGACGCATGCAAAGGAGCTAAAGAGTCACGCCAGCTGGAGCACTACAGGACAAAACTTCCAGTCTGGCCATTCAGTTAGCTCGCGACTTAGACTCGCGACTCAGTCAAGTCGCTAGGCCACTCTGTTTGGGAAAAAACCTAACATTTCTCATTCCAAACACATACCAGTATAAATACCCCTTATACCCACGTATTGTAGACAACTTCCAGAGAGAATTTTGAGAGAGAAACCCTAAAGAAAAACAAGATTAACTCATCCATAATCTTCATCCTTTGATTCTCCAAATTCCTCTACTCTCACCCTCTTCATTGTTACATCCTTGAGAGGTACATTAGCCAAATCCTTTTCTCACCATTCCCATGTCTGTGAGAAAGTTATTTGGTGCTTGGGAAGCAGTTAGGAAGGGACCAATTGATATTGGTTGATGCCATGGGCTATAGTGGAATCCGGTAAGATAGAGAAGACAAAGGTTCGGCGTAACCTCGTTGGAGCAAGAAACTTAGAGGGTCTTCTGCTGTTCATGTATCCCAACTTCATTCTCTAGTGGATTATTGACCGTTTGGAGGGTGGCAGAGAGGTTTTATGCTGAGGACTTCAGTTTCCTCTTCGATAACACATCGCTGTGTTGTCTTTGTGTTCGCATCTCTCTTCCCTTAATCTTTGCCATTTAATTGCTGCTGTGGTTGTGATTTTATTTGGTTTAGATTGTTTTATCAATTCTGGTTTAGCTTAGCTTATTTTCATATTCTGCACATACATTGTTTGATAATAAGCTTGAATTGGTATTTTGTAATTTAGGGGTCTAAACGTTCATAGGTGTTTTACACACATTTTGAACATTCAGGGTTAATCTTTGTTGTGTGATCCATTGACCCCTGTTTGTCATGGATAGAGGACAGTCTTTTATTATACCTCCTTTATTTGATGGCACTAACTATGCATACTGGAAAGTACGCATGAGAGCTTTCTTACAGTCATTAGATGAAAAAGTGTGGCAAGCTGTGGAGATAGGCTGGACCAAGCCAAAGGAAGCGCCGGCTGATTGGGATGATGCTAAGATCAAAGCGACTAACTTCAACAGTAGGGCATTGAATGCTTTATTCAGTGCGGTCACGAATGAGAAGTTTAAGAAGATATCCTCTACTGAAACTGCAAAGGAAGCATGAACCATCCTCTAGACAACCTATGAAGGAACTAAGGCTGTCAAGGATTCAAAGCTTCAGAGGCTTACTACAAGCTTTGAAGAGATCAAGATGGAGGAGGATGAGTCGTTCGATGAGTTCTATGCCAAGCTCAAGGACATAGTGAACTCAGCCTTTAATCTTGGGGAAACCATTCCCAAACCCAAGATTGTTAGAAAGGTGCTCAGATCTCTACTTGAGAGATTTCATGCCAAGATCACCGCTATTGAGGAATCAAAGGACATTGATCAAATTCCTTTGACAGAGCTGGTTGGCAACTTGCAGACCTATGAATTGGGTTTATCTAGGATCGGGAAATCGAGCAAGAGCAAGAGCATGGCAATGAAGGCCAAAAGCAGTGATACTGATGAGTCTTCTGATGATGAAGATTCTAAGATGAAATCCTATATCACAAGGCATTTCAAAAAGTTCATGAAGAATGCCAATACAATAGGATTTGATAAAGACCACAAGCAGTCTAGTTCATCTTAGTTCAAGAACTAAGATAGAGGAAAGAAGGATGCTAAGGAAGGCGGTCAGTACACTGTTCCCTCCAGACCTAAGTGTTTTGGATGTCAAGGCTTTGGACATATGAAACAAGAGTGCCTAACGTATCTCAAGACCATCGGGAAAAGCAAGGCCCTTGTTGCTACCTTGAGTGACACCGAGCCTGAGGATGACTCGGATAATGAGGATGATGGAATCTTGAATGCCTTCACTTTTACAGTTGATCCTACTAATGGGGGTTCAGAAACCGTAGGTGATGAAGAGGATTTGGTGGATTCTAAGTTCGAGAAAATTGATGATCAAGATGATATACATACAACCTATGAGAAATTGTACAAGGTTTTTGAGAAGCATGAGAAACTATATAGGCTGGCCACCAAGAAACTGAGTGATGTGGAACTTGATCGAGAAGTGCTTTCCACAAAGTTTGATGAAGCTAATCAGACTATTGGAGCACTGCGGTTTGAGAAAAATTTCTTGGCTAAGAAGACCAAGAAGCTTGAGGCAGAGTTGTTCCAAGTCAAAGCTCAGTTGGAGAGGACTTCAAGTACAAAGCTTGACGAGATACTTAGCTTCTAGAAATCTGCTTCTGATCGAACCGATCTAGGGTATGATTTCTCTTCTCCTAGTATTGCTTCTTCTAGTACTATTGTTTTTGTATCACTTGCTAATAATGTTGAATCTGAGAACAATAATGTGAAAACTGCTTTAACTAGTGAGAACATAGACAAGGGTAAATCTATCTTAGGAGCACCCCCTAAGCTTGATAAGAAAGAGACTAAAAACCCTAGGGCTAAGAAGGACAATACTCAAAAGTCTAAACAGAAGAAGCAACATCTCTGCCATCATTGTGGAGCAACTAGACATACTCGACCAAATTGCTATAAGTGGTTAGCCATTCAACAGAGCAACAATATGATCTCATCGAGAAACCAGAATCAGTTTCCATCCTCTTTTGCTCCTCTTGGAGATCTACTCAAAGCCCTCATATTCCTTTCGAACTTGAACAGTTTCAATTCTTCTCCCTCACCATCGGATCAAGGGTTTGCTAAACGGAAAGGTTCTTCCAAGGTGTGGAAGGAAAAAGGCTCGAAGTGATTTAGAACCTTTTTCTCTCTCTCCCTCTTTTTTTTGCTTGCATTACTTGTGTGTTTTGCTTTCCTGTTTTAAGTCAGTTTAGTTTTATACTTTGCTTTGCTTAACATGTTTTTGTTTGTTTGTTTTCAGTTTTGCTTTATTTTGTTTTTCATGAAAATAAAATTGAAAAATTAGATAAAAAATACAAAAACAGTGTGTGTTTGTGTACATTGGTATTTGTGTACCTTGGATGGCCATTGAATCAAAGTTTTTTAAACTTTGTATCTTTTGTAACTTAGATGAGCATCTCTATGCACAACTAAGCAAGTGAGCTTTGTGACTTGTGTTTGTGATTAGTAAGATTAAGTAATCTCTTGTACTTAATACTCGTATCACTCTTTTTTACGGGAATGACTAGAAAATTCTAAGAGAAAGGCATAAATAACCGTCTCACCACTGTTGCCTATCAATCATGAAATGACATATGTATGCTTCGGCATAGCAAAAGTGCAAATTCAAAAGCTTAACATTTTTGGATATCTCTTTTCTCTCTCTTTTATGCCCATGCATGGTTTGCTTAAAAGAAAATATGCAAAGAAAAAATTAAAACAAAAAGAATCAAAATGTTTTATATATGATTGCAAGCGTGTCTTTTAAGAGATATGGGAGTTATAGGATGTAGCTCGAAGGTGATAGTCCCTATCAAGCAGTTATGATTGTGTGTGAGTTAAAGTGATTTTCTCATATCTCAAATTGTCATAACATGTAGACACTTATGCAATCTTGCGATGTTTTTCACACACAACACGCAATATTCTTTGCTACTTTTAATACATATGCAGGTACAATGTGATTTGGCCATCACAAAGGATGCATGTGTTAATGTATACTCACTAAACTGTCTTGACTTGTTTTTGAAATATAAAATTGGTTAGACTTGTTTAGTGTGTGTGTGTGTGCGTGTGTGTGTGTGTGTGTGTGTGTGTTTTGGATCTAAATGCTTGACATTTTCTTGTTGAGAGATGTTTTTGAGAGCTTAAAATGCTGTTTGGATCTTTGGTTGAGTAGCATGCTTAATTGCATTCATCTCTGTGTTTTTCTCTTCTTTGAAAAACTGTGTTTTGAGCATCTTGACAGCTTCTCGATATCTCTCGACAGCTAGGCTATCTATCAAGCCTCTTGATCTTCCTTTCTTGACAGCTGTTATCGCAATTTCGATCCATCAAAGTTTTTGAGAATTTGTCTCTATAGCTTTGAATGTTCAATTAGTGTGTAAAACACTAATGAATGTTTAGACCCCCAATTTCAATAATACCAACACAAGTTTATACACAAACAATATATGTGTGGAATGATGAATATAAGCTATATCCAAATTGGTAAAACACTCTAAACCGTAATTAATCACAAACACATTAACAATTAAAAAGTAAAGAGTAAGGGAAGAGAGATACAAACACAAAGATAATACCGGCACGTGTAATAGAAGCGGAAACCGAAGAACTCGACAAAAAACTTCTCCGCTGTCCTCCAAGTGGTCAAATGATCCACTAAAGAATAAAGTTGGGATACATGAATAGCAGAAGACCCTCCAAGCCTAATCTGCCCAATGCACCTAAACCCAATGCAGATGAATTTGGGTTATAATCTTGTGTTATCGAGTTTACTGCTTCCTCATTAAATGTCTGACGGCAGCTCCTGATTGGTGGCTTAAACAAGCCATTTTCTACCAGCTCTAGATAGAAGGTATTCTCTTTCACTTATTGTTAATTTTACGACAATTTTAAACTGTTCGAAATGGGTTAGTGTTGGTTTCTCTACATCTACAGGTTCATTTATCGAGATACATACAATACTTCATTGGTCATTCGATTCAACTTTGGAAGATGGGTTTACTCAACCAAATGAGACACGTGATAGGAGCAAGCAAAACAAGTTGGGATTAGGGATTGGTTTAACGGTGAGTTCAGGTGTACTAGTGAGTTGTGCTTTAGGTCTACTTTGGTTCTTTTGTTGGAGAAAAAGGGCCATCAGGAACACAGAAGATTTGAGTGATGATTACAGTATGGATGATGAATTTGAAAAAGGAACAGGGCCAAGGAGGTTCACGTACCGTGAACTTCTCAATGCAACAAACAACTTTGCTGAGAGAGGAAAGCTTGGAGTGGGGGGATTCAGAGGCGTTTGCAAAGGTTTGTTAAGTGAATCCAATATGGAAGTTGCAGTTAAGAGAGTCTCAAAAGGATCAAAGTAAGGAAAAAAGGAGTAAATGTCAGAAGTGAAGATCATTAGCCGTTTGACACATAGGAATTTGGTTCAACTCATTGGTTGGTGTCATGAACAGTGTGAGTTGCTTCTTGTATATGAATACATGCCTTATGGAAGCTTTGATTCTCATCTATTTGGAGCAAAGCTTATGTTAACATGGCCAGCAAGGTACAAAATTGCCCAGGGATTGGCTTCTGCACTACTACACCTTCATGAAGAGTGGGAGTAATGTGTGGTGCACAAAGATATAAAGTCTAGTAATATCATGTTAGATTCAAATTTCAATGCTAAACTTGGTGATTTTGGTCTTGCAAGACTTGTAGACCATGGTTTGAGCTCACAAACTACTATTTTAGCAGGCACCTTGGGCTACCTAGCCCCATAGTGTCTCACCACTGGCAAGGCTTCTAAAGAATCTGATGTTTATAGTTTTGGGGTGGTTTTCCTTGAAATTGCATGTGGTAGAAAGCCAATTAAGCCACGTGTAGAACCTAGCAAGGTTAGGCTAGTAAAGTGGGTGTAGGACCTCTATGGAAAAGGTCAAATTCTTGAAATAGTTGATAAGGGATTAAGTATGAAATTTGATAAAGGACAAATAGAGAGCTTGATGGTAGTTGGATTATGGTGTTGTCATCCTGATCCCACTAGTAGGCCCTCAAAAAGGCAAGTAAATTAATTTTGAATCTCAGTTGCCCAACCTTCCATCAAAGTTTCCAATACCAATGTATTTTGGGTCTCTAATGCACCTGTGTGAATTCTCTAATATGAGTTCTGGTCTAACCGAGTCAAAAGATCGGACACAATGTTCAAGTAGTAGTTGCTCAACAAATTCATCTATGATAGCTGGCCCAAGCAAACCTCTTCTAAATTCAGGCAAAGTTGATGTGGAGTTGGCTTCAATTATGCATTGATATGTATGATTATTCAAATTTTTGTAATGAAGTTGAAGCTTTAATTTAAAAAAAGAATTAAATGGTAGGAGTTTTTATTGAGAATGATAACCATATTAAACCCGTAGCTTTATGCACAATATTTCATATTTTGTTGGTCTATTTTATTCTTTTGTAACATACTAATCTACTTGTGTAGTCTATATTTTTAGATTGTCAACCATGAATAAATGTAACTGTAAGGTTGAACTTATTCAACCATGTGTTAGCTTTATTCTGTGCCAAATTTGCTTGTAATTCAGCAATTAGAAACATTATATTTAGGTGGGAATTATGTAAGGGTTGTGTGTGAGAGAGTGTGAAGACTTGATCAAGTGTGTGCATTCAAGAGCATTCTCACAGCTGGAACTCGCGACTGACTCGCGAGTGGTGACTAGCCAGAAGTGTCACACGTGTGAAGCATGCAGGAAGTTGAAGGGTCAGGACAACTGGATCACTACAGGACAAAAAGTCAGTCTGGCCATTCTGTTATTTGGCGACTGGAACTCGCGATTCATCCCATTCGTGAGTCACTCGCTAAAGCACCCTGTTTTGCAAAAAAATGACTTTTCACATTCCTTCTCATACTCTACTATAAATACCCTTATTCCCACGAAATGTAGAGAACTTTTAGAGAGAATTTTGAGAGATAAACCCTAGAGAACAACAAGATTGATTCATCAACAATCTTATACCTTTGATTCTCAAATTCTTCTACTCTCATCCTCTCCATTGTCATACCCTTAAGAGGATCTTTACCAAAATCCTTATCTCACCATATTCATATTAGTGAGAAGGTTATTTTTTGTTTGGGAAACAGTTCAGAGAGGACCAATTCATTTTGGTTGATGCAATGGGCTTATTGCGGGATCCGGTAAGTTAGAAAAGATAAGGTTAGGCTTAACCCTGTTGGAGCAAGAAGCTTGGAGGGCGACGGAGAGGTCTTTTGCCGAGTTCTTCGGTTTCCTCTTCGATAACACGTATCGGTGCTATCTTGCATTTGCTTCTCTCTATCCCTTACTTTTTGCATTTAATTACTGTTGTGTTATGATTAAATTAGCTTATATTTATCATTCCACACATACATTGTTTGAATATAAGCTTGTGTTGGTATTTTTGAAATTAGGGGTCTAAACATTCACTAGTGCTTTACACACCAAGTGAACTTTCAATTGGTATCAGAGCGAGCACACTTTGACTGATTTCTATATCCTTAGTGTGATCCTTGACCCCTAGGATGGATAGGTCTCAATTCCTCAATGCACCTCCCTTCTTTGATGGGAGTAATTATGCATTTTGGAAAGTGCGTATGCGTGCATTCTTGTGCTCCATTGATGAGAGTGTGTGGGATGTTGTTGAAGTTGGTTGGACTAGGCCAGAGGCTGCCAAACCTACTTGGGATAAGGCAGCTCTTGCAACGACTAATGCTAATAGTAAGGCTTTAAATGCTATATTTTGTGGTGTCTCACTGGATGAATTCCACAGGATCTCTCATGTGTTAATTGCCAAGGAGGCATGACAAATTTTGGATACTACTTACGAAGGCACCAAGAAGGTGAAGGATACCAAGCTTCAAATGCTTACCACTCGATTTGAAGAATTGAAGATGAGCGAAGATGAAATCATTCGACTCATTCTATGGAAAGTTTAATGAAGTGGTAATCGGCAAATTGAACTTGGGTGAGAAGACAGAAGACTCCAAAGTTGTAAAAATATCCTTAGATCATTGCTGGAGAGCTTTCGAGCCAAGGTGACTGCCATTGAGGAGAGAAAGGATCTTGATGAGATAAAGGTCCAAGAACTTAATAGTTCTCTTCAAACATATGAGCTATCTCTACCATCACAAAGGAAGAGCAAATCTCTTGCTCTTAAAACGATCAATGAGAGAATTGAAGCTCAAGATTCCTCGGATGAGGATGGGTTTGAAAAAGAAGTGGTATACCTTGCAAAGAACTTTCGCAAGGTCTTAAAATTCAAAAGAGATCGGAAGTCTTTTAAGAAAGGAAAATTCTCAAATTTCAAGAAAGACAAGAAAGACTTCAAGAAGAATGATTCCAAAGACACTTGTCCATCTCAAGCAGTCACTTGCAATGAGTGCAAAAGGCATAGTCATGGGAAGAAAGAATGCCCCACTTATTTAAAGGCAAAGGGTAAAGTCTTTGCTACAACCCTTAGTGACTCGGATAGCTCCAACTCCGATTCAGAAGAAAGTTGTGACGAAGAAGGAAACTACTCCGCCTTTATGACCATTGCTCCCGAAGACTCTTCGGAAGATTTGAGCACTCTAGTGGAAGAGCTCGATGAGCATACCGAAGTGGAGTCTACGAGGGTTGGAGAGGAATCCGATGATGAAAATGAAGAATACATCTATGAAGGAACCAATAGATTGCAAATATCCTACAATGCTCTTCTTGAGAAGAGTGGAAAGTATGCTAGAGTGGCCAAGGCAGCCATTAGAAAAATGAAGAAAGCAGAATATTATTTTTGATGTAATAATATTATTTTTCTATTTCTTTTTGGAAGGCATAACAAATTGAAGATATACTATATGATAGTAGGTCTAAAACAAAACTAAAAAATTAAACTAAAATCAAAGTAGAATTTTTATTCATATATATATATATATATATATTGTTTTGCTTTCAAAGTTGGCTATATTAATAATGTCTATCATGTGTTGGATGGAATTCATGATATATGTAATGGTTAGTGGAACTCATTTGTTGGGGGTAATGTAGTTGAGAAGATTTTGGATTCATAAATCAACTTTTTTTTTTTAAATGTGAGCTAATTTAATTTTTTTTATTCAAGGTTTTCTTATATATTGTTCAATATACATTTGGCAGTCAAACAGATTCATTTCAAATTGAGTAAATTTTTTATTTTAGTTGTTTTCAATAACCGTAAGCCTCCACTCACTACCCGGCTGTCAGAATCGCTACTGGTAAAGTTCTGTTTTAAATTTAAAAATTTAGGGTTTTTGGTTAATATTTGGAGAATCAATTGGGTGTTAATTATGATTTAGATTGGTATTTTGGGTTAGATATGGTCAAATTTATAAACATGCAAAAACTCTCTACTGTTTTTTGTTTTCTGAAACTTCTCACCGTTGAGTTTCCCCTATTTAGACGTCTAGGATTCTTCTTTGACCCCTTTTGAAAAATAGACGGCTTTATTCTCTTTCTTTGATGCTTTCTTACAAAAACAAAACAGTCGGTTCTGTCATTGTTTTTTCTATAGTTTGGTGTGGACTACAAAAAAACATAGGCGTAGGGGAGATGGAGAGACATCTCAGGCCAGCACCACTGTCGGACTCTAACCACCAAAAAAATTGCATCCCTTAACCGGCGGTACACTGTTACAGGGTGAGTTTTCTTTTTTTTGCTTTCTTTGTTTTTTTGATTTTTTTTATTACAAATTTTTAAAAGAAAAAACCAAAATCTTGCGATAAAAATGATTTATGTTTGGCAGTTATGGTATTTGCTTTGTTTTGATTTAGGCATTTCGGTTATTTATGGTTTCAATAATGGTTTTTCCCCTCAACCAAACCTTAAACCCATTCTTTCAACACAAACAAGCAAAAGAAATAATGTGGCTTTAGCATATGGCTGATTAAGCAAACCGGTTCACTATTTTTCCTACCATTCTGCCACCACGTCGAAACCTTTACCGGTAAGGTTTTTGATTTGTTTTAAAATTTTATCGTTTAAATATGATTTAGGCTTGGGGATTTTGATTGAATTGATTTTGATTTAGGCTTAGGTTTGGGTATGTAATTTTTTGAATGTTAAATTCTTTAAAATAAATCATGTTTAAGGTTTCAGATATGCTCTTGATTTTTTATTTTTTTATTTGTTCTTCACAATGTTCTTTAAAATATATGTTTCCTTAAATTTTAAGTTAATTAGTTTATTTAGTCCAACTCAAGTGCGGAATAACTTTTTATTTATTTATTTATTGTTATTGTTACAAGGATAGATTTTTTAGCTATCTGAATTCTGGGCTGTACATGAACCACTAACAAATGCAAAATCAAGGTTTGATTCGTTGTGGTCCAAACCTTCATTTTTCAGATTTAAATTTTCACTGAACTGCTGCATTACTTTTTACAATTCAACCCATATTTTCAATGTTTTCTTAGGCTTCGTTTGCGGTATTTCTTTCATCTTTCTCTGCTGCAATTTAAAATTGCTATGCTTTTTTTTTTTTTTTTTGAGCAATCAGAAATAATGGCTGCAATTATATGGATTGTCCTCTTTGCACAAGAGATTGTATGAAATTATTGCTCTTCATAGATTATACAAATATTGTCAAAATATTGTTGCAAACCACACAAATTGGTTTGCATTTGGCCAACTACAAGTTTTGGTATGAATTTAAAAAATGACCAGCTCATATAAATTAAATTTTAGGAGTGTCAACTTTCCTAGAAGTTCATGCCCTCTTATGTTAATAGACTATAATTTACTTTTTAGACTTGAGGAAAATTAATCTTTAATTTCATTAATTTAGTTTCTGTTGTCTTAAGTAGCATGGGCTCGATGAGTTTCTTAGAGGAATCCACACATTTTACAAGATTCCACTCAAAGGCATTATTTCAACTTAGCTCTTTGAACAATATTACGTATTATTTGCATTTCCTATTGCATACTAAAGTTAAGGACACTATGCTTTGCTGATGAAATAGACCACCTCATATGTTCTGAAAATAAAAACACAAGAACATGATTTGATTGTTATAGTTGCTTTTATTAGTTTAAATTTTAAAGAGGATTCTCCTTGCTATTACTTTTTGGCTTTTATTATACTTTTATAGAAGCTATTATATTCAGCTGTAGTGACCATGCTTGCTAAATTTGGTACAAATATTTCAAATATGTGATAGAAATTATCATATACAAGGTACTTTCTCCGTTTCTTTTTTACCTTTTACAATTTAGTGCACATGTCAAGTCTTAATGATATTGATAATTGCTATATATTGTCTTAGTTCATACTCTGTTAAGAGCATACCCAACTGCCTATTGAAAAAAAAATGCATTGTCTCACCAAAAGGCCATTTGATTTATTTTACATTACTACTCTTACAAGAGTCCTTACATCACATTCTTTATTTTACAATACACCATATTAAAATAATATTTTTTTTTACACCTAACACAAGTCATGTGTGTTTGAGTGACAGAAAAAGAATAAAAAAGGATTGTGTGTTTGAGATGAGAGATTGAGTAAGAGAGAAAAAAAAAAAAAAGGAAAAGAAAGAATGCATAGGCTATACAGTATCATCTAAAGATACATGATACTATAAGAATGTTTAAAATTTGCTACAGGAATGCGAGACCGGTTATGTAAGGCTCCTTTTTTCTGTTTTTATTTTTATTTATTTATTTATGAAAATCCTTACGTACTTTGCATTTCATCGAGTTTTAAAGGACCAGATGAGCATAGAAGTAATACAATGCTTGAATGGATTATATATGTAAAGTTGTTATTTACAACTATGTATTTTGTTGACTTTTATTCTGTGCCAAATATGATTGTAATTTTATTCAATCGTTTATACCCTGTTTTTATTGTGGGATTTTATTGTAAGGGTTGTGTGTTAGAGAGAGAGAGTGTGAAGACTCAAGCATTTGAAGACTGAAGATTTCTCGCGGGTATGTCGCGACTTAGCTTCCCGCGAAGTGACACATGTACCCTACACATGCTGGAATGCGAAGAGTCAGGACAAATGTAGACAGCTGTGTTTCGCGAGTATCTCGCTGGTAAGGCCTTCCCGTGAGATACCCGCGAAACGCTCTATTTAGCTAAACTGTCATTTTTGATACACTCTATCCTTGTCCACTCTATATATACCCTTATTACCCACATATGTAGAAGGCCATTCAAAGAGAAAAACCCTAGAGAGGTTTTCTAAAACACACACACCCATCTTTTGAGAGAGAGCTACTCATCCTTAGTGAGAAATCATTGTAGTCTCTTCTCCATCCCTCTCCCATTATGATAGCTTGAGAGGAGATTTGTACTCAAACACAACCCACACCTATTCAGAGTGTAGAGAGTGTTTTGGAGTTGCTGGGAAGCATTGGAAGAAGCCAAGGATGGCAAATGCAACATGGAGCTTGTTGCGGGATCCGGAGAACTAGGACAAGACACGGTTCCGAGAAGCCTTGTTGGAGTAGGAGCTTGGAGGGCTTAGGTACATCGGGTAGATTAGGCTTGGAAGGTCTCTTGCTAACCCATGTATCCCAACTGATTGTCTAGTAGATCGATTACCGCTTGGAGGGCGGCGGAGAGGTTTTTCGCTGAGTTCTTCGGTTTCCTCTTTGATAACACGTCTCGGTGTTATCTGTGTTTGCATCCTTCTTCCCTACTCTTGTTTATATCATTTTTACTGCTGTGTTGCTTTAAATATGGATTAGAATAGTTGTCTTGTTTATACGCTTATGTTTACACTATTCCGCACTTAGTATTAAGTTAGAGTAAAATCAACCAAGCCGTAATTTTAATTTGGGGGTCTAAATTGCTCTTGTGTTTTCAACACATTTTCGAGCTTTCAATATAAAAGACCTCAGATTTAGTACTAAGAAGAAGAGTACTAATTTTGAGAAAATCTTAGCATAAAAAAGAAAAATGATTAAGTGTTTGGCTCAGCTGTTGTGGCTATGATTTACTTCTTACCAATTATTATGTTACAGTTTGAACCTAACATAATTTGTATTGCTTTTTTTATTTCTTTGGATTCGTTGGTCAAAATATTTTGGTACTGTTTGATTTTGTAATTATGATATTGAAATATGCTATCATGATCTATATGTCTGATTGATTTTCTTCTTAAACAGTATCTACCAGTGGGTTATTATTGTGTCTTTAAACTTTTGGAATTTTGTGTACATAAACTTATTTTATCAGTAGAATAAGTACATTGATGCCTCTATGCCAGGATTGAGATTTCCTTGATCTATTGATACATGGGTGAAGAGGGATGTTTGATTGTAAAAGGGGAGAGTTTTTTTTTTTGATATGATTTGTAGTGTAGTTTCTAATCTGGGTTCAGTTCAGAAACTGAGGCCCCACTTGGTTGATGCCAAAAAATAAAATACGTGGATAAAACATATAAATTAATATATGTAAATATAAATGAAGTTTAGAGGCCAAAAATGCTACTCTGAGATAACAGGGGACTGTTTTTATCGCTTTTCAGAACTATACTATAATCTCTGACATGTAACTTTCTGAATTCTAAACTAAATTTTAGGGGTGTGTATGGTTGTGGTGTAGTGGGTATTTTTTGCTTAGGGATCCATAGTACAACAAAGGACTTAACAATGCTTTGGTCATTCAGTTGACTCCTTGTTGCCAGTTTGTACTTGTTGTCATGCTAGCAAAAACAGGGGTTTCAGCTGGTTTTACACATTATTGGATTTGAACCAATGACTCTCGCCGTATGAACGTGAACTGCTGAGTCAAGTAAGTCAAGCTGAGTCAAATTAGAGAAAATAGACTCTTAAAAAAAAAAAAACAGAGAAAATAAACTCCTATAAGAGAGTCGTTTGGGAAGATGCTATATGGGATGGATGTCGTCTACAAGAGTGACGAAGAAGGATATATTTAGTTGTTGTTTTGGGATGTTATTCTATTTGGTCAAAGAGAACTATTAATTCCTCTATTATTGTTGAGATTTGCAGATTGTACATATTTGTTTTATTGTGGTTAAAAAAAGATTAATTGATGCATTTTCTTAGAGATTATTGATGGTGTACTCAAAATGCACTGTTGTCCACATGAGTCGTCCATGGGAAAAGAACGTAGAAAACCCCTGAAGGGCGTTCGTCCCCGATAATCTCGTCCATCCATAATAAAGGAAGGACGGTCGTCCATCCATAATAAAGGAAGGACGGTCGTCCAGTTGGTGAAGAAGGGTGACCGAGCGTACTCGTCCGTCTTTAAGCAACCAGTCTGTCCGTAGTGAAAGATGGACAAACTCATCAGTCTGAAGACGCCAAACATATTCTTGCCAAGGCACAGGAAACGAACCAAGACCTCCAATAACTTCCGAAGCAACGATTCAAGTAAGGTAACTTCCATGGCGGTTGTGGAAGTTGCCTCCGAATCTTCTAAATTCCTCAATAGGAGGAGCGGTTATTGGAAGGAGTAACCGTTTTATGTGCACTATATAAGCAAAGCCTTACGGAGAGGTAATGGATCGAAACACTTTTTCTTGAAAGTCCTGAAAGTATTTTTCTCTATTCCAACCCACTGACTTTACCATCGGAGGACCTCAGACCGGCCTCCACCGGTCTTTTCTGATCGTGTTTGGTTTTTCAGGACTCGGCCTCCAAGATCACCAAAGCCCGGAGACTTTCAGCCCACTGATTTTTTAAGATTCATCAGTTGGCGCCGTCTGTGGGAAAGAATTGTTTGTCACGTTTAAACTTCATTTGTTGAGTTCCGTGATTTCTTTCTCCGACAAAGGGTTGAAATGGTCCGGACCAGATCAAGGGCTACCAGTCCCGGCCCCCAAGAGAGTAGAGACGCTTCCAGCAACCCCCATCGTGCCCAACAATCTGCACCAGCCATGCAACCCCCTCCTGGCCAGCACGTGCAAGCAATGGCTGCCGCTATGGCAGAGTTGACTCGCCAGAATCAAGAATTGAGAAGGGAGATTACCCTTAAGAGCCAACGGCATGAGGCCTATGGAGAGGACCCCGGACAGAGTCAAGGGGATGGAAGACATGCAGAACTGGAGAGCCAATCAAGGGGTACCATTCCTAGAAGGGTACCACACTTGGAAAAGGAAGTGGATCAGATAAGGAAAGTTATGGATGAGATGAGGGAGAACATGAGGAGGACTAACCCCGTGGAAGACCTAGTTCACCGAACAGACTCTCCCTTCACAACCTCTATCAATGGCCATCCCTTGCCTCCGAAATTCAGGATGCCTTCCTTGGACTCGTATGATGGAACACGAGACCCTTTTGACCACATTGCCACTTTCAAGATTACCATGCACCTTCAAGGAGTTCCTGATGAGATAATGTGTAGAGCCTTCCCCACCACCCTCAAAGGATCCGCACGAGTGTGGTTTAGCAAAATATCTCCCAATATAGTGACGTCCTTCAAGGAGTTAAGCAAGTTGTTCGTCAATAATTTTATTGGAGGGCAGATGCATAAACGCTCTTCGTCTAGCTTGCTAGCCATAGAGCAAGGAGAAAATGAGAGTTTGCGGTCCTTCATCACACGGTTCAACAGGGACGCCTTGGCAGTGGACGAGATGGATGATAAGCTCCTTCTGGCGGCATTCCACAATGGGGTTCATTCTGACCTATTTATTCACAAGTTATATGAACAGGCGCCTCAGACCATGGCTGAACTCGTTCATTCAGCCAAGAACTTTATGAACGCGGAGGATGCTATCATAGCCAAGAAGAGGAAGAGAGTTGAGAGAGTGGAAGCCAACCCAATGCGCCAGTCGGAACAAGGTCCTCGTCCCAAGAAGGGACGAACAGAAGATAAGAAAGACCGAGAGAAGAAGGCAAGTCCTTCAGCGCGGAATCAACAGTACACCCCTTTGAATGTGCCACTCGAGCAAGTCCTTATGCAAATCAAGGACGAGCCTTCCTTGAAGGGGTCAGAGAAGATGAAGGGAGATCCTAACAAGCGCAATAGGAACAAGTATTGTCGCTTCCATAGAGACCATGGCCATGATACGGACGAGTGCTTTGATTTGAAGTAGCAGATAGAGAATCTTATTAGACAAGGGAAGCTGAGAAATTTCCTTGGACGAGATCATAAGGACGAGAAATTGAAGGGGAAGGTAGAGGAATCATCACGACCGCCACTCGGAGAAATAAGAGTCATAGGGGGAAGTATAACTGGACAATCGTCCAAAACAAAGAAAGCATACCTGAAGGAAGTGCAGAGCGTCCAACTTTCTGGACGATCACCGAGGGCTAAGCCCATGGACGAGCAGGCGATGACCTTCACGGACGAGGAAGCTGAGAGAATCCACCATCCTCACGATGACGCTATTGTTATCGCCTTGCTTATTGCTGATTACACAACCAGAAGAGTGCTGGTAGACAATGGAAGTTCAGCAGACATTCTGTATTATCCTGCCTTTCAGCAGATGAGGGTTGGACGAGATCAGCTTCGTCCAGTACACTCACCGTTAGTAGGTTTCGAAGGAATGAAGGTACAGCCTATAGGTACTGTTACATTGCCAGTGGTGGTGGGAGCATACCCACGACAGTTGACTACCAATGTGAATTTCCTAGTAGTAGATTGCTCGTCCTCTTACAATGCCATAATTGGAAGGCCGACCCTAAACAGGTGGAAGGCAGTTACGTCTACATACCACCTGTCAGTGAAGTTCCCGACGGAGCATGGGGGCAAGTACAGGGAGACCAACTAGCAGCAAGAGAGTGTTATCTAGCCATGTTGGCTACAGACGAGCAAGTTCAAGTAATGAATATCGAAGAAGGGAGAGTTGTGGCAGAGCCCATAGAAGCATTGGAAGATATTTCCTTAGATGAAAATAACCCTGAGAGGTGTACCAGGGTTGGAGCAGATCTGGAAGCGAAGATTAAGAAGGACCTCACTTGTTTTTTAAAAAGAAACAGAGATGTGTTTGCTTGGAGTCACGAAGACATGCCGGGTATAGATCCTAGTGTCATTACCCACCATCTGAGTGTATGGCCTTCCTCCAAGCCAGTGCGACAAAAGAAGAGGGTGTTCGCCCCTAAGAGAGATAATGTTGTTAAAGAGGAAGTTCAGAAGTTAATTGTGGCGA
The DNA here is from genome assembly GCA_019022515.1 of Quercus aquifolioides. Classification (NCBI taxonomy): domain Eukaryota; kingdom Viridiplantae; phylum Streptophyta; class Magnoliopsida; order Fagales; family Fagaceae; genus Quercus; species Quercus aquifolioides. The sequence goes on from CM032330.1 coordinate 34,627,128, forward strand.
AGTTCATTCGAGAGGTATACTATCCTGACTGGTTAGCCAATGTGGTCATGGTCAAGAAGGCGAACGGCAAATGGAGAATGTGTGTTGATTTCACTGACTTAAACAAAGCTTGCCCCAAGGACAGTTACCCGTTGCCGCGCATTGATCAGTTGGTAGATTCTACTATAGGCCATAAATTGCTCAGTTTCCTGGATGCTTTAACTACCAAAAATCCAGCCTGGGGAATGTTGGGGCCTAATTGGGAAGGACCATATCATATCACATCTATAGCGGGAATAGGAGCTTATTACTTAGAAGATTTGGATGAAAAAACTGTACTCCATCCCTGGAATGTAAGCAACCTAAGAAGGTATTATTATTAATAAGAACAATTCTGTTTTACTTCCTTTTACAATTTGTCCTAATTCTGCAACTTGTGCCTCTCAGTTCTGTGAAGTATTAAACAGAAACTAAGTGATGTCAGGTCCTCGGACCACAAATTTAGTGAAAATTAATACACTATGACATCTTTTGAAGTATTAAACAGAAACTAAGTGATGTCAGGTCCTCGGACCACAAACTTAGTGAAAATTAATACATTATGACATCCTTTGAAGTATTAAACAGAAACTAAGTGATGTCAGGTCCTCGGACCACAAATTTAGTGAAAATTAATACACTATGACATCCTTTGAAGTATTAAACAGAAACTAAGTCATGTCAGGTCCTCGGACCACAAACTTAGTGAAAATTAATACACTATGACATCCTGTGAAGTATTAAACAGAAACTAAGTCATGTCAGGTCCTCGGACCACAAACTTAGTGAAAATTAATACACTATGACATCCTTTGAAGTATTAAACAGAAACTAAGTTATGTCAGGTCCTCGGACCACAAACTTAGTGAAAATTAATACACTATGACATCCTTTGAAGTATTAAACAGAAACTAAGTTATGTCAGGTCCTCGGACCACAAACTTAGGGAAAATTAATACACTATGACATCCTTTGAAGTATTAAACAGAAACTAAGTTATGTCAAGTCCTTGGACCACAAACTTAGTGAAAATTAATACACTATGACATCCTTTGAAGTATTAAACAGAAACTAAGTTATGTTAGGTCCTCGGACCACAAACTTAGTGAAAATTAATACACTATGACATCCTTTGAAGTATTAAACAGAAACTAAGTTATGTCAGGTCCTCGGACCACAAACTTAGTGAAAATTAATACACTATGACATCATTTGAAGTATTAAACAGAAACTAAGTTATGTCAGGTCCTCGGACCACAAACTTAGTGAAAATTAATACACTATGACATCCTTTGAAGTATTAAACAGAAACTAAGTTATGTCAGGTCCTCGGACCACAAACTTAGTGAAAATTAATACACTATGACATCCTTTGAAGTATTAAACAGAAACTAAGTCATGTCAGGTCCTCGGACCACAAACTTAGTGAAAATTAATACACTATGACATCTTGTGAAGTATTAAACAGAAACTAAGTCATGTCAGGTCCTCGGACCACAAACTTAGTGAAAATTAATACACTATGACATCCTTTGAAGTATTAAACAGAAACTAAGTGATGTCAGGTCCTCGAACCACAAACTTAGTGAAAATTAATACATTATGACATCCTTTGAAGTATTAAACAGAAACTAGGTTATGTCAGGTCCTCGGACCACAAACTTAGTGAAAATTAATACCTTTTTACATCTATCGAAGTGTTAAACAAAAAATAAGGTATAACAGATTGTTCAGACAACCAATTTAGTAGAAGTCAGTGTTTTTTAAATGTGGTCCGTGCAATTAAGATAATATATCAAAGCAAACTCCATGAGCATCACTTAAAGCATTTTAAGGTGCCTAATACCTCGCTGGGTTAAACATTTAGAATGTCTTCTCCAACTTTGGACATTTTTTAATGAATTAAAAACAAGCATTGGTAGTGTTGTAAGATTCACGGTTATGGTCCGCTTTGGTTTCTAACTAGCATACTTAAAGTTAAGTTCTACCTTGTAGTATCCAATTTCCCTTTCATGCAATCATGTAAGAACAAAGAATATTTGCACAGAGAGTTGCACGAGTGATAGATAAAGCAATAACATCTTATATAAATGTAATAAAAGCAAAAATATACATCCCATTCAGAATATCCTCAACAGATAAATAAAATGGAAAATAAAGAAAAGTTTAACTAGGTTAACTATGGTTTTAACTTTATTTGGAGCTTAGGTTGGGGAGCTTTGCCAGGTGCTTCAGGAGGAACATCTTTTTCCTTTTCCTTTTGAACTCCTCCAGCAGGTAAGATGGTTGAAGCCAAAGCCTGTTCAAAACTTTGAGAAGCTGCTCCATCTTTAGGCCCCTCTGCTGCCTTGTCCGAAGAAATGTCTTTTGCAACTTCAAGCACTTCGGGTTGCTCCTGCTGATTGAGAAGGGGAGGATTCTGAACTTGGGATTCTTTGGTTGAATCATCAACTGTGGAGGGTACATCCTTTGGCTGAGAAGAAGGGTCTAAAGCTAGTGTAAAGTTGTTATTTACAACTATGTATTTTGTTGGCTTTTATTCCGTGCCAAATTTGATTGTAATTATTATCAATCTTTTATACCCTGTATCTATTGTGGGATTTGTTGTAAGGGTTGTCTGATAGAAAGAGAGTGTGAAGACTCAAGCATTTGAAGGAGGAAGAATTCTCGCGGGTATGTCGCGACCTAGCTTCCCACGAAGTGAAACATGTTCCATGCACATGCTGGAATGCAAAGAGTCAGGCCAGGTGGAAACAGCTGTGTCTCGCGAGTATCTCGTGGGTAAGGCCTTCCCGCGAGACACCCGCGAGGCTATCTGTTCTGCTAGCCTGTACTGACTGACTCACACTTTTTGTGCCTATCCTATATATACCCTCATTACCCACAAATGTTGAGGAATGCTTCAGAGAGAAAAACCCTAGCCAAACACATTGTGAATTAGAGATTGTCATCCCCACCTTTCTCTATACACTTGCTTGTGGTATCTCCTCAACCCTTCCCTTTCCATTTCCACACCATTGAGAGGTTGATAGCCCAAACACTTACCACACCATTTGAGAGTGCTGTGTGACGTTTTGGTGCTGCTAGGAAGCATTGGAAGAAGCTTGGAACGGCAGATGCAACATGGAGCTTGTTGCGGGATCTGGAGTGCTAGACAAGACACGGTTCCGTGAAGCCTTGTTGGAGTAGGAGCTTGGAGGGCTTAAGTACATCGGGTAGATTAGGCTTGGAGGGTCTCTTGCTAACCCATGTATCCCAACTGATTGTCTAGTGGATCGATTTCCGCTTGGAGGGCGGCAGAGAGGTTTTTCGCCGAGTTCTTCAATTTCCTCTTGGAAAACACGTCTCGGTGTTTTCTGTGTTTGCATCTCTCTTCCCTACTCTTTTATATTCCATTATACTGCTGTGTTGCTTAGTTTATGGATTAGAGTAGTTTTTTGTCCATCCGCTCGCTTTTACACTATTCCGCACTTAGTCTTAAGTTAGTGTAAAATCTTTCGAGTCGTAAGTTTAATTGGGGGGTCTAAATTGCTCTTGTGTTTTCAACACATTTTCGAGCTTTCAATTGGTATCAGAGCGGGTACACTTGCTGTGGTTTAAATACCTGAGTGTGATCCTTGACCCTATTTGAGATGGACCGGTCTCAATCGCTCAATGTTCCACCATTTTTTGATGGGAACAATTATGCCTTCTGGAAAGTCAGAATGAGAGCTTTTTTATGTTCTATGGATGATACCGTGTGGGATGCGGTTGAGATAGGCTGGACTAAGCCGGAGGATCCTAAGTCCACTTGGGATAAGGCAGCTCTCGCAGCAGCCAATGCCAATAGTAGAGCTTTAAATGCTATTTTCTGTGGTGTGTCTCCTGATGAATTCCACAGGATCTCTCATATGACGGTAGCCAAGGAAGCTTGGAAGATTTTGGAGACAACATATGAGGGTACGAAGAAAGTTAAGGACACAAAGCTTCAGATGCTTACCACCAAATTTGAAGAGCTCAGGATGGGGGATGATGAACCATTTGATTCATTCTATGGGAAGCTCAATGAAATTGTAATTGCTAAACTCAATTTTGGGGAGAAGATTGAAGATACTAAGGTGGTGAGAAAAATTTTGAGGTCCTTACCGGAGAGCTTTCGGGCAAAAGTCACAGCCATAGAGGAAAGCAAGGATTTGGATGAAATTAAGATCCAAGAGCTCATTGGATCACTTCAAACGTATGAGCTTGGACTGCCTTCCCACAAGACGAGTAAATCGCTTGCTCTTAAAACCATCACCGAAAGAATGGATGATCCTTCCGAAGAAGATGGAGTGGAGAAGGAAGTAGTATATCTTGCGAAAAACTTCTGAAAATTTCTGAAGATGAAGAACAGTGAAAAACCATTCAATAGAGGAAATTTTTCATCTTCAAGAGGTGATAGGAAAGAGTTTACGAGGAAAGAAGGGAGGGATTCTCAACCTCCTTCAGACATTGTGTGCTATGAGTGCAATGGCCATGGACATCTAAAGAAGGAGTGTCCAAATTTTCTGAGGGGAAAAGGCAAGGCTTATGCCACGACGCTCAGTGATTCAGACTCTTCTGATTTTGACTCGGAAGAGAGCTATGACGGAGAGGGAAACTACTACACCTTCATGACCATTGCTCATGTGGAATCATCGGATGATTTGGGTGCACTTGTGAAGGAGCTTGGTGAGCATTCTGATTCAGAGTCTATTGGGATTGTGGAAGAATCAGATGCTAAAGAGGAAGAGAATACAACTAATCTTCAAGAAAATTACTCCTTACTACTTGAGAAGTCAGGAGAGTATACCAGAGTAGCCAAGGCAACTGTAAGGAAAATGAAGAAAGCTAAGGAAGATTACAGAAGTCTCTTGGTCAGATATAAAGAGGCTAAGTGTGAGATTGAGACACTAAATGGCGAGCTGTCTGAAGCCTATACGAAGGTGAGGTTTCTTGAGCAAGAAGTTGTGCAAGCTCATGCTAAGATAGAGAGAGTCTCCTCTCAGAAGCTAGAAGATGTTATATTGTCTCAAAAACCTTCTTCAGACAAGTCCGGGTTGGGATACACCGGAGGAAGCTGCTCATCAGCCAAAGTCACCAAAGAAGTAAAGTTTGTGAAGGCAAACGAGACGGGTATAGAAGAGCCCATTTTTGAGAAAGTTTAGGATGTAAAGAAGAAGAATGTGGCTGAGCAACGAATGGTGAATAAGCCCCGAAATCAATCAGTGGTTAAACATGAAACTAGAGGAAGATCTCTCCCAAGATCACAACGGGGTCCTAGAACGGATTATGTGTGTCATTATTGCGGACTGCAAGGACATACCAGACCCAACTGTCAAAAGCTGAGATCAGACAACAATGCAAGCGCACCTCGGTCACGAGGAAGGAGAAATGACATGAGGTCTTGGGGTGGTGAGCAACCGAGAAGTCAAAATCGTGATCCCGGTATGATGGACGTGATGAAAATGATCGGTGCCTTCACCACTTGCTTGGAGAGTTTCACCAGAAGGTTTGAAAGTCCAAACTCTTGTACCCAATCCGTCAAGGATATCACCCTAAACGCACGTGACGTGTGGGTGAAGAGGGGTACTCATGCATAAGCATTATAACATGTCCATGCATAAATTCTTTCAATGTTTAGGGTCATTTGCTGTTGCATCATTTCATACATTGCTTTCTTTTTACTGTTGTTATTTTGTTTGGTTGGTTTGTACCAGCTGTTTTTGTTGATCTTTCTTTTCTTGTTCTGTTTTGGGTGTGTTCAAAAAATTCAAAAACCCATAAAAATTGAAAAATCTCAAAAGTTTGATCACTTGTTTTGTGTATGTCACATGTGAGTTTGGGCCTAGTACCTTTGTACTAATGGCGTAGTGCATTTACGATCTTGGCTTGCTATGTATGCACTCTTTTCTATGTGGAAGAAATCTTGAACACTTTGTGTGACTGTTGTAAATAGATCTTCAAGCTTGTCATGAATGATTGGTCAATAGTCTTGTTGGTCTTGATACTTGCATAGACTTGTGTCTATATCTCTTCCCACTTTATTTTTATGTTTTTGCAAAAAGAGCTCACCAAATGTAAATCTCCAAATGAAAAGAGATATTGAGCTGCAAAAGCTTGTCGCACACACTAGTATTCGATTAGGAAAAAGGGAAAGAGACTTTTCTTAATGTGTTTTGTATGGTACTCAAAAAGCCAAAGGCTAATCATCAATGTTGAAATATCATAAATTTCAAGCACCAATCTCAAAATGAGATGTTTTTTTGTTTTTGTCCAATCGAAAATAAAATGGACCAATTGCTATGCTTTTTGCAGAAGCCAAATGAAAAGTTTCTGAAGTTATATATTCAATGTGTGGGAGGTCATATATACTCATTTGTATAATGGAGATAGTCCACTTGATTTCGTATCAGTTGTGTATGACTCGATTGAATTGATCATTGAAGCTTTGCTCTGGTCTAAGGACTATTTCACATTTGATACTCACACACAACACACAAGACTTTGATTCAATCAATGCCTATCTCATTTGTGTGATTGTATATGTTTAAATGTGATGTGTATGCTCAAGAACTTGTTGATCAAACCCAAAAAGATTTTTGAGTGTTTTATTTGTTTTTGAAAGTGATTTTATACTTTCGTGTCTTTTGTTTCTGTTCAAAATGTTTTTTGTTTATTTTTCTTCAAAAACTGGTTCAGGGGTTGTTTCGCGAGAAGCTCGCGACTTAGAGCTTCCCGCGAAAAGGGCTTGAGGGAAATATTTTTTATCATGTCACACAGAAACTTTCGCGACTGTCTCGCGACCAAAAGCTTTTCGCGAAATGCTGTTTGGCTAAAAATTGGATTTTTCCAAATTCAGACAGAAGTTACCGCGACTGTCTCGCGACTGTCTCGCTACCTAGTGCTTCTCGTGAAAGTTTTGTGCTTCAGTGGCCATCTTCGCGACTGTCTCGCGACTGTTTCGCTACTCTCTAACCCGCGAAAAATGCGTGTTTTCAGTTTTATATTGCTGATGTGACAGTTTTTCAAATCACAAAAACTTCCCTCGCTCAACCTCTTTCGAACCCTTCTCAACCCAAATCACTATTCCTTTCAAATCCTTTCAATCCAAGCATCTTTTCTGCATTTTTCCCTTCAAGGTATGTTTTATAAACTATTCATTTTAAGTTTTGCTTAGATTATGCAGAATTTTTGTTAGGGTTTTGATATTTGGGGATTTTCGAAATATTGGGTTGGTTTTCTAAATTGGGTGAAATTTTGTCATATATTTTGTTTGGGTTGTGTCCCATTTGATATTTGTGCATCTGTGTTGGCCCCTTGTGGCATTTTAAAGTGTATTTAGGCATGTTTTCACCATGTTCATGCATTGTCCATGCTTAGAGTAAATTTGTGCATGCTAGGTGTTTGACAAAATGTCTGAGTGACATTTTTGTGCCTAATTGGAATCAAGTGATTTCAAGTTATGGACTTTCACTTGTTTGACCTTATTTTACTTGGTTTGGTCATTGATCTCGTGTTTCAGACACTTTGCTCTTGTTGCACACTCTTGGCACACTTAGGCACCCCTCATGCATCCTGTGCCGCACACACATCAGCTCATGCACACACATGCACACACATGCACAGTTACTTATTTTCATGCATTGTGTTTATGCTTTATAGCTGTGTTTCTTTAAGCATGTTGTTAAGAGTCCACCAAGCATGCAGCTAAGAAGAAACCAACTTCAAAGCGTGCACGCACTAATTCTGATCATTTCAAGTCTGCTGACGCTGATATGAAATATAATGACTGCTACAAGGATAAGACGATCATCATGGAAAGGGTGGTTCAGTTAGAAACTCTTCAAGACACATTCATCCCTGAGGTGTTCAAGGAAAGGACTTGGACCAAGCTGTTGAACCCAGTTGGGGTTGTATATTCAGAGATAATCAGGGAGTTTTTCTCTAATGCCACTGTTGAAGGAGATCGCATTGAGTGTTGGGTAAGGCACAAAGAATTTGTGATTACAAGTGAGATCATTCAAGACTTTTTGGAGATTCGTCCCCCCTCACAGCCAATTACAATGGCGTATGAGGACAGAATAGGTTCTACTGAAGAGATGATTCGACTACTTGGTGGTGAATCGAAGAAATCATCCATGAACACAATCAAATTCTCTCCGAAAATAAGGACTCTAAGTTATGTGATGATTCATAATTTGTATCCAGTCACCAACCTCACCACTCTATCTGCTCCAAGAACGAGATTTCTGTATGATCTCTTTACCCATAAGGAGATAGACATTTATGGCCATATCATCCATGTCCTGAAGAAGAGCATTACGAAACAGAATACAAGAACTGTAATGCCGTTTCCATCTCTGATTATGGGCTTGATTGCTAAGGCACGGCTCAAACTTCCCAGTGGCCTCACACCAGTTCAGAGGGACTATCCTATTGGTGGTCATACATTAACAAGGAGCACAGCACACATCAAAGGTTCCAAGACTAGTGTGCATACCATACCACCACCACGGGTATAGCAGGATGAAGGTGAAGACACAGAGGAGGAAATTGATAGGTTCACATCTGCTCCAGAGCCTTCTGCACAGCCATCATCTTCGGCTCCACCACAAGGCTTGAGCAAACTTGATCTCTTACTAGCTAAAATGGATCAGGTGTCTACAGTGCTGGATTCACATGTACAGCACACCGCGAACCAGTTTGCATACCTTCATGGACAGATCACCGCGCTATCTTCACAGATTCAGGACTTGTCCTCCGAACATGGATCAGACTCCGAGTCGGATCAGTTCTAGCCTCTTTGGCCATTCCGGTCAAAAAGGGGGAGAAAATTTTGAGGGGGAGCTAAAGAAGAGCTTGCACAACGTTAGGGGGAGCATAGCTTAGAAACATAGTAACATTAGTTATTGGTTTTACAGTCAGTTTAATACAGTTTCTTTTAGTTTTTATAACTGCTTTACTGCTTTCGGTTTAAAGATTTGATACTATGGTTTTATTTCAGTATAGTTTCAGTAGTTTCTTTTGTGATATTCTCTATGCTTTGTAGCATATCTTGCATGTACCCATGTTGCTTTTGTAAGCTTTAAGGGTTTGTTGCATTGCATGTTTGTAGGCTTTTATTGTTTGTGCCATGCATATTCTGTACCTTGTTTATGCAGCCTTTATGCTTATGTACTTGAAGTTTAATGTCATACATTTTACTTAAGTACAACACTCTTGTGCCCTAGTAGGATTGTTCCTAGACGCAAATACTTCGTGTATTTTGCATTGGTTGAGTGTTGGACTTGCAAATGATACTCTTCATTTGAGCTTATCACTTTGCATGTCTAGATGGTCATTCCATGTGTGAATGAGCATAGTGATCACTTTTGCGTAAGTGATTGCTTGTCTGATCTTGCCATGGTCTATTGTTTTTATTCCATTTTGCTTGATCATGCTTTTACTGCTCCATATGCTTTTCAAGTTTTTCTGCATACAATGATATTATTTTGTTGTTGTGTTTCAGGAGTTACTTGTTCATATGTTTCAAGAGCTTATCAGAATCTAGAATTAGGTGTGAGTGAGTTTTGCCTTTGTTCCCAAACTCACCTTTAAGTCTAGAGTCTGTTTTAGGGTTTTGTCACGGAATAGCCAAAGGGGGAGACTGTAAAGTTGTTATTTACAACTATGTATTTTGTTGGCTTTTATTCCGTGCCAAATTTGATTGTAATTATTATCAATCGTTTATACCCTGTATCTATTGTGGGATTTGTTGTAAGGGTTGTGTGATAGAGAGAGAGTGTGAAGACTCAAGCATTTGAAGGAGGAAGAATTCTCGCGGGTATGTCACGACCTAGCTTCCCGCGAAGTGAAACATGTGCCCTGCACATGCTGGAATGCGAAAAGTCAGGCAAGGTGGAGACAGCTGTGTCTCGCAAGTATCTTGCGGGTAAGGCCTTCCCGCAAGACACCCGCGAGGCTATCTGTTCTGCTAGCCTGTACTGACTGACTCACACTTTTTGTGCCTATCCTATATATACCCTCATTACTCACAAATGTTGAGGAATGCTTCAGAGAGAAAAACCCTAGCCAAACACATTGTGAATTAGAGATTGTCATCCCCACCTTTCTCTATACACTTGCTTGTGGTATCTCCTCAACCCTTCCCTCTCCATTTCCACACCATTGAGAGGTTGATAGCCCAAACACTTACCACACCATTTGAGAGTGCTGTGTGACGTTTTGGTGCTGCTGGGAAGCATTGGAAGAAGCCTGAAATGGCAGATGCAACATGGAGCTTGTTGCGGGATCCGGGGTGCTAGACAAGACACGGTTCCGAGAAGCCTTGTTGGAGTAGGAGCTTGGAGGGCTTAGGTACATCGGGTAGATTAGGCTTGGAGGGTCTCTTGCTAACCCATGTATCCCAACTGATTGTCTAGTGGATCGATTTCCGCTTGGAGGGCGGTGGAGAGGTTTGTCGCCGAGTTCTTCAGTTTCCTCTTCGAAAACATGTCTCGGTGTTTTCTGTGTTTGCATCTCTCTTCCCTACTCTTTTATATTCCATTATACTGTTGTGTTGCTTAGTGTATGGATTAGAGTAGCTTTTTGTTCATCCGCTCGCTTTTACACTATTCCGCACTTAGTCTTAAGTTAGTGTAAAATCTATCGAGCCGTAAGTTTAATTGGGGGGTCTAAATTGCTCTTGTGTTTTCAACATATTTTCGAGCTTTCAGCTCGTATAGCCGGAGGAAAATAAATATTTTCTGGCCTTCTCAACTCGGAAGAAGGCTCAACCCCAGCTCAGTTGAGAGCCTCTGTCCAAGTCTGGGCACAGTATACTCGGCACACAGCTGGCACCTCAGCCCGGAATTTATCCTCCGTTTCAGCTACGCCGATGTCATATCCTTCCTGTTCGGCTTTGTCTTTTTCTTTTTCAGCCTCAGCCTTTGCTTTTTCAGCCTGGTCTCTGAGCCTCTAGGCTTCCTCCAGTTGTTTCTTCAGATTTAATATTTGTTCCTGGGAAGTTGCCAGCTGGTCATTAGCATCGCGTAGACACTTCCTCTGGTCCTCGGCCTGCCTTTGAGTGTTCTCCAAAGCTGACTCAGCACTCTTCCGAGCATGTTCTTCCTCGGCTAACTTCTTCTTCAGCTGCACATTGCTTTGTTCAGCAATGGTGAGTGTTTGTACGGCTGTGGCTCGCTTCTTCCTCTCATCATCTAGTTGCTGGCCATAAGAATTAGTTATCTCCTCCATCTTGAAAGTGGCTTGGACGGCCTAGAGGAAAGGGAGTTAGAGATGCAATAAATACAGTTGTGTGTATGACATTTATAATTAAAGAAACAAAGCAAGAAGGGTATCATACCTTGCCTAGATATCTTTTAGCATTTAGGAAAACCCCGTTCTTCCTTATGCCTTTCAGCTCTGTCATGTCCTTGGGAAGTAGGAGGGTTTCCTCTAAGGCCGAGGCAACGCGGCACCCAATTCCGCCGTTGAAATCCCTAAGTGATGCATCCTCCCTCAAGGGCTCACCACCGAGCATAGGTGCGGGGAGCGAAGCCTCGGGCTCCGAGGACTGAGTAGTTGTCCTTCCCGCGACACGTTGAGGTCCATGGCTAACCTTTTGCTGCTTCGCAGCTCGTTAAGCCTCATCTTCAAGAGTAGGACGGGACCTCCCAGCTTCCACCACTTCCTTATCTTTCGAATCTCTCCTCCTCTTCGGATCATTAGGTTCGATCATAGGTGGTTGGGATGGTTGAGAAGGAGGAAGAGGAGATTTGGGAGGAGGGGAAAGTTTGGGTTGAGTTGACTTCCCTGGCGCATCCTTTCCAGGCTGGCCTTTGATCACATCCATCAAACTCCTCTGGCTCTTTCTCTGGATGCCCATTTCGTCAAAAATTACCTCGGGAGATAGGGGTTGGTTGAATACTTCGAACTCGTCCGCAGAATCCAACAGTTCTACAACTCCCTCCGAAGTTCCTTCTTCTTTTTCTTTTTCTTTTTCTTCTTCTCTTTCTTCTTCCTCTTTTCTTTCTTGAGTAACTGATTGCGATGAAGAAGCCCCTACAGAAGGAGTGGCCACGTGTAGCGGCTGAGTAAAAGGTGCCCCTGCAGGAATCGGAACGCCCTCGGGAATAAGAAATCCTTCAAAGGCTACACTGATACGGTGAAGCCGAGGATCCTTAGCCTTTATCACGCACTTGGGAGCTTGAAACGCTGCGGAAATAGGCTTGTACCCAAGAATTATATGTGCTGCTCTCAGTTGGCCGTCAGATGGGTTCACATATACCTCAAATCGCAGGAGTCTGTCTAAACTCTCCCTGTTGACTAGTCTGAACTGAGGTCTGGTAGCGCGCTTGTCTGCAAAGTCATTAAAACAGGAGGAAAATTTTGTCAGAAACAAGAATAATTTGAAATAAAGAATACAATCTAAATTGTACATGCTTATAACCAAAAACCCCACCTGGTTTTCCCTCTCTAGTCGGACAGGGCAGACCATCATGCCATTCCCCAGAAAAGATTAAAAAGTCATCTTTTAAGCCCTTATTCGATGTAGGGAGGCACTGGATTAACCTGACTTCAGGGTGCCTAGACTTAAGGTAGTAGCCTTGATCCTTCAGGTGATTAAGATTGTACATCCAGTTTATGTCGTAATGGGTCAAGCCTAGATTCATCTTCTCGTTTAGGACTTCTATGCTCCCTAGCACCCTGAACATATTGGGAGCACACTGTGTGGGAGATATCCTAAAGAATCTAAGATAACTTCTGGTGAGATTACCCATAGGAATGGTCATCCCTCCTTCTATAAAAGCGATCATAGGGATGACCACTTCTCCTGTCTTCCTATTGTTTACCCATGTTTCTAGGGAGGCATATCTCATACCCACTGTTGAAGAAATCCTATACTTAGACCTAAATTTCTCTATACCCTCCTCGGACTCAACCAGACTTTTAAACCTACCCATTCTCTAAAAGTTATGAAGAAAAGTTAACAGAAAAGGGGAATGAGACCTAAGAAGGTTCAAGGAGACTTACAGGTTTAAAAAGGAAGTCCTTGGACAGGGTTGTGGTATTTATGAACGCACGATGAGGCAAAAGAGAGCGACAGGTTCAATGAATGTACGCTGTGGTAATGTGATTGTTGTAACTGAAAAGAAAGTTGATTTGAAAAGCTATTTATAGTGGCGCAGAAATTGTAAGCGGGAAAAATCCTGCTCATAAATTCTGAAAACCTTCCACCGTAAGATTGGCATCTTGCCGTTGAACGTGGGGGACAAAGAGGCCGCCATAATTTAATGAGGGCATGCTTCTGACACCGAAACGTCAGAAGTGCGCCTTGGGCAGGTAGAAAGGCGTTCTAGAGGTTAGGAAAAGGAGATGACGGGAATATATCAAAATCTCCCTTCTGCCGAGGTGACAAAAAGCGAGATTTTGAGGGGCTATTGTGGGGCCTGTTATGCAAGGAGGTATTGGTAAGTTTGTAAGAATTGGGCCTACGGCCCAGCGGCCCAATCCGAGGATGGTCATCCGTCCGAGGATGACTAAATAAAGGCATGATACGAATAACATAAGAAGAGGAAGTGAGGTTTGCACGGGAAAGTCCAAAATGTGTCCGAGGATAATTTCCACCTCGGAACGATAGTCCGAGGTCGAGACAATTATCTTGTTACCCTGGATAATCCACCAGGTTGTATTTTAATTGAGAAATGGATATGGGATAGTGGAGGCAACAAATATCTTCTGACGCTGCTACCTCCACATTAAATGCTTCCCAGCTAACTCTCTGGCTGCATTAATATGGAGGTGATGCCTGAACAGTAATCAAGCAGCCTTATGGTTGCTAGTTGGAGATTCTGGGGGTGGTGAGATGGGACAGAAAGGAGTTCTCAGGATAGAACCTACACGTGTACGGTGAAAGCAAGGTGAGGAACGTGGTATATAACGTGAAAGAGGATGACATTACAAAAGACTTTTTGCTGCACAAAGATCATAGTCTTTTCTGTCGAGTAGAACTAGTTCTTGCTCCCACTCTCTAAAAATTTTATTGCTTGGACTTGTTGGACCACTTTTCTTTCTTATTTTCGGTGGCCTTTCCAAATTGAGTCCTTACAACAACAATATTTTTTTTTTCTTTTTCTTAGAAAAAGAAAAAAAAATAAAAACATAATTATTCTTACCAATCTTTCCTCTTCTACCTTATCAATCTAAAACACTCCAAATCAACCACACAAAAAAAACCTATGTACAACAACTTTTTTCCTAATAAATGGCCACTCTCATTAATTATTAAATTAATTTTTTATTAATTGTTAGATATATTTTCTCAAACTAAGGAATACAATTTAACAATGGTTAATTTAGTTAAAACTTTATCATTTAAATTTAAATTCTATGAAAATTAAACATCTATTATAAATATTTTTTTAAGAGTATAGAGGGAAAACGAGTAGTGTAAATTCAGTACATTTTATTTATAAAAAATGCATTACATTTTTGGTATTCATTTGAAAGGGTGTCTTCAATTGCCAAAGACAGGGTGAAATGGGGTTCTTATAGACTGGTAGCCACTCTTGCACTGGGGTACACTACTTTATGGTCCATTTGGATTGAGGGAAATGGATGGAGAACATAATAGAATAGAGTAAATTTAGCACAAAATTAATATATTTTTAGCCAACTCTACTCTACTCTCCTCCACTCTCCCTCCTTCTCCCCTCCATCCAAAGAAGCCTAAGTTGGACTAAAATAGTTATCTATAAGTTACAATTTATCCACTACTAGATTTAAAACAGGTGAGAAATACTCATTGGAATTTTGTATATGAGTAAAACTAGATACATGGATTCAGAAACAATAGTACATAGGCAAATGTTAGCGTGCGCCATTTTGAAGGTCTCAAACATTTGATTTCATATTATTCACTAACTCTTTCCTCTTGGGGGACTCCATATTCTTTCATGTTTTGCACCTATACATAGGCCAACGAGCTACCTCTTGGATTTTGTACGTAAACAAAAGCTCAGTGCTTTTTTATATGTTTTTTGTACCATTCAGACAAACAACCTGCTGCAAGCTCAACGGGATTATGACATTTGTCGTGGCATTTATCAAGGCCTTCTTTAGCAATCACCAATTCTGGGTCGTCAGCAGGTTCATTGTACATCCAAATGCAATGATGAAAAATATCAATGACATGGAAAAGTCTCAGGCGCATGAGATACCAACTGCAACAACACATTCCACATGTACGGAAATCCTTCTCCACATATGATTTTCTACACACGATTCCACTCATATCATCAAGTTCATATGGACTATGATGAAGTGAGGAGTGATGAAAAGAAATAGAGTTAACCTCATTAGGTTGCATCATAACGAGAATAATAATAACCAAATCCATCATTGCCAATCTAAGTTGTCTCATAAAATTTCTAACCATTGATTTTCTCTCAGTGTAGAAGTTTTCTTAACTTGAGAAGCTGAATTCAAAAATGATAATTAGGACATAAACCCTTATGCCTTATATACAAGTGAAGGATTAACACATTTGAAATGGAATCATAATTTTATCTATAAATTTATTTATTCTTAATATATATTTTTTTCAAATAAGTATTGACTGTATTGTTTAAGAATTCTGACTTCTGAGAGTTTTTTAGAGATTTTGATGTTAACATTTGGGAAATATTATTAATGTAAGTTAATTGGCTTCCAAGTTAAGTAATGTCTTTTTGTTGGGGTCCTAAGGTTTTATTATAGTTTTTTTTTTTTTTTTTTTTTTTGTTAAGAGATCTTGACTTTTACAAGAAGTTAAGAATACTTGTCAGAGGGAAATTTATTTCAAACGAGTATGTAGGAAAGGTAGGGTCCAATAGTTAAAAGAATTTTTTTTTTTTTTCAGGAAAGTTTTTGAGAAGAATTTTGACTGTTCCTAGGTGAATTGATATCGTCAAAAATTAAAAAAAACAAATAAAGTCTTAATCCATGGGTTGTGGGGGAAAGGGAAAAAAATGCTAATATTGGGAATTTTAAATAAAAAAGAGTCCTGAAAGCTGCTAAAAAAATGTTCATAAGCTTGGATAAATAAATAAAAAAAACAATTAGAACAAAGTGATATCCGTTTTAGCAAGATAAATTTTTTTTTGACAAGGGTTTTGAGGGTGAGAAAATATGAGGGGTCTTTTTGTTTTGGGTAGGTACGGGTTACAAGGGATTAAATTTTGGCAAGTCTTTTTCTTAATAGTTAGATTTAGTACTGGTCAAGTGTCTTAAATCTATTTAAAAATGAGAGGAATGAGAGAGTTTTTCAATGGGAGGGGAGCCGGATCCCATGATAAAAAAATAAAAATAAAAATTTTAAAAAGTCATATTAGATTATATGGATATATGCACCCGATTTTGTATTGATTAATGATCTTTAGTGTCTTGCCCCAAAGAGAAGCTTGATAAATGTCAACTAAGGATAATTGAAGTATTCTTGATAGTTTGAAAATAATCATAACTCAAAATTGTTCAAAACTTCTTTCTCAAAAAAAAAAAAAAAATTGTTCAAAACTACTTTGAAAATGATGCTGAAAAATAAAATTTTCTCACCCTTTTGCTAGTATCTCTTGAACTGCAAAAAAGTTTTGAGTAAGATTTTTTTATTGGAAAGTAGACATTCAGGCTTCAAAATTGAATACAAACTTGACTCAATTTAGAATTAAAATGAGTGAAATATGTCCATTTGAAGTTAAGGTAACGCTGTTATCAAGCAATGTAGATTTCAGCATAGGTTGTGCATGCACCTTAAACTTGTGTGCGCAAGCCAACTACATACAAACCAGGCTAAGCTTTAGAGAATATTAATAGGGAGATTTGGAACTTCCGATGCTTCTCTATCCTATGGAACCATGGATCTTGTTACTTTTCCAGTTTTATCTCTATTCTTTACCCACTAGTTCAATAACTAAACCATTGGAGCCTCGTTGACCAACCCCTAGGTTAGTTAGGGTCGAAGCAATATCTCTCTTTCTTAGTAAGGCATCTTTGATATTGATAGGCTAAAAATGTATTGACCCCTTTGGGAAATTAATCAATTAATTAGTCAAGTGAAATTAATTAGATTTAATTTCATGCAATAAGCGTGGTAACACAAACAAATCACCAACTAAGTTAAATGTAGCGGAAAATAAATTTGACACAGGTGATTTGTTTATGAATGGGAAAAACCACCGAGGCAAAACCCTATCGGGTGAATTTAAGGTCACCACTCCTGAGAATCCACTATTATCAAAACAAACGATTTCAATTAAAAGGAATCTTAGTACCTAATACCAACCTACAGTTGAACCATTACCCCAATACCCCATTGGACTTGTAATGTAGTGACAATCTCTCCTTTCAATGCACAGCTCCTAGTACGTGACTAACCAATGATACACGGATCCCAGTACGTGATTAACACACCAACTTGAGGAAGATATTGACTGCAAAGTTCTTTAATTCATCCAACAATGAAGATCAAGAAACTCTTTGGTTACAAAACTCTTGGCGCAAAGGCGCAATAGCTTCTAGAGAGAATATGATGAACTAGGGCAAATTGTCTCCAGTCATAATATGCATGTATAATCACTTTGCATCAACTTGCATCATCTGTGACGACCCTTAAAATAATTCTTATATATGTCTAGGGTTGTGAGAAAAGAAATCTTACACAAATACACATGGATATGCATGAAATCAGATCTGGAAATTCTAATTTCGTAATTCTCAACAGATACAACTGCTGTCAAGCTTTTGTCAAACTTTAACATTAATCCTCGATAGATATGATTCTGTCGAACTATCTGTCAAGCTTTAATGAACAGCAATTTTTCACTTGTTTCTTGGATAGATTTGTATGGTTTCGATACTAAACTTGAACTCTTGTTCTTTGAAGTATTAAACCCATCCTAAATCTACTCAATTACAAGTAAAGTGCGTTTTGTCAAAAGATTAGCCAATATACAAAATATATGTCTCTAACAATTCTCACATATGTCCTAACAGATATTGCAAGGATGTTCACCACTGTTTGGTCATTGTAGAAGTCCTTATTGCATTTTCTTCTATTCTTTAGAGTTTCACACACCTATAAAAACTGAAATCAATTTTTCAAACCCACACCTATACCTAATAGCCTTGCTTTTGAAATGACAAGTATCATTTGGCAAAGGAAACAAAATGGCATGTTATACTTGATAAATAGATGAGGTTACTATTAGTAGAGGCATGTAAACACAAAATCTCAAGTTTGAAAATCAAACAATTGAAATAGTTTCACAAATGTATAATTGTATTGATGAATTTATAGGTAAAATTCTATGTATTTAGATTCTAATAAAATAGAATAATTCTTTGATTCATTCTCCTTAGAAAATTCTTCAATCCAAGTATTACGTCGATTTAGTCTTAATTCGAACACAAGATGTCCTCTACTTGAATTTGAAAGTAGATTGAAGGGTCTTTTGAACGAAATTGTGATGAATTTCTAGCCATGTGCTTGTTAGAGATTTCTTATCTTTTGGGTTCTTCGTGTTCTTCGAATGCTCTTACTCTTTGAAGATTTGTGGTAGATATTCTTCAGGACTTTAAAGCTTGAATTCAATGAAACTTCGATGGATCAAAGTCTTTGAAGTTTCTAAAGGCTTTGAAACTTAATTCTAGTAGAACTTTGAGACTTGGAAGAATGATTTGGATGAATGTTCTTCGCACTCGAGGATTTATGGCAAAAGTTTTTTGAGACTTTAGAAGCTTGAATTTGTAGAGTTTCACTAATTTATAGTCTCATTACAACAAAATGTATCTTTAGTGAGGAAATTTTTTTTTGTCACCCAAAGCTAAACATTTAGTGACGAAATATAAATTTCATCACCAATTATAGAAAAACAAAAACTTTTGAAAATATTGAAATAAAATTATAATTTAATTTATAAATTTATTTTTTTTGAAAATATTTTTTTCAAATAAGTATTGTTTAAGAATTCTGACTTTTGAGAGTTTGAGAGATTTTGATGTTAACATTTGGAAAATATTATTAATATAAGTTAATTGGCTTCCAATTCAAGTAATTTCTTTTTGTTGGGGTCATAAGGTTTTATTATAGATTTTTATTTTTATTTTTTTAAGATCTAAACTTTTACAAGAAGTTAAGTATACTTGTCACAGGGAAATTTATTTCAAACGAACATGTAGGAAAGGTAGGGTCCAATAGTTAAAAGATTTTTTTTTTTTTTTTTTTTTTTTTTTTGAGAAGAAGTTAAAAGAAGTTATTGCTTCAAAAACACATGATAAAAAAATTATCTCTATATATTAAAAGGATTCAGAAACTTAGTTTTTGCCTTTTTCACTATCAAAAATACCCCTAATCTAATTAACTTATCATTATTTTTAAAACATATAAATTGAGGTTAAAACAATACATTGACAAATATTAAAAACAAAAAAACCTACTTAGTAAAGACTCTCCCCTAAATAAATTCATACTGCCTATGTACACAACCTACCCCACGTTGAACTATTATTCCTATTCCTAATTGAAATAGAATTTTTGTCAACAGCTACTATGCTCACAAACAAAACTCTTCTCAATTATTCCGTTTGTTACATCTATTCATATTCCTAATTGAAATACAATTTCTGTCAAGCGGCTACTTCTTTGTATAAAACTAGTGTGTATGGGGTTTAATTGAATAGAAGAGAAAAACACACCAAAAACTAAAAATTTTCTGAAAATACACAAGGAAGGTTCTTTGAGTGCTACATCCATAGACAATTGAAGTGCAAAAAAATTGTCTACAACCCTTGCTTTATTTCATTAAAAAGAGTATTTAAGTTTTCTTCAAGTTTTTTTTTTTTTTTTTTTTGGTTCTTTTTTTTTGGGAGGATTTGTTTACAATTGCTAAATCCACTAGCCACTACCAATTTTCAAACTATTGGGTTTATTAAAAAATTAATAATTGTTGGTTTTCGGTTGTAATTAAGAACACATGCTATAATTAAGAAGTTTAAACTTATATATGATAGAATCAGTGCATCCTTTTTCCTTTTAATATTTTTATTTATTGTATTATTTTGCTGATTTTTTTTTTTTTTTTTTTTTTTTGGTTCTATATCTGTATTTGAATTCTGTTGCTTGTGCAGTACTTCACTCAGCAGAATTGTTAAATAAATATTTAGTGAGCACTTGTGACAACTTGAAATCATTTTTGAATTTCATTATGAACTAGTCGCTAACCCGTGCGATGCACGGGATAGTTAAATAAAAGGACAATTAACCAACATCACGTTAAGGTAAAAGAATTAGTGAGAGATAAGAAATTTAGAAATAGAAAATTGGGTTAATAATATGCATATTATAGACATTTTGCTAGTTAGCGTTTAAAAAAAAAAAAGATCTGTCATAATTAAATAAAATACAATGGAAATAAATATTTAACTTCTATGCTTTTCTATAGTTTAGAAGTGTTGTCTAACGTAGAATGTTATTGGGTTGTAAGAAAGATTTTTATAAAATGTTAATACCATATATATATGCTTATATTGTCAATGTCTCACTGCACTGAAACCTACAAAGTAATATACAATTCTTAAATTAATGAAGCAAAATTCCCAAAAGTTATATATACACACACACTCAAAACTGATATAAACTACAAAGATAAAAACAAATCTTATTTAGTCGTAGTAATAACAATATAAACAATTCAAAACATGGAACCTTATCAAATTTATAACACATAATTCCATTATCTTTTACGTTGAATCCAAACAAATAATTAATTGAAATTAATCCAAACAAATAATTAATCAACCAAAAATCAAAGTTTTAATTAAGAAAACAAAAAATCACATGAACCCAAATAAAAATTCTCAATAAAGCAAGAATATATAAAAATTTACCACACCTTGGGCTGGAAGACATAGGTTGCAGCTTTGATTTTTCTCCAAAAAATAGAGATGCTTCATCTGCCATATACAATATAAAATAATTATTAGAAATTTCAACCCAAAAACCAAACCCACAAAAACACTATCAAAATATAGAGATTAACCCAAATACTTAGAAGAAAATAAATTCTAAATATAACAAAACAATAAGATAGAATAAAAATTTCAGGCACATATGAAAGCAAATAAAAAAGACAAAACCTACGTTTTTTTTATTTTTTTTTTTTTACGTGAGTCTCTCTCCTTCTTATTTTTTTAATTTTAAAGTGAAGTTAAGTTTAGGGTTTTGAGATGGTAATTGCTAGGGTTTTAAGGAGAGAAGAGAGAGTCCTACCAGGAGTCTTAACAATATAAACAATTCAAAACATGGAACATTATCAAATTTATAACACCTAATTCCATTATCTTTTACGTTGAATCCAAACAAATAATTAATTGAAATTAATCCAAACAAATAATTAATCAACCAAAAATCAAAGCTTTAATAAAAAAACAAAAAATCACATGAACCCAAATAAAAATTCTCAATAAAGCAAGAACATATAAAAATTTACCACACCTTGGGCTGGAAGACATAGGTTGCAGCTTTGATTTTTCTCCAAAAAATAGAGATGCTTCATCTGTCATATACAATATAAAATAATTATTAGAATTTCAACCCAAAAACCAAACCCATAAAAACACTATCAAAATATAGAGATTAACCCAAATACTTAGAAGAAAATCAATTCTAAACATAATAAAACAATAAGATAGAATGAAAATTTCAGGCACATATGAAAGCAAATAAAAAAGACAAAACCTACGTTTTTTTTTTTTTTTTTTTTTTTTTACATGAGTCTCTCTCCTTCTTATTTTTTTAATCTTAAAGTGAAGTTGAGTTTAGGGTTTTGAGATGGTAATTGCTAGGGTTTTAAGGAGAGAAAAGAGAGTCCTACCAGGAGTCTCTCTCTTTTTTTTCTTAATCCTAAAGTTTTTTTTTTTTTTTTGGTGAGTCCTTTTTAAAAAAAAAAAAAAAAATTCTAACGTGTTATGTGAGTTTTTTTTTTTTTTTTTGAAACCTAAAGTGAGTCATTTTTTTTTTTAATTCTAACGTGGGGTATCTTAAAAAATTGAAATTTTTTTTGTAATTATTTAATTTTGGTATTTTTATGCAAAAAACGTTATTTTAGGTCTAGGTGATTTATTTCCTTATTTTTAGGTTCTTTTAATGTTTTTTAGGTCAAATTTGGTTCCTATTATGGTTAGGTATTAATTAGGGCTTATTTTAGAATATATTTTCTTGTCCATCAAGTTTTATGGAGCCCTTAAATAGGCCTCCAAGTTTGTATACGTTTTTCAATATTATTGATATTAATAAAAATTCAAACTTTTGTCTATTGTTTTTCTGGTGGATTCTATATAAGATATAAAACCTAAAATAAAAAGAATCTAAAATAAAAAGAAAAAAAAAATAGTGATGATGTGGAAAATTGTGAGAGCTTCAAAGGCTTCAATTTTATATATAAATATAGATGACAACTCGTTAGGTTTATTTACGTTTTACGAGAGAGATCTTCTCTTGCTTATTTAAGTAATGTCTTTTTGTTGGGGTAAGGTTTTTTTTTTTAGAGCTACTGTGCTCACAACCAAACTCTTCTCAATTGTTTTGTTTCTTCTTCTTCTTCTTCTCCTTCTTCGGGTGGTTGGGTTTGATCTTCTTCTTCTTCATTTTTTTTTTTTTTTTTTTAATTCTCGCAATTGGTGGTGGGTTACAGATTTGGTCAATGGTGGAGATCTTTTTTTTTTTTTTTTCCTTCTGGTATTAAAGCGTAAAAGAGAGTGAGATGAAGAGGAAGAGAGAGATAGAGGCAAGGCTTTAAACGTAGAGAGAGAAAGATAGAATGAAATAAAGGAATGAATATTTTTATTGGGTTGTTTATATTATTTTAATGGGTTAGTTTATATTATTTTAATGTATTGAATCTTAAAATATAAAATGTGAGATAAGGTGTATAGTAAAATGACCTATTAAAATAGGTAAAATAGGTTTTTGTGCATTAAAATGACACTTGGCCTAACATGGTTAATGTTAGTGCTTTGACAAGACAAGGATAAGATGCCACTTGCATGCTAGATGGCATGCATATCTTGTTTACAATTTGATTTTGATATAAAGAAAAATTTTACCTTTTATTTAGAATCAAGAAAAATATACCTAATGCTAATTTTTTACTGATATATATATATATATATATCATTAAAGAAAAACAGTATCAATTTTTTTTTTCAATTTATACCTAATAGAATGCTAAGCAAGACTCACAAAATATGATTTTAAAAAAAAAGCAATATATAAGAAATAATTATTCAAAAAGGTATTTTAGAAAAATTAATCAAAAAAATGATGTTATTTCATCATGCTAAAGATTCCATTTGTGTGATGTCACCAAATAGATGAATGAGAATAGTTATTCCACTACAATTTCTTGTAATCCTTGTACTACTGATTCTTATTACACTATATAACCATTATAGTGTACCAAAAGTTCCCTAAATCTCTTAGTAAATCTATTTTTTTTTTTCCAAAAAGAAAACAATTAAATGAATGCTTTTTAATTTTGTATTTAGAGAGTAAGGGATATAAAAATGCATAATTTTTATTTATTTATTTTCCATTAGAAGAAAAAATACTATAATTTTCATAGTTAAAAGTTTCAGTCATGCTCTACTTATTTATCTATAAACAAAAGAAAAGTTTTCTATTTAGTATTTTTATTATGATATTTCTTTTACATTATGTTACATATGTTAGGACATATAAAAGTGATTATATTATTTAATTTATTCAAAATTAATATATGTCTCTCTCTTTCTCTCTCTCTCTTCACTGGTAGCAATATATTTCTCTCTTTCTTCCTCTCCTTCTCAGTTTGAATCTCTCTCTCTCTCTAGTGAGATCAACGAACCATAGATCAACCCACAATCAAAGCCAGCCATAGTAAAATCAAAACTCATAGCAACATTAAAACTCATCCCAAAATCAAAACCCATAGCAAAATAACTCTGACCATTCTTATGGAAGAAAAAAAAATCTCAACTATTGCAACCACCACCCTCACAACACACTGCCACCACCATCGTCAACAACCACCAAAATCACATTTTCACCTTAGATTATACCATCCATGGGTGAACAAACCCAAACTAAGCCCTACTATACTCCAACACCACCACAGCCATCAACATTACCATCGCAATCGTCGAAGCCACCACACCAACTCCGCCCTTGAAAGATTCGACTCAAATTTTCCACAAACCCTTACTATCACCACCACTATAGAATCACAAACCCCAAAACCAAAATCCACCAAATCGAAAATCACTTAGCCCCGCGTAATCCTATCCATACCTCTAATCACAACAATAGATGTTTCTTGTAAAGTCACTCTCCACTATCTTTGGAATTCAATTCTCCCCCTTAATTGGAGAGAGTGAGAGAGGAAAGGAAATTTGAGAGAAAGAGAGTGAGAGTGAAAGGTCCTAAGGAGAGAGAGAGAGAGAGAGAGAGAGAATTCAATAAAAACAAAAGCGAAAGCTTTTACAATGAATTTCTACTATTAAAACATTCACATCAGCTCATGTAAAAATCTTATCTATATTAGCACAAATACTTAGAGGGTGGGTGTTTAGATTGATAAAAACTGAGTTACATAACTTAGCTTTCATCACCCAAAACTCAAAAATTGTGGGACCAACTGAAACTCATGTTGTTTGGAAAAAATTTTGAGTTAAGGAGCAATGCACTAACTGGCAATCAAAAATGCACATCCTTTCCCATAGAAACATCTACTTAGACAGCTGAGCATAAAGAGTTGGGCTAACTACATAGAATTACACATTTAAACATTTAATTACAACAATGAATTAAGCAATAATAACAAATTAATAATATCACACATTCTAATCTTCATAAGTCCAACAAGATAAGGGTTTTTTTCCCCCACTTTTTTGTGACAAATTGAAGTAACTAGAGGAATTTCTTATTGAATATTTTCCAAGTGACACTCCCAAGTCCTAAACTATTGTGAAAGAGATTAATAAATTACCTCTAGGCAGCCAAGGGAACTCATACTCGACATGTCCAATTGTGTCCTGCATAACTCTTGAATCGTTTGTACTCCCTTCCCATCCAGCAAGCACATATGTAAACCGCATGTCGAAGTTGCATGCACACATCACATTTTAAGTGATGTCACTCCTTCTATCTTTAAAGGCGGTGGTCCTACTGGCTAGCGTAGAAGCACTGATATGTGTCTCATCAATGGCCCACACACAGTTCTGTTATTAAAACAGTAATGTTCATTATGTATAGGAATCAAAACAATCAAATAATCTAATTTGCTCTGAGCATAAAGCATTGTAGGGTGTAATAGGAACTGCGTATTGTACAGGAAATATTTCATAAATCACAATGAATAAAATGAAGAAGATATTGAATTCATATTTCTAAAGAAAACATTGTCTTCTATATTTATAGCATTATACCAACATTCTATTAGGTAATGTGAACAAATTGACCAATTTAGACAATCATTAAATTAATAATAAGATACCAGTATAATCTCATTTGTTATTTTCGTGAAGTAAATGATGAAGCTCGGCTACATCAGCGTCAGGCTGAATGATAAGGTATCCCAGTGAATGGATAGCTCGCAATACATGTCGGAACTCCCTTTGAATGGTCTCAAGAGAATGTTGAAAACGGTTGCAGGTTAGCCGAAAGTCAGTATTGTGTCCAACGATGTATAACAACGTCCCATCCAACTCCTCCACTAACATAATGCCAATATCCTCCTCTAATTGGTGTAACCTTTTCAACTCATTACACAAGTGCTTGAAAATGTGAACGTCCATGCGAAATATGTCATAACAAACTTGAGGATTTCCTTCTAGTACTTCTTGAACGTATGACTTACCACTCAAGATACTAGTGCACATAGGACATTTCATGTAGTACTTTTGAACATACTCTATACAAAGTTGAATGTAGACTGTTGCAATCTCAAGTTCGACATCACTATCGTCGTGATCTAACTCGAAGCCGGCCATAACTGAATCACACCTATGGGCAGCCAACAGATTCACATGAGCCACTATATATAAGTACATATATATCACTGTATGTATATATATGTGTGTGTGTGTGTGTGTGTGTGTGTGTGTGTACTAAACATTTGTCCAAAGCATTAAAATTGTACACAGTTTGAACATGGAAATGAAATAAAAATAGGACTAATATGTTCAGCCACAAAAGCCCATGCCACGGCTATCAAAACAAACCACACCATCAACCACCCCCACCATTACTGCAGTCCACTACCAACAAAATCAATCCAAGCCCTTCTTCTCTCTACCGTCATGGCAAAGAAAGCGGCTCTACTCTCGGGATTATGAAGCTCCGTTACGACCTTGCAGTAGGTGAAATGATCCACATCTGTGTGCTCGTTGAGCAGTGTTACTGCTTTGTCAATTGAGAACTGATCACCCCCTACAAAAGCCTCTCTTGATTGGGGTGTACTGTCGGTGGACCTATTAAGCCTTGCCTTCCTCATCTTAGTGAACCCCAAAATAGCCTCAGTCATGGTTTCAAGGGAGCCTCCTTTCTTCTTTTTTCCCCTTGAATAAACCAGTTCAGCTGCACGCTTTTCAGGTCACCTCCACACTATCGGCGTTGACATTGACATGTATCCCCAATGATAGGAAGGTTGCATCCAGCTTTCGCTCTTCAGAACTATTTGGAGCTGGTTGGGCAGATAAAATTTGTAGGAAGCCCGTGGCAGCGTTGGCATTAAAAAGCTGGCCCAACAGCTCATAGTGTTGCAACCCCTTTTTACGGAACTCCTTGCATCGATGGTTAGCCTATTAACAATCATATATATATAGGGTTAAACGGTTTATTTATATAAAAACCAATACAAATGACTTTGGTAATTAATTATGTTCAACACTTACCCATGACGCATCACTTCCTACAACCATTTTCGCAACGGGGTCCCATCCCATTCCCGTATGTCTAAGGAGCTGGGAGAAAACCGGTGTCGAACCTTCAATATTTGATATTTTTGCATAAATTGTTCTTTGTTGTAATATTTATTTGTGCATAAGTTAAACTTGCACACAATGGATGTCCAAAGTCCTGTCTTAAACTGACCTTGGGGCATATTCCCTCTAAGTTCCTCCTCTACCAACATATCTATGAAATACTTCTCCATTGGGGGAGGCCACAACTTTCCATCCTTAGCATCAATTGTGGCATTTGCCATCTAAATGAATTTTGTTATGTTCACATATACTCCTCATTTGAAATTTTATGATACAAATAATCAAACATGAACTTCCTACTCACTAAACTACCAAGCATCAGACATATAAGAGTGAATCGAAGTTAGACAATTATCATGCGCTTCATAAAATTATAAGTACAAAAAGATGAAAACGCCATAACGGAGTTAAAGGCAGAGGTTGATCTTCAAGAGTTAAAGGCAACAACAACAGCCCAAGAAAATGAAAAACAAGTATAGCAAGTACATAAGGTATCACAACCATAAATTGATCTGTTATAATTGTTGTATAACAAGCAAACTAATCATAATCTTGTTTTTCTCACAATACACTAAACAAATTGAAATGGACATCATACACCAAAAAATAGCTTCATGAAAGAATATCCAAAGTATAAATTGCTGAATATTCAATAGGTTTACAATTACACATACAGAGCACAAGGATTTAAAAACAACAACACAAAGGCCACAAAATGAAGACAAATTATATCAAAACTAGGTACAAAATGATTATAACAGAATAAGCACAAAAATGACAACAAATTAAAATCACATATATAAGGAACTGAAGAGAACACGGTAAAATCACAGTTTCATTACATAGATGTAGACCTACCAGTAAGGGAACACAGTCAGGGGAGGAACCACTCAAGGGTACTTATGTTCTGTATGGCACTATTGATGTGGAGGAGGATGCAGTGTCTGATTCCATCTAAATAAAGGTGTGTGAGTAAAAATAAGCAACTAATGTAGGTTAATGTGATTTGAGATGAGGTAGGTTAGATGTGAAAGAAAGTTGCCTGAAAATTTGGGGAAATTTAAAAAATCTTTCCTGACCAAGCCCTAGGTGATTGTGTGGCAAAAGCTCAGAGCAAAGTAGTTGTGGATGGAGTGAAATCCGTACAAGATAAGGGTCTTAGATTGGGTCGGTGATAGTTGGGGATCTTTATAAGGGGCAGTTAGGCGAAGAATCCTATTTTTGAGCAAGGATTTAAATGGGTTTGACTTCTTTTGTTAATGCGTTGTAAGGGAGAGAGCTTCTATGAGAAGCCGCTAATGGGTCAGTGATTTATGGTGCTGATGGGGTTGAGATGACTTTGGTGTTCTAATCCGTTGTGAGGGAGAGAGCTTAGTTCAGTGTTATGAGATAGGTCGATGAGGATAGTAATGGCGCGGTCAGTGTGAGTTATGGCACTGGGTGAGTTATGTGAGATGGGTCGGTGAGAATTGCTGATCGGTGAGAGTTAATACTTTGCAGATTCAGCGTGTTAAAGATGAGGGCAAAGACAGGTTTGATGATAAGAAGAGAAGAGAGAGAAGGTTTGTCACATTAGGTGGGACCCACAGGTTTGAAGGCATTTACAGTGCTGCCACTGGAAAGCGTTGTTTGTTGTTTAAAAATAGGTTTCAGGTGATTTCAAAAAGCATCATTAAAAAACCATATTTTCAACAAACAATGTTCAAACAACACTGAACACAGATACCCTACCAAACACGTGTTTTTTTTTTTTTTTTGAACACCAGTGTTTAGTGTTTAAACACTGAACACTAGTGTTTAAAATCGATGACCAAACTGGCTCTTGAGTTTGAGTCATAAAAACTAAAAACAGATTTAGGGAGTTTTCAAGTTTTGAGATTTGGGTTTCAATGGCATTCTTGTAATTTCTTAGCCTTGGTGGGGCACGTGGCCATGTGTGCTCACATCAACTTAAGTGTGACTGTTGGGCACCATTACTTTACTCCTCTTTGTTTTATTTTTATTTTTCCTTTTCAGACAAACACAATAGCGTCTCTTTCTCTCCACACGCCCACTTCTCTTTACTCTTTCATTTTCTCTCACCTTCTCTCCTTCCTCCTCTCACTTCCCCTCTGAAAAAATTAGTGCATCCAAAGAAACCCACAAGCCCAGCCGGAAAGATGGTAGGAAGCCGAAGATTAGAACTGACCAAGCCCAAAAATCTGTCACCTTCATTAGGGGTGTGCATAGGTCGGGTTGGGTCGGGTTGAGGGGATTTTTTGACCCAACCCACCATGGTGGGTCAAAAAAAATTCAACCCAACCCAACCCATCACATAAGTCCAACCTAACCCACATGGGTCGGGTTGAACCCATGGGTTTGACAAATTTTTGTTATTATTATTATTAAATTGAGTAGAAAAAAATAT
Organism: Quercus aquifolioides; assembly: GCA_019022515.1. Lineage (NCBI taxonomy): Eukaryota > Viridiplantae > Streptophyta > Magnoliopsida > Fagales > Fagaceae > Quercus > Quercus aquifolioides. The sequence goes on from CM032330.1 coordinate 34,656,586, forward strand.
AAATATTAATATATTAACAAAACCTAAAGATTAGTATCAATGTAACTCCTTAAAGGCAAATAACACTAATGACTAATTGGCTTTTATTAATAGTAATTTATTAGGATTTGTGTGAACTAATTGGCTTTTATATAGGATAGGAAGAACTGATTATTTTAAAAAATTTATTAATTATATAATATTATATATATATATATATTAAATTAGTATTAGTAGGAGGAATCGAGGAAGTGCTGCTCTACAGTTGGTTTTTTTTTAAATTATTAAATATATATATATATATATATATATAAAAGTGCCCTATAGCTGATTTAAAAAAAAAAATTATGAAATATATAATATATTTTAAATATATATTAAATATGGGTAGGTTGGGTCAGGTTTGGCGGGTTTGTAATTGTATGACCCAAACCCAACCCGACCCACTATAAAAATATTTTTTGTAACCCAACCCAACCCACCAAGCCTTAAAAACCGACCCAACCCGGCAGGTCGGGTTGGGTCGGGTCGGGTTTGGCGGGTCGGTGGGTTTTCTGCACACCCCTAACCTTTATTGTTGTATTTCTTGAACAATGTTCTCTATGAAATAGGTTTTTTTTTCCCCTGTTATAATTTCTTTTGCAAGACTTTGTGGAGTCCTGAAATCTATGTCTATGCTAGTTTTGTACTTTGTGTGAGAACTCTAAATTTTATTTCCTGTTATGCTTTCTAAAGATTTTAAAATGTAATTTTTTTTTTTTTTTTTTTACGTATACATATTATTTGGAGCTACGTGGATTTGAAGATATACTTTTTTTTTCCTGGAAATAGGTTCTTTTTTTTTTCTTTTCTTTTTGAACATATGCATTTCTGTTGTAATATTGGTTGGGTTCTAAGAAAATTTAGACAGTACTCTGTAAGTGAAATGAAAAAAAATGAAAGAAAAGGAAGAGAGATAAGAGACACGCAAGTAGCAACTATTTATTCTGACCCAGTACAATTAATGGGTCCCACCACTTTATGCAAAATTTTAAGTGATAGAGACCAAAATATGAAACCAAACAAGTTTTAATTTGAGCGAGGAAAAAAATAGAGTTAGAAAAAGGGTTGTGAGAATTGAGTTTGAGTTATGAGTTTTGAATAATGGATGATGCTCAATCCAAACAGGTCCTTAATTTTTTTATTTTATACATTCACTTTTCAAAATACTCCACATTAAATTATTTATTTTACACTACATTTCATTAAAATATTATTTTTTGCCAATATTTTATTATTCACTTAAATCATATTTCTCTTCCTCAACCAAAGACCACCACCCCTAACCTAGCTATACAGACGCACCAGCCACACCAACCAAAATTTCTAGCAAGTTTCATAGCCAAACAAGTAGGAAAAACCCGGTCAAAGCAACACCAAAACAAAATATCAATAACAAAGTTCTTATAAAAAAAATTAAAAATGTCTTAGAAAACAAACATAAGCTAGAAATATCAAAGCTAGACTAAAACAAACCTGCAAACTTAGCAAAATCAAATTATGATTCTACTATTACTAGTAGCCAAGTTTATCATTGATCCTCACCAAACCCACAAACTTCTCAAATATCAAATACCCATACCCAAATCTAACCCAAAACAAATACCCAAATCAAATCCACCGATCTCACCCAAATGAAATTTCTGCTCAAAATTTATGTCGTGGATATTTTCCTTCAAATCAACCTTCTTCTACTCCAATCTCTTAATAAAATCCCTATCCAAATCAACCTTCCTCCACTCCATTCGCTCAAAAAAAAAAAAAAAAAAAAAGCCTCTCTTCCTTCACGGCACCCCAACTTGTCCCTTACACACAACAACAATTTGCACAATTATAAGTCTCTATCTCATTAGAACATCACCAAGAAACACCAAATACCATGGAGAAAATCAAAGAAGCCTGCTCTATTCTTCCAAATCTTTGTTAAGGTCATTCACAATCATCAAAAGAAACTGATCTAGGTACAAGGAGGGATGGGCATAAAGTAATTTTTGTTTAGAGAGAGAGAGAGAGAGAGAGAGAGAGAGAGTTGAGATGGGAGAGCTAAGATGTGAGAGAACGAACATGAAGGAGAAGAGGAGAGATTAGTTTGTAGAAAGAGAGAGAATCGAATAAAAGTTGTGAGAATAGTATAAAAATAGGATATTAATAAAATAATGGATTAGACAGTTAGGGGTGTGCTCGGTTTGGTTCGGGTCGGTTTTCATGAGTATGGCCAACCGAAACCGAATATTTCGGTTTGTGAAATTCTCAACTGAAACCGATTGAAATGGCTGGAAACCAATCGGTTTCGGTGTATTTCGGTTTCGGTCGGTTTTCGATTTTCTAAAGAGATGGTTATTGAGATTTTCAAAACCCTAAGGAGGCGCTGATCTGGGGAAGGGGATGGCTGAAGAAAAGAAAAGAAAAAAAAAAAGAAAAAAAGAAAAGAAAGAAAAGAATGAGGAGGCGTTGATCTGGGGAAGGGGACAGCTGAAGAAAAGAAAAGAAAAGAAAAGAAAAAAAGAGAGAAAAAGAATGAGAGGCGCTGATCTGGGGAAGGTGATGCACACAAAGGAGCTGGACATGCTGATCATACAAGTGGAAATGGAGCTGAATTTGCACAGGACCCTTTGTCATTTTCTAGTGGCCCAATTACAAGACTTAGAGCCAAACGTTTCAAGGAATTCTTGAACTTATCAAGTTAATCTTGTGGCGTTCAAACAACCAAACTTATCACCTTCGATTCTTGAGAGATTCTTAGGAATTCTTGGTGTGGCGTTTCAATTCTATCGTAGTCTTGGTTTTCATCTAGTTAGGTGACAGGTCAAGGCTCAACAAATCTTGTCTACACGATCTTGGGGTTCCAAACCATCATTGTTATCGGGTTTCATCACAATTGTTGGTGAAGTTTATATCAGAAGGGGATGGCTAAAGAAAAGAAAAGAAAAAAAAAAAAAAAAAAAAGAAAGAAAAGAATGAGAGGCGCTGATCTGGGGAAGGGGACGGCTGAAGAAAAGAAAAGAAAAGAATAGGATTATAGGAGGGTATTTATATCATGCTATTAGGGTTTTAAAACATTAAATAGCAAAAAAGCATGCGCGAAGGCTCGAACTGAGGATCAGTTAGCCAAAACGCAGAAAGCATACCACTAAGCTACTGATCATTTATTTTCTAAAGTTACATAAATATATACATATATATAAATCGGTTCGGTTCGGTCGGTTTCGGGTGACAAAATCCAGCACCGAAACCGAACCGAAATATTTTGGTTTTCTAAAATTCAAACCGAAACCGAACCAAACCGAAACCGAACCAAACCGAAACCGAACCGAAAAATTGAACTCGGTTCAGTCGGTTTCGGCCGGTTTTTTCGGTTCATCGGTTTTTTGCACACCCCTATAGACAGTTACAACAATCATGTATATTTACCTAGTTACTTTACACATTTTTTCACTATATGATGTGGGTTAATTTTAAACAAAATTGTATAAATTTTACAAAATTTTCTATTATGTACCTATTGATGTGAGTGTTTTTCACTAGTTTGTAATTTTTTTAAAGGTTTAGCACCCCGGATGTAACATGTTTTTTTGTTGTTGTTTGAGGTGCTATAATAACATTTTGGGAGTTTTATCACTCCCAATACTAAAATGTCTTAAATCTCCACATAGCTTTATGGCATGAGACCAGTAAACACCAATGAAGTTTGTCATTAGTTGAACTCACAATTCTTGATCTCACAGGATGTTATGAGTTACATAAACTTTCTAGCAGTAGGCCGGCCATCTCCGCAAGCTAGCCAAATAAGGCACAGAAGAATCCTGCATCAAACTAAAGTGACCCGTACAAGGCGTGACAACAACAGAGCAGCCCATAATCTGGCCCAGCTTACTCGGAAGGTAGTAAATATTAAAAATTTGTCAGGGGAATGTCCCTCACCGTTGTTAAAGGGTTCATCTGTTTCTTCAAGTCGTGGCCCAAATCTGAATTAGAAGAAAATTGCATTTTTTTGAGAGAGAGACCTGAGTCACAAAATCCATTTTTATTTATTTATTTTGGGTAACTTCCACGCCCTTGCTTATCTTTGAAGTTGGGATTAGGGACCAGCCGAAGTGGCTTTATCTCTATCCAACCCCACCCAAAATCCATAAGTGGCATTGAAATAATTTTAACAAACTTTAAAACTACGTAATAATAAGGATAGTGATTCCATTATGAATGTGACTAATAAGTAGTATTTTTTTATGGTACTAGATACTAGATAGTTAAGAATTTACCTTATAATAATTTAATTAGTATTGTCCAACTGCAACATATCGGAATGAAAATCCATGCTTCGTTATAAATAGAAATGAAAAGAAAGACACTAGAATATAGAAATATAGAAATATAGAATCATATATAGTTTGTGGCCACACTTCCTCGTCCCTTGAGTTAAGAGCATTTGTCCGTATAGGTGAGTAGTATTTTAATTGTTTATTCAACTTATTTAGCTTATGTATAATAATTTCATTAATTTGTTAAAAATATTTTTCTAAATACAACTGTATTTTTGTTTAATTTATTTTTTAGCCTAAAAAATTAATGAAAAAAAGTTCCCAAACGGGGCACATGTCGACCCCATTCAGATATTATAGTGAGACACGTAGAGAGAGACCTTAGCCTTCTCTTCGCCCCTTTTCTTAATTCATAATTCTTTTCAATTCCGTTTTTATCAATTCTCACTCAAAATATAATTCTAGTTCCCTTCCTAAATTCTAATTTTTTTTAAAGGGTTCAGGTTTACAAATAATATAAAAAATAAGAACAATTATGAGTAAATATCATCTCTCTAATACTTTTTTCGATTGGGATGAAGTCTGTTCCTCTATATATTAGCAATCTAAAAAAAAAAAAAAAAAAAAACTCTCTAATACCTAAACTCTCCAAATTTAGATTTTTTTTTTCTCCAGTACCTAAACTCACAAAAAAGAGTATTGAAATTTGAAATGGACTCATCTGTCATGAAACTCATAAAAACAAGTAAAGTTGGACCTACTCTATCAGGGGCAAGGGGACCCCGTAATTTTTTAAAAATAAATTTTTTTATGAGAAAAAAAAGAAGATACTACATAGTTATATACAAATTATTTAATTAGATTCAAAACAACACACTTGAGACTCCCATAATTCAGTTGGTTTTAAAAGAATTAATAAAATTTAAAAAACTGAACATGAAAGTTCAAGAGTCCTCGCCTAGAAGCTCAGAAAGGTTAATTACTTTTTTTTTTTTTTTTTTTTCTTCTTTCTTTTATATTTATATTTTTAATGAATCCGAAGGTTTAAATTAGTTTGAAAATTGAAAGAACTATGCAATAAAATTAGTTTGGGTAATCTTATTCTTACCAACTCTATAACCGAACCATTAAAGAAAGAAGTGTGAGTCATCGAGAATCAAAATTCAAGACTCCATCCACTCACTTTCTCACTCGCTCCTCCAAAATCTCTCTCTCTCTCTCCAATTTTCTTACCAAACCAAAATGCAATGCTTTCCTAAAATTTGATTTCTCCAGATTTGGCTGAAACATCTTTTATAACTTTCCTAAATCACAAAAAGCTTCATGGCTGTCCCTGTTGAGGAAGCCATTGCTGCCCTCTCCACATTCTCACTTGAGGTATAACATAACAATCATATATTTTCTACTTCTCTTAAATTTCTTCATTTCGATCTACTCTTAAGCAATCTTTAATGTTCAGTATAAACTGAGAAAAAAAATTTAAAAAAAAAAAAAATTGTATAATGTGGTTTCTTTTGTAATTGTGTAGGATGAGCAACCAGAGGTGCAAGGACCAGGGCTTTGGGTGTCAACTGAGAGAGGTGCAACTGAGAGTCCAATCGGTATGAATTCCTTAGAACAATTTTGGTGGTTTATGTTTCTTTATGGTAGAATGAGATTTTTCTTTTTTCTTTTTTTTTGAGAAACAAAAAATTTTAGGATGCTAAATTTTGAGAGTAGTTGATCCAAGTTCTTTTTTTTGGGGGGGAAGATGGGAATTTTTTAGTTCACAATATTTGCAATTTTTTTGAGAATTTTTGAAGCAATAGTCTCTTTTTTTACATGAATGGTGGAACCTACTATGAATTGCTCTCAAAATAGTGAATAATAAGTTCAAATCTGTAGGGTGCATCCAATTTTGTTGTAATTAAGGGAAAACCTTGTTTAACTCCCAATTTGGGTTTTTGCTTGCCAATTGCGGTTCAACTTCATTTTCCTGGATCTGTGCTAATAGTCAATAAGGATTAAAGATTTGTAATTTGTGTCATTGGCTATGGTTCATTGCGATTTTTTATTTATTTATTTTATTTTAACATGATCATTTTACTTTTATGGGCCTTGGTATTTAGAAAGCTTCTATATTTGGAAAATGGGGGAACAGAATTTTGGTGTGTATATATATATATATTATTTTTATTTTTATTTTTTTTGGGGGGGGGAGGGGGATAGAAATTTGGTTTATATAGTTGATGGCGTGTAATGGTAACAAATTCTCTGATAGCTTTTATATAAAAATTTTTACACAAGAAATTCTGGGAAAATCATCCTTGTTTACTATTGCGTGAAAAATGGAACAATTGTAAGAAAGTTGTCAAATATGTAATGTAGCTATAATATGTCATAGATGGCCAACCCTCTAATTATTAATAATCATGGTGTGTAGGAAAATCATTGATATCAAAATTATTAAATAATTAAATATGTCATATGGTTTCCATTAAAAAAAAAAAAAATTGAAGGGTTAAATGCTGTAATATATAGACATTTTATCAAATCGTAAAAGAAAAGTACAAAATATATAGCTTAAGTCCCAAAAAAAATTTATATAAGCAAGTAAGGGAGAGAGAAAAGTGAGGTAAAGAGAAAATGAGGGAGAGATAAAGGGGGAAGGGGAAGGGGAGAAAAAAAAGGTTTAAATTAAAGGTATCTTACAGAGAAGAAAAAATTTGTCTCACCAATTTTAGCCATTTAATTTTTTTTTTTATAAGAATAACCTAATAATTAATAATCTTATAAAAAAAAAACCTAATAATTAATAGTCTATAGAATTTCTTTTTTTTCAAAAACTATTAATAATGAAGTAAAATAGAATTTTAATAATTACTTAAAATAGAATGAATAATTACATAAAATAGAATAAAATAATATTAATTATGACCAATTTTAGCCATTAAATTTTTTTTATAAGAATAACCTAATAATTAATAGTCTTATAAAAAAAAACCCTAATAATTAATAGTCTATAGAATTTTTTTTTAAAAACTATTAATAATGAAGTAAAATAGAATTTTAATAATTACTTAAAATAGAATGAATAATTACATTAAATAAAATAAAATAATATTAATTATCAAAATATTGCTATATAACCAAATATTAACGTGACATCACTGTACCTCTTTTTTAGCTAACACCTCCAAGCTCTATCTCTCTCCACATGCACAAGCACACATTTCTACTATGGCAGGGTGCATGTCCACATTTCTTTTCCTACATTACATTGTAGTGGCTAGCATTAAGCCTCTTCCTATTAATGAAAACATGCTACTATCTTTTATGTATATAAAAAAAATTCTCTGAATCTCTTTCCTCACTATCCAGATTTTGTCCTTCTCTTGAATCTCTTCCCTCACGAGGGGTTTGTGGAGTCACTTTAAGTGTACCCCAAGAGACTAGTTAACAAAAAGGTGATGAAAAAAGAAAAAAAGAATGTATGTGACTATTATTATACAAATTGAAATTTGTTGTTTACTCTCCCCCTCTCCCGTGCTCCAAAGGAAAAGGAAGAAAATGGTGAAAGGTGGCCAAAAAAAAAAAAAAAGTGCAAATTTTCACAGAATGTCAATGGCTGGATAGAAGTTCTCATCTGTTAATGTTGGTATTATTATTATTATTATTTATAGATGTTAAGTTGTCTTTGCCATCTATGGATATTGAGACTGTTTCATCAATTGACTAGCATTGGCATTTGGTTTGCTAATCTTCTTTGCTGAGGGTAGGGGTTCATATAAAAGGTCAGATACTGAACTTATTGGGTTTCAAGGTAGTGAGGGTACTTATTGATATTTTGGTATTAACAAGTTGAATCTGGGTTTTGACTTGTTACTTGGTTCCATCGATTGAAGAAGAATAGAGGACCCCCCCCCCCCCCTCCCTCATTTGATGAGTAAAATGCTACAAACATGAAACTGGACACTGCTTGAAGTAATATTGAAGTTATTTGTGTGTGCCTAAGGAAAAGCAATTTGGGCTTCAGAAGATTGGTGATCTGGAACTGAGTTATAATGAAGCTCCTTTCTTCTTGGTTACAAAAAATAGTTTTGTTTGGTTGGATTTGGAGTAGTGATGATATATAAGTTTATAACAGGTTTTGTTGTCTTATTTGAAGGTCACTTGGGTTTTTTTATATGCACTTCAGAGGCAAATTTTGCATGCTGCTGGGTTTCTGTAGATAGTCATGGGTGGAATTGCCCAATGGTGAGAACTGAAAGTTTGTTAGAATTAAGGATAGATGTTCCTCTGGATTTGTCCATGACACGATAGTTAAGGGCAATTATTTGAGTTGCTGTTTGGGGGTGGGTTTTCTCTGAAGTCTAACAGTACAAAAAGGGCCCTCCTGGCAGGAACTTTTTTGGTTCCCCAGGGCCAAAACAAGATTTTATTCAGTGCAAAAATGCTTTCTGCTCAGGATAGGATTTTGAGTAGAGGTTCTTGTTTTTTGTGGAACATATGAGCAGTGCTATGCCTTTTATGATTTTGGAAGCAGAGGATTGGAGAAATTTTTTTGGATTTGGGAAGTAGTTCTGAAGGGCATGTCTGTGAGGCTTTTAGAATTCTCAGGGAGGAGTTGTGGTAGGGACAGAATACTATTGCTTGGAGGGTAGTGTTCCTGTGTGTGATGAGGAGCATTTGGTTGGAAAGGGATAAGTGCATGTTTGAATGCAAGGATAATTGTTCGGAGAGCTCAAAATGGGTTTTCTCCAGGAATTTTTTATTTTTTTTATTTTAGAAAGATCCTCTTTTCACAGCTTGTTGTTCTTCTTTGAGCAATGTATGTGTCTAGGGACATAGCATGGTTAGAACACACACACACACACACACATAGAGGCAGGTGCCCGCACAAACATGTGCTTGTGTGTTTCTGGGGGCATAGTATGGTTTGAACTGTAATTAAAAAATGCTTCCTTTTGTAGAGTACAGTGATGTTTCTGCATACCGCCTATCTTTATCAGAGGACACAAAAGCTCTCAATCAGCTGGTATGCACTTCTTGTTTTGTCAATTTGCTTTGTCTTTTGAAAGCATAGAAGTCATTGTCTAAGAATTTACCTTCTTTTCAGAAAATTGGGATGTTTAAATGTCAGATGTAAATGCAAATTGAAGTCTATAATTACAATTTGACTCATTCTTCTTTAGAATTTTTCTACTATTGTCATTTTATGGGATGGTGACTCTGTAAGATGTGCAGAATGTCCTTATCCAAGAGGGGAAGGATATGGCATCTGTGCTTTATACATATCGCAGTTGTGTCAAAGCGCTTCCTCAGGTCAGTTTTGGGTTTAGTTTGTAATAAATTTTTTTTTTCTGGACATCAAGTGTATGCATGGTCATTGTTGCTAATTAGCCTTATATGGAGAACTGTGCCTGCAATCATTTATCTAAAATTAGTCCTTTATGCATATATATATATATATATATAAATGTGTGTGCGGCTTAACCTGACTAATATGTTGAGTATTCATAGCCGACCCCAAAAAATTTAGTTGTTGTTGTTGTGGTATGTATTTATGTATGTATATGAGTGCGTGCATGCATAGAGTTGCATATATTATTCATATCACAGTTTCTAAAATTGCATGGCTCGACATATATTGAGGTGAGGCACGCCAACACTGCCCCAATGCATGAAAATTTTACTGGGCCTCTTGTAAGGCGCACACAATCTTTTTGAGGTGTGCAATAAATAGCATGCCTTCTCTGCTTTTAAATCAGAACTGTATGCTGACTAGCGCCTATTAGTTACATAGATATTGGAAATTTGGTTGAATTTTTTTAATAACAAAGTTACATGGTTATTGATAAAAGATAATCACCTGGTCTTTACTTGAGAAGAGAGCCCTATGTATGTCAAAATTCTCAGTCATATCATTATTAGAAAAAAGAATAAAAATTTTTTTGGTAGTCACAAGTTCGAAGTAGGATTTGGACCCAATGCCTCTGGCTCTGTGACATTCTATTTTTTGGGGCTTAGTTTTATTCCATCCTTGCATAACAAATATACTGATTTTCAGCATTGTGTGTATATATATATATAAATATATATATTCTATCATGGCTTTAAAAAATAAATAAAAAATTTCCATGCACAACAGTAAGACTAATATCAAGCCAATTATAAGACAATAATGCAGTTGTTATATGATCAACTTACATTGCCCTTCACACAAATATGGGTCATTATTTTTATCTATATTTTATTGCATTTATGTCATGCAGAATTAACTAAGTTAGGCAGTTACTTAGGTTTCTAAACATGATAAGCTGAGTCCTGCTTCTTTCTCTAAGAATGTTGATGAGTTCAAGGTGCCAATCTCAGGTTTTGCTGTTTGGACAGTGTGTAGAGGTATGGGTCTATAGGATCAGATATAAAAAGTTTCAATGCAGTCTGGCCTCATAAGATATTCATCAGACCCTAAGATGGTTTTTATTTGGTCTATTCTTATATGGGACTGCTGGAGTCGAACGAGTAAAAATACATACTTTAATCTGATATTGAAGATGATCTCAAGCCTTGTGGACAGGCTATTGTGGCTTGATGAACTCAGAATAATAAATTATGTTTTAGGGAAGTGAGGGACAATCTATGTAACATGGGCATTCTAAAGTATGTGAGGTATTAGTATTGGACTTGACATGAAAAATGTATGGGTACTGGGAATGTGTAACATACAATTTGGTTGAATTTATACCCGGCAGGTCTGTGTCTGTCCAAAAAGGAAAGAACGTTCCCATCTGTTTGAACTTGGAAGTTCTTTTACATTTTCTCAAAAATCTGGTATTTCAAAATGAATGAATTTCCTAGTTTGTATATTTTCAATCACTTATATACTTTATCATGGCCCGAGGACTGCTGTATAGTTGGAATATGCATTGAATGTTAATTATCAGCTTAGACTTTTAGGATTGTTAGTAATTTATCATATTTGCAGTGCAGGTGGTATTGATTTTGTATCTGTCTTTACTCTATACCTTCTATTTATGTTAATAAATCCGTGTGTTGGATCCCACTCATTAAGACGCAGAGTGTTAAAATATAGATTAAAAATTATATTTATCCTCTTCCATCAGCATAGGCTTGTGGGATTATGATAATTTATAAATAAAAAGGTATATTGGCAGCTTCCTGATTCTATGAAGCAAAGTCAAGCTGACTTGTATCTGGAAACGTATCAAGTTTTGGACTTGGAGATGAGTCGTTTGCGTGAAATTCAACGATGGCAAGCATCGGCTGCATCAAAAGTATGAGCTATTGTTTACTCTTTTGTTTTCTGTTTTTAAGCTTGAGTCAAACTTCCAGTTCTGATTATAGTTGTTTTGTGATGCAGTTAGCTGCTGATATGCAACGCTTTTCTAGGCCTGAGCGCCGCATAAATGGCCCAACAATCACTCATCTCTGGTCCGTTTCATTTATTTATATATTTATTTTTGGGTTGGAACTGATACCTCATTTTTCTGTTTTTGATACTACCTCATTTCAAGTGATGATGGCTAGTAGCTATCCCCTTAAGACATCTTTCTCTATTTTAGGTCCATGTTGAAGTTACTTGATGTCTTGGTGCAACTTGATCATCTCAAAAACGCCAAAGCAAGCATACCTAATGATTTCTCTTGGTATAAGAGGTATGGAAATCATCTTTGGTCTATATTATTTTGCTATATCTTGGTTACATCCCCTAGGCTCCTTGAAGTGGGTTTACCTACTATTTCTTCTGTTTGTTCTTTTGATCATTAATGACCTATTTTTTCTACATTTTTTTTATTGGTAGGAATAATTTTATTATAGAAAGACTACTTCATGTACAAATGACACAAAGAAGCCTAAAGAATTACAAGCAAAAAAATTGTATGCAAAACAGCAATGACTATAAAAATGATGAAATTGAATTACCATTCATAAAATCTTAAGTGCTAGAACACTCATATATGGAACTGGTGAAGGTTGCTAATAACTGAGACCTTGTAATTTTTTCATCTTTGAAAGTGCCTCGATTGTGTTCCCTTCATATAGTCCACATCAAACATGATGGAACAATGTTCCAGATATCTGATGAATGCTTATCCATCCAAATTCTCCATCCAAACAAAAGATTGATGATCTTTTTTGGTAAAACCCGCAGAATCCCAAAGGATCTACAAACTAAGCTCCACAAATTGAATGTAGCAGTGCAATGTACTAGGAGATGATCTACCTGTCTCCCCACACTACTCCGACACATGCAACACCAACCCACAATCATATATTTCCTATTGAGCAGGTTCTCACAAGCCAGTATCTTTTCCCACGCCATTGTGCAAAAAAGAATGAGACCCTTTGTGGAGCCTTAACCCGCCAAATGCCTTTCTGGGGGAGTACAGCATTTGAACCTGAACCCCTTCGAGTAGCATAGAAAGAATGAACTCTGAATTCACCACTCCTTTTCAGCCTCCACTGTATTTGCTCACCACCCTCTCTTATGGGGTTCATGAGAATCTGGAAGATGGAGAAACAAAGCCATCAAATCTAACTCCTAATCATTAAAGGTTTGAAAGAATCTTACATTCCAACTCCTCTTCTTTTCATTCCATCTCACAAACAAAACTTCCACTGAAGCATGTCTAAGTATGGAACTATCATACAAGGTAGGAAAAGCCACCCTCAAAGGTTGATCTCCATACCAATGGTCCTGCCAAAACCGCAGCTGACTGCCAGAGCCAACATCAAATTGAATGTACTGTAAAAATCTATCCCATCCCATCCTAATGCTAGTCCACAAACCACATCCATGTGTGTCTCAAATGGGTCTTGTACACCAACCACCCCACTCCTTTCCAAACTTCACAGCTGCTACACGCCTCCATAATCTTGTTTGCTCCACCCCAAATCGCTGCAGCCACTTCCCCAACAGAGCTTGATTGAAGGTAGTAAGCTCCCTTATCTAATCCTCCATTAGCTATAGGAGTACACACCTTATCCCATCCTACCAAATGATGTTTGAAATCATCTCCCCAACCACCCCACAAGAGGTTCCTTTAAAATCTCTCAATCCTATTGGCTACACTGGTGGGGATAGTGAACAAGGATAAATATGTATAAAATCTATCTCGATCGTTTCTATGTCATTATAGCAAATCTGTCTTGTCGCACAGATTATTCATCAATTTTGTACTAAAATTATAAAATCTTTTAGCCACCATATAATCAGGATCTGAGAGTAGTAGTTGACAGATTTTATAGGTCCTGCAGTGGATTTAAATCTGATTCTTAAGAGCGCAAGTCATATCTTTTAAAAGATTCCAAATGAAGAGACCAAAGATGGCCTATGATGCATGTCATCTGAAGGGAAAACACTTTTTCAACTGTGGTGCTAACATTGCCGGGCCCTCTTGTTCCTATTGGGATAGCATGGGGGTGTTGGGAGCACCTCATCTCGTCATCTGATCATTGCTCATTCTTTGTTGGGCCAAAGTGTTTGGCCTTCTTGAGGCCCATTTCACATGGTAAAGAGAAGAGAGTACAAAAGAATAATAAACTGATCATACTGAAGAAAGATATCTGAATATGACTTTGGATAGAAAAGAAGTAAATGAAAAATGTGCAGAAAAACTTTCTTCCACGATGGAAATGGCAAGTCTCGGACAGGCTCATTAATTGGGTATGCTCTTTTCATAGGGTCAGAAGATGTTCGCAGCAGAAATCTTAGGCAGGATAGACAATGAGAGAACACACTGGAATTTTCATTCTCAGATACAAGGAAGTAGGTTTCTATTTAGTAAAACAATGGTGCTGAAGAAATGATGGGATTTCTTTCTTCCTTGATTGGGGATGCATGCTGGTTGACAGGTGCTGAAACTCCCTTTCCTTTCATGGTCTGGGTGTGCTTTTGTATTTAAAAAATAAAAAATGAATAAGGATAGCAAGAGAAAGTCTATCATGGTTTCAAGACTCATTGGGTGTGGCTGTGTGTGATGTACCAATCAAAAGAAAAGAAAGAAAAGAAGAACAAGAGGAAGCCTAAAGTAGTCACACCTAGAGTTTCCTTAGCATAAAACTAAAGAAAGATTCCAGCCTCTGGCAAGCACTTCATAGTTGGCTTTGCTGGTTGAAAGTTGTGGACTCCCAGTAATATAGAATTAGGAATGCCAAGCAGCACACACACACATATAGAAAAGCCAATAGGATCTTGCAATTGTACTTTGAAGAATGAAACTGAACTTGAAGCTATTAAAGTCCAACTGTAGACATTATTCTCATTCTTGTTCCTATTAGCATTTTTGTATAGACATTCTGTTAACCTCCAGCTGAATTTTTAGAAAATATTTGGAACACCTAACGTATTCCTTATTATATTATTATTATTATTATTATTTTATATATATTTATGCTTAGGATAATACTGAATTTGAATTTTTTTGTGCTTAGGAATACAAGATATAGCTTAAGTAAGATCGGCCTCAGTGTCAATGAAACATTATTGTAGTCCAGGCTTAGTCCTTGTAATAGAATTTGATGCCCCAATTATTCAGTTTAAAATTTCTAAATATACTTACAAGAAATTCTCCCCAAATTGCAAAGTTTGGATTTTTAGCAAGTGCTCAAAAAGGCCATTATACTACTTCTTTACAAGCCTGTGGAGTTAACAAGAACATGAAACAAAACTGGAAAATAAAAATTCATAAAATGACAAGATTGGGTCAATGAAACACCTTTTACTTCACTGTTAAGTGGCTGAATATTTGGTTAGTTGTGTTTACTTTATTCTGGGTAGCTTTGTTTATGCCGAAGACTGCAACGGTTGCTGGAACACAAGAGTTCCAAGATATGGAAAGTGCTACCATTATGTGTATTATGGACAATGAGAGGAGGAATTGAACTTTTGATGGGGTTGAACCCCCAAATCACGTTCTTAAGTAATTTAGTTGAAGGAAGGTATGACTGAATGACTACTTTGGGTAGTATCCTTGTATCCTCCTGTCTAGAATTTTTAGAGCTTTAGAATCTTAGATTGTAATTACTTAGGGCACATTTGTGTATTTGAAGTAGTTCATCTTTTGAATAAAATTATGTTACTAATCAGAAAGAAAACAAGATTTGCTATTAATTTATTAACCCCTTAGATAAAATTTCTCCACAATTATTAGCAGTTTATTTCTTAAAATTTTTAACTGAATATTGACACAAGTCAGCATTCAATTTATTTCTGAATATTCAGGACATTCACACAAGTCAGCATTCAGTGGCAAGACACTGATTCAATGAGGGAGGAGTTAGATGATTTACAGGTGTGCAAGTGTGGTTCCCTTTGTTTCTTTACATGTAGATACAAGATGAATTTAATGTATGGCTGTTTTTGTTTGGGAACCGTTTTTTATTTATTTATTTTTTTTTTTTTGTAACCGGGGGATTGGTTTCACATTCACAATTGATATTGTGCCATTCTGCTAGGTGGATCGATTACAATTATCTTCTCACTATTTGTTGCAGATTTTCTTAAGCACAAGGTGGGCTATCTTATTGAATTTGCATGTTGAGATGTTCCGTGTGAACAAGTATCCTGTCTATGTTACTATTATTTTTGATATATTGACTACTGTGGAAAAATCTAAATGATACCTGTGAGTGATTACATTTTCCTTGTTTGATAGTTAAATTGATACATGTTTTACATGTGCTGGTAAACATTTTAGAACTTTGAATGTAAACTGCCTTATATTGTCCATAACACATATAAATGATGATGCCAATGAGTTGTAGGCTTCTAGTCCCTTCTAAGGGCAAGGTGGGAGGTGAGGTTTTGGGTTCAAGACACACTGGATGCAAGTGTAACTAAAAACTTTTTTTTTTTTGGTGTGTAAATGATGATAATTCATTTTATTACCTATAAAGTTCCTTAACCTGAGATAGCGTGGAAGACATTCTTCAAGTTCTCATAGTCTTTGCGGTTGAGTCATTGGAGTTGGATTTTGCACTTCTGTTTCCAGAGCGGCACATTCTTCTACGTGTTTTGCCTGTTCTTGTTGTTTTAGCAACATCATCAGAGAAAGACAGTGAGTCTTTGTACAAGAGGGTGAAAATCAACAGACTGATCAATATATTTAAGGTATTGCTGTTATGTAAAATGATTTAAATGTCAATGAGTGAAGAAGCAACAAGAAGCATATATATTTCTTTACATTTGTTTTGGTAGAATTGAATAAGAAGCTTGCATTAATTTGTCTGTTTTCTTGGCAGAATGATCCAGTAATTCCTGCATTTCCAGATCTTCATCTTTCTCCTGCTGCAATCTTGAAAGAATTATCAATGTACTTTCAAAAGTTTTCTTCCCAAGCACGTCTTCTTACTCTTCCAGCACCTCATGAGCTTCCACCCCGTGAGGCACAAGAATATCCTTTTTTTCTTTTGACATATATATGCATTTATGTGTGTGTATGTGTGGTTAAATTCATCAATGGATGCTTATCTACTGCTTTTCTAATGAACTTTTTGCTGCAACTTCTTATATATGTAAGAAAATAATGTTGGTTCCTGTTGGTATTTTTTTCTCCTCCTACCCCCTCTCTTGTTAGTACTATTAATGGAAACATATGAAGCTGGTGTCCCAGTTTAGCCAGCTTGAAAAAATATTTTGGATGCAGCCCCCTTTCTTTCAACTTATAAGAAAGTACAATAGGATTATGAACATAATAATGACCAACAAAGTAAACAACATTGAGGACTGTTCCTCGCCTTTTGTGGTGCTTTGACAAGCTTGCTTATGTGTATAACTACAGGTCTCAAATTTTGGGGTGTGATAATTTTGTTTGCATTTACTTATTAAAAAAAAATTGTTTGCATTTGCTACTTCCTTAATTGCTGATAGAAAAGTAGGAATTATGGAACTAATATGTACCTTCTGGCCTGTTTGAGAGTAAATAGTTTGGGGTGGGGATTTATAAACCTATGGTTTTGTCCGACTCCTTACCCCCCTGACTATTAATATGTGGGGTTCAGATTAGTAGCCTCCTCATCAATCTTAATTCATTGTGTTGAAACTAATCTACTCATAACTTTGTTTAAATATTGTCCATGTTGCTTATTTATATGCTTTATTTATTTTTTTATTTTTTTGGGCATCACTTTTCAATTTTAAAATCATGCATGTACCTTATTTTGAAATTTCATTTAATTACTTACCGCTTAGGCTTTTGTGAAAATCAATAATTTATTATGGTATCAGGATAGAAGGTCATGAGTTTGAACCTTGGCTCCATTTAAAAATGTTCAAAATCCCACTTGTTGGGCCCCATTTATTAAGGGGGAGTCTAGGCCTATACATGAGGGGGAGTGTTAAAATTATGGTTAGGATGATGCAAGGAAATATATTATGGTACTTTACTGTTTGATTCTAAAACATATACGAACTTATGTACAAAATGCAATCAAATGGAACTTTGTCCTCCCAGAAGAGTGGGTGGTGGGTGAGGTCATGAGTTAAAAACCCACTAGGCGCATGTATAACTTAACAATAAAGAAAAATATGAATTTCTGCATGATACTTGTACTTCCATTGTATTTTTAGTGAAACCTTAACATAAATTACTTATCAGAGACATTATCTGATCATCAATCACATTGGAGCAATCCGTGCTGAACATGATGATTTCACAATTCGTTTTGCTTCATCAATGAATCAGGTGCTGACCCCTCCAAAGGAAATTCTTTACTTACAGATATGTTATATGTGTTATTTTTCTGTCCCAGCTGTATGTCTTTAAATTTCATAGCTTTTCTCTTTATTTTTGTTTGTACAGCTATTGTTGTTAAAGTCAACCGACAGTGCTGATATTGAGTGGAGCAAAGAAGTCAAGGGAAGCATGTATGATGTAATTGTTGAAGGTTTTCAACTTTAAGCAGATGGACTGCACGCATTTGGGAACAATGTGCATGGAAATTTTCTCGTCCATGCAAGGATCCAGTTCCTTTGGAATCACACGAGACTTCGGCATCATTTTCTGACTATGAAAAGGTATTATGTCTTTTATGTTTTTTCCTTCTATTTTTCCGGTTGATCTGTAACAGAAATTTCTTTCAGCTTTCCACAATTTTTTCTGATCCTCAGCCTCACTGAAGTAACAAATCAGTATCTTAGCACAGATGGTTAAAATTTTGTCTATCATTTCATTTTTTGAATTGTTAGCTATTGCTTTCTTCTTATTTTCGTTTGAGGTTTCCTGGGTTTCTATAGCTTTTTAAAATTTTTTTTTTTTATGGTTTATTGTGTAAAGGGTTGTCACCATTACTCTTACTCTTATAATGGATATCATTCTGTATATAGGCCCTGCACATTGTGACCAAGACTTGTAGTTAAGCTCTGTGGCTGAACTTTTTATATCTGCTTGAGTGCTTAGTCAATTTTTATCACACCCAAGGAAAAACTTTTACTTGCTGGGAAGCTGTATTGCTGTTTCTTTTTCCTTCTCTCACAGCCTTCTAATTGTTACTTCAATTGAGATACTAATGTTTTTATATTCCCTTTTTCTAATAAAGCTTCCTTGTTCCAAAAAAACAAAATAAAATAAAAGGTATCAATGTTATTAGAATCAATGCAAGGTTGGGAGCTGGAGTCTATTTTCTTTTCTTGATATTCTCTACTCCACCAAAGTTGGGAGGGTAGAGGACATATTGTGTTGAAATCCTTTTAAAGACAATTATTCAACGTTTAAACTTTTCACAAAGTTTTAAACACTAATGGATGCCCTTCTTTCCTTTGGAAGGTCATAGTTCCAACAAGAGTGGGTTTTGCAATATGGACAATGACATTAGGCAAATTTCTAATATTGGACAATTTGAGGAAGTGTCATATAATCTTTGGGCATTGGTTTATGTGGGGGAAGTTCCCAGTGATCCTTGGGCTCGTTGGGCCTAACTCCCCAACTAATTTGTACGTTTGCTTGGGTATAGCCCACAATGGGAAATCCGAAAGCAGATTGGCATATGGTTGGTGGCTTTTGGTAGCGATATAATGTTTGCTTGCTCGAAATGTATATATCCAAGGAGGCTAGCTCACAGCCGAGAAGCCCCCTTTGATGACCGAGCTTGATCACCCTCCCCAAATACTAAGTTCTAACATCTCCCTTTTCTCTCATGTTTCTCTCCCCAGAATTTTTGTTCCCCTCCTCCATTTCTTTCCTTTGCCCTTCCTTTTATACTCTTGCATTAGTGGGCTCTCATGATGACAAAATTTTTGCCATGTACGTGGGTCCCCCACTTACAGTGTTTGGGTGGTTTCCTAAGTCTAAGTTACCATTCCTACGTGTCTAATCATGCATCAGTGATAGGGCTCACGGCCACGCCCTTGAAATGACTTTCTTGTAACTTGCGCTATATGCCGAACCTTGTGTTCAGCTGGTGGACTCCCCCAAGGCACTACTTTCCATCCTCAGCAGCAAGGGGCATTTGCCTAACCCCGGCCGATCAAGCCTGGGCTGATCTTAAATCTAGATATGCCCAGCTTGGGCTTGGAATGGGCCGATTCTCCTGCCCACCTACAGTTTATTCGTAAAAATGAGGCGAAACTACTAATCAATTTTAACACCAAGCAAAATACTCTGTTGATCAGTTTACATGGTATTAGAGCGTTATGTGAACTGTAAACCGGCTGACGCCAATAGTCAAACATTGCTGGCAACTAATATGCCACCCTCAACCACTGTTGACCCTACTTCATCATAGTTACCACAAACAATCTCGACAATACCTCCATCGTGACCATTGTAAGATCGTGACATCATCATGCTTGATTATTGTTGCTGTAACTTCAGCCTTCAACTAGTCTCTTGAATACGATATTCTTTGTTCCTCTACATCAATTTCTTTGTTTCTTTTGGACTGTGGTTGGTTAGAACGACATTGTTTCAAGACTATGTTTATTGTCATCCCAATCTTACTTCTTTGCAAGTAAGATACTGTAGTGACCCAGTACTGGTCTGCCACTGCAAAGGTTTTAGTTACTATGGATTAGTTAAGACTCAGGGTCACCAAGGACCCAGGATTCTTACCTTTGATTTTGTGTGTGTGTGTGTGTGTTGATTTTGGCTTGAATAATAAAACTTGGTATGATGATTGATTAATTAGCTAGTGTCATTTTACTTGGGTCCCCTGAATTAATGAATTGGCTGCTTGGATTTTGGGTTTTTATTTGTTGATAAGTTGTTCTTGTAGTTGAGTTTTGTGTTTGGAGTTTTTAGTTATCAGTTGGTATGGAATCAAAGAAAGAATTGGATTCTAGTATACTTTTCACTCCTGAAATGTTTATAATGACCTCAATTAATTCAAGTGAAAACAATTATGCTCTATGTTCAAAGGAAGTGGAAGTGTTTTTCTGGTTAAGAAAGATTTTCAATACTTCTTGTCAGATCCTCCTGGTGATACCAATCCTAAATATGCTGATTGGAAAGTAGAGGGTACTCAATTTCGTTGCTTTCTGTGATATTGTATGAAACCTTGAATTAGTAGTACTCTAGTTTTTCTAGATACTGATAAACTCGTGTTGGAATAAATATGAGAGCTATACTCTGGTGTGAGCAATCTTTGTTGGACTTATCTACTTCACCAAAATTATTTCTCCATTTAGTTGACTGATAAACACTAGAAGACTATTATGCTCAGTTCAAAAATATCTGTGAGGAGCTTAATATCTGTCAGCCCATCTGTACAGATATTATTGCAATGCAACAATGATGAAAGTGTATGCATGTTGCCCGGTTCCTTTCTGGCCTTCCTCCATCATTGATGTCAAGTCCCAAATCTTGGATAGAAAGGAGCTTCCTTCTTCGAGTCAGGTTTTTAACTGTGTTTCCTGTTGTCTGAATCTAGCACGAATTTTGCTCCTCATTTTTCTGATTGATCTGCTTTTGTTACTTCCACTGGAGGCTGAGGTAATAGAGGCTGTGGAGGTCATATGGTAATAGAGGATGTGGGGGTGTTGATCAAACAGGAGGCCGAGGTAGATGCAGGGACCCCATGTACATGATCTTTTTGGTTGAGTTGATAGATCTTTTTAGTTTAGATGATGGTTATCTATCTCTTGTATATTCCATGTGTACTATGCCCTTTTTGCACTTTTCCAATAAAAAAATTAATTATAAAAAAATTGAGCACTATAGTGGTGGATAAATACATGTTGTCTATCTTAATATTATGTTTTGTTTGATAGTGGCATTTTATTACATTCCCTGTAGGTTGTACGTTATAATTATAGTGCAGAGGAAAGGAAAGCACTGGTTGAACTTGTTAGCTACATAAAGAGCGTAGGATCAATGATGCAGCGGTGCGATACTTTGGTAGCTGATGCATTATGGGAAACGATACATGCTGAGGTCCAAGATTTTGTCCAAAACACATTGGCAACTATGTTGCGGACTACCTTTCGAAAGAAGAAGGATCTTTCAAGGTGGGAATTTATTATTATTATTTTTATTGTTGTTGTTGTTGTTGTTGTTAATGTTCCATTAAGAAGTTAAGTCTGTTAGCGTCATTATTGTTATGCAATTAAGATACAATAAATATTATCATATTTTTTTGATAAGTTATGAAAATTATTATCGTTATTAATATATAGGGGATAATATTAGATTACTTTTGGTCTGACTATATTTAAGATTTTGAGTTAACCATTGATAGCTCTAAAGATTTAAAAAAATATTATCAACACTCACTACAATTCATATATTTTTTTTATAAAATATTTCTAACATATAACTTAGTTTTATAACTTATTTTCCAGGAATTTGACCTGTAAATGAAAAACTGATATTTGCCGTGGAAGTTGTCTGAAAACTTGATGAGCATGATGGTAGGATAGTTATGTTTGATTCCATATTTTGGCCTCCAAAAGTGACTTTTGGGTGGGGGCCTGCTAATTTGAATGGAAAATGATTGTTGGTAACCTAATACTGAACCCATATATTGCCTCCTGGGCATGAGGATAAATTGCCTATCCTGTCAAGGGTGAAAAGCTCCTAGATTACTTGGTAACTGGTTTTTGGTTGATGGGTCAGTTGCTTGTAGGAGTCTAATTAGTAGTGAAGATTGTTGACCGTATGCTCTGCGATGTCAACTAATCTGAGTGAAGTTCTTTTACGTCAAAAAAAAAAAAAAAAAAACTGAATTCATATATATGACGGAAAATCACAATTTTGAAAAGTTCCGATTGGCATTTTTTTTTCCTAAAATTTCCTTTGGTCCTTAATTCAATTTTTGGATATGTTCCAACAAATGGACCCCCATTAAATTTGGTTTTTATGGGGTTGGCACTAACAACTTGTCATTGTGATTCACAATAAAGTTTCCAAATTAAGAGTTATGTTTTGTTCCTTGAGCAGTTGGGGTACATGATTTATTGTTTGATACCTTCTAGCCACTTCAAAGTGACCCGGAGGGATGATTCCTGTTTAACTTTTACCGAAAATTGATTAAAGATGGTAGGACTTGGGAATTGCGGAAAAAAGCTGTTTGCTCTAGAAGATCTCTGTTTCTATTTTTGTCCAAATTGCTGAAACTGGAAGAGAGGATGCATGATATAGGTGCCTGATTGAAGAGATGTGTCTCTGCCTGGACTCAACCTTTGAATGCCTAGATTAAGTGGTCCAAGAGATTATATTTCCACATCTTCTCTCACATGAAGTCATGGACAGAAGTAGAAAGAGAATGGAAATTTGTGAGAAATGGCACTCTCTGTTGCAGCAGCATCAAAGCATGTGAAATGCTATACAACCTCATGCATCTTATCAGAAGGAGAAAAACAACGCTATCATCTAACAACTATGCATAAAACAATCTGAAACTTTAGAATATCTAATCGAATGGAATCAGTTTAAACATGTTCAAGATCTGAAGTTAGTTGTTGTGAACACACAGATTAATCTTGAATACCAAACAACTGCATGTAGCACTAGCCAGCATATGCACTCACAATACCTGAAATTTAAGTGAATTGTTAATTCATTTAATGGGTATCCAGTACCCAATGTGTATGTGGAGGTGTGTGACTGCACATGGACGTTGGATCTCCTTGCATAAACAAACACACAAAATTGAAATGTTCATTGAAGTGATTAGCCAAACTAAAATTTTATCAATTTATGATGTTAGGATTAAAAGTATTAATAATTTTCAGCATGGTAAATCATGTGATTATTATGTTTGAACCGTTCTTTCATTGAAATCTTTATCATGATTTTTCCCCTATTCTGTTCTTTAGTCTTTTATTTATGTTGATATGAAGCTCTTGCTTGATTGAATTCAAAGTCTTGCTTGAGCCTTTGGTTATGATACCATTTGATTTGATTGACTCTTTTATCCATAATCTGATTAATCTATTCTTTGTGATGACATTGGCATTATTATTTTTAATTGGTAAGTAACACTTGCACTCAGTGTGTCTTGCACCCACGTCCTTAACTTCCATCTTATTATTATGGGAGAAGGAAGTGTCAGTTGAGCTATAGCTCATTGACCTTTGTGATGACGTAGTTTGGAAAATGTATGTGTGTAGCTAATTCTTGTCAAAACCTGCTGCCAGCTGCTTGAATCAAGTTTTCTGTCTAAATCTTGGTTATATGTTTCTTCTAATTGCTAACTCTCAGGATTCTATCCGATATGCGGACCCTTTCAGCTGACTGGATGGCAAATACTAGCAAGTCTGAATCTGAGTTACAATCTTTACAGCATGGGGGTGAAGAAAGCAAAGCGAACTTCTTTTATCCAAGGCCAGTTGCACCAACGGCGGCTCAGGTTTTCCCCAGTTTTAAACTTCTTTCCTGCATGTACTTTTAAGGCTGTGAACCATAAAATCTAGCACAACTTCATTCATACGCCATATGAAAGGAAAAATGAGTAATTTTATTAAACAGAGAGGAAAATGAATAAAATCATTCACAAGTTCATTTTTTTTTTGATAGGTAATCAGAGAAATATTATAAAAGAGAAAAAATAAAAGTACAAGTAGTTCATGATGATGAACAACAAGATAGAAGAACCAAACAGCAAAACAAAAGATAAGGAAATCAGAAAGCTAATTTAAGGGAAAACATAAACTCTGAAAGAGACAAAGAATCAGTAAAGCCCCAACAACGAGCCCACTCAAAAAGACTACGCTGGCATAAAACCTTTAACTCATCCAACGTCTTCTCCATGTTCTCAAAGGAGCGACGATTTCGTTCCAACCAAACAGTCCACATTAAGCACCCTGGAATCAAATTCCAAATATTTGAATTGTGCTTCCCAAGCCATTGATGCCAGCAAAATAACAAACTTGCCGTTGATCTTGGCATAACCCAATGTATACCAAAAGCCTGAAGCATGAAGGACCATAAGGTATGTGTAATAGGGCAATGAATCAGAAGATGGTCTACCGACTCCCCATCACCACAACACATACAACACCGATTTACCAAAGGACGATCCCTAAGCATGAGATTATCCAAAGTGAGAATCCGATTGTGCGCAGCTGTCCACAAGAAGAAGGGTACTCGCTTAGGAATCTTTGGTT
This sequence comes from Quercus aquifolioides, assembly GCA_019022515.1. Classification (NCBI taxonomy): domain Eukaryota; kingdom Viridiplantae; phylum Streptophyta; class Magnoliopsida; order Fagales; family Fagaceae; genus Quercus; species Quercus aquifolioides. The sequence continues at coordinate 34,681,408 of CM032330.1, forward strand.
TCCACACACCCTTCCAAGGAAACAAAAGATTTGGATTGCCCTGAATTTCTTGGTAATAAGATCGGGTATCAAACTTACCATCCCCTTTGAGCTACCAACGAAGCGTATCCCTCATATGAATCAATAATAAGAACACTAAAGGGGTTGGGAGTTTGGGGGAGATGAACCTTGAGAGACAGGTAGTACAGCTTGTGTTGGCAAAGCTTCTTGAAGGTGTGACTGACTTCCCATTTGTAGTCTTGCTTGTGGCATTTACACTTTTCCAAATAATTGTATCTTTTATTTTTTTAGAGGCTGTAAAATTCTCTTGCTTTGATATTCTTTATCTTAAAACAGACGAAAAAGAAGTAAACAAAGTATTTGAAATTATCTTCCCTTCTTTAGTTCTATCAAAATCTTCAGATTTCACTGAACATTCTCAACTTAAAATAATCAGGAAAAAAGAAGAAGAAGAAAGACTGATAAATATATCTTGTTTGAGCAAATCTTCTTGCTTGCTAATTCAACCTGTTCACTCGCTCAACATTTTGATAATAAGTTGGAAGTATTGGTTTTCACCAGAAGAGTTCCTTATTAGATGGCAAGCTCTAACATCTCCCCTCCCCCCCCCAAAAAAAAAAAAAAGCGTATACTTTTTGGTAATTTTATGTCCTACGGTCTAAACCATCTTATTATCAAATGATTGGGATTTCATCTATACATTTTCAAATTTAGAACAAGCATATCTTAAGATTCGTGATTTTCTCAATTAGTATATTTTGGCCAATATAAGTGACGTACAAAGATTTCCTTGCAGATGACCACCTAACTGGTATGGTGATATTTCTTCCTCAGATGTACTTCTCACAAAGAATTCTTTTTTGATGGACAGATGTACATAAATATACATATAATACTAAGAACTCTTTTTAGATGGACATATGTACATGAATATACATATAATTTGGATGAAGGTTGCAAGAATTGATAGATTCATTTTCTTTATGTAGATCCACTGCTTGCAGTTCTTGATATACGAGGTGGTCTCTGGTGGTAACCTTAGGAAGCCAGGGGGCCTCTTTGGGAATAGTGGGTCTGAGATACCTGTTAATGATTTGAAACAATTGGAAACCTTTTTTTACAAGCTTAGCTTTTTCCTCCATATTTTGGACTACACAGGTATTCTTCTCAACTCTACTTCTTGCAATAGTTGTCCTCATGAGCTGTAACATAGGTAATTTTAACCTGTTGTCATGATCACAGCTACAGTCGCATCTTTGTCCGATCTTGGTTTCTTGTGGTTTAGAGAATTTTATTTGGAGTCCTCTCGGGTTATTCAGGTACAACTTATACATCGTAATGGTTAGATTAATGTTTTTGGTTCAAACTAAGATATTTATATCTTTGTTAGTTTGACTTACTAAAAGTGATATTATGCTGGTCATTTCTAGATTATAGCATATGATGAACTCAAATCTTTTTTTGGAATGACTAAAAAGTCTAACCAGATAGTTTAAATGAACCTTCAGTTTAAATATTTAACCTTCTTGAATATATCAAACTGATATGTACTCATGAAGTCTGATTATCAATTATTATGTCAAAAACATAGAAGTACAAAGTTACCTTATAACGGAACATTTTTTCTGGGAAAATGTCCTTTGTTATTTTTGGGAAGGTCATAATTGAAAGCACTTGCCACTTTCCAAAGCATGGTCTCTTGAACATTCCACACTTTCACCAATAGCTCTCTTACTGCTGCCAACACAACTGTGTTGTATCTGGGAAGAAGTACTGTGGTTTTGACACACACACACACACACACACATATATATAACAAGTGGTACTTGCTAGCTGTGTGTTCCTTAGCTTTGATATGGTACTTAGACTTGCTAATTTGATATTTATATGATTTAATGAAGACTAACTAATTAATATCATATAGCACCTCAACTTTCTATACAACTCTCTCTCTCTCCCCCCTAGTTGGCAAGAAGTATTTTTATTCTATGGAATGGGGTTTGTTTCTACCTATATGATTGCATACTTCTATTTAGCACACATGCTTTTTGTTTAGCCATCTTCCAATTCTTTAATGTCTCATAAACTTGTTTAGAATTTTCATTTTTATTTTCATGTTGTAATTGGACAATAGTAAATGTTGAGAACCAAGAAAAAAGCTAGCAACATCTACGCTATACCCCAAAGGGTTAGACATGATTTGGAGGAGATCAGAATGAGAGAAGATCAGGAAAGAGAGCACAGGTTAGATCCTTAGGAGAGGTCTGATTTGATGAGACAAGTCATGAGAGTGGGTCCCACTTGTTTGCATAAATTTACAAAAATTCCACCATAACTCATAATTTATCATTGGAAAACATCAAAATGTTCTCAATTTTCATCACTCAAACTCAGTTTTTTGAGTTTTGGGTGATGGGAATTGAGTTATGGGAACAAAACCAAACAAGCTAAATTGTAGTGGGGCCCATGGATTTTGAGAATTGGGTGATGGAAATTGAGTTTTGAGTGATGGTTTTGCCTAAACCAAACACCCTCTTAACTTTCTAAATGAGAGTTAGAGTGAGGACATGATTTGGAACTCAAAGCCACTTACTTTGATATTATGATAAACTAACACTTGTTCCAAACACTTAAGCTGTTAGGAAGGGGTGTATTTAATCATTTAACCATTATTCTAACAGATACCATTTGTAATAACTCAAAAAAATTGCTAGCCGCAGCTATTCCATACCCCAAAAGAACTAGTTGCAATTGGAGCTCCTCATAATCGTTTATATAACCTAAATTGGCATAGTACACACCCAATGTGGAACTTAGCACATACTAACATAATACACATTTATACAATCCAATCCAATACAATCTTGAAAATTTGGGTAATACAATAATTTTATTATATTTTTTCTTTTTTCCTTTTTTTCCCCCTTGGATGTAGCTTCTTTATTTTTTTATTTTTTTTATTTTTTTCCCCTTTCAGTCCACCCTAACTTGGATTTAAGGAAAGTTGTTTGTTTCTGATGTGCAGTTTCCCATTGAATGCTCTCTTCCCTGGATGCTGGTGGAGTATTTGCTTGAGTCGCAGAATGCTGGTCTTCTTGAGAGTGCTCTTATGCCATTTGACATCTATAATGATTCAGCTCAGCAAGCATTGGTTGTACTGAAGCAACGCTTCCTCTATGATGAAATTGAGGCTGAGGTATGTGAAGTCTGAACTGAATTAATTTTTTAAATTTGGAATGGAGTTCTAATTTCTTGTTTTATGATTGGACTTTTCAATTATTTGTGCACTTTGACATGTTGTTTGGGTTCTACATGCTTCTTATTAATTTCTTTCTCCTTTAAGTGGCTGGTTTTTCTACAAGGTCTATGGATCATATAGACTCTACAGTGAAAAAAAAAAAAAAAAATTAAAACCAAAACCAAAACCTCTTGGTACTCTGTCACAATCTGTAAAGATATCTGGGAAATAACTCCAGCCAACTACCCTTAATCTTAAACTTCCAAGAGGATTTTTCTCCAACCACGCAAGCCTTACTTTCTGGGAAAGCCTTTTCCAAATATAAATAATTTACATTAATACGAATCAAAGAATAGGTGGCCCTGAACATAAGCCAAAAAAAGAAAAGAAGAAAAAGAAAAGAAAGAGAGAGATTAAGTTGAATGTGGACATGCTTGCTCAAATAAACAAATGTCAACATAAGCTAGGACATGCCCAGGAATATGGAGTAATTAAATGGTAGCTGTATATTTACTATTATGTCCCTAAATTGAAGGGAAACTAACGTAGGAAAACTGATGCTGAAGTCTCAGCTATACTGATGAGACTTCTATATTTGTGCCTTTTTAATTTTCTGTCTTTTTATTTCCTCTAGTTAATTTTTGTCAGTTGAAACATTATACTATCAGGCTGGATTGTCAGTGTTGTCCTTCTGACTTTCATGGACCAGGTTATCAATTGCATTTAGAATTAAATTTTAGTCATGGATCCTATTGAAATATTATATAACCAGATTAACTGAAGCCACGTTAGTTTGGTATGGTTTTTTTATTGCATAAAAAACAAAAGGCACTAAAGCATCTCATAGAACTGTTCATAATGGTTACTGACACACAGGGACGGAACTAGGACTTCGAGTGAGGGGGGGCGAGATACACTCAAACCCAAATGCTTAAAAAATTTGTTATAGCCTAAACTTTCATATTGTACCTCTAGATTAACCCAAAGACAACCATGTTTTTTAATCCAAGCTACTTATAAAAGAATATATATGTGTGTATCCCAAGCATCTTTGGGGAACTTCATTAAACACTTAGCTGCAATTATCCTATGCTAATACTTTAAGATAAATTTCATAAATCATTTAGAACCCAGACAGAAACTCACAAAAAAAATCAAAATTTAATATAAATTTGAATATAGAAAGTGTACTTTTTGTGAAAGCATGGAAGTATTGAACAAAAATGGAGCATGAAAATTCAAAACCAAGCTTTTTATTTTGTATATTTTGCTTTACGTCCTTGCTGACACACACACACACATATATATGGGTCCAGTTAATGTATTACTTTAGGGCATACATTAATCATCCATTTTAGAAAACTTTTCATGGGAAATTGAAAAAGTTACCAACTTTTTTGATAGTTTTTTCAATTTCTCATAAAATGTTTCCTAAAATGGTTTACTAAATGTATGCCCTAAGGGCATATGTTAGTAAAACCCTATATATATATATATATAGATGCACTATCCCATAAATGTTCTTACAAGCTATTTTATAAGTTTTCTGCTTGCACTGACAATAATGAATTGTAATGTTTTTTTTTTTTTTTTTCCATAGGTGGATCATTGTTTTGATATATTTGTTTCAAAACTTTGTGAGACTATTTTTACATACTACAAGAGCTGGGCAGCGAGGTTTTCCCTTTGACCTTTGACTTATTCTCCTGTAACACTATAAGTTATTAAACTAATCTTTTTTATCTTTTCTGGTTGCAAAATCCTGCAGTGAATTACTTGATCCATCATTTCTCTTCGCCTTAGACAATGGAGAAAAATATTCTGTCCAGCCTATGAGATTCTCTGCACTACTAAAGCTGACTAGAGTAAAGGTAAATGATTAATTTTCTTATGATATTTTTAATTGTTCCCTTGTTGTGGAAATACTCTAACTTCATATGGAGCATTGGTACATCATTTAAATATGATTAGCAACATGTTTTGTTCTTTGTTTTATCTCTCACAAAGCATCCAGAATGTCTACTTCTCTTGACCTTAAATTCTTGTCCAAGTGTCATACACCATAGATTAGGCAATGGAGCACAAGTTGTTACAGGCAGCATAAGTGATGTAATCCTCAGGCATCTGTCTTTAAAGGACCACTTCCCCAATTTTAGGTGGAGGAGAATTAAGGTCCGGTGGAAAAGCACGGTGTTGGTTGTCATTTAGAGAATTTGGAGAAAGTGGGCGCTGTCCTGTTGGAGATAAGATAGCTGATGTTACATTTCTCATCATTAGAAGAAGACATTAAAAGATAGTCTTGTTTTTGGCTCAGTATTTTTGTGGGACTCAGATGTTTTTCACACCTCTTTTGGTTCATACCTTCAACCTAAATTCTCAGCTGCCTGCCTGGGATCTTAGGTAAAGGGTGAAAGCCTGATCTAGCAATATCCAGTGAGTGCAGAAGGGCAATGCTGCTTGGAGGATAAAAAATTTCAAATTAGAAAGGATAGCAAAAGTTACTCTAACTACTACCTCCTTTACATAAACTGAGTGTAAGAAGCAAATCTTAACTCTCTAAACATAAGAGATTGGAAGTGTTTTTTTTTCCCCATAACTGGCCGTTAGGATCAAATAAAGTCCTTTGGAGCACTTGATCCCTTGTTTAGGTTATAAATTTCATGATTGCTCTTTAGGCAATCCCAGGATTATTGCAGCTGCTGAAACTTCTAGAAGTCTTGAAGGTGATGCAATTCATGCTTTTGTTATCCAAAGGTGAAGGATTTCCATTGAAGTCAAGCTGTCAAAGGTATTTCAAGAAGGGCTTTTGGTGACTTATGAAAAAAAATTCTTTTATTGTTTGCATTCTGGAGAAGACTCGGCTGAAATTGAAGATATAGAAATTCATGATATGGATTTTGTGCAAAGTTAGAGACATTGTCATCTGTTCCTGGGTGCTCTAATCGCAAATTAGGGCGTAGATTTTCTTGCCAAGGGAGGTGCTGTAATCACTTCAAACTTCTGGCACATTTTCATCCTCCTTGAGCTTTGTTTTTTGGTTTTGTTTTATCTTTTTATTTTTTACTTTTTATACATATTTAGAATTTAAAAAAAAAAAAAAATTTATAGGCTTTTGGTGCTATTGGGTTGTTTGGGTTTTGTTATTTGCTCAGCTTTTGTGGGAGCTTAAAGTTTTATGTCCTTTTGGATTTCTCATTATTTTTACCTGCTGTTTTCTCCCATTTTAATTAATATATATTTGTTCTTATAAAAAAGTACTAGGAACAGGGAAAGCCATAATTTCATATTTTCATTACTGTTTTTCTGTAAAGGTCTGATATATAGAGCTTTATCTTTTTCATAGCAGTCAGAAGCCTGAAGATGGGAATTTTCTTTCAGTTGGGGGCCCAAAATTCTTTGGTTAACCATTATGAACGTCAATTTGAAACATTCTAGGGCCTGTATGGATGTTAACCCCTAAATGTCTGAACAAATGCTTTTCTTTTTCTATCTGTCACACTCTTTTGATGTTTGTGGTACATTTTGGCAAATATATCCCTGTTTGAATTTTATTTTTTGCATCTCTTGATAAGTTCTAAAAGTCGATGGAATGAAAAATTGTCTTTTTAACTATTTTCTGTAGGTTATGTATTATTTCATTGTATTTACTTATTGATGCATAAATTTGAGTAGGATGTAAACTTATAATTCTAGACATAAATCCGCAGAGCTATATATCTAGTGTTTGTGATTATCTGAGTTCAATCAGAATACCTATCTCTCAACGACCTGATTAAGATTTTATGGTGCAGTTACTTGGGAGGACCATTGATTTAAGAAGTTTGATTGCGGAGCGGATGAACAAAATTTTTAGGGAGAATCTTGAGTTTCTGTTTGATCGTTTTGAGTCTCAGGATCTATGTGCAATAGTGGTAGGTAGTTTCACATTGTTCTCTGGGTTCTTCCAATGAGAAGTGCTTTGTTTTCCCTATTCCATTAACAGAAGATTAATATGATAAATTTTATTTTAGGAATTAGAGAAGCTGGTTGATATCTTAAAACACACCCATGAATTGCTATCCAAAGACGTTTCAATTGACTCATTCAGTCTTATAATGAATGAGATGCAAGAGAACTTATCTCTTGTGTCATTTTCTAGTCGACTTGCTTCTCAGGTATGGAATTTCTTCCTCTCATTCTCTTCAAACATATTTTGACTGAAGCTTTGTGTTGAACTTGGAATATTTTGTTCTCTCAGTATAATTCCAATTTGTTGTGGATGGGTTTTGTATAATTCCAATTTCATTTTTATGTTCTAGACTCTATGCGTTGGACTTTTTTTTTGCCCATATGTGTTTTATTTTTTATTTTTTTTGAAATGTAATGTGAATTGTGGAAAATAATGAGAACATTAGTAATAGAACAAATAATTTAATATAGGTATGGAGGCTGTTCATCGACCATTATGTATTTCTCTATCAAATTCATTAAAGAGGATGGATACAAAGGAGACCTTGTTGTTGATGTCTATTTATACTAATTTAACATTTGACAAAAGATGGTTTCTGAGCTTGTGCTTATACTCATTTTATTTGGGGAATCAGTGTGAAGACTGATTACTTCCAGCCTTTTAAAATTACATTCATTGTATTAACAGCATATATCTTATTATTAATATATGCATTGGATTTTGTTAACTAGATAACTTCTGTTATGGGGATCATCAAATTTTAGAGGATTCTGGTCTTAATTGCAGTAGTGAAACTTATTATTTGTAACTTTGTACGTTCTTACTTTCTACTTCTTGGAAGCATCTTAAATACTAGACTGTAACTTAGAAATGAAAATTTTGGACTCTAGTCATTTATTGCTGGTTCTAACATGATCAATTTTGTTTGTGTCTGTTAGATCTGGTCAGAGATGCAAAGTGATTTTTTACCCAACTTCATCCTTTGCAATACTACTCAGCGTTTTATCCGATCATCAAAGGTTCCTCTTGTTCCTGTTCAGAAGCCATCAGTTCCCCATGCCAAGCCTAACTTTTATTGTGGTACTGAAGTAAGCAACATACACTAATCACTTGACTGGATTTTATCATTGAGAATTGAGATGTTATTATACATAATTGCGGAAGCAACTTTTCCAAAATTTTGACACTTATTAAACATTTCATACAAATAATTTAAAGTAAACTAGATGTATCATTGACCTGCTGGCCTTTTTATTTTTTTGGTAATTATATGAGTTGTTCTCAATATATCTTCACTTTTTCATGGTACTTACTAACATTTTTTATTCTTATTGTGTTCATTTTCTTTGTAGGATTTGAATTCTGCTCATCAGAGTTTTGCACGATTGCATTGTGGATTCTTTGGAATACCCCACATGTTTTCCATTATAAGACTACTGGGATCTAGATCATTGCCTTGGCTAATTCGAGCACTTCTAGATCATATATCAAATAAGGTTTGTCATGCTGTTATGAATTCAGTCTATTGTTGATATATAATAACACAAAAAAGTACCTGATAATGGTATTTGGTAAGTTGCACAGAATGTTATAGAAGATAGTATTTAATTTTGTTTTCGCCATTCCACGAAAAAAGTCTTCCTAGTTCCCAAATACAACCTAAAAACATAATATTTTAATGCTCTGCATCAAATATGTTAGTATGCTATTGCACTAAAGATGCCCCAAAATCCATAATTCTTTAGTGAACAGGTGCTTAAAGCATTAATATTCATTAATTAGCATGAGCCTAGCAAAAGCATTCAATATTATTTACATGTTGAGCTTTAATAGAAGATAATATTTAATTGTGGTTTCGTCTAATGTTCCATCCATGCATGTTTCAGGTAACTACACTTGAACCAATGATCACAGGATTGCAAGAAGCTCTGCCAAAATCTATTGGATTGCTTCCTTTTGATGGAGGTGTGACAGGTATGTGATTGTCTTGCAAATGTTTATTGAAGAATTTTTTTATTTTATTTTTTTATATTTTTTGATAAGTCAATTTATTGATCAAAGAAATAGAACATGATATTCCCTTCGTTAATTCAATACTATGAATCGATGTATGTAATTCCTGTATATGGAAAACTACAGAGTGTCACTTGAGTTGAAAAATGTGTAGTTTGGCCTGTAACAAAATCAGAAGTCTCCTGGAAATTTTTTAAATAAATGGAAATGGACACTTTTCTGTGCCCAAAATGTTTCTGAAAAGTTTAAGCCTGAATCTGTGCAACACAGCAGTCATAAATTGGCACCAGTTTATATATATATATATATATATATCATAGGTATTGGCGGTATTTATTTCCAGTGGTCATTAAATTGGATATGACCTTATACTAGTCAGTGTTTTCATGAGTTATTCATTCACTTGTATCTCAGATCAGAGCCAGAACCCATGTCAGCTTTCTCTTGTGGTGTTCAAGTTTTCATGTCAACTCAATTTATGATTCTTGTTTAGCATTGCATGTTCTTTTGTCTTTTCTGCTCCCATTTGTTCGCTGTCTCAGTTAACCTTTCCTAGTTTGTGAATTTATTGCTCATGCACAGGTTGTATGAGGCTTGTGAAAGAACATCTTAATTGGGGTAAAAAAACAGAGCTGAAAGCAGAGGTTCTTCATGGGATAAAGGAGATTGGAAGTGTACTCTATTGGATGGGACTTCTTGATATTGTGTTGGTTAGTGTCTTAAACTCTTCATGGCAATAACTATTTCTATGGATTTCAAACTGAAGTATATGCAGTAAATATTTGAGTTAAACTAATGGCTCCTGCTTTGCATACTTCAAAAATATAGATAATTCATTAGAACTTCTCCTAGAGATTTGTAGGAAACGCACAAACACACATCAAATTTTATACTTTACTGTTCAGTATATCTGTGTTTTTCTATTCATTCTCAGGCTTCTTTTAAGATACAATATTTCATAATTAATTTTTTTATTGGTAAGTTACATGCACCCGATGAGTCTTGAAACCACATTCTCACACTCCACCTAGCACTTACAAGGGCAGGAGGTGCCAGTTGAGCTAGAGCTCATTGACTTGTAATATTTCACACATAAATAACTCATTGAAATGAATATATAAGTAATGTAGAGTTGCCCATCCTAGAAAATAATTGAGCACAATTAATGTTGCTTCTTGGGTCTCTCTAAATCAAGTGATAAGTCCCCATCCTGCTGGGTTCATATGATCTTTCCAAAAACATGAGTTGGTTTAGTGTTAGAACTTTATGGTGATATTGCCGGTGAAATGCTGGCTGCTTGAGTGTGTGCCAGAAATCTACCAAATTCTGGATATACCTGGTCAAAGTTTTGTTTCAAGAACCTGATGAACCAAAAGTTTGTTTGATTCTGCTGTTTACAGCGTCAAAAAGCCTTTTCTTGTTAGTTGGTTGCTTATTCAACAACTGATGGTCAGAGAGCTTCATACAGAAGTAAATTTAGAGTGGCTAGTCATCGTCTAAAGTTATTTTGAATTTTATCTTCGATTTAAGAAGTGCACAAGTTTTCAAGGTTTTTTCTGGACCTGTGTTCATTACTTTTCTGATTATATTATTTAGCACTTTGTCTCCAGGTCTTCCTTGTTACGAAATTCCTGGTTTGTAGATTAGTTATCAGATAAGCCTGATGCACCTGATAACATTTTTAGTACAGCTAATATATACAAATGAAGATAAGTTGCTTTGAAGGTTCTGTCCCAAAGCTGACTAGTACCAGTAATTTAATCTGAGACATAAACGGTGCTTGGCTGATGAATATATTATACCCTAAGTTCTCATTTTTTGTTAGTCAAACTCTTTTTGCTCTACCAGAACTGAATCACTACAAGTGGAGACGGAAATTTTGGACTGAATGTTCAACCGAGGACTTGATTTTCCCAGTCTTCGGCCTTCCATTATAGTTGTTTACTCCTTTGGATCTTAATGTGGCTGTTATTGTACTTGTTGTCATTGTTATTCCTTGCTACTAAGCATTTTTGGTTGTTGCAGTGGTTATTGTTGTTGATATGGGTGGGTGGGTGGTGGTGGTGGTAGCTGTGTTTTCTGTTTGGGTGAGGGACTGAGGGCAATTTCTTGAAACAATAAAGGGCTGTGAGAGGGGTGATGTATTGAGAATCAATTGCATGAACCAACACCATTCTTGCTCATGCTGTTTTATTTTATGAAAAAAAAAATAATTCTAAATGAGGATAATGGAGAATGTAACTTTTAACTTTTTAGCATGGGATGGGATTGGGCAAAAGAAAATTGAAAAGATTCGTTCTGGTAAGGAGAGTGAACAAAACTCAATTATATACATAATAAGGTTCATATAAGATTTACTCTACAGAAATAAACCTTTCCTTTTAACATTGAGGTGTTTTATCTCAGATTTTATATTTAGGCAAAAAGTCCTGATCCAGGCTAATCTTAATGATTTTGTTCATCTTATTGCTGTTTATCTTATAAGAGTTGTTAGTGTTTCTAACTGCTCAATTTTTAATATTAGATCTTAATAAAATCTTTCATGCTCAACAGAGAGAAGTGGATACCATGCATTTCATGCAAACAGCCCCGTGGCTGGGTTTCCTTCCTGGTTTAGATGGGCAAATATTGTATTCTCAAGATGGTGGAGATAGCCCTATTGTTAACCTCTTTAAATCTGCCACTGCCACGATTGTGTCAAACCCCAGTTGTCCACATCCAACTTCATTCCAGACCTTATCAAAACAGGCAGAAGCTGCAGGTACACAATTGCACATCCTCCTATCTTACTTTGATTTAATGCCATTTATATGTAGGTATAACAGAACACATGCCAGTTCTATTATATACAACATACAGATCACACCTGTATCAGTTAGAAGTCAAATATATGCTGTTTGATGTCTGTGATGCAGTTCTGACAGTTAATGTTTATAATGATTTATTTTTCCTTTTCTTGGTGTCTCTTGATCTTCTGAATCTTTACTTTCTGCTAAAACTGATTGGATCACAAGACTTAGTTACTGTAGGAATATTCCTTTTCCGGTGCTAGTAAGGGAACCTCTTGTTTTACCTTCACATGTCCGCTTTTTTTGGCAAGAGCAATAGAAAACAAAAAGTTGGACATTGAAAGCAAGCTCGGGAAAATGGCCAGAATCCAACAAATGTATGAATGAAAAATCTTAATTTATTCAAATTGGCTTGAAGAAGTTGATTACTAAGAAATATGAATAATGATGGCATTTAGTACAGGATGTAGGTGGGGAATGAAAGGGAAATATGAAGCAAATTACTGAGGTTCGTTCCACACTCAGGAGTATCATGCTCTGTTGTTGTCAGAACTACTGTGATCCTGGGTTTTTCATATTTAAACTTTGTCCTCAATAATATTAATGAGTAATGCTATAGCCATAAACTTTCTTACAACAGTTTTACAAACTGTTGAGGTGCCAAATTCTTATTGGTTCTTATTTGGACCCACCATTTATATCATTTTTTACCTATGAAGCACGGGTGTAGATTTGGGTTCGGGTGCGGGACTCAGCAATTTTTGACAAAGTAGGGTATGCTGCGGTGGGATACGTTTACTAATAAATTATTAAATATATTTTTATTTACAAATTATTAAATATATTTTCATATAATGGTAAACATATACTAATTTAAGAGCAATAATAACTACAGATAATTCAATAATTTCAATTTAAGTTGTTTAACTTACAAATAATTTGACAAATATATAATAAGTTAATAACTAAATAAGAAATTAACTCAAGTTTTTATAATTATTTTTTTTTAACATGTATTCCAGCTAGTTTCTCGGCCAGTTTCGGCAGATTTCGGCCCCAATCGGCGCGAATCAAAAAACGAAAAAAAATAAAAATAAAAATAAAATAAAGAAGACTGGCGAATCGGCGTGCTGCCGAGTGTCAGGTGCAGGTGCAGCGGCCTTGGAGCCGCACCCATGCTCTCTAGTTTTTTACTTACCTATAACCATTCACCACATCAGCAATTTGTAAAAAAGTTTGTAGCTTTAACATTGTCCAATTTTAATTGCACCTTTGGAATAAAATCTATTAGGGGAAAGCCCTAAAACCTCCAAAACCTTGTTTCGAATTTTGTTGTTTGCATTGCTTGCACACTTGCTGCTTTTGACAATACAGAAATTTTGCTTGTCACGTTGAAGAACTTCTACATGTTCCCCAAACAAAATCTCCTTCCTAGAGTCGTAGATTCTGTTGTCCTGCATCAGTGGTTCTTTTCTGCTCTCTTTACGGGTGGGCTTGTGATCTTGATTGTTTTTTCTGTCCTTCCTTTTTAACTTTTTAGATTATGTTATTAACTTTGCTTTATCAAACGATCTTTTTTGTATTCTTCTTGTGCGGTTGGATGGTGGCTCCTTGGTAGTGAATTTGGCTATGGTGTCCTGGGCTTCGGTGTTTTAAGCTGTGTGGCGACAAGCAGTAGTGAAGTAGTATTAAATTGGGATGGCCAGATTCCAGGAATTTGGGTCATGAATGGTTTTAGGCTGTTGATGGTAGTGGAGGTAGTGGAGGGCATCAGTGCATGGGTGTGTGGCCATGAGTAACAGAGCAGTTTTTTCCAGCGTAGGGGCTATGTTGGTGTCTGGTTGTTTGGGATTGGTGGATCTGGTGGCAATTTTTTTTTATTTCTCTTTAAAATAATAATAATAATAATAATTATTGGTCCAAAAATAGTATAAAATTAAAAATTATGGTGAAACATCATTGTTTTTGATACATTACCAGTTTGGCATTCAAGGGTTAATTACAAGTTTTGATACTTGAGGGATCAAAACAATAGCAGCCCAATAGTGGGAGGGATCAAAATGTATTTTAGCCTTACTATATATTTTTCCCTAAATGTAAAATGGATAAAGTTGGGCCAGCCACACTCTAAATGCTATTTTCAGGACCGAGTTAATTTAGACAGTTCATAAAAAGCGATACAAGATTAAGGAAATGCCCCTACCTGCTGAGTAGAGGGTAATGGAACCTCACTTGATTTACTACAGAAAAAGAAGATATTTTGGTTGATGTCACCCTTTACAAAGACTTGTCCAAGTTTAAAAGGCATATAATTTTTAAATTATTAGTAGTATGGGTTGGGTCAATTCCTTAGGTTAAAAATCTTGCCAATCTAAACTCAAGCTTCAAAAGATATAGTACCAGTTCAACTCAACACATGAAAAATTAATTCGTGTTGGTTGGATTTTATTAGATCGAAATTTATCGAATCGGTGGGTTAAAGGTTAAAACTTGAAAGCTAGCCCCTTTTACATCTGCTTTGTAATAAATCAAATACTAGCAAGTAGCAACCCCACCTATCATTTCTTTATCCATTAGTCATACCCACTTATCTATTAGCTGGTTCCTTCTTATTATTTTGTCTCTTCTGAGTGGCCATATCCATATGAGCTAAGCAAATGCTTTTTAATGGAACCTCACTTGAATTACCACTACAGAAAAATAAGATATTTTGGTTGATGTCACCCTTTACACAAAGACTTGTCCAAGTTTGGCCCTGGTCCAAAGTCCCTTGTTTGTAATGTTAAGTAATTCTACATTCCTATTTGTGAATGACTGAAAGCAAAATAAAACAAACAAAATGGGGAGAAAAAAAAAGGTTGTGATCTGTGTTTTGAAAATTCCATTGCTTTTCCTGGAAATATAAGCTCTTTGCTAAAAGAATTTTGCCTTAAATAGTCATTACATTTATGATTTACCATTGCCTGTAGGTGTCACATCTCTGTCATTTTCCCAGTTCTTGTTTATTGCTTTGATGGCTCCTGATTAAGGGTTTAGATGTATTCCTTTTGTTGCAGATCTTTTATACAAGGCCAACATGAATACTGGAAGCGTGCTGGAATATGCCCTTGCTTTTACAAGTGCAGCATTGGATAAATATTGTAGTAAATGGAGTAATGCTCCAAAGACAGGATTCATTGACATTACAACTTCAAAGGATTTCTACCGAATATATAGTGGCCTTCAAATTGTAAGGAAGAATTTTACACACCTTGTTTGTCACTGACATCACCTGTAGTTGGTCTGACTATGTAACTTCCTAGGTTTGTCCATGCATTTGTTGCCTTTTGAAAAGGACATGTGTTGAGTGTGCCTTAAATTTCTCGATTTAGTTTAAATAATTGAAGGGGGTCTATGGTAATATCCAGACTGCAACAGTTTCAAAGTAAAAAATGGAAATACATAATGCTTTTTTGTCTGACATTTTCATGGTGTCTCAATAGCTTTTTGGTATTTTATGGTTTTTGTTCTCGGGGGCATTAACTGGTATGTTTCAGCCTGATCTCAGTTTGGCCAAGATACAAGTTGTATATGGCTTATCAATAGAGAGACCGGCATCTTAAATGATCATGTCAAGTTGTAACCAACATAATGATTTTCACTCCTGGAAAAACTTTTACTAAATGAATTCAGATTATAAGAAGTTCCATCTGTTTCTATATATTCTTTACACCTGTGATAAAAAAACCAACCATGTTTGTGAGCTAAAAGTTATATAATTATGCCCCAGGATCAGGAATCCTGCAATTATGTCTTGATTGAAATGGTTGAGAACTAAGCTTCAATGAACCATTAATTTTGTCATTACCTCGGTTCTAGGAATATGTGCATGTTTTGAGTATATTGTTTTTCTGCTAACTTGTTCTAGTTCTTGTACTTCATAGGGATATCTAGAAGAGACTGTTCAAGTACCATCAAACAATCATGAAGAGCTTGGTGATTCAGTTGCTTGGGGTGGTTGCACCATAATATACTTGCTTGGGCAACAGATGCATTTTGAGCTTTTTGATTTTTCATATCAGGTCCTCAATGTTGCTGAAGTTGAAGCTGTATCAATAACACAGACACATAAAACTGATAAAAGTCCTCATTTTGGCCAGGTAAATATTTTTATGTCTTGAACTTACTATTCTAGACCACTCGAGATGGTGGAGGTTTGTGGAGTCAAAATACACGTGAAATCACTTTTCTGTAGTTATATTAGTGCATCTTTGTTTTAGAGAAATCTTGGCAGTACCAAGGTTCATGTGCTCTAAAATAAGTAGTAATTTTTGCTTTCCATTGTTATTATTATTATTTTTCTTCTATAGAACCCGTTCCAGTATAAATTGGAAAACCGCCGAAGTTCTGGCATTCTAGTTTTCTTTTCTATTTCTTTGGTGGTGTTTATGACTGCATGCTTCTTTTAAACAAGGGATGGGAAGCACTGTTGGAGGCAATGAAGAAAGCAAGGAGGTTGAACAAGCATGTATTCTCCATGCTGAAAGCTCGTTGTCCTCTCGAGGAGAAGACAGCTTGTGCTATCAAGCAAAGTGGTGCCCCTCTGCATCGGATTAAATTCGAGAACACTGTCTCTGCCTTTGAAACACTGCCACAGAAGGGAGCCTGAGTTTACTGGTTCTTGTAAGTTGTAACTTCTATCCCTTTTTTCCTTCCTTTTTTTTCTTTTTTCAAACAAGTAATATGTGCCGGTTGGAATTGAAATGTAATGAGAGAGATCACTACTATTCCTTGATGGAGAAATGTTATAATGAAAACGCATATTGTTAGCCTAATCAAACTTGTGGGAATCATGGATGCATACCATTTTTATTTGACCTGTGTTGACTTTGGACTAGTATTTTCTTCAGAATTTTTAGGGTTAATTTCAGAAATCCATCTGAATTATGGGTACTTGCACTTTGCACCCCAAGCTACGAAAACTTCAAAGCACCATCTCAATGTCAATTGTAACAAATCTTACAAATCTCATCCTACTGTCTATCTAGATGTTAGTTTAATGGTCTCATGCTTTGCACACTGATAAACAGTACATCTCTGGATCTTTGTTTTATATTGTCCAGCATTGTTTTACAACAGATGAGAACTTTTAGTTTAACAAAAAGAATTTTAATTATGGCTCTTAAATTTATATACTTGGCCCCCCCTCCCCAAAAAATTTACAAAATGACCCAAGAAATCCAACAAATAGATAACAAGAAAAATCTATAATAATAAAAAATGCATATATCCAGATAATAAGAAAATCTTTGGACAAATCATAAATTCAGTCTAAGCAAAAACAATAACAACAAATCAATTACAAATCTTAGCTAGGGATGGCAATTTCAGCCCGACCCGCGGGTACTTGGCCCGGCTCGACCCTCCCGGCCCGATAAAGAATAGGGTCGGGTTTGGGTTTTTAAAAAAAAAACCCGAATCGGGTCCGGGTCGGGTCTGGATTTTTACAAAAACCCAGCCCAAACTCGAACCCGACTTGACCCAGTTATATATAATATTATAATTACTAAAATACCCTCATATATACATATATATATATATATATATATTGTTATAAACCCTAAATTTCTACTCCTCACTTCATTTCAGCTCACAGCAGCCCGCCTCTCTCTTCAGCTCATTCCCTCTCACTCACAAATCACAATCTCACTCACTCTCAATCTCACCTTCGGCCAACTACCCAACCTCTCACTGCCGGTCCATCTCTGGTCGCTGTCCTAAGCTTTCGCCGCCGTCCCAAGCTCTATCAGTGTCACCGCTCCCTCAAGTGACCTTGTCGACAAGCATCTCAAGAGATCAAGGACCTCACCTCGCCGGACCCTCCTCCACCTCACAAGGCCGACCACAACTCTCTCATCTTTCTCACCTCGTTGTGAACTCAAGCTTTTGCGCTGAAAATCGTTCATCTTGTTCGAAGAATCAAATTTGTATTTTCTAGTTTAAGTGCTATTTTTGTTGAATATGATCAGCTTGTTTGATTTGATTTTGTAGAGTCTATATGTTAATTCTTGTTTTTACTTTTGATGTGGGAAAATTTTGTAATGAAAAAAAAAGGGTTTTCGATCTGTTCAGATTTGGATTTTCTTGAGTGTCTCCTACTGTTTGGTTGCTGAGAAATTCAGTATCATGTATCAGGCAAACTTTTTTTTTTTTTTTTTTGATTGGGCAACGGAATGGGCCCTGAAGTGGCATGGCCCAACATGGCCTGTGGGGCCCGACAAGGCAGGTCTGGGCCCTAAGAAAAAAATCCATTTAGTAATCGAGTCGCGGGTCCTGGCCCGCGGGTCGAGTCCGGGTATTAAAAAATCTGGCCCGAACTCGAACTGTTGCCATTCCTAATCCTAGCAAAAAAAAATCACAAAAACCCAATAACCTTTACCCAATTTCTCCCTCTCACTTGAGAGCTTTATGCCCTTCTCAAATAACTCCACTCTCATATTCATAGAGATAACTCCTATGCTACATATTAATCACTTCATCCACACATTAGTTAGACCTTGAAAATATTAAAATGTACCAATTGACTTGCAAAACTCTTAATTATAAAATCCTATTATTAAATTTTTTTTCAAAAGAAAAAATACAAATAATAATTAATAAATTAATGTTAATAATGCAACTTTGTCAACCTCTAGTATTGATATTCCAATTTTTTAAAATCTTTCAACAGAGAACTTTAGCCTCCCTTAAGTTTGAATTCTGGTTCCGTCCCTGCCGGTAAAAATGGACTAACTACTAAGTGATAAGATAAGTGATAAGATGTGAGATGTGGGTTTTTATTTCAATTTTCTCTGGTCTACTCTACACACTTTCCACCAGGTCAGGAGGGAAGGCTCCAAGGATATAAAATTATTGCCGTACTCTAGAGGAAAACATTATATAAAAATGACGTGATTGCATTGCATGTTGTGTGATTTTTAACAGTACTTTGTCATGTTCGTAACATAACAAAAATACTTCACTTCAATGGATCATGGGCGGTGGGTTGGACCTTTCGGTTTCTTATAATAATAGTAATAATAATAGTGTAAACATCTGCAAGATAAGTTGGAATGGCAACTGAAGTTTACTAATGGATAAAACTTTCTAAATAGAGAGCAACAAAAACAGTTTTTCACTTTTTTGCATAGGGCAATATGATAAAAATTAGCTTGCCATCCTCAGTTTTTCACTTTCTTGCCACTATAGTGCTTTTTATACTTCATTAAAATAATATTATAGCTCGGGAGAGGTTAGGGGCTACTGTGGTTTCACCCAAGTAAGGAAGTCATGATGGTCACCTCCTTCTAAGTTCTAACCATTTTCTTCTACCAAAGAAAAAAGAAGAAGTTTATTGTTAGTTGTATTGAAGCTTGTTGCAAATGAGCTTGCAATAATATAATAATAATAAATTTTCTTCTATGTTTTTTTTTAATTCTTTTTAGTAAAAAGAATAGCGTAAAATTTAGATACAATACTTTGAGTGTAGTGCGTTAATCCTTTTAATTAAATTCAAACATAAAAGTATTGAGTTTTAGCTTTCTTTTGTCAAGCAATCATGTGTTTGAATTTGATTGAAAAACTTATTATAATCAATTTAAGGAATTGTACCTAACTTTTTAATAAAATTTTTTTTCTTTTTTATTTATTCTTTAATCGCGTTGCCATTGAATACCCAAACACCACCATTGACATTGAAACCCATAGCCACGTTATCCTATCCAGCCACTTCCGTTAATCTCATCTTCAAACTGAAGTCATAGCCTCACTAACCCATCTCAAATCCTTTATTTTTTTCATATTAAATTAATTCACCTCCAATCTTTCTTACCTACCAAACGCATATCGCATACCAAACAAGCTACCGATGCGTTCGATTTCTCAAGAGAAAATAAGCCATTCAAAAAACCATTTACATGTATAAATTGGTCATTCAAAAAACCATTTACATGTTTAAATCACAATGCTCATAAATTTATTTAAATAGATTGAAACTCTCTTATTAAAAAAAAAAAAAAAAATCGCTCATAAATTTATTTGAATAAGCCAAGTCACATGACTTATTATATGGGTCATATGATTAAAAATATATGTGCATGGTGGTTTGACCCACTTTTATGTAAGTAGGGTCAAATAAATTTCAGTTATAGAAAATGAACAATGCTAGTAGCTTAGTACTACAAAAAATTATATAACTTTTACTATAACTCGCGACTTGATGAGTTGTGGCAAAATTTGTGTACTTGTTTTTTTTTTTTTTTTTTGGTCTTAGCATTTTTCATACAAAGTAGGAATTCTCCCACCAGCTCATAAGGCTTCAAGGATATATATATATATATATATATATATATATATATATATACACTAGTCAGTTTATGAAGCAAAAATAAAGAAAGGATATAAAATATTGTTGTGATGGCATGTTGTGTGGTTTTTAAGCATACTTTTGTCAAGTTCGTAACATAACAATACATCTCACTTCATGGACGGTGGTTCGGTTTCTTAAGTGATAATAATAATAATAATAATATAATATATAAACTTCGTTAAGGTAACGTGTGGAATGATGCATAGAGAAAATTAGATATGTATAAAAAGGTATAAAATAAATTTATTAATATATAAAAAATTCTACTTCGGAATTTGTTAACATTTTAAATTAATTGAATTCAAAATTTTTATAGAATATAAAAACACTATTCAACAAATGTCTATTATTGCATTGTTTTAATCCAAATAGAATTCACTATAGTAAATTTATAATTGGTTTCAATTAATACATAATAATTTAAAATTCTTGAGAACTTTTTAAATTAAAATCTTGACTTGAAATTACAATAGAAAGTCCTAAAAATAATTTTAATTGTTTTATTTCACTTTTTTATTTATTTTAAACCATGGTTTTATTTCATGTAATCAATAACCGATTACCTCAAAAGCATAAGTTGGCAGGATAGAAACAGAGATCAAATTTAAGGTTTCTTGCTCTTATATCATAATAAATACCGATAGTCCCTAAAGTGTAAATTGTTATAAGATTCTCGAAAAAATAGTTTAAATTATTATGAAATAGTGAATTTAATAATATAACCATAAGTTTAATGTCACTATTATAGAACTAGATAAGCATAATCCTTGCTTTTAGGTCATCAACGCAACATATTTTAGTATGACTTGACAAGCTCATTTACAGATTAGATATAATACTTTTTTTTGTCTTAAAATAAATATTTTCTTTTCATATGTTGTAAAAAAGCATCAATGATCTAAAATTATATATATATATATACTAGCCTCTGAGCACGTGCCCACGCGCGTGCTTAGAGGCTCTTTTTTTTTTTTGGGTAAGGGTTAATTTAGAACATCTATTATAATTTTAGATCATTATATTTTCCAATTTCAAAAAAAACCTAGGGGTGTGATGAGTATTATGTGTGGTGAAATAATATTTCATTATACCCCTAGGTTTTTTTTGAAATTGGAAAATGTAGTGATCCAAAATTATAATAGATGCTCTAAATTAACCTTTACCCAAAAAAAAAAAAAGAGCCTCTGAGCACACGCGTGAGCGCGTGCTCAGAGACGTGCATGCTCAGAGGCTATATATATATATATATATATATATTTTTTTTTTTTTTTAAGTCCTAAAAGGTAGCCACTTAGTCATAATATGTAGCCATTAAGTCCGCATCCATAACAAAAGTTTCAAATGTTTAAAAAAAATTAAATAGTTTTAATTTAAATAATTTAATAAGATTGTGATTATGAGAAGTCTCTCACGCAAGCAATGATTTCATTTAATTTTTAAAATGTATTTTCTTGAAAAAAAATGAAAAGAAGTTGTAGTGAAAGGCACGAAAATTGTTAGGGATAATTAATTAATTTCATATGGAAGAGATGTGATTGAGAAAAATAAAGCTAAACTGTACATTAATATTTCAAAAAACAATAAATTGAATCCAACATATAATTACACAAATTGATAAATATAGGCATAGGTAGGATAAATAGTTTTTCTTATATACAAAAAGGAGTCATTAACAACCACTTGATAGATGACCACCACTTTATGTGAGCTTGGAATCATACAATAATTTTTGTAAAGTGTGTCACCCAAACTCATCCAATGTGTCCACTATGAAATTCAACAAAATTGTTGATATGTCACCCTAAAAAAAAGACAAAAAAAAAAAAAAAAAATAGAGTAAGGATTAAATATAACTACTTTCTCTAAGTAATCTATAAACATATTAATTATATTGCAATCTTATCCAAATTGAATAGTTTGTCAAATTTAATACTATTTTTTTCATTGATTAAGATTGCAATATAATGAATATGTTCATCTTTTTTGGTTAATGGTAGAGTAACACAATTTAATACTTATCCAAATTGCCCAGTTATTAATAATTAAAAAAAAAAAGTTTTACGTGCGATAATATTGCAATCAAAGTTCTACATACTGCAATATTGTATTCAAAGAAAAGCAATAAATATTCCATATGTTCATCTTTTTTGGTTAATAGTAGAGTAACACAGTTTAATACTTATCCAAATTGCACAGTTATTTAAAAAAAAAATTTACTTACGGTAATATTGTAATCAAATTTTCTTTTTCTTTTTTAATAAGCAAAGTTCTACATACTGCAATATTGTATTCAAAGAAAAGCAATAAATATTCCATTTATTTAAGGTAATGAGTTAGCTTTAATGAACAAACGCATATCATACAGAAAAAAGAAAAAAAAGAAGAAGATAATGATAAGGAAATATGAAAATAAAGAAAAACACTTCAAAGTCATTATAATTAGAATAAGGATTAACAAAAGTAACCTTGAATAAGGATTAACAAAACTAACCTACCCAAATTCAACAAAAACCATCTACAAAATGCGTAATCCTCATCAAATTTTACAAATGGTCAGTGATGGTGATTAAAAAAAAAAGTGTTAGAAGACTGTTTATTTTTTTATTGAAAAAAGAAAAAAGAAACAAGTCATGTACATTAAGATACCGTTGAGATAGAAAAGCTTTTTTTTTTTTTTGTTTGAGCAGGAACAATTAGAAAAAATCTTTTGTTTTTGTAAGTTGAGTTTCTCTTTCTATAGATACTGTAAAACTTTTAGTGACCCTGATCAAGAAAAATAGAAATTATCACAAAGAATGAAAGAATACATATCACGGGTAAATATTTATGTAAAATTCAAATATTAGTTATATTCATTGAAAAACACATACCTCCTACGCAATACCCCTCTTCACACTTGCAAGGCGCTTTCTACAACCGTAAAAATCAATTTTATTTGTAATCTGGAGGTGCAGTAGCCCTCTTCAACATTGAAGGTACCTTCCACAATCGAAAAAAAAGAAAAAGAAAAAAGAAAGAATTTTATATGTGATCTAGAGGTAGGTTATGTATTGTGATTTTGGTTAACTGCTTTTGTAGTGGGCTGATTGAATAACCGATCAAGTAATGGCTGATAGTAGGGAGAAATTAGTGGAATGGTAAAATTTGTAGCTAAAATTGAGGAGTTTTTAATTTGGATGATAACTTAGAAACTTGAAATATATGTTTAACTGGCTTCTAAAAAAAAAGAAATATATGTTTAGCCAAAAAACAAAAGCATCGTGATCTTAACTGCTTAATGATAATGCTTCCCTAAAAAAAAAAAAAAAAAAGGGTTTTTGATAAGGGGGGAATTTAAAACTGCTAGGTAGAAATATGGAGTGTCTCAAATTTGTGTACGGCTTTTTTTTATCAGTAAGGCATATGTGTTTTTACAAAGAAAATTGTGTTTTTTTTTATTCAAACGTTTTATTTTGATAATTGAAAAAAGAAAAAAAAAAAAAAAAAAAGACAGTTATCCAAAGTAGTGATAAAGATAGGAAAATAAGGATAATTTTTGTTTATATCCAATACCCTAAAACGTGGGGTTAAAAAATTTAAAAAAAAAAAAAAAAAAAAAAAAAAAAAAAAAAAAAAAAAAAAAAAAAAAAAAAAAAAAAAAAAAAAAAAAAAAAAAAAAAAAAAACAACGGTGCTTAATAATTGCTTAATGACAATGAGGATATTTAAAATTGCTGGATACTTTTTTTTGATACGGACTACGGAGTTGTGTGTGACTAAAATGTGGGTATACAGTAGGTTTTTTTTTTTTTTTTTAATCGGTACATGAAACTTGTGTTTGTTTTAATTTTAATTTTTCTAATAAATGGATAAAGCAATTTGAAAACTATTAGGAGAGCGGTCCTCTTTTGTAGGCAATGTTTTAGTGGGAATTAAAGAAGCATTTTTACTAAGTTTTGCTCCTACTTAAACGTAGGCTGTAGGGGTATTTTGGAACAAAAAAAATTTCGGTCCAAACAGGTGCAGCCTCTTAAATAATAGTATAGATATAGCCTATATTTCAAAAAAAAAAAAAAAAAAAAAACATTTTTGGAGAATCTTGTGAATTTCTCTAATTTGTTACTATTATACAACTGTGAATTTATCTCGGTCATTACTATTATACAATTAAATATGGATGACTATAGATAATCAACAATGAGTTTCCAATGAAAAAGCACTTCCGAAAGGTTACTTATGTTGGGTAATTGCTCTAAAACATTGCAAAGATAACTAGCTTTTTGATAGAAAAGTAGAAGAGCATGTGTGTTTTCACTATGTGTGTTTGGTAGAGAGGATGAAAGGTGGAAGAATAGAGATTTATTATTATTGTTCCCTTATTATCAAAAGCAGAATGATGGAAAAGTGGTAGTAATCTTGACATTTTACCTGGCTCAAGTTTACTTCCCATGTTTTCTAGAAAAAGATTTGTGGGTACAAAAAGAAAAACCCCCCACTACATTTTCATTCCACTTTATTTCCTCCCCTTACCAACATTTTCATTTCTCTTTTCATTTATTTTTCATCCTTAACACTTCCAACCGTTTCTCCAAAAAAAAAAAACGCTTCCAACCAAATACCTGGTGAAACCTTGAATGCATTTTCTTTTCAGTTCTTTCAATTGTTTAGTTTTAAAATCCATGTGTTATACTATTTAAAGAGAATATGATGGGCGAAAATTTTAATTAGGGTTTTGAATAGAATTTGAACTCAATTTTATAATGACTTATGAAATTATGAAACTTCAAATATTTTTGTGGCATAATATTATAATGTCAACCAAAAGTTAAATCTCTCTCTCTCTCTCTCTCTCTCTCTCTCTCTATATATATATATATATATATATATATAGAAAGCTTTTGGACATAATTTTTGTCACAATTGATGTAGTCAACAATAAATGGTGAAGAAAAAGTGGTAAGTCTTTATAAAACTGATAAATAGTTAACAATTACGTAGAATTGTGACAAAAATTATGGTAGAAGAATTCTTTGGAATTAAATCTAGGGTCTGGTTAACAGGTGTACTTAATACATTTGTTAATAAATCATTTAAAGAAAGTTTTTATACCGCTTTTATGAGAAGAGAAATAATAACAAATGTCTTATAGACATTTGTTAATGAGCTATTTTAGAAACTTTTTATGGGAAATAAAAATATAATTGATTTTTTAAATAGCTTTTTATATTTTCTAAGAAAGTGATATCAAAACGTTTCTAAAATAGTTCATTAAGAGCACTAGCAATAGTGATGCTAAATAGCTATATTGCTATTTTTAGCACCACTAATACTTAAAATACATGCTACAGCAATGGTGCTATAGCTAAAAAAAAAAAAAAAATTATTAAACTCTCTCTCTTCTCTCATTAAAAAAATATTTTATCTTTTCTTTCTTTTTATCTCTCTCCTGCTTCTCTTCACTCTTTTCCCTCTCACCTCAACCTCACCCAAAACAAAACCTACCACCAAACTCTCCTTCAATTTCTCCAAAACCCAAACCCTCAATCTCACTCTCAAAACAACAACAACAATTCGATCCGCAATTTCCATTGAAAAAGAAATCCCAGAAACCAAACGACCCAGCACATTCCTCCACGAATCCGATGACCATGATTCCCCATCATCATCATCCTCCACAGTCCGATCCTACTTCGAGAAAATGATAAGGGAAGCACAGGACAGTGTGTGCAAAGCAATTGAAAGCGCCAATGGTGGAGCTAAGTTTAAGGAAGATGTGTGGTCGAGGCCTAGTGACGGTGGAGGCATAAGTCGAGTTCTTCAAGACAATGTTGTTTGGGAGAAAGCTGGGGTCAATGTTTCTGTCGTTTATGGGGTTATGCCACCAGAGGCTTATCGTGCCGCCACCGCCACCGCCACCGCCGAGTTGAAGCCGAGCCCTATTACATTCTTTGCTACTGGAATTAGCTCCGTAAACCCAATGGTTGTGGGTGGTTGCTCTTGATTTGCTAGTTGTTGTTGGATGGTTGTGGGTGGTTGTTCTTGGTTGGCAGTGGTTGTGGATTGTGCCATTGATCGGTTTGTGGTGTTTTTGGTAGTGGGATGTATTATTTTATTGTAGTAGATACATTATTTTATTGTGATGTTTATATTATTTTATTGTGTTAAAAGCTAAAATAGATCTACTGATACTGGATGTTTTGTAAAATGAGTAGGTAAAATAGATAAAGTAGTTTTTTTGTAGTGCCAAATAGCTAAAAAAATAGATCTATTACTATGGATGTTCTAACAAATGCCCAAGACTTCTTTTATGAAAAAAAGAAGTAAAATAATCAATTCCTTTTTTCTACTCCGATAGCTGGTGACGGCAAGGCCGATGCTACCCATAACTCTTTTTCTCCTCTGTCGGGTCTGGGTAGTGGGGATGATCTCTGTTTTGGAGAGAGAGATGACTTTATGGTGGCTTCAGGTGAGAAGGGAGGAGATTGGAGTAGTCCTAATGCTGAGCCTGTAGTGCCGAGCCAAGTGGGTGGGGTTGAGGTGCTTCAGGATGGGCATGAGCATCTACTGAGTCAGTGGAAGCACAGTGTGGTTAGTCCTAGTGGTCTTTTTCATGGTGAGGATGAGAATGGTTTTTTGGAATGCTCACCTCTTTCTAAATGGGATCCCAATGGACATAAGGAGTTGGAGGTGATCCAGGAAGGTGATGAGGGAGAGTTTCGAGGGTCAGCGGAGGAAAATTCGAAATGGGTCTGTAATCTGATGAAAATTTTTTGTAGAATTGTGGGTTTTCCTATTGTGAAGCACGAAGATCAATGCTTGGCTCTGTTTCGTCTTCTTGAACAAGACTGTGTTGATGTTGTCAGTGTTGGGTCTTCTAATGGTAATGTGAACTCTAAGCAGAAAGGGCTTAGGGAACTCAAAGGTTTGTTTTCCTCTATTAATTATGATGAGGTTGCATCTAAGGGGAGGAACAGAGACCTCTCAGTAGGTACGGGGGTGATTGCTAGTTTTAAATGAGTTTACGGCTGCTTTCTTGGAATGTTAGGGGATTAAATAATCCTCAGAAGCGAGAGGTATGTAAAAATCTTCTCAAGGAGTGGAAGTGTGATATAGTTTGCTTTCAAGAAACTAAGCTTTCTTCTTTAAACTCTTTTGTTGTTCGAAGCCTTTGGGGTAGTCCATTCCTAGATTGGGTTGTTCTAGATGCAGTCAATACTCCAGGGGGGGTGTTACTGGTTTGGGACAAGAGAGTTTTTGAAAAAGTTGATTGTGCTGTTGGGCGGTTTTCTGTTAATGTTTTATTCAAGGGGGTTGTAGATGATTTTGTATGGGCTTGTTCAAGAGTGTATGGGCCTAACGAAGATTCTCAGTGGGGTGCTCTATGGGAAGAACTCTCAAGGATGCACTCTAGGTGGAATACGGCATTGTGTGTTTTTGGGGATTTCAATATCATTCGATATTCGAGTGAGAGACTTGGTTGTGAGGCTTTTAGTCCGGCTATGTTTGCTTTTTCAGATTTCATTGAGGCTAATTACCTTGTGGACTTACCCCTTGAAGGGGCTTCCTTTACTTGGTTTAGAGATTCGGGGTCAAATTGTATGTCAAGATTTGATAGAACCTTGGCATCGGTGGATTGGGTGGATCACTTTGGAAACGTGTCTCAAAGGGTTCTCCCTCGTGTAGTTTCTGATCATTGTCCTCTGTTGGTGGTGGCGGGTAGTGTTAATAAAGGCCGGAGTGCTTTTAAGTTCGAGAATATGTGGTTGAAAGAAGATGGTTTTGTAGAGAGGGTTCGGCAATGGTGGAATGGGTATTGCTTTTCGGGTTCTCCTAGCTTTATTCTGGGTCGTAAATTAAAAGCTCTTAAAGAGGACTTGAAAAAGTGGAATAAGGAGGAATTTGGGGATTTGGCCTTTAGGAAGAAATGTCTTTTATCGGAATTGTTGGGTTTGGATGCTAGGGAGGACCTGTCAGGTCTTTCTCATGAGGATCAAACTCGTCGTACTCAGATTAAAGGAGAGATTGCACATCTTGCCTCTTTGGAGGAGATTTTTTGGAGACAAAAGTCCAGGTTTTTATTTGTGAAGGAGGGGGACAATAATACTCGCTTTTTTCATCGGGTTGCAAATTCCCATAGAAGAACTAATTATCTTCGGGGTATAGAGGTGGATGGTGTCCTCTATGAGGATGAGGAAGAGGTGAGGTCTAAGGTGGTCCATTTTTATCAGAGTTTGTACACTGAGTCAGATTCTTGGCGCCCTTCTATGGATGGATTAGAGTTTTCTAGAATTGAAGAGGATGAGCGGCTTGAATTAGAGAGGGAATTTTCTAAGGAGGAAGTGGTAAAGGTTCTTCAAGAGATGGAGGGTGATAAAGCCCCAGGTCCTGATGGTTTCACTATGGCTTTTTTTTCAAAAATGCTGGAGTGTTGTGGAAATAGATGTCATGGCTTTCTTTGATCATTTTCATAGGAGCTCAGAGTTTGAACGGTCTCTAAATGCTTCTTTTCTTTCTCTGATTCCCAAAAAAAATAACGCATTGAATATTAAAGATTTTAGGCCTATCAGTTTAGTAGGCAGTGTGTATAAGCTTTTGTCCAAGGTTTTAGCTAACAGATTGAGGCGGGTGCTGGATAATCTTATTTCAAAGTCTCAAAATTCTTTTGTTGGTGGTAGACAGATTTTGGATTCAATGCTTATTGCCAACGAATGTTTAGACAGTAGACTGAAGTGTCGTACCCCGGGGGTGGTGTGTAAGTTGGATATTGAGAAAGCTTATGACCATGTGAATTGGGACACTTTGTTTTATCTGTTGGAGAGGAGGGGATTTGGGGATAGATGGAGGAGATGGTTAAAGACTTGTGTTTCTACCGTTCGCTTCTCAGTTCTGGTTAATGGATCTCCTGCTGGTTTCTTTGGTAGCTCTAGAGGTCTCAGACAAGGCGATCCTTTGTCTCCCCTCCTATTTCTTTTGATCATGGAGGTCTTAAGTTGTATCATGAAGAAAACTGAGGAAGGTGGCTTCATTCAGGGCTTTCATGTGGGTCCTATTAATTCTACTGGTATTCGTGTTTCTCATCTTTTATTTGCTGATGATACCATTCTTTTCTGTGAAGCCTCTAGAGAGCAGATTCTGTCTATTAGGCTGGCTTTGACTTGTTTTCAAGCTTTTACTGGTTTGAAGGTGAATGTGGGGAAAAGTGAAATTGTCCCTGTTGGGGAGGTGCGTAACATTCAGTCTTTGGCTAATATCCTTCAGTGCAGAGTGGGCAGTTTGCCTATGACTTACTTGGGTATGCCTTTGGGAGCTGTGTATAAAACACCCTCCATTTGGAATCCGATCCTTGAGAGGATGGAAAAGAAGCTCTCAGGTTGGAAGCGGCTTTATTTGTCGAAGGGTGGTAGACTCACCTTGCTGAAGAGTACCCTTTCAAGCCTTCCGACATATTACCTTTCCCTTTTTACTATCCCCAAAGCTGTGGCGACTAGATTGGAATGCATTCAAAGGACCTTCTTGTGGGGTTCATCAGTTGAGTGTTTCAAATATCCTTTGGTGACTTAGGAAAATGTTTGCTTACCGCGTGAGTTGGGTGGTTTAGGAGTTCGAAAGTTGGCGCCGTTTAATCAGGCCCTCTTAGGGAAATGGCTTTGGAGGTATGGCCATGAAACCTCTCATCTGTGGTGAAGGGTCATAGCCATGAAATATGGGGAGGGAAAAGGGGGTTGGTGCACTAGAGCTTGTAGTAGGGCCCATGGTTGTGGGTTATGGCGGAGTATTAGTGAAGGGTGGGAAACTTTCGCTAAGCATTTCTCTTTTGTGGTGGGGGATGGTTCTCGTACTCTTTTTTGGCACGACAAGTGGACTGGGGATGTCACTCTTAAAAGTCTTTATCCTCAGTTATTTTTGTGTTCAGCTAATAAAGAGGCTTGTATTTCTGATGTGTTAAGCCCTTCAGTGGGTGATAATGACAGAGTGTGGAGTTTAAGATTTCAGAGGGCATCCAATGATTGGGAGTTAGCGGCTTCCTACTCCTTCCTCCACTTCATTCAAACCCGAATCCCTAGGGGTGGAGGTTGTGATAGGCTTTGTTGGGATCTTAATGACAATGGGAAGTTTGATACTCGATCTTTCTATCATAAGATTCGTAATGCAGATCCCTCCACCTTCCCTTGGAAGGGTATTTGGAAAGTTAAGGTTCCTAATAGGGTGGCTTTTTTTATGTGGACAGCAGCTCATGGTCAGATTCTAACTTTGGATAATCTTATGCTTCGTGTTCGTCCTTTGGTGAATCGTTGTTATTTGTGCTGTTGCAATGCGGAATCTGTGGATCACCTGTTACTTTTTTGTCCGATAGCTCATTCTTTGTGGATGCATATGCTTCAGTTGTTTGGGATCGATTGGGTCATGCCAGGTTCAGTTGAGGACTTATTATTCTGTTGGTTTCATTGGCTTGGGAAGCATAGTTCTGATATCTGGGATTTGGTCCCAGGCTGTTTAATGTGGACTATTTGGTCTGAGCGGAATCGGCGGGCTTTTGAGGATGAGGGGAAAACTGTGGTTCAGTTATTACAGTTGTGCCAAAGGACCCTCTTTGATTGGTCTCGATGTTGGGGTTTCTCAGATTGTTCTACCCTTACGGATTTTATTTCCTCTATTAGAATAGATTAGGGGCTGTTTTTTTTGTCTTGTTGTTTCTTTTTTTCCTTTGTTCACTACCGTGAACTCTTTGTGTTTCTCTTGCTTTTCTTTTATTAATAATATTCTATTCTTACTTATCAAAAAAAAAAAAAAGATGGAAAATGTTAACTAGCCAATGGGCACTGGTTTAGGAATTATTTTTAAAAACATTTTATTGAGAGAATGATAAAATAATAAATATTATTAGCAACTCTTTATATTTCTCATAAAAGTGGTGTTAAAATTTTTTATTATACTTTATTAATAATATATCATATTAACTGATGTCTTTAGAACAATTATTAATAAACCATATTAGAAAATTTTTGAACATCACTTTTATAAAAAATATAAACTGTCAAAAAAATTAATTATTTTATCTTTTTTTATAAAATTTTCTTAAAAATAGTTTTTAAACCAATACTTTCACCATTTTATACTTTTTGCTTAAATCTTACCTAACAGGCTAAATCCAAATACCAGCTCTAATCCGACCCACATTTACCCAGAAAATTAAAAACAAAAAAGCTCTGGAATCCGTGCAATATCCGCTTGGAAAAGTGTGCCAATAGCCAATAGGCCCCATGGTTAGAAAGTGGACGGGTGGAGTGCACATGGACGGCGTTGTGAGTTCAATGCCTCATGATTAGCTCACAGTTTGGTGCACACTTAATGAAATTAATTAAATTTAATTGCATTTCTTATACTGTATCACTTTTTATTTATTTATTTATTTGTAGTAATTTCCTGTAACATTAAAATTTCAATGATAAAACTCATCTATAGACAAGGGGGAACACTTTTTTTTTTTCCCTATTTAAATGGAAGATAATTGTACTACACAGTCTCTGTAACTATTATGCTTATAATCTATTAAGGGTAAAATTTACGTACAATTCTTAGGTGCTATTCATTAGTTTCCCGTTTTAAGTTTCTGTCACATAGCTGAATTTTAAAATGAAAATTTAAAGAACAGCACCTAAGTTTTGTCCATCTATTAAACTACAAATAATTATACTCTTAATGGTATGCCCAAGAGAGAAGTGAAACTCTCAAACTCAATTTCATATATATATATATATATATATATTTGGGGTTGTTATGGGAAACAAAAAAAAAAAAAAAATAGAGTCAAGATAATTGTTATTTGCACAATTATAATGGTTAAATTATTCTACCGACATTAAAAAAAAAATCGCAATATTTTTACAACAAATTAAAATATTAACTCACCATTAAAAAAAAAAAAAAAATACCACCACAATTCAAAACAAGACAAGGTTATAGCAAATATGATTTGAGAAAAAAATGCGTCCATAAACTTTACCATATGGTTGGGGGATTTGCTAATTTTTTTACAGTTAAAATGACCATTGCTTCTTCTAATTACCATTTTGTTTGTGGGACTAATGTCTCCTAATTCATACTCTAATTTTGTAGTGCAATTGGAAGGAATTAAATGAAAGAAAGAAAGAAAAAAACTAAAAATGAAGTTGAAGAAGACGACAAGGTACACAATCACTTTTGGTAATATTAATTTATCCAATTTCATTTTTGTGATTTTTATCATTGTGCTTGAAATTGTGGCAGCCACCTGGAGTGGACCTGTACCATACACTATTTAAAAAATTTATTTTTGTTTTTGCAAATGCCAGAATATAATAAGACACATACAAAAGTAAAAGGGTAACATTTAAGCCTTATTGCTTATTAATTTTATATCTCTACTAAAATTTAATTGAACTAGCAGGGGGACCATATAAACATGTGATTACCAATACTTTAAATATATATTACTTAAATTTTTTTAGGATATGTTAAGTACCATGATGCAGGACTTCGTCAGCAATGACAAAACAAAATTTTATATAGTAGTAATTTGATAAAATGGAATAATAGGTGTAAAAATTCTTTTACATGATCTATGGTGTCATCGTCAAGTATATGCATGCCACGGAGGCTGAATCGAAAGACAGCTAAAAAACCTAAGATTGATTCCACTTTTTTTTAAAAGGTTTTTAGTTATAATCATTATATGTATGTTCCTTTGAGGTTAGGATATGAACGTTATTATCACATACTTTTGGTGTAAAAATTGAGATTCAAGTTTTTCAGCTAAAAAAAGAAAAAAAGATACAAAATCTTTTATAAAAATGAATGTTTAAATTTATCTCGCCTAAGAAAACATTTTAAAAGAAAATTAATTAAAGATGCACAAGGAGATTTTTTTTTTTTTTTTGGAGTCAGATGTACAAGGAGTTTAAATCATTAAAAGAAAACGTTTTGACTAACTATCACCAGTTTAAAAAATAATATCTCATGAATAATGAGTCAATGAGCACTTTTATTAATAAAAAAATGTCGGTGAGCATTTTTAGTCCAAGATGATTAAGTTAAAAAAAAAAAATTCTTAGATTTTACACTGAAAATTTGGATTTACAATTCCTATGACTTCTCGATCCACATGATTTTAAGATCCAAACAAATTAAGAAACCAATAAGAAATAAGAAATAGCAAGGAGTAGGAGAAAGATGTCGTAAACGTAAATAAAAAAATAAAAAAATAAGTGACTGGTGATACACACAATAAACAACTATATAAATGAACAAATTAATTTAAGGTGAATTATTGTGTTTGTTTGTTTGTTTATTTAATTTATTATTATCTCTCAAGTATTTTTTTAATATAACACCATAAGAGATTCCTTATCTATAGCATTATTAAATGGAAAACTATTGCAAAACTCTAAGACCATTTGGGGTCAAAAAGCCAAGTGTAATTCATGAGAACCATGACTACTATTTTTCATGTATTCAACTACCTAGATATATATCAAAACAAACCAAAAAATTGAGACACCGTATGAAAGGAAAATGATACCATATATATTTCCACACCAATAATGGCTTTCAAAGACTATCCTAGAATTATCATCATAGGTTTGTGTTGTGTTGTGCGTGTGTGAAAACAAAAGAGAACATGAAAGTAATAAAGAAATGAATGAACTGTGGGAAGCACTAAAATATAATAGACAGGGTGAGTGAGAGAAGGGAGAAAGCGTGCTTCATCTTGGTCGGCCATTACATTCTCATTCTCTTGAGGCTCTCTCTCTCTCATATAATTCTTTTTTTTTTTTGGGTAAACAAAAGAAATGGTTAATATTCTCTCTCATATAATTCTCATTCACACAAAGTGTGCAATCATCTAAATCATTTTGTTGGGTGAAAATTAATGAACCATTACTTTTCAATATTATTATTGTTATTATTGTTTGAGGGAGTTTGACCAAACAACAGTGACTTCCACTTCAGGCTCCCCCTTGTTTGTGCTAACCATTGAACTTGTTTTCATTATTAAGACTATACAAAGTTGCAACTTGTTGAACTAGATTCATACTCTAAAACCCAAAGATATCAGCCATATTCAATGCATGACTCATTTCAGGTCAAAACCAAATTAAGGTTTTTCCTTAGTGCAAAATCTTCTGGGGAATCCAACTTCTCCTTGCTAGCAAGAATTCCCATAAAATTGTTATTTTAGTACTGAGATGGTTTCTCTTTGACTGACTGATCACGAACTCAGAGGTACGTAAAATGAGTCTTTCTCAATCTTTTTATTTATTTGTTTGATCCATATGCTTGCATACATGATTGCTTTGCATTTTTACACTTCACAAGTTTTTTGAAAAATATGTGTTTATGCTTAAAATAGGTAAATCATGTTATGGTCCTCTATGGTATGGAAATTCAATAGTCATCCATCTTGTGAATGCAACCTCCGGGATATAGTTTTCAGTGGAATTTGATGAGTATGGAGAGAATGATATCATATTATTTGTTCACTACATATGTTATTGTGGGTGCTTTCTTGGTTGGTACATTGGAAGGGCTTAACACTGAAGGTCAATACCTCCTACAAATAAGAAAAAGTCTTGTTGACAATTTTAATAATCTGGGTAATTGGAATTCTAGTGATTCAACTCCTTGTGGATGGATTGGTGTGAATTGCACCCAAGGTTCTAATCCGGTGGTGTACTCTCTTGAGTTGCATTCCAAGAATCTATCTGGATATTTGTCTCCAGCCATTGGCAAATTGGCTCACTTGACTTATCTTGATGTTTCTTTTAATGATTTGACTCGGAAAATACCTAAAGAGATTGGAAATTGTTCAGGTTTTGAGTTTCTTCTCCTGAACAACAATAAATTTGAAGACCAAATTCCTAAGGAAATTGGTAGACTTTCTTGTTTACAGAGCTTGAATTTGTGCGACAATAAAATATCTGGACCTTTTCCAACGGAGATTGGAAACCTTTCTTCCTTGACAAAGTTGATTGCATACTCCAATAACATCAGTGGATCATTGCCAGCATCTCTTGAAAACCTTAAAGCATTGAAAGTTTTTCGAGCTGGGCAGAATTTGATATCAGGAAGCTTGCCTCCAGAGATAAGTGGATGTCAGGGCTTAGAGTATCTTGGTCTTGCTGAAAACCGGCTTTCTGGTGAGATACCAAAAGAGATTGGAATACTTAAGAATTTGTCATATTTGAACCTAGTGGCCAATTTGCTTTCTGGTACCATTCCAGCTGAGCTTGGCAACTGCACAAGTCTAACGACTCTGGCTCTCTATAAGAACGATCTTGAAGGACCAATTCCCATTGAGCTTGGGAACCTTATGGCTCTTGAACAATTATACCTGTATAGAAATATTTTGAATGGAACAATCCCAAGAGAGATTGGAAATCTTTCTCGAGCAGTGGAGATCGATTTTTCAGAGAACTCTTTGATAGGACAGATACCAATTGAGCTAACTAAGATAACCGGGTTGCAATTGCTTTATCTCTTTTCAAACATCTTTACTGGTGTTATCCCAGATGAGTTGACCGGCTTGAAAAATTTGAGTAAGCTTGATCTGTCAATTAACCATTTCAACGGTTCCATTCCTATTGGATTTCAATATCTGACTAATTTGACTAAGTTTCAACTCTTCAGTAACTCACTGGAGGGTAGCATTCCTCAAGGACTTGGAGTTTATAGCTCAATTTGGTTGATCGATTTATCAGAGAACTCTCTATCAGGAATAATTCCGCGTCATCTTTGCCAAAATTCTAATTTGAATTTCTTAAACTTGGGATCCAACCAGCTCACAGGAAACATCCCAACTGGGATCTTAAACTGCAAAACATTGGTGCAACTTCGTCTTGTCGGAAACAAACTTAGAGGGAGTTTTCCATTAAGTCTGTGCAAGTTGGTAAATCTCTCCGCAGTTGAGTTGGATCAGAACGAGTTCAGTGGCCCTATTCCTCCAGAAATTGGTACCTGCGGAAGATTGCAAAGGCTTCATCTTTCATACAACCGCTTCACATCAGAGTTGCCAAGAGAAATTAGTAACCTCTCCTTGTTGGTTACATTCAATGTCTCTTCAAATTTTCTTTCTGGAAAGATTCCACCTGAGATTTTCAGCTGCAACAAGCTTGAAAGACTTGACCTCAGTCACAACAACTTTGTGGATGCTTTGCCAGATGAGGTAGGAACACTTTCCCAATTGGAGCTTCTCAAACTTTCAGAGAACAACCTTTCTGGCACTATACCTGTGTCACTAGGCAAGCTTTTGCGTTTAACCGAGCTACAAATGGGTGGTAACTCATTTTCTGGTAGTATACCGGCTGAATTGGGAACCCTTTCGAGCTTGCAGATTGCATTGAACCTCAGTTATAACAATCTCTCTGGAAAGATTCCCGATGAGCTTGGAAGTCTTGATTTGTTGGAGTTCCTTCTGCTTAACAACAACAATTTGAGTGGTGAAATTCCAGATTCTTTGCTGAATCTTTCGAGCTTACTTGGCTGCAACTTTTCATTCAATGAGCTCTCAGGATCTATACCTCCTTTAAACAAAATCAGAAAATGGATAGCAGCAGCTTTATGGGAAACAAAGGACTTTGTGGTGCTCCTCTTAAGCCTTGTAATGGAGCACCACCACCTCTTTTACCTCAAGATAAAGAAGAGAACAGAAACCGTTTAGGAAAAATTGTGGCTATAATTTCAGCAGCCATTGGTGGGGTTTCTCTCATTCTTATCATAGTCATCATATATTTCATGGCACGTCCGATTGACACGGTTGCTCCTAAGCAAGAGAACCAATTCTCTTCTCCTGTTTCTGACATCTACTTCTCTCCAAAGGAAGGATTTAGTTTCCAGGACTTGGTTGCAGCGACAGACAATTTTGATGAAAGCTTTGTAATTGGAAAGGGCGCCTGTGGAACTGTGTATAGAGCTGTCTTGCCTAGAGATCATATAATTGCTGTTAAGAAGCTAGCATCAGACAGAGAGGGCAACAATGTGGATAATAGCTTTCGTGCTGAAATTTTGACACTCGGGAAAATTAGGCATCGAAATATTGTAAAGCTATATGGTTTCTGCTACCACCAGGGTGCCAATCTCTTGCTTTATGAGTACATGGCAAAGGGGAGTTTGGGAGAGTTACTTCATGGACCATCCTGTAGTCTTGATTGGCAAACAAGGTTCATCATTGCACTTGGAGCTGCTGAGGGCCTTTCTTATTTGCATCATGATTGCAAGCCTAGGATTTTTCACCGTGACATAAAGTCCAATAACATTTTGCTTGATGATAAGTTTGAAGCTCATGTTGGGGATTTTGGGTTGGCAAAGGTGATTGACTTGCCACATTCTAAATCAATGTCTGCAGTTGCTGGTTCTTATGGCTACATTGCCCCTGGTAAGCTATCCTATCAGCCCTTTTCACCTCAATATTGTGCAACATAAAGTTTTGAAGTATACAATTTTATATGTCATTATTTTAATAAATAAATTTGAATTGAATTTAAATATAATTTATATTTAAACATTTTATTAGAATCTTAGCACATCACTTCTCAAAAAAAAAAAAAAAATCTTGGCACATCGTATTTCTTTAAGGAGTTCAAATTTGGTAAGGATAGAGTGTAAAACTCATGTTTTACATAATCTAATAAGAGAATACCACATCAACTTTTTTACTTTAAAACTTAATACACCCTACCACACCTAATAACACTGCATTGGCCTTTTATTTATAATCTGAAATATTGTATTATTGAGGTGTTATCATTTTTAATTAGATGTATTTATGTTTTAGTAATATGATAATGTGGCATGTCCTTATTGTAGATGTAATTAAACCAAAAAGTTTACACTAAATTCTTATAGAATTTAATCACTTCTTTAAATGATTGATTATATTGTTCCATATATGTACAAATACCATTACAATAAATGCCTATTAATAATTTTTATAATTATAAAATTTCATATATAGACCAAATAAAAAGAGAGAAAAAAAAATCATATTATGTTAAAACTTTTGTACATTGCACGGGTTACCAACCTGTATAATATAAAATGAAAATCTTTAACTTTTTGTTGATTTCTTTTAATGTTGCTACCTAAGCTTTGAAAGCTCAAATTTATTTCACATCATTATTCCAATATGGGTGGGTTCAAGTTACACATGATGTAACTATAAATAATGTTACACCATCCAATAATTTGTTATTGTTTTCATATTTTGAAAATCTCACCGTTGGATTATATGTTCTCTACGTTCTCAACATGCATGCCAACTAGATATTATTTACCATTCAATTCATAAACTTATCTTTTATGCATTATTTTAAATTACAAAAACTTGACTTTAAACAATTGATTGATGACATGCCTTTTATTCTTTGATTATCTTGAAATTTTGCAAGTGTGGAGAATATACGAAGATAATGAAATCTAACGGTGGATTTGATAAAATTCGCATCTAATTAAAAATATTAAATAATGTAACATTGCTTAAAGTTAGACTTGGTGTAACTTAAACCTGATGTAATTCTATGAGATAATATCTCCTATTTAAACCCTCCAATTCCCTCCATTTTTTAGCCTTGTGTGAGACACGTGACATTTATTTGATTTTGTGTGGTTTGTTAGGATCATAAGAATTTTTAAATACCACAATCTTAAACATGGATTAAAATCGAAGGAAAGTAAAGGATTTAAATAAAAGGGGATTCTTTTGCAACTTATATACAGATATCATGTCAAACCTTCTATATTTACACCATCCATTTAGAATCTTTTCATATCATATTTTCTTTAAATGTTTAAATAGATAATTTTATGTATAAAATAACACAATCATAAACACAAATTTATTAGGGTCAAAATTTTATTATATTATTATGGTATATGACTTCTAATGAGTCATTGATATTTTAAACAAGGTTAGCATGGTGTGTAAAACTTAACTTTTGTTATATTATACTATATACGAAATTACTATCATTTCTAATTCAATACTTACAACAAATAAGAGGGAGGATATGAATTATGAAGAGCAGAAACTTGAGCTATATAAGGCTTTTAGTTACTATATTTTCTCTGAATAACTTTGTGTTTCATTGCTTCGTGAGCATGTATTAAAATACTTTATTGGTAATGTGTAATCTTCTTAATGCCAGAGTACGCATACACCATGAAAGTTACAGAGAAATGTGACATCTACAGCTATGGAGTTGTCCTACTTGAGCTGCTGACAGGAAGAACGCCCGTACAACCTGGTGATCTTGTAACATGGGTGAGAAATTACATTCACAATCATTCATTGTCACCTGGAGTCCTTGATGCTCGATTAGACCTACAAGATGAGTGTAGTGTCTCTCACATGATTACTGTCCTAAAAATTGCTTTGCTATGCACAAGTATGTCTCCTTTTGATCGCCCCACAATGAGGGAAGTTGTTTTGATGCTTACGGAGTCCAATAAGCAGAAAGGAGTAGGACGAAATACATATTGCTCCCCAAGTCATGATGCTAATTGGGGCGATGGACCTTGATTATACACATGTACGTAGTAATTTTGTTCAGCCCAGATGATACCTAGTGGTTGATTTATCCTTAGTATTATTTACAAAAGTAGTAAAAGGTTTCTCTGTAGATGAGTATATCTGTATATCCCTTGCATGATATTGTTACGTATCTCTAATTTCTGCCTGTTTGGCTGATTGGCAACAATTCTAAGGGTTTGTCTTTAGAAAAAGATACATGAATAATGAGATGTTGTACCTGCTTATAAAAATAAAAGCAATATTGTAACATTCCATGCGTAGTTTCAGATGTTATAGTATTTAATTTTTTTTTTTTAAATGAATTTGTATTTGATACCTTAAGTATCCGTTTGGATACTAAGGTTTGTGTGTCTGCGTTTTCATTTTTTTTTTGGGAGAAGCGTGTTTCTCAAACTTTATGTCACATCAGTGGGTTCTGTGCACTGTTCACGGAATCCACAAACTTCTTTTTTCAGCAACTTTTTCATTAAAAATAAGTCCCACCACACTATTCACAAATTTAAAATTTATTTTGCTACAGTGTTTTCAGTTTTCAGCGATATTCAAACGTACTCTAAGGGTTCATTTGGTTGGAAGGGTGAAAAAGTAGGAGGGTAGAAAAAATTTTATTTTCTCTCATTTTTGTTTGGTTGAGAGCGGAAAAGTGGAGGGATAAAAAAATGAGTTTGATTAAATTTACTTATATTCCATTGTTAAAGAATAATGCCCAATTAAAACAAAAAAAGTGACAAATAACCACAAAAAGAAGCAATCACCCAAATTTATTAAGAAAATAAAAATCATGTCCCAAAAAAAAATCACTTCTAATTAGTAAAAAATAAAAAATA
Organism: Quercus aquifolioides; assembly: GCA_019022515.1. Taxonomy (NCBI): domain Eukaryota; kingdom Viridiplantae; phylum Streptophyta; class Magnoliopsida; order Fagales; family Fagaceae; genus Quercus; species Quercus aquifolioides. The sequence goes on from CM032330.1 coordinate 34,722,152, forward strand.
AAAACAATTATCACGCATATACCTTAGAAAATCAAAAGAAAAAAAAAAGGAAAAAAAGAAGGGCAACATTACTACCTAAAAGAGAAAAAAAAAAAGGTAACTTTCCCAAAATAAATAAATAAATAAATAAGGCAACATTACTGCCCAAGGGAGAAGAAAAAAATAAATAAAGGCAACTTGAAGAAGCCCATGTGCACATGAGCATTTTTGTCAATCAAGAAAAAATTCATCTCCACTTAGTTTTCTCTCCATTTTGGTGAGCCTGGGGAGAAAACACCTGGGCCTCACCATTTATTTTTCTTCCTTCCTACACAACCAAATACACTCCAAAAAAGTTTTCCTTCCTATTTTCTTTTCAAAGTTTTCCATCCACCATATTTCACTTCCAAATAAACACACCCTTAACATCTGCAAGCGTTTATTATTGCTTTATTTTATATATATTAAAAGCCAAAACTCAAAAAAAAAAAAAAAAAAAAAAAACAACAACAACAACAACAATTAGATTTCAATTGAATTCTCAATTTTGCGTCATGTGTCGTGTAAAAATCGAAGAGTCCAAATCCAATTAGATTCTAAATTGGATTTCAATTAGAGTCCAAATTTGTGCCACATGTCCATCAATTTTTTTTAATTTTTGAGACAAGTGAATTATTGAGTGCAAAAACCGAAAAATCTAAATCCAATTAAATTCTAAATCACACACACACACACACACACACACACATATATAAATAATGAGAAACCACGAAATATTTTAAAAATGTATGGTTTAAAATATGTGTAAGCTAATACCATGTATGATTTGAACATCTTTTATAAAAAAAAAAGTATAAATTGAACTATATAATTATGATTATTTTTAATTGTATCAGTACATATGCACGGGGTTAAATAATAGTATAGTTAATGGAAGAGAATCACTAAATTGTTGTAAGTTCATTTAGTGTGTGGCTTTAATCTATTCTCTTTAGGCTTATAAATAGGAAATAGCACATCCGTATTAACTCTTGTCACCAAAGAAGTAACGTTCTTAAACCTCCTTCCATAACCACCTCTCTTTACATCCTTCTACTCATATAATTTAAAAAAAAAAAAAAAATCCTATTTTCAGGATATAGGATTAAGAGGTGTTACATTATGTTATCTTCAATCCTACAAGTTTGTGCGAATTTAGGATTATTATAGGTGACTGGTCATGTTGTATCATGTGAAATGATATGTGCGAATAACCTTCTTGTTCTAGTTATTTTTCAAAGAGGGTAGGAATCGCCTCAAGAGAGCAACCACAATTGGAGGAGATCGATATTAGCCCAATAATAAAGGTCAAATCAACATGATCATCAAGAACTTGCTTCTGGCATACAACAATAGGCAGTTGTCATCCCCTATTAGTTTTTTTGATGAATTGTACAACTGAGACTCGAATTGAAGATGCCATCAATAATGAATAGCTGGATAGGAATGAAGGAAAACTATAAACCAAGAAGACCTTTGGGAGGAGCTCCTCTAATCAAAAAAACTTCCTACCCTGTGAGTGTGAACTTTTTTGGAGTATGTTTAGTTGGGTGAGGAGGAAGGAAAATAAATGGTGAAACTTAGGTGTTTTCTCCCCGAGCCTACCAAAAAGTTTTTTCTCCAAAATCGGGAGAAAACTAAAGGGAGAAAATTGAGCTGTTTAATGGACAAAAATGCCCATGTGCAAGCTTCATCCATACATTACTCTTCTTCACCTCTTTTTTCCCCTTCCTCTTGGACGTTGCCTCTTTTTTCTTTTGATTTATTGGGCAAGCTTTGTCCAGCGTACGTTGCTCATATTCTTTTTTTTTCTTCTACTTTCTATTGTGTTTTTTTTTGGGGGGGGGGGGGGGGGGGGGGGGGGGGGGGGGTTTAGATGTGATTTTTTTTTTTTCTAGACATGATATTTATTTTTTAATAAATTTAGGTAATTGCTTCTTTTTTTTTTTTTTTTTTTCACTTTTTTGGTTTTAATTGGACATTATTTTTCAACAAGGTTGTATGAGTAAATTTATATAATCTCATTTTTTCCACCCCTCCACTTTTCCATCCCCAACCAAACAAAGAGGAGGGAAATTAAAATTTTTTCTATTCTCCCACTTTTCCATCCTCCCACCATTTTTTATCTTTCAACTTTTCTATCCTTCCAACCAAACGGACCCTTAGGAAAGACTTGCCCAAGCCTATGAGAATTTGACCTCAAAAGGATATCTTTAGCCTCTAGATCCCACACTCACAGCTCATTTTATGCCTTCTAGCTAGAACCTTAATAAATATTGTCATTTCCAGTAGAAACCTAGTCAAATGACTAATAATTACTTCCAACTCTGCTGTGAGATCCAATACTTTGATAGATAATGGAACATTACATAGCCTTTACATCATCACCAAGCCAAACATCTGAAAGAGCCCTATGCCATACCAAAACTTCATCAGATAAAAGGAGAGGATTTAGAATATTCCTAGTTGATAGAGTTTGTAGGGGTAAGCATGGTTGACACTCAAGTTGGAGGCATTTAGTTCGAATAAGAAGAAAAGCTCTGGGTTGCCATGGCCATACAAGGAATCAACCCCAAAGGAAGGCATGAAGTGAAAAAGATAGAACAAGAGAAGGATGCAGTGCATGTAACTAGGAGTGAAAAGAACTACAAGCCATTTTTCTTGGAAAAATAGTATCCCGGAAGGGATATGGGAAAGGGACAGAAGCCTAGTGGACTCAAGATAACTGATGAACAAGAAATAGAGCATAGGGTACCTAAATACTAAAAATGACTCAAGCCCATGTTTTCATATGGGAGCTACTGATGGCTTCCCAAAAGAATTTGTCTATAGTATTAGAGGCACTGGCTGGGAAGGAAGTAACAATAGAAACAACTCTTCAAGAAATTTTAGCAATCATGGGATGGACCCTAGGTTTCAACCATTTATTACCTTTTTACTTACGAAGATCTCCCTCGGGACGGTGCTACTTATACATGGTCTTTACAAATCACTATTTAGTGCATGAGAGCTAAGGTTCTAATGGTGTTAGTGGATAATGGGTCTGCACTGAATGTATGCCCTTTTAAGATTTCCCTTAGGATAAGCCCTAACACAGATACTTGTGTTCCATCTCCTTTAATTATTAAAGCATATGACAATGGTTCAATGAGAGTAATGAGGACTTTCAAGGTTGCTTGTAAGATTTGTACTATAAATTTGACTATGGAATTTCATTTGATGGACATTGGACCTAACTACAATCTTTTGTTAGGAAGAGCATGACTCAACCCTTTAGGATTTTCCTCTTTATCTTGTAAGGAAACATGGAAGGGAAGAACTGTGGTGATACATAGGAATGGAGAGATTATGGCCCTTATTTACAAGATAAGAGGAGTAACTGAAGAACTTCATTTGAATTTGTGAACATGGCTAAGCATGGTAGAAAAAGAAGAAAAGTACGCTTTAGATTCACTTCCATTTCATAAGCATAAGATGATAGCAATGATGAGGAAAAATGGGTTATATCCCTAGTATGGGCCTTGGAAGGTGTGGGCGCAAGCACCTTCACTGCATCGAGCGAAAGTGGTTTCCTCAGAGCACATGTATAGAGTTTAGGAATAGGGATAGAAAGGTGTAAGGTACCCAACCCAACCCCACCCAACCCAAAACTCAGTCTCCACTCATTGTGTTCCAAATCCAAATCCAATCAGAGGGTCCTCTAACATGTTATTCTAGACACACACACACACACTCTAACATGCATCTAGCACTCAACATGTCATATCATCCCATTGCAACACATGGCATAAGGTCCTACCATTTATCTAATCAGTTCATGCATTATATCCAAAGGCAGCAAATATGTCACAAGACAGTAGCATCAAGAATCTACACATGCATATTCAATTATCAAAGTATCAAGACATTTAGACAAGCATGTTCAGTCACTCAAATATGGCATAAAAATATTCAATCATACTCATCATTCAAAAAAATGCACGTTCACATTTATATGCATAACTTACCTCACCTACCTCACTGCATCACAACACCTATGCATTAATGCATGTTTATGTTCTTATGCAAGTTCATGTGGTTCTCAAAGTTATAAACCCTAATCTTTAATCTATTAAGCAAAAGCAAGTAAAACATGTTATCTTACTGATCCTATGGTCTAAGCATGTAAAACTAAATCTAATAGAAGCTAAACAAATGATTAAAACTGGATAAAACAAATAAAGCATTAAGAATCCTAATTTTGGGTTTTTGGGCATGAGCATGCGTGCACTTGCACTGGATATGCATGCGCATTCCATTGGCATGCGTACGCATGCTACGAGTATGTGTATGCATGCATGAAGCATGCGCATGCATACATACCCAGAAATGCAAACCCAAAACAGCAAAGAATAGATAATCAAAACAGGAAATCTAACAATCTATCAAGCTTATAATACCAAGACTAAACAAACTAAACTAAAAACAGATATATTAAAGCAATAAAACACACACACACACACACACAAATCAAACAAGAATATGAAAAGACAATGTTTAAACCTTTACCTCAACACTAGAACTCTTTAGAGTTTTGATTTGACCATTCCCCTCAGTCAATCTAATCAAGAACAAAACAAAGAAGGTTAGTAAAATTAAAACTCAAAGGTTAAAACTAAAATAGGTCCCAACCAAGCAAAACTTTAACTTGAGGATATTTATAAATAAAAACTCCCTCTTTGATTTACTATTTTCTAATGAATTCAGCAAGTTTTAGTAAAAGATCCTTTGAGGCCTTTTATAGTGATCATAGAGGGGTCTAGGATGGCGTCCAGCTGATGTGAGATTCAATCTACACTTTTATGTCCAAAAACATTCCTTACAGGTATTCTAAAATCCTAAATGCATGTGCATACACAGGGTATGTATGTGCATGCTCGATGTATGCGTGCGCATGCTTAGGGTTTTTCCTGCTTATTTTTCTTTACCAAAACATTATTCAAGTTAAAGATTCACAAGATTGGGCCTTAAATCAACCCTAGGCCTCCGAGTGATGTCATCATTGAGGAATGGGGGCTCGAGTCTGAAGGGTACAAAATGAGTGTCTACCGTAAGGGAGGACAAGGAATATCTAAGTTCCTGACTTCATGACTCAATTGACTAGGAATGACTAAGGTTTCAATAAGAATTATGGATGGATCATGAAAAAACTAAACATTTTTAAAGAAAACTTTGTGAAAGAAGGGGAGTCTTTCCTTTATTATATCTTCTCTAAGCCTTGGACAAATAAAGAGGAAAATGTTCTTCCTAGTTTGGAGATATTCTTTAACAAGAAACTTGCTCTGGAGTATGAACCTATAACTATGATTGAAAAGGTTTAAGAGGAAGCTGACCGGATGGACTACATGAACAGGAGGCAATGTTGATGTTGTTGACACCCAAGTGGAAAAGGGGCGTATTGGCCATCACCTACGAGGAACCAAGTGATCCTTCTTCATTCATCATTCCCGTTGATTGGCATTCTAGCATCTAAATTTTTCTAAAATCATAGGAAAAATTTCGCGTGATGCAAGTTTTGATGTACTTTTCAATGTTTTCAATAAAATAATGAATTCTAATTTGACTTACTTTTTGACATGTCTCATTATAGTGAAATTCTAAACTTAAATGATTCTAATGAATATGAATTGAAATTGAAATTTAATAAAAAATTGGAAAGGAAAGTTGAACTCATGAAACCATAAATTGTAACTATTAATTTAGGCAATGATAAGAGACCACACTTAATCCAAATTGGTTTCACCTTATCCCCCTGCAAGAAAAGCAATACTTAGTGGATCTCTTGAGAGAATTTCAAGAAGTTTTTGCTTGTTCCTATGAAGATATTTCTGGTATAGATCCCGATATTTTCAAGCATCGAATTTATACTTATTCCTACATAGGCCCAATAATGCAAAAATTGAGGCACATGAAAATGAATGACTTCTTAAGATTAAAGAAGAAATGACTAAGCAATTGAAAATGCGATTCATAAAGCTCATACACCAAGCCAATTGGATATCCAACATTGCTCCGGTACCTAAAAAGGATGTGCAGGTAAGAATGTGTGTAGACTTTAGAGATCTCAACAAAACTCGCCTAACTGATGATTTCCCTTTACCCCATATAGATATGCTTGTGGATAATACAACTAGAAATGCTATGATATCTTTTATGGATGGATTCTTTAGGTAAAATTAGATCAAAATGGTCCCAATGACATGACCAAAACCACATTCGCCACTGAATGGGGAATATATTGTTACATAATCACGTCCTTTGGTCTGAGGAATGTTGGTGCAACTTACCAATAGATAGCCATGAATTTGTTACATGACATGATGCACAATGAGGTGAAAATGTACGTAGATGATATGGTAATAAAATCTAAGGACTAAAAAAGAAAAATAGATAATTTGAGGAATTTTTTGAGCAAATCAAGAAATTTAACCTTAGACAAAACCTACAAAAGTGCACCTTTGGAGTGAAGGTCACAAAGTTAATGGGATTTCTAGTAAGTGACAAAGGGAAAGAAGTTGACATAGTCAATATTAAGTCTATTTTGGACATGACACCACCTATAAGTGAGAAAGAGATATGAGAATTTTTGGGAAGTGTAAATATTGTATTTTGCCCACTCTTGATTTGCATGCCGAACCTCAAAAATTCCAAAAATATCAAATTTTCACTAGGGACGGTGGAAACATCTAAAATGACATTGTACAACTTGTTCAGGCACATCTGAGCACTCGAAGTGTTATTTTAGGCCAAAATGACCAAAATGCCTCTAGTCAACCCAGGGTTGATTGAGGGGTAACATTGGTCAAACTCACCCCAAAACAACATTTTCCAACATCAAACCCAAGGTTATCAGAGATTTTTGTCAACTTTGACCAAATTTGACCCGAAGTTGACTCTCAGAAATGACTAGAAAACCTAATTTTGATCTGACTATTAGAATGGGTTGGAACTAATGTTATTGTAAAGATTATTGAATTCCTTTTCCAATGACTATTCATGGGTCGAAATCAGTGTTAAAAATGTTGAGATATCTTGAAAATCGTGCTGGGCACGTCAACCTTACTTCTCGAGGCCATAACTTTTGATCAGACCGTTGAATTTTTAGTGTCCAGGAAACTAGAAATCCATACCTTTCTAGAGACAACAAGATAAGCTCAATCAGAGTCCGGAAAGGCCTTCAAATGAGCGACCAAAGTCAGAACTGAAAAGTTGGGGAAAATGACAAAATTACTAACGTTTGCATATGGGTTTAGCGAACCTTACAGGGCCGCTAGCTTGACCCGGTGCACCTTCAAGGGCCACCAAGCCTCGGGAATAGCTCCAAGCGTCTAAAATACCCCAAACCCCCCAGATTTCAAAGAGGACAAAAATTGGGCTTTTTAGAGCTCTTTTTTTGGCAGATTCTCTCTCTCTTTCTCTTAAAATTCTCTCCAAAACATACACAAAAACCTTTGATTTCTCACTTTTCCTAACAAATAAGAGGTAGTGCTCTTGCTCTCATCTTCCTCTCCTTGGTCTTGGTACCTTAGATTTGAGTTTAGGGGTGTAGATGTATCTTTTTAGCTATTATCTACACCCATTTAATTTCCTAGCATGCTTTTTGCTTTATCTTGCTTTTTCTTGCATATCTCTTACTTTATCTTACTTCTTAGCATATTTTATAGCTTTTATAGCATGTCTACTTGCTTTTTAACATATTTTATTGATTTGATGTTGTTGGCCTAGCCTTTTTGGATCAGGATATGTCTACCTTTTTGTTTATGTGCTTCTTGCTATGTTTATTTGTTAGATCTACATGTTTATGTGCTTAACGCTTGTTTGGATGTTATGCCTAGTGCTTCTATAGTTTTATATCTCTTGCTTTGGCATCTTTCTTGTGCTTTAGCTTTTGGATAGGGTATAGATCTAGATCTAGTGGTCTAAGCCTACATCTATAACCCAAGTTTCAATAAAGGGTTTGGATTAGTTCCTTTTTGCATGTTTATGCCTTATTTGTTCTTTTCCATGCCTTTGTATTCGAATCCATGCTTGTTTGCTTAGATCTAGGCCTTTTCCATATTCTTGTTTGTTTTCCCTTTGTGGGTTTATGCTTGTTGGTCTTTGGGACCACTTTTGTTTGGTTGCATCCGTCCCCTTTGGTGGCTTGTTTGGATGTAGCCATGTTTGGGAGTATATCTTCGTGATGCTTGGCTTGCTTGCTGCTTGCCTTTTTCTCCTTTTCTTAGCTTTGCATGTTAGGGTTTCTCATGTTTGCCTTTCTATGTGCCTTTTAACATGTTTACCCTTCCTCTTTGTGTGATAACATGTTTTGCTTCCTTTATTCTTGTTATGCTTGGTTTGTGCCATATTGTTTGGCTTTCTTCGTTTGTTTGCATCTTTGCATCCTTATTTATTTGTTCATGCGTGTGTCGTTATGTGCTTGTTTGTGCCATTAAGCTTAGTTCCTACCTACAATCTCTTGCGGGTTCACTCTCATCTTTGTACACAAGATCCCGAGTCCCTTTTAGGAACTTTTCTTGATGGTATGTGTGTCATCCGTACTCTAAAATAATGGAACCATGGACACGAATCCAAACCTATATTTGTCCTTCTAGGACATCTTTTCTTGTTTGCTTGCTTGTTTGTTAACATGCTTGTTTACTCCTTGGTGTGTTCCCTTTCCTTGTTTGCCCCTTTGTGTGCTTTCCTTGTCTTTGCTATCTCTGTTACTTGTCTGTTGGCTTTGTGTTTTCCCTGTAGTTGCATGTACATGCTTAGAGTGAGGGCACAACTTCCAAAATGCAAGCCAAAAAGGGCCAAATGCAAGCAAGAAGACGCAAGCCCAAAAAGGGCAATATTTAGTAGATAAGAGAGTAACTCTTTCATGATAATGGGTGCTCTTAACCTTAGAGTGTGGGTATGCACACAAGGCAATTGTTGTAGGTGCATATTCATGCTACATTGTGCACATGATCATCACAGTGTGATTGTCTTGATCCATGTTAGCTAGTGACATTGGTTTCTCCATGTATGCGACACAAATCAACGTGGTTGATGCTTTGGTGAGCTTCAGCTCACCTTAGTATGAACATGCTGATGTGCTTTGTATATACAGGCAAAAAAACCTGTCAATGTGCCATAGCACACCAAACCTGAAACTCTGCCAGATTTTCGCCTTGAAAATAGGGCATCTTTTAGCCATATTCTCTTCACAAAAACTTGGTGAGAATAGTGTTTTGTGTGCTATGCCGCACTAGAAGGAAGCTCTGTCAAACATAGCATTTTCCACTGGCGGTGTCATCACCGAGTTTAAATAATCCAATCAAATTCTTGTCGAAGGTCCATGGTCCTTGCATGAGAATACATTGGGCATCTGCCTCATCATCGAATAGGAAAGGACTGTGTTTACACCAAGGTCTCGGATTTCAAAGGCGTCGCTAGACCTCCACATGCTCTGTAGCGTGCGTGTGATGGCCTCCATGTTAAGTTGTTGCTTAGTGAAAAACTTGGCCATCAAAACCTTGTTGTTGTCAGTATCAGTTTTTGCTCCTTCATGTTGAGAGACAAGTTAGCCCAACGGCCTATAATATCGTCCATGGAGGAGAAGAAGATAGCGTATAAACGAATTCTACCCTGGAGGGAGAAAAAGAGACCTACCCACGACAAGTAATAGGTTTCATTGCTCTAAGGTTTTCTCAAGAGAAAAACTAGATGTGAGAAAAATTTTTGTTCAGCCTTATTGATATTTTCTAAGTACTCATTGAGAAAACTATGCACCACTTAAATGAGTCTTAAAACAATATCTATTTCTATTATATCAAGTCTTTCTAGGTTAGCTCAAATTCACTTTCACTACAATTGTTACGCAATATCAGTTGTTAACATTAGAACACACAATTCTAATTTGCAGCATTATAATAAATTAAACAATAATAATTTCCTACAAGTTACAAGATCATAAATTTCGCAATACTCATAATCATCTCTTGTGTTGCAAGTAGTACGGTATTATTTTTAAAATATATTTAACGCACAATTGTATATGGGAGGAGACTTATGAGTCTCAACTCAACCATACTCCCACTAGACATAATGTCTCATTGCGAGTTTTAGGCATATCATATTAATTATAAACCAAAATATAAGGTTTGTTTATATACAAATAAATGGAATTAATAGCCACAAAATAATTTCCATTTATCTATGTTATGCCTAGAATTTATTCCAAAATAAATAGTGAGTTTCAGTTAACTTAGTTGGTAAAATCTTTAATGGTTGAATAAGAGATTTGGGGTTCAATCCTCACCTACACCAAAAACCGATTAGTGTCTTGGTTTGATGATAAAAAGCTATCACCAGGAGCAAATGTCATAAGTTGAAACTCTCTTAAAAAAAATTTCCAAAATAATCACTGCAATTTTTTTTTTTTTTTTTGGTTGATAGGGAATCATTGCAAAATTATACATGCCTTAGTAGCTTAGTCGGTTAGTTACTGATATGTCAGTTAGTTAGTTGGTTCTGTTATACTTGAAATTTGTTCATGAGGGAAGGTAAATTCTATAAATAGAGAGATACATTTTTTTATTTTATGGTTAAGCAATAAGAATACTCTCTCTCTCTCTCTCTCTCTCTCTCTCTCTCTCTCTCTCTCTCGGAGCTCCCAATTGTCCTCAAATTCAACTATAATCCTAAAGGTTCTGCTGAACTCTATATAGTATCTAACATCACAGCCCATCAAATTTATAACATAACTAGACAATTGACAAATTTATATAATCTAATACAAAACTCAACATCCATATGACATTAGTTTTGGTCCTTACATGTCATTCAACAAAATTTTAAAACTCAAATACACAATAATATAAAATCATGTACCACAATATCCTTAAATAATATTATTATAAAACTAAAAGCAACACTATGATGCATAAGTACTGTGATGTAGTGAGGTAAGTCATGCATAAGCCATATGGACATGCATTTGGTTGTTTGAATATGATGAATATACTAGATGAATGCAATGATGCTTGGATGATTGAATATTAGCATGTGATGATTCTTGATGCTACTGTCTTGTGACTGTTATTGCATGTATAGCTTGCTGCCTTTGGATATAAAGCATGAATTGATGAATGAATGTCAAGATATGCCATGATTAGGTGTTGGATGCATGATTTGTGTGTGTGTGTGTGTGTGTAGAATAAACATGTTAGAGGACCTTTTGATGGGATTTGGATTTGCATTACAACGAGACTAACCTACGGGTCGGGGGGGTTCAGTGCCTAACACCTATCATCCTTATACCTAAACTCTAGATACATGCTTAGGTAAAGATCAGTCCTTCCATAAGGGCGCTATATATATATGGTTTCTAGACCTAATCTAAGTGGCTACTTCATTTACACCCTTCATCCAGTCCACCCTAGGTCAAAGCATACTTCCTACGAGTAAATTACTTCCGCCGCATCTGTGGTGGGGGGGCGCTTGTGCGCACAACCACAAAAGTGATAGAACGAAAGAGTACAAAGTCAATCTTGTTTCTTAGAGAGCGGATTAAGAGTAAGCTTAGGCTTAGATTCATTCAAAATCGTTTCACCCTTTTTATTTTCATATTTATCTTGATTAAGGGTTAATTTTTCAGATTGAACAACAAAACCTACACTAGATCTAGTGGTCTTGACTAAAGATGTCTTAGACGATGAAGAAACTCCCTCCTAATATGTCATCAAGCCTATGGCTAGAAGACCTTTTAAGTTGATCTTTGGCAAAGCTCAACTTAGACTCAAGTTCCTTGACATGTTCAAACTGAAAAAGAATGATCATTTTTTACAACTTCCTCTGACTGAGAGGATTCCTCTAGTTTAACCAAAAGAGCTTTCTTTCAAGTTCAAGCTCATTAAATGTGTTCAAACAAGTAAATTGATTATCGTGATCCATTAATAAATAAATGGTTCACATCATTCCATGTCATTAATCTATTAACAAAGACCTTAAAATGGAAACCTCAGATTTTAAATTTATTTAAGTTTAAAAAAATTAAAAGGCTCATATCTGAACCCAAATTTCATTTTCGTGCCAACACCCTAATAGCACCAATATCAACCCACTGTAGGCCATCTTCCCCAAAATACATTGGGAGAAAAGATAAAAGCACAGGTGTCGAAGATTCTATTTAGCGGTGACAATCAGATCCATTTTCTCCAACCTACTTTTTGATCATCTTCCTTAGTATCCTTGAAATATGATTTCCTCTCTTTGAACATTTCATTCTACTAGTAATACAAAAAAGGAGAACCTTTCCCAATTATTAGAGTCCAAATCATTAGCATTGCTATTAAGATATTGACAGGAAAACAATTGATTTGGTGGATGGATTGGGTGATGTGTTCTAAGATGACTTGAGTCTATATTTTTACAACTAAGATATTACTTTCAGCTGTAGGAAGGTAACAAATTTTCCTAGATCCTTCACTGTGCTACTCGAGCTGCCGGCGATCGACCACACGTCCCACTCCAAAGAAAGACCTCCTTAATAGAATGGGCTGCCAATTTTTTATTTTCAGATTTATCTTGATTAAGGGTTAATCTGTCGGATTGAACAACAAAATCTACATGAGGTCTGATGGTCTTGACAAAAGATGTCTTAGAAGATGACAAAACTCCCTCCTAATTAATATGTCATAAAGCTTATATCTAGAAGAACTTTTAAGTTGATCTCTAGGAAAGCTCAACTTAGACTCAAATTCATTGACATGTTCAAACAGAGAAACATTATCAATTTTTACAACATCCACCAACTAAGATGGTTCCTCTAGTTTATCAAAGATAGATTTCTTTTCAAGCTCAAACTCATGAAATTTATTAAATGAGTCAATTCGTGTCAACTCGAATTTAACATGATCTATTAAGCGTAAACCTTAACTTAATAATTTTGTGTCATATTAGTGGGTCGTGTCAAATATTGCAACTGCTAAGATGAAGCACTAGAAGATCTCCTAATGAGAAAACCAAGTAATGTTAGTAAATTATAAAACTATTAACAATATTTAAAATAATATTTATGGTGTCAACTTTTACTGTTTTAAAAACCTTTATTGTTTAGTTCAAATTATTTTTTACTAGAAAACTCAAATTAAAAACAAAACAAAAAAAGTATTTTGACAAATAGATCAAATACAAGCTGGAGCAAAATAAAAAATAAAAAGGTGGAAAAAGCATCAAATTGAAAAAAAAAAAAAAAAACCATATTCAATTACTTTAGAAAAAAAGGAGGGAATGCCATAATTTTTAATTTTGGTTATTACAGTTACAAAATATTAAAATATGTTAGTTAAAAAAAATTTAATATTTAGCATTCACCATCTTTTTCAACAAAAAATCAAATGCTAAACATTATTAAATTATGCGTGATATTAATTTTGACAAAAGCTTTCAGCATTTTACTTTTTGTATTAACTTTACTTCAAATATCTAACTTTTAACTTTTTGGAAATAAGCTAGCTTTTAGGATTTTTTTTTTTTTTTTTTTTTTTTTTTTTTTGTTTCATATTATGCAAATAAGTTTTTGGAAATAAGTTGTTCACATCCATACAAATTATAATTTACGTTTCTAACTACAAAATCTATAATTTACTTTTTATTTATTAATATTTATAAATTAAACATATATATATAGTACTATCCCGTTCCAGTGCATTGCATGACTTGGTGACAAATAATATTATATAAACTAGTTTATAACTAGTGTATATGCATAGATAAAATTAAAAAAAAAAAATCACAATTTTGATAGGATTACACCCATAGAGCATGATCCAAGCAATAATTCTAGCAATGAGCAAACCAGCAAATCATGCACTGTGATTGCAGCTATAGTAGAAGGAAAATTATTGTGTAGTCCCGAAGTACAAGGTCAACATGCTGACCTTGTACTCCTAGCCAATAAAAGCATGCCACCAAATCTAAAGTGAATTACATCATCTATTCTAGCATTATTAAATAGAGGCAAGTATCACTCTATCTATTCTAGGAAAGCTAAGATGCAATATTTCATATTTGTTGTATGTTTACTTGATTGTAGCCATCCTGTACAAGTCCATAAAATGGACCACAAACATTCTATAATTGAGTTTATATAAGATATATAGAATTCTTCTCTCCATCTCATCCGGTGAGATAGAATTTCTCAAACTTCTTTAAATTTTACACAATAAAATGAAGCTATAAATCAATGCTCCAAAGGATAAGAATCTTTTTGTTTTAATACAGAGAAAAGCTTTGATGGAAAGATTGGACGACGATTTCTACTATTTGGTGGCTGATTTTACTAGAGGTTTCTTTAAAGGGGAAAAACTCTCTCACAGTGTGTTTTACCACAATATAAAAGCAACATTGCCTCTATTTTAAGCCCATAATCATAAGGGATTGAGATAGGTTAAAGTACCGATTGTCCAAAAGAAACATTGCTTCTTTTTTAAGCCCATAATCATAAGGGATTGAGATTTGTTAAAGTACCGATTGTCCAAAAGTTTAATCATAATCATTTTACCACACAATTCTAATACTTTCTCTCACGTGTAGACCAAAACTACATTTTAATAGATGAGGCCCAACACATGAGAATTTAGATGGGAGGTAGAGTGGAAGAGACAAAAATTGAACTCAGGACCTTCTGCTCTAATAACATGTTAAATTACCAATTGTTTCAAAAACTAAAACTATTGAGATATGATAAATTTAATCATTTAGCCACACAATTCTAACCAGATAAGTGATTCCAAATACTGTGCTTGGGAAAAGTGTCATATTGGCTTATGTAGAAAATTCAATGAAGAAATTCAGGGGTCAGGTCTCTTTATAAAATGTCGAGGCCCAAGTATGTTACCTATCACTCATTTCCCAGGCAATCATTGCTTAGTTCCATATATATTCCAAAATTTGTAAGATTAGCAATAAAACATGAACCACGACTAAATTTACAAACAAAATAAGGGGCTCTCTTTAGGATACCCCTTTGAAAAAGCAACACCACTAAGAGTCAACATTCTACCAATAAATCTTGCCGTAACACTAAAAAGGAGCAAATGCACTCCGATAAGAATCATGACAAATCAATAGATAATAGTTCGAATTATATTTCGACTTAATGCGAGCTTGGCGCCCTGGAGGAGTTTTGCAAATTACCTTCAATAATGTTTTTTTAGAGAAAGAAATAGATGCTGCTTGTTATTCATGAAACTGAAAATCAGACAAAACAAAAGATAGAACATCTTGTGAAACAGACTCCATCCAGACGGCTAAAAGAAAAGAATGTCTTTCTCTCTGGGTTAAGGCATATGCAACTGCATTATCTTGCCGAACAATATGAGAGAATGAAATACTCTGAAAAGAGTTTACAAAGGAAAAAATGTCTTTGATGAGATGACCACCCTGAGCTTTTTCCCAGCCACCATACCTTAAGGACTTGATCATGGACTAAACATCCCCTTCAAAAACAGATTTTGTAAACCCTGTTTCGAGGGAGAAGCACACAGCTCACTTAGCAGCAAGCGATTCCAGAATATCCACGGTAGGAGGCTGTGGATATGAACATACAAATCGATAGATAATTTAATTTTTCATTTCAATTTTAAGCAGTAGATATTATACAAGCTTTTAGTAGACAAACTTTTGTATCACTTGCACTTGTCTTATATTTTCGACTTTCGCGCCCTGGGGGGAGGAATTTAATTTCTATTTATAACAATAATAATTTAAAAAAACCAAAAAAAATTAAAACTTTTGCTCTTTAGCATAATAAGAGCATCAGCAGTGGGCATGCTAAATGCCAAATGTAAGGTACATTTGGCATTTAAGCCCAAAATATGCTCAATAACTCGAAGGCCAAAACTGAAAAAAGTCAAATTTTTTTGGCATAGTGCTACAGTACTATCTTAAAATGTGCGAGGGTACTGTAGCGCTATGCCAAAACAAAATAGTATATATTAATCCTTTTATTTTTCTCTCTCCTCTGTGTCAGAATTTCTTTCTTAACTATACCATCTTGATTTCTTTCTCTTTCCTCTGTGTCAGAATTTTTGTTAGGTATGGGTTTGATATGGATGGTGGCTGAATTTTATCTCTGCTCTTTCTTTCTTTGTGAGTATGGCTGAATTGGTAGTGAAGAGAAAAAAAAATCAAGGCTTTTTTCTAGTTGCAGGCGTGTATTGGTGGGTGGTTGTACTGGGTTTGGGTTGGTGGCGGGTGGATGAGAGAGGGAAAAGCAGAGAGACGGAGAACAAAGATGAAGAGAGAAGAGAGAGAGATTTTTTATATTATTTTATTGTGTAATTTATATTATTTTAATATGTAGTATGAAAAAATGAAATATGGGTTGTTGGGTATATTGTAAAATGGTATGGTATAATCGATAAAGTAGCTTTTTGGGATGATAAAATAAGATAGGATGACATTTCTGGTTGTGGATGCTTTAATAAGATAATGCTAAAGAACCCATAATTATGCTATTATGCTAAAGAACAAAAGTATGATTTTCCTAATGACGTTTTTCACCAATAGACATTACTATATGATAATTTTAGTAATAGAAATGATGTTTTTCATTAATCTTATCTTATAAATACAACCATGATAATGCCTATTAGTCCATTACTATAATTATCAAATTTTATAATTAAAGAGAAAAACAATCAATTTTTAAATAAATTAGCCAATAAAAATTAATTCATTTAAACACCCTTTCTTTAGAGGTGGCAATTCGTGTTCGCGTGTCGGGTTCGTGTCGTGTCAACTCATGAGTATTCGACTATATGGGTTAACACTAACCCGACGTGTTTATTAAATGGGTCAAGATTTCTCAACCCTAACACAATCCATTTATTAAACAGGTCAGTCGTGTCGACCTGTTTATCAGATTTTATCAAAATGAAAAAAAAAATATTTATAAAAAAACAAGTAAATAAATATTTTTAATATAAAATCAAAACTAACAAGTAACTGCATCATAAATAATCATTCAAAATTATAGCATATCTCAATATCGCAAATAATCAATCACAATATGTTAAAGAAAATAAACCACAACAATTAATAAGTTTATGTACTTAGGGTTTGAAGGGTATATTGGTAAAATGTCATTTAATTAAATAGGTCAAACAGGTTCCATATGTTGAACACTAACCTAGCCCGTTTATTAAATAGGTTAATCGTGTCAAGCCGAATATGACACAAACCCATTAAATTTCAACCCATAACCTGCTAATTTCGTGTCGTGTCGTGTTGGGTTTGTGAGTCGTGTTCAATTTTGCCACCCCTACCTTTCTTCTAATGGTAAACATCATTTTTTTTAAAATCACATTCTATAGTTGTTTACTGCTTTTTTTTTTTTTTTTTTTTAATATAAGATAGAATTTCTATTCTAGCATAATTTAAGTGTATATGTGTGTGAAACTCCCTCTTGGAGACTTGAACTCCGACTCTTATCCCTTACACCCCACAAGCATTTATACTTGTGGAGTGACTACCGCACTAAGGGTGTGCGGTGGTTTGTTTACTCCTTATTGAAAAAGAGAAAGTAAATCATAAAAGTACCTATCTTATATTTTTTTTTTCTTCTTTAATTTTTGACAAGTTGACAATTTCAATAGTATGGGGATTTGAATTTGGATATATGGAGTAATTTTTAAGTATTCTCAGAGTACAGTGAATGATACTCCTACTTCTCACATTCAAGTTAAAGTCCATTCATTAAATTCAATGGTAAAGTCTATCACAAATGTGAGAGGAGAGAGTTCTAAGTATTTTTCAAATATATATATATATATATATATATATTTTTTTTTTTTTTTGAGTCGTCCTACCAAATATAGAGAACACGGAACTTGGAATACGACATGAATTGAGGAGAAATAAGATATATACAGCTCAACACCAACAAAAGTACCATCTCTAGATACGTGTCAGTAATAACCGAATCTCCGACATACCTAACGAAGCATCTCCACCGTTGATCTAAACGGCCCAGAAGCCTCCATCCCAGGCGCCCCACCTTATTTAAACTCGCACTGCAACGACAAACTCCATTTCTCTCAGAAGAATGAAACACTCTCTCGCACAAAAACCCAAACCTTAAACAAGTTTTAAAGTGGTTTTATTAGTTTTTTTTTTTGTCCGAGCACCCTTCTTCTTCTTCTTCTTCACTTTAATCCTCTGCTTCTCAGGGTTTTTACAGTGTCGATTCTCCACCGTCTGATTCGATCTTGACTGATCGACATGATCTCGGTGCGCACCGATCGCGACGAGCAGTTTAAGGTCAAAGCCGAGCCCTCCTCGCTCAGCCTCGCCCCCTACAAGCCTCATGATTCTCACGAAGGTTCTTTTTTTTTTTTTTTTAAATTTGCATTTTTATATTATACATTTTTTAAAATAATAATAATAATTTCACTGCTTAAAGAAACTGATCTCTCTACTTTTTTTTTTTTTTTTTTTAAATTTAAAATTTGTGGTACTTGATCGCACACATATTTGGGCAGTACACACAGTGGGTATTATGATTATAGAACTACTTTTAATATTTGGTTCATTGCAAAATGTTAATCTTGATGACCCAAAAAATATCAAAAATAAGAATTAGTTCAAGTGACTTATATATAATTTTGTATCTGAATACTTTTGGGCTGTGGACCCCACTTTTGGGCTGGGGCTACTGTTCCATCAATAAGAAAGAGAGGATTTTATTTTTTTATGTAGGAGTAGAGTTGATTGTTGTATTTGAGAAATGGCTGATTGATAAGCTGTTTGGATTGGGGTTTATAATTTTGCTTGCGATAAATTAATAATAAATCTGGTGACACATCCTATTTTACACCCGATTTCACAGCATGCTGAAGTGGTCGACTGTGAGTGGTGGACATTGTCTGCCCACTACCATTTACATGGACCCGGCACTTTTTGCCCACCACTCACAGTCGACCGCTACAGCGGATTGTGAAATTGGTTGTGATCGTAGTTTTGTTGATAAATTAATGACAATTTTTCACAACTGTTGTGGTCTGTTTTGATTGGTAGATAAAAATACTGGTGGCCCATGTGAAAATGATGTTGCTTGAATCAAAACTTGCCATATTAGCAAGTTGTGAAAGTTTTTGTGTCCTAAGATTGCTGATAATTTAGATAAAGCATTTGGTTGTGGCTAATGGATGCAATTATTTCGATTGTGTAGTTGTTGATGAGGACTCGCACTTTTTGCGTGCTCATCGTTTGTACAATGGTGGAAACTATAAGCAGGCACTAGAGCTTTGCTCTAGTGTTTATGAGAGGAATCCATTGCGCACAGATAATCTTCTACTCTTGGGTGCAATCTATTATCAGGTAATGTGGTTGTTGAAGCGGTTGATACCATGCTGTGTATGTCTTTAGTGACTGGCTAATGTTTAGGCATATGTTTCTATTCTCTTTTTTGCAGTTGCATGATTATGATATGTGTATTGCAAAGAACGAGGAAGCTCTTCGAATTGAGCCGCATTTTGCCGAGTGTTATGGTAACATGGCAAATGCATGGAAGGTGCATAATTGCTCCTAATGTTGAAGCTGATTTGTTGATGTAAATATCTTTTGCTGTTGTAATAAATTCAAGTACTCATAGAGGGTTTTCTTTTCCTTCCTATGGATGCAGGAAAAGGGCAATTTTGAATTTGCAATTCGCTACTATTTGATTGCCATTGAGGTTTGTGTACACTCTGTCAACCCATTTTCTTATTTGGACATTATACTTCTCCTCAATATGGCCTTGAAGTTTCACATTCTTGTATTATTATTATTATTTTTTTTTGTATTTACTAAACGTTTTGTGCTGGTTTTGTTTTGTTTTTTTGATTGATTTCCGATATGCATGCCTGAATTCCTGCAGCAGGACTTTCTTAGTATATGTTTACCACATGTTTATTCAAGTGTTGTATAGTTTCTTATTTGGAATATATGCATAGAGCCTGGAAGTCACCTTTAGGCTTGCTATGTGTTTCATGTCATAATACCATCTCATCATTTTTGTCATTTATGTGAGAAAAATCTTCCCCCCTCCCCCCAAACTAGGAAGCAGCAATATGGATATGGGTTACGTATACTACATGATATGGACATGATGATACATCAATTCTTGAAAATTTAGTATATGATGTGGTGTTTATAATTTAATTAATTGATCTATAAAGAAATATTTGAAATTCATACTAATTTTTTGTTTAAAAGATAAAAAAACATATGTTGGAAGGCATACAATATATCGAAATAATAAAACTAATTTAGAAGCTATTAGTTTCATATAATGAGAAAGCGTAAGGGGAGAGGAAAAAAGAAGAAGAAGAAAGACAAAGAACTATTGTCCTATTGCCAATGAGCTCATAATGAAATTGACATACTTTTGAGGATGTGGGGTGCACATCATCTCAATTGCAAGCATTCTTTATTAGTTCTCTTTACGAGTGGTCTTTTATATTGGGTCTTAGTAACTCTATTCCATCCTTTTTTTTTTGATCGGTAAATAAAAACTTCACTGAATTTTTTTTTTTTTTTTTTTTTTTAAATTGTTACAACAAAGAAAGCAGTTACCCAGGTACACAGGGAGTGTACAATGGGAAACAAGGCATTATACAAAACTACATAAATCTAAAAGATCGAACAAAGAAGATATAGAAAGACCACTCAACACAGTTATCCACTTAAACAAAGATAAGATGAAGATGCCCAACTCAATGATAGACCACTCCTCCCCTTCAAAAATCCAATTGTTTTGCTCCCTCCACACATTCCACACAATACAATGAGGGATAGCCCCCCAGATAGAAGATGCAGTATGACACCAAACGCCTCCATGCCAACAAGCCAACAATTCAATGAATCAATTAGGCATAACCCAGGATACTCCAAACAAGCTGAATATGAACGTCCATAAGTTATAGGCATAAGAACAATGAAGGAGTAGGTGACAAACTGATTCACCATCACTCTTACACATACAACACTTGTTGAAAATACTAATATTCCTCCTCTTCAGATTATCCAGTGTGAGAATCTTTCTGTTAGCAGCTGTCCAAGTGGAAAAAAAGTGACCTTCAAAGGAGCTTTCACCTTCTAGATACTATTCCAATGAAATAAATTGCTATCACTACCTGTTCCATCCTTCATAGAGTTGCTTTATATGTAGATATTTTTTCAATTGTAATTCTTTAGGCTATTTCATGTATTTTTCCACAAAAACTTCTTTGTGAGTTATGTGGGTAAGGAAAGCTGCCTCCATTTAGGTGGTTGGTTGTTTAAAAAACATTGTTGAGAAAAGAAATTGTCTCTTTCATTCATCCTTTTAGTCAAACATAGCCTAAATGTGGAGAGTGGAGACTATTATGTCAAAACTGAGGATTCTATCCTCCCAAAAGAACTGCCCTAGTGTATGTCTTTTGAAAAGTGATTGCTATTGTGTTGCTTGATGTCAGGATAGTGTTCTCATGGCCATGAGAACACTACAATTTGCAATTATTCTTCACTGTCTCTTATCGACAGGTGGTTGTGTTGTAGATGGTTATTTTATGCGTCATCCCCTAGTGTTAATTCCTTGAGTTTCTAGATACTTGCATTTGACTCTGATTTCCCATCATGTGAAAGTCTTGTATTTGTAATCTTTTTTTCAATGAAATTTCTTTTAATTACCCGAAAAAAAGGTCCACAAGCATACTTCAAGAAATATGATATGCCTCATAAAGAAAGAGCTCTATGTGATTTTTCAATTCTTTTTAAGAAAGTCTTGATATAGACTATGCATTTTCTATAACTAGTTCTAATCTGATATTTTTATATAATGCACATCTTTATATATCTTGCTCATATTTTTGTACTGTCCTTGTCTTGTATGTTGGCATCCAGTTTTGGTGGTTAATTGATTTCTATTTGTGCTTACCTGTCTGCAGCTGCGACCTAATTTCTGTGATGCTTGGTCGAACTTGGGTAGTGCATATATGCTAAAAGGAAGACTAAATGAGGCGGCACAATGTTGTCGCCAAGCACTTGCACTTAACCCTCTCCTGGTAATTTTTTATCTTGTTTTGTTTTCACCCCCCTATAAATTTGAGCCCCTCTTTAGTTTTTGAAATATCAATTACCTGCCTTGCCTTTTCAACAACCAAATGGGGCATGACATTCTGGTTTTGGTGAAATTTGGATATTAACCTCAATGTGCCATTTGGCATGCAGGTAGATGCTCATAGCAATCTTGGGAATATAATGAAAGCACAGGGATTAGTGCAAGATGTAAGTCTTAAAAATGAAATGTAAATGCAATGTTTTGTTTTAGATCCTACTATACTTGCTAAAAAAACCTACGTTCAAGATCCTACCATCTCTTTATACAAAACCACCTGCCACCCATTCAAGGGGAAAGTGCACCTCTTTATGGCTTGTCCCTGATTAATACGAGAAAAGAAGTTTAGATTTTTGAGCTATGGGCTTTTGTACTTTGCAGCATCAGTCTAGGTTATGTCTTCTTCAACTGCCGTGCTATATTAGATGAGATAAAGAATTTAGGATATTGATGAACTATCTGTTTTTTATGGTGACACTGGAAGTGATTCATCCACTTACTCAGTTTGAGTTGATGCACACCTGGCCCAAACTTTCCTTGTCTTCCCTATGTGTTGTCTCAGTAATAATGGTTTCTTCTATAGTCTCCTGGAAGGACTTCTTCCATATTTAGATTTTTATACTGTCTCTCCTTTCTCCAGTAAAGTTACTGATGGAAATAATTCATGTATCGAACTGTATTGGAATTCACAGTTCAATACAGACATCAAGTTGTCATCTACAGGCCAGGGCTCAGATGATGGTTGGTCTTGTTGTAACTTCCATCTCCAAGACTGCAAATTGTCAGAATCTAACATTTTGTGCAGGCATACAGTTGCTACCTTGAGGCTCTGCAAATACAGCCAACATTTGCTATTGCGTGGTCAAATCTTGCTGCTCTTTTTATGGAATCTGGTGATCTTAACAGGGCCCTTAAATATTATAAGGTATGCTTGATCTTGTTTCTGATTAGCATTGATATCTTTGCTTTGACTTGGAGTATGACATTAGTTGTCTACCTAAAATGAGTGATGCTGTGAGCATTAAAACCAAATTCATTTAAGATTTACAGGGAGCATTAGAACCAACTTCATTTAAGATTAAAAAAAAAAAAAGATTTTGGTTTTAATGCTCCCTGCATCAATGTGCCACCACCTTGTTTTGTTTTTGCTCATCAGTTCTCTTAGGAGAAGATCCATACAAATGAGTTGGATAATTTTGAGATTTTATATATATATATATATATATATATGATTTTCCCCCCCTAACATTTCCCCCTTTTCTTTGGTTATAATTGAATTTCAGGAAGCTGTGAAACACAAACCGACCTTTCCAGATGCCTATCTAAACCTTGGGAATGTGTATAAGGTAAGCTGTGATGTCTTCAGCCAGTAAGGTTGGGTAGCTGCAAGTGCCTGCACTGGTATTGGAGAAAAACAAGATTTTTTTTTGCCTTTTACAGGCTTTAGGAATGCCTCAAGAGGCAATTGTGTGTTATCAGCGTGCTCTTCAGACTCGACCTAATTTTGCAGTGGCTCTTGGTGAGTTCTTTTGTATTATGTACCTCTAGTTGTATTCTTGCATTTGTAAATTATTCTCATTACTTGAACAACAGATTGTGTTATGATGGTGGTGTCATGTAGATGTTTTTTTTTTCCTGCCTCTAGTTTTGTTACATATGAGACTTCATACTTGCATCCATCCCTTTCTTATATCCCCATGTCTGGTTGTCATATTAGGTCTTGGTTGTTGCTTGGTGCTCTGATAAGCATACATTAATGTGTGATAATATGGTTTTGCATTCTGATAAATGAACAGCCTGCCTCCTTCCCTCCTCTATCCCTGCGCTGTTTATTTCTTTTGTGTTTTAGTGAAATAGCTGGAGCAGATAATAAATTGTGTCATATGATGCAGGTAATTTGGCAAGTATGTATTATGAGCAAGGCCAACTGGATTTGGCAATCCTCCATTATAAGCAAGCAATTTCGTGTGATCAAAGATTTTTGGAGGCTTATAATAATTTGGTTGGTTCTCATTTATGTTAAATTTTTAACGTGGGCTGAATTTTTTCACAACTTTTGTTAAAATTTTGTTAACTGCCATTCAATTTATTTAACTCTTGAAGGGTAATGCTTTGAAAGACATTGGTAGAGTGGATGAAGCAATCCTATGCTACAATGTATGCTCATATCTCATGTTGCCTTCTGGGTTTTATCATGAACAGTTGATTTTTTTATAAATTTTTTTGTGTGTTGGTGCCATTTTCACTCAATTTTTTTGTCGCTCTGTTTAGCAATGCCTTGGATTACAGCCAAACCATCCAGAAGCACTTACCAACCTTGGGAATATTTATATGGAGTGGTATGTGATACTAATCTCTTCACAAATGTTTGTATTAGTGTCAATAAATTGGGTTCCTGGTAATGTATAAATGAAGGACAAAACTTAGGTACAGTATCTTAGGTGCTGTATCTAAAGTTTCCCTCTTAAGATTCAGCCATATGGCTATTTAACTAAAAAATACACTTTCATCTCATGAGAAAAAATCTACATGGCAGAATCTTAAAAGGAGAACCTAAGGAACAACACCTAAGTATTGTACCTAAGTCTTGCTCATAAATGAATATCATAACAACTGATTTTAGGATTTTATGGCGATGAACACTTAGGTTTTCTCAGTAGTCATTTTTTAATATGCAGGAACATGGTGGCTGCTGCTGCTTCGTATTACAAGGCAACGTTGAATGCAACAACTGGATTGTCGGCCCCTCTTAACAATCTTGCCATAATATATAAGCAACAGGTAGTTACGGCCAGAGTATGAAGCTTGATATGTAATTCTTACAGTGCTACAGAAATGAATTTTTTTCCCCTTTTTCTTGTTATTTCTAATGAGAAACTTCATTAGAAAAACCATAGAAAAGAGATTTAATCTTGCATGGATATATATAGGAATCATACAAGAGAAACACATGACCATCAAAGACTCAAGTTACTAACATTAAGAACAGAAATAAAATGCAAACTGGTTAGGATGGATAATATATGGTAGATTTGAAGTAGGTAAATGCTTATTGCTTAACCTAAGGTTCTGATAGAGCCCGGTTTGAGTAAAGGTATGGGGTGGAATGAGGTTAAATTGTATAGACCATTGCCATATGTGTTTGTGGAGACATGATTGTCGATACGATAGACTGCTTTGCATTGACTAGGGTACCAAATTATATCTGCAAACTCATGTTGATTGCCACAACTAACCACTTGATCTCCCAAGTCTGAATCATTTTTTGTCAAGTAGGAGATGGATCTCTTGAAGATGGGTTGTAGTTTTAGAGTGACCTGCAAAGTGAGGGCATAAATTACTCAGCCTGTTAAGGGTGAATGCCCCTGTATTACCTAGAAACTGATTCTGGCAGGTGGAGTCAGTTGCCTATAGGTTTTCCTAGCTAGAAGAGAGTTTATGGGGCTCTTCTTAGAAAGGTTCCCTATGTTATAATTAAAATAAATAAATAAAAAAATCCTAAGATGAATAGAAAGCCAAGTGAGAAGCTATTAGAGGAATGGGGATATCTGCACTACAGTCCATCTTGTCACTCTGCTGAATTTCTTTTCCTTTCTGCAATTCCAACTTGTTTATCATGCGTGTTCAATTGCAGGGAAATTGTGTAGACGCTATATCTTGCTACAATGAGGTTCTCCGCATTGATCCAATGGCAGCTGATGCACTTGTCAATAGGGGAAACACTTACAAGGAGATTGGTAGAGTAAATGAAGCAATACAAGACTATGTGCATGCAGTCTCAATCCGACCAACTATGGCTGAGGCCCATGCAAATTTGGCTTCGGCGTATAAAGACAGGTGTAGTTCCTCTGTTCTCTACTTATGCATTTTCAGTATCCCAAATAGTGTTGCCAATACCTCTTTGAGAATCTCAATGGAGATTTAGGCATATGGGATTGGCAGTGAGAAGTAGGATTACTTAGTTATGTGGGGCTTGGTGGATACTTCCAATATAAAGTTCTGACCTTCTTGGAGGCTTACCTCCTTGACATTTTGTTGTTCAATTAATTTTTTCCCAAATGGTGGTGACGTCGTGTTATTGAAAACTTACATTCAATACATAGGAAAAGCTATTACACCATTTGGGTTTATTTTCTTCCTTTGCTGTATCAGTTACTTGGTTCTTACATTTTTTTTTTTTTTTTGAAAGATCTTTCAGTATTGTCACAGTGACATTGTAACTTGAACAATGAGCATCACAACATTGTTTACTTGAGTTTGTGAAGGCCTTATCTTTTTTCTTCAAACATATATATTTTTAAATACCTAAAGTTTATTAATAAGTTTCTCTTTAGATACATACGATAGCATGAAGTCGTTTCTGAGGAGTTCATATATGACTGAAGAGATAACATTCCTGAAGGACAGTTTCACTCTTGTGCAGAGTTTCATCCTTGTTTGTTCTTTTAACGAACCATTAGATATGCACTACCAGCTATTAATTATATGATAAACCCAGTCAAAATTTAATGCCTTTTTGGTTGGGAAAAGCAAGAATGGTGATACTCAGTTGCACTGACACTGTGAAATTGAATCAATGTAGTTGTGATGTGACACTAATTATTTGATTTGTATGTGATGCAGTGGACATGTAGAGGCTGCTATAAAGAGCTATAGGCAAGCATTGCTTCTTCGACCTGACTTTCCTGAAGCTACTTGTAACCTTCTTCATTCATTACAGGTATTATCAAAATTGATATTCATGTTGCGCGGTTGTTTTGATGACTTTTGTTTAGATTGCATAGAGTAACTGTTGAAAGAAAATTAAATGGTTTGTATAAATGCGCTTAATCCCCTTGGGATGTTGCTTATGCTTATGCCGGGGACAGTTGCAACTTGCAACTTTATTATTTGGTTGGAGAAATTGGTTTGGGAAACATGGGTTAGATGTTTGGAACTTGGTGCCGGCTTGGTTGATGTGGATTGTGTGGAAGGAATGGGTTTGGGGTTTAACACACTGTCTTCCATTTTAGAGTTCCAATATTGTCTTAGATCTTCCATTTGACATTTTTGTATTTTTTATGCTACTAACATAAGTTACTCTTCATTATCAATTAATTTTGCATTACTAAGCAAAAAATAAAAGAGAGTTTTATATATGAAATAATACATGATCAAACTGTTAAAAATGGTCATTTCAAACTTTGGAAGTTGCTTGGATGGTCTTATAATAGTTCTAAAAATATATTAACTTAGCTTTTTGTTTTTCTCACCAGGTGTAACTTGAACCCCAATCCTATATATGTATATATATAGCCTTTTGAAACATTATAATTTGAACATGTGCACATTTGCATGTTTTCTTGGTTGATCAATGATTTGGTATCACTCTTAGTGATTAAAGGCTAATACGGTCTTCCTGTTTGTTGGACTTACTGAAATGGTGTTTGTTTCTTCTATTCTTTCATGTTATTGGCAATAATTTGGTGTCTTATGATCACAGATTTGCCTTCATGAGTTTGTGTTCCAATGTTTCATACATATTATTATGCCATATGGAAGTGTTGTGTGTGTTACATTGACTAGATGTAAAAGATGCTCCAGTTCTTCAAACAGAAATATGTTTCCTGCTTTCATTGTAATTTTGTGCCATGTTGGCTTATGAAAGCCAGTCTAATCAATAAATTTGCCAAGGTTTAATTATAATCATATATTTGTAATGCCAAAACTAAGGTAATTTTATTTTATTGGTTCCAGTGCGTCTGCAGTTGGGAGGATCGTGATAGAATGTTTGCTGAAGTTGAAGGGATTATTAGGAGGCAGATCAATGTCCGAACCAATCTGTCCTGTGTACTTTTTGTTTTTTATGGATTTTATTGTCTTTAGTTAATTTAGTTGATCAGAGTTAATGATTCAATGACATTCTCTTTTCAGATGTCTGTTCTTCCTAGTGTGCAGCCTTTTCATGCAATAGCATATCCCATTGACCCACTGCTTGCACTTGAAATTAGGTATCATCAGTATCTTCCCAATGTTGTCGTTAACAGGAATGGACTCAAGAATTTCATTCATTTATTCATTATTATTTTGTATTCCCTCTTCCAGCCGTAAATATGCAGCGCACTGCTCCTTAATTGCATCTCGGTTTGCACTTCCTTCCTTCAACCATCCAGCCCCAAATCGTATTAAGCTTGATGGTGGAAATGAGAGACTAAGGGTTGGGTATGTTTTTAGATGTTTGTGTGCACAGCTGTGTGCGAATTCCATATGTCACACATCTTTTTTTATCAGAATCTTTATTGGTGTCCAGATACGTGAGCAGTGACCTTGGTAATCACCCTCTGTCACACCTAATGGGATCTGTATTTGGCATGCACAACAGAAAAAATGTTGAGGTTTGTTTTTTTTAATTACTTCTCATTATATAAGGCTGTCTGGGTTTTCTTTTTTTCATACCTTGCAGCAACTAACTAGTCCTTCATAGGTGTTTTGTTACGCCTTGAGTCCAAATGATGGTACTGAGTGGAGACAGCGTACTCAGTCTGAAGCTGAGCACTTTGTCGATGTCTCAGCCATGACTTCGGATATGATTGCCAAGATGATAAACGAGGATAAGATTCATGTCCTTGTCAATCTTAATGGTTATACCAAGGTATATTTTTAAATTATCTTCTGAAGCATTCAATATTCTTTTTCCCTTCCAGATGTAGCAAAATAAAAAAAAAAACAGAAAAAAACACGTGGTTAATCTAAATGGCTGGTTGTAGCAACCAAGAGAAAAAAAAGTTCCCAAGGATTTTGCGGGAAACAGATGGAAAAGTGAAATAGACCTAGGAATTAGTGCTTAGGCAAGCAAAGTTTTCTTATTCATCAATCATAAACTATCCCATTGGAGCCAGCGTCAAGTGGGGATAGAAAACCTAGGAATCATCTCATAGGTAACCTGGAATCAGCACCAAGTGATCATAGCGATCATGGGTGTTTTTTTTTTCATCAATCATAAGCTGTCTGCTGTCCCCATTGGATTACAATTATGCACTTGTATAGACTACTAAGACCCAACCCTAACATTAAGTTACTTGAATTACAAAAATAAAGCTGCGAAATTAAAATAAAACACTAATAGCCTAATTAGCTAATAAGATTTAAAATAAATTTCAATGGACCAATAGTAAAAATACAATTTGATCTCTAAAGTTAAATAAAACTAAATTAAAATAAAATTGCCTTTTTGCTCCTTGCATCTTATTATTTTCTCTTATTATTTATTTATTTATCCTTATTTGAGGCTTCATGGGAATATCAATCAAGATAGGTCACAATAGTCTATATATATGGTAAATTCGACATTCTTTTTATTTTCCTTAAGAAAAATGACATATATGAGGTTTAAATTCATGCCTAGTCTCAAGTAGATGTTTCTGCTTATGTCATTTTGCAATCCTGCTTGTATTGATGATCAAATTATACTCTCTTTCCCTCGTAGGAAAAACTAAAAGTCATCTTTAAGTTTGAAATTCTGGCTTTAAAATACCGTGATGGTTGTCACTATGCAGGGAGCCAGAAATGAAATATTTGCTATGCAGCCTGCACCTATTCAAGTTTCATACATGGGGTTCCCTGGGACCACAGGGGCGACTTACATAGATTACTTGATCTCTGATGAGGTGGGAAATGGTCCACAATCTCAATATTAGATAATTTACTTAGTCTTTTCTATGTTACATGTCTGATATGCTGTCTCTTTGCTTTCAGTTTGTTTCTCCTCTATGTTTCTCGCATATTTATTCTGAAAAGCTTGTCCATCTTCCTCATTGCTACTTTGTAAATGACTATAAACAGGTCAGTCTCTCTGAGATTACAATATAGCAAACTTTCTATTATGTTCTTTGCTTTGTAGTATATTTTACCTGTGCAGTGATTCAAGGAACCTGAGTCTTTTTTTCATTGATTGTTTTGTGCTCAGAAAAATCAGGATGTGCTGGATTCGAACTGCCCGCACAAGCGATCAGATTACGGTCTGCCTGAAAATAAATTTATATTTGCATGCTTCAATCAATTGTATAAAATGGATCCTGAAATCGTAAACACTTGGTAATATCAGGATAAACCTTTTAGTTCATGTTTCAGTGTGTAGTAGTTTGCAGTTTGGTGTCTAACTATTCTTTTTTTTTTCCTTCCCCTTCCTCTAGGTGCAATATCCTAAAACGTGTACCCAACAGTGCACTTTGGCTTCTCAGGTTCCCAGCTGCAGGCGAAATGAAATTTCGCACATGTAGGTGGCACCTGAAATTTATTTTCGCATGCTTCTTGCATACTGCTGCTCTTCTGTGATTTATATCCTGCTACACAAATTTAGCACACCCCTTATTGCTCTTTCATCTCATTTGTCCCTATCTCTATGAAGTACATCTGGTGTGTTCTGTTGAATGTCATCTGTTGGGGGCCCTTACTAATGACTGATGACTTTATTCAGATGCTGTCGCACAGGGGGTGCAACCAGACCAAATTATTTTCACAGATGTTGCCATGAAAAGTGAACATATAAGACGAAGTGGTTTAGCTGATTTATTTCTAGACACGTAATGTTTTTCCCTTCTTTATTCCTTTTGATTCTGTTCTTAAAAGTTAAATTAGTTTTGTTTCTTTGTTCCTTGAATAATTTGAAGTTAAATTTCTGTTTAGGCCTTTATGCAATGCGCATACCACTGGTACTGATATCCTGTGGGCTGGTTTGCCGATGGTGACCTTGCCTCTTGAGAAAATGGCTACTAGGGTTGCTGGGTCACTTTGCCTTGCCACTGGACTTGGGGAGGAGATGATTGTCAGCAGGTATGCATTAAATTATTTTTACATAGCACATAGACATCATGTATTAGGTGGGCAAAATGTATATTAAACACTTCACAATTGAGGTGGAATGTTTCAAAAGTCTTGTTGGAATGCCATGATGGTTAAAACTCCCCTGCTTCATTTTCAATGTTGAGAGTTAGGTGGAAGAATGCTGTGGTAAATAGTAATAAGTAAAATTTAGTCTTCCAGATTCCTTGTTATTTATTCTTCAATATATGACAAGCTAAAGTTGCATATGATTGATTCACCTTAGTGCTTGGTAAAATTCTGTCCCCTTGCTGTCTTGGTTGGCAGTTTGATCCCTTGCACTTTGTGTATTATTGGCCATTTGTCTTGGTCACTTTCTGATCTGCTTGCTTGTTTGAATTTTCTATACACCGACCTTTTAAAAAGTAAGTTATGCATGGCAATTATGTTTTTTCTGATGTATGTGTCATGTGGTACAGCATGAAGGAGTATGAGGAGAAGGCGGTATCTTTGGCATTGAATCCTCTGAAGCTTCAGGCTCTTACTGACAAGCTCAAGGCAGTGCGAATGACTTGCCCACTTTTTGACACTATACGCTGGGTACACTTAAATAATTCAGTTTTAAATTATTTGTTTGTTGCCTATATACATGGATGCTTAATAATGTGTTCTTAAAACTATTTTAGGTGAGGAATCTAGAAAGGGCGTATTTCAAAATGTGGAACTTGCATTGCTCAGGCCAGCGTCCTCAGCATTTCAAAGTCACTGAAAATGATATGGAATTCCCTTATGATAGGTAGGTAGAGGTTGAGAGATGGGATTGTAGATAGAAACCAGAGAACACCAGAAGTTATGGGATTTATGTGTTATACAAATGATCCCATTGTGATGGGGTTTTCAGGCAATGGAAAGTAGGTAATTGCTTAACACCACTATGCTCTCTCTTTCTACAAATTTCATTTTTAGTTTGGAGCCAAGCAAATGAATGAGGAAAGAGATGGAACAAGCCTATGTTTTTTCCAATTAAAAAAGAAAAATAGTAGATGAAGGCCAGAGAGAGAGAGAGAGAGAGAGAGAGAGAGAGTATTAAAATTTTTCCAAAGAGCCAAGTACCTCACTATTTGTTGAGAGTACTTCAATTATTTGTGGAGAGTATGGTCATGGTATGTTACATTCCCCTTTCCAAACCTTGTATTTGGGATTACTATTATTTTCTTGCTATTCCATTCTGTCTCCGCCTTCGTCAAGTATTAATTATTATTCAAACCAAAATAATATTGCCACTGCTCAGAAGTAGGTAGGTTTTTTCATTGTCAGAACTTAAAGGTTTTAATTTTGTAAACTTATTAAATGGAGAAACCTAAGTTCAGTCCAAGTTGTAGGGCTGTAATGTTTTGTTGTGTTTAATTTACGAGAAAAGGGAAAAGCAATGGTAACTTATTAAGCTAAGATACCTTAATCATTAGTAGAAACTTTGGGGCAAAAATCTCCTAGTGACACTAATCAACTTGGTATTACACAAATTCTAATCAACAAAATGCTGATTTATCCACCACGTTAATGCCCAAACTTTCATGGGCGGAGTAAAATGAGGCTTTTCATTGTATGTTTAAAGCCAATATTATTTCAACAAGACGTTAGATAAGGAATGAGAAACTATGGACATCCCAATTTACTCCTTTGTATAAATAATAGGTATATTCTTTCTAACTAGGAAATTTTCTTAAGCAAGAAAATTTAGGGAACAAAAAAAAAAAGTGGATTTAAGGCTAGAAAGTTAATCGAAGGTGTCGAGTCAGTTGCTTTTATTTGATGTAATAATGGCCAAATAAGGTAAGGTGAATCCCAGAATTTTCATACAAAAATATTTAGTTAGAACAACTTTGACCATGATTTATCGAGTTCGACAAAAAAAAACTTGACTATCTGATCAAAGCAAATGTTGAACTAGTACTATTTAGGTATTTAAAACTCGTTTAAACTAGTATACTATGCACTGGGCCAACAATAGAGCCTCAATTGAGAATGATATCATGAAATTATGAAAATTATATTAGTAAAACGCTGGCCAACCATATATTTGAGTTGGGGTTTTTAAAACTAAGAGTTTCAATTAGAAGGGTCACAGGAATGAAAAATCCAAGAAACGAGCCTAAACTCGAGAAAACAAGAAAACTTAGAAACATGTACATGTAATTTCCTAAAATTGATCAATTAGGGTATAAGAGCATTCATGATGCTCATGTAAAAATTTCAATCTATTTTAGCATAAGAATCTGTTTTTATTTTATTTTATATACTCATTTTTTAAAACATTTCACATCAAATTATCTATTTTATAATACATTTTATTAAAATAATTGTTTATTTTCCTTCACACACAACAACCACCATCTACTCTATTCATTCATTATCAAGATATGTAAAGGAAAAAAAAATGTAAAATTAATAATGAAAGTATAAATTTACATGATTATTGTAGTAATCATGTATTTTTACACAACTTTATGCATTGATGTAGGTGAATTTTGGACTTAGTTGACTAAAATGTAATACCTTTTCTAGTGTGTGTGCACGTGCACGCGCATGTATATGTGTATGACGGCTCCAGAAAATTTTTTTTGGTGGTCACTAAGAAACTTAAATTATATAAATTTTAATATAAATTTTTTTTGAATATATCATCACAAAATATGCATGCAAATACATAAAGTTTTATAATTTCATTCTATGAGTTTTCATATTTTGAATTTGTTACATAATAGTTTCATTACCAATGCTATAAGTTACATCTCTTCTATATACATAACTAAGCAATCATTCATTCAATATTGTGTTTGTAGCATTACTCGATTAAGATGAAAATTCAACTCAAATTTAATTTTTGTTGTTGCATTATTTTTGTTGTATGCGTATCATTACAAGTTTTTCTTAATACTTCAATTTTGTTTGTGTAACTAATGTTACCCTATTAACAATTCAATGTATAAGAGATGTAAATATATTGCCTCACCCCAATGACTTCAATATTCTAATTTTTTTTTCTTTAATAATTACTACCGCACTCCAACACATGCCCCACTCAAGAGACAATTAGACAATAAATCAATTATAAACATACTAAGAGCACTCACATAGCTTAATGCAAAATAGTATAAAAGTTTTTTTTTTTTTTTACACTTAACCCTAAAATTCACCTACATTATTGTAGAGTATCCGAGGACCGAAGAGGGTCAAATAAGAAATACACATGATTCCACCTGAAGAGCATATTCGGCCCAAAGACTTCATCGATCTGAGAAGGGAAGGAGAGGAGAGATATTGTTGTATGAGTGCCCGCTTAGGGGAGGAAGCATTACAGAGAGGGGCCAAGGTAGTAGGAAGAAGTTTCCTGTAAGAGTTTACCTACTACCTCTGCATTGAATGCATAGCAACAACCTTATCAGTTGCATTAATGGGGAAATGACACCTGAACAGTAGATTCACAGTTAAGCAGCCCCTTCTACAACCTTCAGCAGAACTTTGATGGGACAAGTGTCCTAAGAAAAGCCCTGAAGTATATAGGTGGAGGGCTAGGATGCAAAGGAGAAGAGTATATAAGGGAGGGGAACTTCTTAGTTATAGGGATCTAGTTCTTTTTCTAGAGAGCATAATTAAGAAGATAAGAACTTGAATAGTGGTGAGGGACCTAAATTAGGACTTGCACAAATTCTTGTATAATAACTCATCCTTGGACTTGCCCGAGGATAGCATTAATCTTAATTACTCTTTGAATCGTTCTTTTCTATTCATATTTGGTTCTTTGGCCTCAAACCTAAACTTAATTTAACTTACACTAGAATTGTTTACCCACTCTCTATACAAATTCTATTGTTTTAGGCTTAATTTGAAGGGAATGGCCTCACTATTCTTAGTGGGTTTGAGCCATTAATTTTCGAGCACCTACAATTATATTAGCCAAATTTGTGTAAAATTAAAAAAAGTGCTACATTATTACTATTGCCATGTAAATTGATAAAGAAATAAGAAAAAAAAGATATATGAATTGGGAGAATAATAAAAAATTGATAAAAAAAATAATATTTTAAAGAAATATAGTATAAAATAAATAATCTGATATGGGGTTGTAGGGACCGGTTTCGAGCGCCCTCTACGGATTGAGAGAGTGGACCCAAGCCCAGCTATCCCTCCAATAAATTTATAGAGTATGGGCTCTAGAGCTAGGCCTTAGTGAAGAATGCAACGGCCATGCATGGTTGTTCGTGGGTTGCGCTAAGCTAAACGTGGGTCGGAATGCCTAATAAGGCTCCTCGGACGGGTTTATAGAGGTTGAAGTTGTTCTTATTTCTTTCAAGTGAGGTTACAATGGTTGAGAGAAAATACTCTGCTACAGTATTCCTTTTTCTCTGGTTTTTCGTCCGTCCCCTTCACAAGAGGGACTTTTTACATTATATACTTCTCTTTCAGTTGATCCTAGCCCTACATTTGTCGATCAGCCCGGTTTCCACTTGAGAGCCTGTCCCATCAGCCGCATTCTCATACCTTCAGTGGGTTGCAGCGCCCCAGACGGCCCTGTTCAGAGGTCCTATCCTCATTAATGCGGCCAGGGCGTTAGTTGAGGGCATTTAATGTGGAGGTGACAGTTCAGCTGGGACTTGTTCCTCCACCATGCTTCAATGTCCGGTGCTCGGTCCTTGCTATTTACTCCTTGGATGCTTAGGGAGACTCCCCTTAAAGGTATGCTGTTTGCCCACTTTCTGACCTCGGTCTCCCGAGGATGTAACCATCCTCGGCAATGCTCCTTGGGCCCTGGGCTCTAAACTTTCATCCTCGGACCTCGGACATTGGAGGCATCCTCAGCGTGGGCCTCTGGGCCTGGTTTGGAATGGGCCGGGGTTGCTGACTTATTCTGGCCCCACAATCGCCCCTCAAAATCTTGTTGTCCGCATCCTCGGGCGGAAAGGAGGATTTTGATATCCTCGGACCTGCTTCATGTCCAATCGAGTCTTGTCCCTCGTCAGCACTGGAGCCTTTTCAACTGCCCAAGGTGCGTAACGTGTCCTGCATTAAATTCGGGCGGCTTTATGCTCCCCACGTTCAACGGGCAGATGACAATCTAACGGTGGGGATGCGTCTGGCATTTATGGGCGGGAAAACTCGCGCGGCTCTTCTATCTAGGGTATAAATACCCATTTGAACCACTCCTTCCTTCTTCATTTACAATCAAGAGCTCTTGCGCCTCCATTCAAAGTCCAGCCAAATTTCCATCTCCATCTCCAGCACAAAAAGCCAGTCTGAGGACCATGCAGAGCCTTGGTCCTGCTTAATACTTAGCTTCTTGAGGTAAATAGTATTCCCACAGGCCTGAGTCCGAGGACAATACAGAGCCTTGGTCCTGCTTGACGCTTGAGTTTGGCTGTAAGTAACTAGTTTCCCCATAGGTTTGAGTCCTTGGACCATGCAAAACCTAGGTTTTGTCTAGCACCCAGATATAAGTGGTTAGCTCCCCATAGGCTTGAGTCCTTGGACCATACAAGACCTAGGTACAGTTGCTACCTTCAAGATAAGTGGCTAGCTCCCCGTAGGCTTGGGTCCTAGGACCATGAAATACCTAGGTACAGTTGCTGCCTTCAAGATAAGTGGCTAGCTCCCCATAGGCTTGGGTCCGAGGACCATACAAGACCCAGGTACAGTTGCTGCCTTCAAGATAAGTGGCTAGCTCCCCATAGGCTTAAGTCCGAGGACCAAGCAAGACCCAGGTACAATTGCTGCCTTCAAGATAAGTGGTTAGCTCCCCATAGGCTTGGGTCCTTGGACCATGCAAGACCCAGGTACAGTTGCTGCCTTCTAGATAAGTGGCTAGCTCCCCATAGGCTTGGGTCCGAGGACCACGCAAGACCCAGGTACAGTTGCTGCCTTCAAGATAAGTGGCTAGCTCCCCATAGGCTTGGGTCCTTGGACCATGCAAGACCCAGGTACAGTTGCTGCCTTCAAGATAAGTGGCTAGCTCCCCATAGGCTTGGGTCCGAGGATCATGCAAGACCTAGGTACAGTTGTTGCCTTCAAGATAAGTGGCTAGCTCCCCATAGGCTTGAGTCCTTGGACCATGCAAGACCTAGGTACAGTTGCTGCCTTCAAGATAAGTGGCTAGCTCCCCATAGGCTTAGGTCCGAGGACCATGCAAGACCCAGGTACAGTTGCTGCCTTCAAGATAAGTGGCTAGCTCCCCATAGGCTTGAGTCCTTGGACCATGCAAGACCCAGGTACAGTTGCTGCCTTCAAGATAAGTGGCTAGCTCCCCATAGGCTTGGGTCCGAGGACCATGCAAGACCCAGGTACAGTTGCTGCCTTCAAGATAAGTGGCTAGCTCCCTATAGGCTTGAGTCCTTGGACCATGCAAGACCTAGGTACAGTTGCTGCCTTCAAGATAAGTGGCTAGCTCCCCATAGGCTTGGGTCCGAGGACCATGCAAGACCCAGGTACAGTTGCTGCCTTCAAGATAAGTGGCTAGCTCCCCATAGGCTTGAGTCCTTGGACCATGCAAGACCTAGGTACAGTTGCTGCCTTCAAGATAAGTGGCTAGCTCCCCATAGGCTTGAGTCCGAGGACCATGCAAGACCTAGGTACAGTTGCTGCCTTCAAGATAAGTGGCTAGCTCCCCATAGGCTTGGGTCCGAGGACCATGCAAGACCCAGGTACAGTTGCTGCCTTCAAGATAAGTGGCTAGCTCCCCATAGGCTTGGGTCCGAGGACCGCGCAAGACCCAGGTACAGTTGCTGCCTTCAATTGGCTGTAAGTGACTAGTTTCCCCATAGGCTTGAGTCCTTGGACCATGCAAGGCCTAGGTTCTGTCTAGCACCCAGATATAAGTGGCGTTGGGACGCGAGACGTGTGATAATGACAGGCAGAACATCTGAATCAAAAAGGACTTCTTTATTAATAGTAATACCTTTTCAGGTTATTTACATTCCAGGGACGAGGTACAGGTTTATCATCTAAATCTTCTAAATAGTATGCTCCTATCCCTGCCACGGAGGTGATTCGGTAGGGGTCTTCCCAGTTGGGTCCGAGCTTTCCCCAAGAAGGGTTCTTGGCAGCTCCTACGACTTTTCTCAGCACCAGGTCTCCCAGTGCTAGTGGTCTGAGCCTTACATTGGTGTCATATCCCTGCTTGAGCTTTTGCTGGTAGTGGGCCAGCTGGATCATTGCTTGCTCTCTTCGTTCGTCTACCATGTCCAGGCTCCGCCCCAGCAGTTCATCATTGCTATCTGGGGTGAAGGAGCTCGTCCTTAGTGTCGGGAAGTTGGTTTCCAGGGGAATCACTGCCTCCGCACCATAAGTCATGGCAAAAGGTGTTTCCCCCGTTGAGCGCCGGGGCGTAGTCCGGTACGTCCAGAGGACGTGGGGCAGTTCTTCTACCCATCTCCCTTTGGCATCATCCAGTCTCTTCTTAAGCCCGTTGACGATGACCTTGTTGACAGCCTCGGCCTGTCCGTTCCCCTGAGGGTAGGCTGGCGTTGAGTATCTGTTTATGATCCCAAGTTCGCAACAGTACCTCCTGAAGGCTTTGCTATCGAACTGGAGCCCATTATCCAAGATGAGGGTATGAGGGACCCCGAACCGTGTAACTATGTTCCTCCAAAGGAACTTCTTCACGTCTACATCCCTGATGTTGGCTAGAGGTTCGGCCTCGACCCACTTGGTGAAGTAGTCCGTGGCCACCAACAGATACCTCTTGTTCCCTGGTGCCTTGGGGAAAGGTCCCACAATGTCCAAGCCCTATTGGGCGAATGGCCATGGACTGGATAATGGATTGAGGACCCCTCCCGGCCGATGGATGTTTGGGGCGAACCTTTGGCATTGGTCACACTTCTTGACATACTCCAGGGCCTCTTGCTGCATTCCCGGCCACCAGTATCCTTGAGTGATGGCTCGGTGAGCCAGGGATCTCCCCCCTGTATGGTTCCCACAAATTCCTTCGTGCAGCTCTTCGAGCAAGGATTCTGACGTTTCGGGGTGGACACATAGAAGGTATGGCCCAGAGTAAGACCGTCTGTATAGCTTATGATCCTCGGACAACCAGAACCGAGGAGCTTTCCTTCGTATCTTTTCTGCCTCTGACCTCTCCTCAGGCAGGACGTCATCTTTGAGGAATCTGACTATAGGGTCCATCCAGCTGGGACCCATCACAACTTGATGGACGGGGATTACTCCCTTTGGCACTTCACCTGCCCTTTCCTGGTGCTCCACAAGTATGATCCGAGGCAGAGCCCCTGCCGAGGAGGTTGCGAGTGTGGCAAGTGAGTCGGCATGACTGTTCCCACTCCTAAGAATATGAGACAGGCTGAAGGGGCGAAACTCTGACTGCAAGTGCTTGACTTGGCTAAGGTATTCCTGCATTCTCGAATCCCTGACTTCCATCTCCCCTTTTACTTGTCCTACCACCAATCTGGAGTCTGAGAACATCTCTATTGACCTTCCTCCCATCTTTTGTACCATGATCATCCCTTGCAGTAATGCCTCATACTCGGCCTCATTGTTTGTGGCCGTGAATCCGAGCCTCAGGGATTTCTCAATGACATGATCTTCAGGGGAGACCAGGACCAGCCCCACTCCGGACCCCTTTTGGTTTTCCGCGCCATCCACGTATACTTTCCAACATGGTGACTGTGGGATGGAGATTGCCCCAACTGACTTCTTATCCTCGGCTGCCAGTTCTACGACTGGTTCGGCGAACTCGGCCGTCAAATCTGCCAGAACCTGGCCTTTTATGGAAGTCCGGGGCATGTACTTGACGTCAAAAGCCCCCAGAATTGTGTTCCATTTCGCGATTCTACCTGTGTAATCAGCGGCCCGGAGTACAGACTTCAAGGGCAATTGGGTTAGGACAACCACCGTGTGAGCTTGGAAGTAGTGGGGGAGCTTTCTAGTGGCGTGGACCACTGCCAGTATAGCCTTCTCTAGGGGTAGGTATCTGACCTCAGCTTCATGCAGCAACTTGCTGACGTAGTAAACTGGCTTTTGAACGCCATTGTCTTCCCGTATCAGTACTAGGCTCACTGCGTGGAGCGCCACCGCCAGGTAGGCGTATAGGACCTCGTCGGGCTCAGGATTGGACATGATAGGCGGCCGGGATAGATACTCCTTGAGTTGCTGGAAAGCCACGGCACAATCCTCGGACCACTCAAATCCTTTCCATTTGTTGGTCAGGAGGTAAAAGGGCCTGCATCTGTCGGCCGACCTGGAAATGAATCGGTTCAGCGCCGCGATCATCCCAGTAAGCTTTTGGATCTCCTTGGGGTTCTGCGGAGGCTTCAAATTGTGAATGGCCTTGATCTGGTCAGGGTTGACTTCGATCCCACGATGGGTGATCATGTACCCCAAGAATTTGCCAGAGCTTACGCCGAACGAGCATTTTGAGGCATTAAGGCGGAGCTTATGCTCTCTCAGGACGCCAAATGTGCGGCCGAGGTCCTCCAAATGCTCGGACACCAGCTTGCTTTTCACCACCATATCGTCAACATAGACTTCGATGCTCTTGCCCAACATCGGCTCGAACATTCTCGTCATCATCCTCTGGTAGGTGGATCCGGCGTTTTTCAGACCAAACGGCATAACCTTGTAGTGGTAGTTCCCAATGGGTGTCACAAATGCCGTCTTCTCTCGGTCCTCCAAGGCTAGTGGGATTTGGTGATAACCCTGAAAGGCATCCAGGAAGCTCATCCGAGGATGGCCTGCAGTCGCATCTACTAGCTGGTCTATTCGTGGCATTGGGAAGGGGTCTTTTGGGCATGCTTTGTTCAGATCTGTGAAGTCTACACAAACCCTCCACTTCCCACTTTTCTTCTTGACCACCACAGTGTTGGCCAACCACGTGGGGTAAAAGATCTCCTTGATAGCCCCCGCGTGCTTAAGCTTATCGACCTCTTCCCTAATCGCATCAGCGTGCTCCTTCGACGGGCGCCGGGGTGGCTGCTGCTTGGGGATCGCAGATGGG
The DNA here is from genome assembly GCA_019022515.1 of Quercus aquifolioides. Taxonomy (NCBI): domain Eukaryota; kingdom Viridiplantae; phylum Streptophyta; class Magnoliopsida; order Fagales; family Fagaceae; genus Quercus; species Quercus aquifolioides. The sequence continues at coordinate 34,763,113 of CM032330.1, forward strand.
TTGACGTTAAGGTGGTGACAGATGAAAGATGGATCAATCCCGGGGGCATCGCAGGGGTCCCATGCGAACACGTCAAGGTTCCTCTTGAGGAACCCAAGCAACTCCTCCTTCTCCTGTGGAGGCAGCTGGGTCCTGACCTGGAAGAACTTCTCCGGATCATCGTCAATTACCACCTTCTCCAGGTTTTCGCATTTAGCATCCTCGGCAGGTGCATCCGTAGGCGCCACCTGGGTCTTTGATTGCTATGAATCTTCCTCGGCTGGGGCCGAGGACTGTGCATCAATCCGATAAGATATGGCAGCCACCGTGCACTGCCTAACTGTGGATTGGCAACCTCGGATCTCCAGAACCTGGTCCCCTGACGTGAATTTCACCTTCTGGTGCAAGGTGGAGGTTACGCCATCCAAGGCGTGTAGCCAGGGCCTCCCTACGATGGCTGTGTAGGGGGAGTATGTGTCCACCACTATGAAGTTCGCCTCCACCACCACCGGGCCTGTCTGTACGGGCAGTCTGATCATGCCCTTTGGGATGACAAGCTTCCCGTCGAAGCTCATTAGGGGGGAGCTATAGGGTGTGAGGTCTTCCTGTTTTAGCCCCAGCCCCTTGTAGAGGTCTGGACATATGACCTCGGCTGCGCTGCCACCGTCCACCATCACCCTTTTCACGTCGTAACCCCCGATCCTGAGGGTGACGATTAGGGCGTCCTCATGTGGTTGGATGGTCCCAATCTTGTCCTCCTCCGAGAAACTCAGGGCTGGGGGAGGATTCCTCCTGGACCTCTTTGGCCCCGTCCGAGGGTCCTCGGCGAGCAGTTGGGCCACAGACAACACTCGCAAAGGGGGTGTGCCTGTTCTTCCTGGCGCGGCCAGGATTATGTTGATCGTTCCGGCGGGCTACCCCATGGCGGTGTCCCTTCGAGGCTCGTGGTATGCTCGGCTCCGCTGGTCGCTGGAATGGTGCAGAAGGTGCTTCAGCCTTCCCTCCTGGGCTAGTTGGTCCAGGTGGTCCCAGAGGTTCCTGCAATCCTCCGTGGCATGTCCGTGGTCCTGGTGGTATTGGCAGTAACGATCCTGGTTGCACCTACCAGGCTCCCCCATCATCTTAGCCGGCCATCTGAAGTATGGCTCGTTCTTTATCTTTTCTAGAACCTTGTGCACGGGTTCTTAGAATACTGCGCCGACAGTTTGGGCATTGGTCGCCCCGGATTGCCCATCGAAGTCCCTCCTCGGACAGGCGTTGTTGTACCTATCCGACCTGAAATCCCTCCTCTCCTGAGGGATAACCTTCTCCTTGCCCTTGCCTTGCTGCATATCTTCCTCCACCCGCTTGTAGGTGTCGATCCGATCCATCAGCTGCCGCACGCTGGTGACGGGCGTTCCGGTCAGGGACTTCCTCAGGTCGTGCCCCATTGGTAGCCCGTTCTGGAATGTACTAATGGCGACGGCATCATATTTTCCGTCCAGCTCGTTATAGACCTCCCAGTACTTGTCCGAATAAGCCTTGAGGGTCTCCCCGTCACGCATAGATAGGGACAGCAATGCACTCATGGGCCGAGGAGGCCTGCTGTTCGTGACAAAGCGGGATCCAAAGGCCTGGGTCAGCTGTCTGCATGAGTCTATGGAGTTCGTCCTTAGACCGTTGAACCACCTCATCGCCACAGGTCCCAAGCTGGATGGGAAGACTTTACACATCAACGCCTCATTCTTGGAATGGACAGCCATCCTCTGGTTGAACTGGCTCACGTGCTCCACAGGGTCCGTCTTGCTGTTGTAAGCAATGAAGGTTGGCTGCTGGAACCGCCGAGGAAGTTCTGCCTCTTCTATACGACGCGTAAAGGGCGACCTGGAGAGCTGATCCAGCGCCTTGCTCATGGCGTCGCCTCCTAAGCCCCTAGGGGTTGGGTTGGCACGCCTACGCCTCTGGTAGCGCTCCTCCTTGTGGGAGAAAGTCTCGCTGGGGGGCGTTCTTGACCTCTGCCTGTACTCAACATCGCTCTCGTCGTCGGAGGGCAAGTCAGGGCTGAGTTCGGACTGTCTCCGCTGCGCACGGCGTAGCTTCCTCTTCAGATTGTCTATCTCGCACTGCATGGCCACCTTATCATCCTTTCTCTGGGAGGCGTGGCTATGGGCCTCTTTTGACCGCGTGGCCTGGCCATCGTCGCGCTTCTGGGGAACGTGCCCGTCCCCCTGGCTCTCGCTCGCCGTTGAAGTACGCACGCTTCCTTCTCGAAAACGTCTGTTGTCGTTCTGACCACCCCCGGGGTCGCCATAGTGACCCTGAGGCCGTGACTTCGCCGGTTCTGGTCGATTGGGAGTTCGTTGGTGAGGGCCTGATCCTACCATGTTCGACTGTTGTCCTTACTAACGCACAAGCTCTCCCCACAGACGGCGCCAATTGTAGGGACCGGTTTCGAGCGCTCTCTACAGATCGAGAGAGTGGACCCAAGCCCAGCTAACCCTCCAATAAATTTATAGAGTATGGGCTCAAGAGCTAGGCCCTAGTAAAGAATGCAACGGTCATGCATGGTTGTTCGTGGATTGTGCTAAGCTAAACGTTGGTCGGAATGCCTAATAGGGCTCCTCGGACGGATTTATAGAGGTTCAAGTTGTTCTTATTTCTTTCAAGTGAGGTTACAATGGTTGAGAGAAAATACTCTGCTACAGTATTCCTTTTTCTCTGGTTTTCCGTCCGTCCCCTTCACAAGAGGGACTTTTTACATTATATACTTCTCTTTCAGTTGATCCTAGCCCTACATTTGTCGATCAACCCGGTTTCCACTTGAGAGCCTGTCCCATCAGCCGCATTCCCATACCTTCAGTGGGTTGCAGCGCCCCAGACGGCCCTGTTCAGAGGTCCTATCCTCATTAATGCGGCCAGGGCGTTAGTTGAGGGCATTTAATGTGGAGGTGACAGTTCAGCTGGGACTTGTTCCTCCACCATGCTTCAATGTCCGGTGCTTGGTCCTTGCTATTTGCTCCTTGGATGCTTAGGGAGACTCCCCTTAAAGGTATGCTGTTTGCCCACTTTCTGACCTCGGTCTCCCGAGGATGTAACCATCCTCGGCAATGCTCCTTGGGCCCTGGGCTCTAAACTTTCATCCTCGGACCTCGGACATTGGGGGCGTCCTCGGCGTGGGCCTCTGGGCCTGGTTTGGAATGGGCCGGGGTTACTGACTTATTCTGGCCCCACAGGGGTGTTTTGAAAAATAAATGTGTAATATAAAAAAGATATGTTCTTATGCTAAAATAGACAAAAAATTTACACAAGTTGATGCGAATATCATAATAGTTCAACAAGTAATATAACATATAATTTAAAATTTAAGCTTTAAAGCCTTCTACACGATGTCCAAGGTCTAGTAGAAAGAGTAAATTCAGTAACTTGTTTCGTCACTTTATTCTAATAGGGGTCTACCATCTATTGAAATTTCAAACTCTAATAACTTCATTCACGTGGGGGAAGGGCCGAACAATAGCAAGGGAGAAAAATAAAACAGAGAAGAAAGAACTGAAAAATACAAAGCACAGGAACTGAGCAAGAAGACGCTGATGAAGGACCGAAGAAAAAGCCGACCAAATATTCATCTAAAGGTTTTTCTCAGGGTGGTCAATTTTTTTTTTTCAGGGTGGTCACTTTTTTTCTTTGAGGTATACAAATTATAAAATTTTAAACATATTAGTGTCTATTTCTATTTGAAAATAATTTATTTAGCTAAAACTGAAAAAATTTTGCTGAAAATATTGTAAATAAAACTGCCGCATATTGTATATATTTGATTTAGAAATGACAGTTTCATCAAACTAGAAGAAATTAGCTACGATTTGGCTGAATCTCTTTTTTCAAGACAACTATGGATCCTTAAAAAAAGATTGAATATAGGGTTCGTTTGGATAACACTTATTGTTGCTGAAAGTTGATAAAAATTGATTGTTGCTGAAAACACTGTAGCAAAATAATTTTTAAATGTGTGAATAGTATTGTGGGACCCACTTTTAATATTAAACAGTGCGTGAACAGTGCATAAACAGTATACGCCCAGTATATGCACAGTAAATTTTGTCCCCCTCCCAGTCAACAAGTGCGGCCAAAAAAAAAAAAAAAAAAAAAAAAAGAGAGTAAAACGCAACTTACCTTTGAGCAACAAAACCTGCTATCCAAACGCAGTCATAAGGTAATTCAAGGTTTGCACGCGATTTGCTAATATACTTACATGTAATTATAATTACAGGGTACGAAAACGTACCCTATGTTATTCTTCATTCTATTAAACTATCAAGCACGTGCAAGTGGTAGGAATGGGTGGCATGTGAAATGTGATTTCATGGTATACTATTGAAATCCCTTCTTTTAGAATAATAAGGATGACAAGTGATTTTTTTTTTCTTTTTCAATAGAATTCTTAAATTAGTGCGCATTTGGTTTAGCTTTTTCTTAGAATTTATTTAGTTTATCTCTGTCTAATATTTTTAAAGTCTCACTTCTTTGTTTGACACAATTGTACTTTTTTTTTCCCCCATTTTTAATAAATAAGCAAATTAATATATAAGAGCATTCATAATGGTGAAGGTAAAATTTTTAGCTTTTAGCATTTCAAAAACCCACTTTACCTATTTTAACGCACTACTTCATAACTCGCTCTACATCAATTTTTTTTTTCTTACATCTAAGCCAAACACTGTTCATTTATTTATTAATTTCTTTTTCACTTCCTCTTCGCCACGAAAACCCAACAAACTCACCCATACAATCGATCACAAAAACCCAGCGCCATCAGTCATCACCACCACTACCACTAGGCACAAAATGACATTAAACCCAGCAACCCACAATTGGCCGCAAAACCCATCACCACCCCACCCACAACCAACCACAAAACTCATTGCCACCACACTCACAACTGGCCACAACACCCATCACAACCACACCCACAACCGACCACAAAACCCTCACAACCACACTCACAACCAGCCACAAAACTCATCACCCCCACACCTATAACTGGCCACAAAACCTATCACCACCACAATAGAGAGAGCAAAGAGAGAAAAAAAAAAAGATTTGAGGCTTTGGAGAAGAAGAGAGGAGGAGAAGAGAGAAAAAACAAATAAAAGAAAGAGAGAGAAACAATTGGAGCTGAAAAGAGAAAGAAATAGAAGAAAAAGAGGGAATTGGAAATTTTTTTTTTTTTAACTTTGTAACTACAGTAAGCTGTCATTTTTGGTAGTTTACTGTAACTTGAGTGCTAAAAATTTTAAATTTAGTGCCATCAATGTAGCATGCATTTTGTTGTTTGTGCTGTTAAAAATAGCTTTTTAGTGATTTAAGAGCATCACTGTGAATGCTCTAAGTCAATCTAGAAGCACTTCTCTTACTTTTTTATGTTAACATGCATTTTTAATTAATTTAAAATACATAGTTTTATTGATTTTTCGAATTCATGATGTAATTTATGAATTATTATGCAATACTACTCTCACATGCATGTATGATCCATACATTTGGACCTAGAGGTGTCTAGACCCGATCGGAGACCGACAATCCAATGAATCCGCACGACGCCGATCCATAGCCCGCCCGATTCAAAGCTCCGATCTGTTAGCCATAGGTCTCTACCACCAAGAACCAACACCGGCAAGCCAAGTGGCTAGTTTCCTTCTTCAAAACATGAGCCACCTAACCTGAGCAATGATATAGGAACTCCGACCAAATTCAAGAAGATCAAGATCAAATCAGGCGAGATCTTGACCATATCTGGTAAGTTCTTGACCAGATCCAAAGAGATCTAGCTAGATTCGACAAGATCCAGCCAAATCCGCTCTAATTTTAGCGACTTTTTGCAGAATCTAGTGACCTCCAGCAGAATTTTGTGACCACCACCACTAATTGAACCAACTGACATTCATCTAAGCCCAAAACTAACTTGACCCGTTGATGTTGACAATCGGTTGCGGGTCTCTCCGCCTTTGTTAGGATTATTGTATTGTTACTAGCTATTACTATTCCTGTTACTAGCTATTGTTATTGTTATTGTTATTAGCAATTGTTGAATGCAATTTACAAGTTAAAGGAGTTAGTTAGTACAATTGTTGGTTAGTTGGTTATTGCCAGGTATATAGGAATTGGTTACAAGGGTTAGTTAGGTTGGGACATCTTTAATATAGAGGCAGTAGCCATTGTATAAGGAACACAGGCAATGAGAATACTCTCTCTCTCTCTCTCTCTCTCTTCTTAGGAGGTCCCATCTATCCTCTAATTCAGTTACAAACTCAAGGTTTTGTTCAAAATTGAACCAACACAGCCCAATGTGAGTAGGTCGGGTCCAAGTTGAGTCCAAAACTGACCCGACCTGACCCGACCCATGAAAATACCTATTTGGACCTAATATTCATGAATAAGTAATGTTGCAAGTACTCATTAGTCGATACAGAAAGTAACCTTGAACATGGACCAAAGATCCAAAGCAAAAATGCTAGAGTTCGATGTGATAATAAGTCATTAAACTACGAAGAAGAAAAAGTATAACCTTGTAAATAATGCATAGCTAAAAATTCTAAGATGCCTTCTAATTTTTTACCATTGAAAGTGTTGATAACTGACCAAATTCCAGCAGATTCAAGGAAACAAAAGAAAAGAATAGTAAATTGAGCTTATGTTTTGTTTTCTAGAAAAGTGGGAATCTTCAATCAATGGATGGAAACTAGTGTTGTTTGAACCTATTAATATTATATTGTTGACATCATTTACCAATTGGCCTATTAGCTCAGCTGGTTAGAGCGTCGTGCTAATAACGCGAAGGTCGCAGGTTCGAGACCTGCATGGGCCACTTTTGATGATTTTTCTAATTTTTTCTATACCCGTCAGAACTGGGCCACTTTTATTTTTTTCTAACGAGAACTACTCGCAAGCCCAATATTATGACTCCTAATTTTTTCCCCACATATGGGGCCCAAAAGACTCTAAACAAAGTATAAGGCCCAGAGATTGGGGCTTAAACTTTTTTCCATTTATTAACAAGGCTCATGAAAGAATTGGCTTTTTTATTTTTAGAGAAAATGGGTAATTTTTTTTAAATAGAAAATGGGTAATCAAATTATGCATCAAAGGCTTAAAGTGCATACTGCATTGGTTAGAAAATGAACAGTAAGTGGAAAGAAAATATTATTTTTTAATTTGTTAACAAGGCTTATCAAAGAACTGACTTTTTAAAATTTTTTATTTATAGGAAAAATGGGTAATTGTTTTTCTGAATAGAGAATGGGTAATTAAATTATGCATCAAAGGCTTAAAGTGCATCAAGGCCGGCCTTAGGCCTAGGCCATTTAAGCCATGGCCCGAGGCACCTAACGTAGAAAGGCCCCCAAATTAATATGGGGGCAGTAAGGTTTTTTATTTTTTTATTTTTTTTAATTAAAAAAAGAGTGACTTACTTGTACATTTAAAAAAAAAAAAAATTTATCTCATAGGTTTTATAAATTGATATGTCACCTATCATAATAAGTAATTTAATACTCATTTATTTTTTTTCCTTCTCAAAAAAAAAAAAAAAAAATTTGTAAGTTTTTTATAATAAAATTTGTAGTAACTTTAGCATTTTTTCCATACACAAAAAAATTATGAATTAATAGAAATACAACACAATCACCACTGGAAAAAATTATATTTACCTTGGCCTCCCTAGAAAAAATTCCTTAAGAACTTTGTTATATTTACCTTGGTCGCCTGGAAAAAAATTATATTTACCTTCGCCCCCCTGAAAAAAATTCACTTAAGAACTTTATTATATTTACCTTGGCCCCCTTGAAAAAAATTCCAAGCTTCGCCACTGATTGGTGCCACTCAAACAATATAATAAATGAATGTTTTGAATAACTTTTTTTTATTGGTGATACATCAGTTTGTAAAACCTACATAGTAAGTATCACTAGCTCACTCAAGGTGAATCGGTATTATTAATTAGTAAGAATTAATAATAGATTTGAAATAAAAAATTTATAATATAAAAATAAACTAAATATTATTTAGTGATATTTAGATATAAAAAGGCCCCTTTAAAATTTTCGTCTTAGGTCTTAAACTATCTTGAGTTGGCCCTGAAGTGCATAATGCATTGTTTAGAAATGAACTATAAGTGGAAGAAAATATAGTTATTAAATTTGGATTGGACATCAACCCAGTCTAAGAGTCAGGCCATTGGATCATTGGTTTAATCAATGAGTTACTAGTCAAATTGCATAGTTATATGAAAAGGTAAAAAGTAAAAACTTATATAAATAGGTTTAAGAAATCATAAAATAAATGTGGGTTTTAGTTAGCTCAACTAGTAAAGTCTCTCATGGTTGTATAAGAGATCTGGGGTTTAATCCCTCCTACACCAAAAAATGATTGGTGTCTTAGTCTGATGATAATGAGCTATCATCAGGAGCGGACGCCATAGATTGAAACTCTCTAAAAAAAAAAGAAATCATAAAAGAAATATAAAAATTAATAAAAATAGATGTGCCTAATTATTAATAAAAATTAAGTCTATAAAACAAGTCAACTAATATAATTAAAACTCTAGGTCTCACTACTACTAACATCACTAAAAATATATAAAATTAAAGGATGTCATATTGTAGTAAAATCTTATTGCATTATATTTCTTAAAATTCTAGGAATAAAGGTATATCTTACCATTCAAAGTCACATTCTATGCATATTTCATATCTCATTAGTTGCTCTAATCCCATAGATTACGATTTGAGCTAAAACTTGAAACTCTATCTTTTATTGAAAAGATACACATTAGCATCATTATAAAATTTCTTGTTTTAATTATGGTTTAAATTCAAAAAAAGTTTCTCAAAAAAACAAAAACAAAAAAGGGTATTGCAATGAACCCATAAAAGGTAATTTTATTAAAAAAATTCAAAATAGAATGGGTCACAAAAATCCATTCAGGTTACAAGAAAACTGTTAGGTCTTATTGGGTTTTATTGATTCAATTGTATAAGTGGTCCAATTAAACAATTGGACCGACTTAGGCATTAGGTTACTAGGTTATTTGTCCAACTGGGCAGGCCGGTCAATTTAATAACTAATACTTAAAATTGGTGTTTTGCTGCAGTTTTTGAAAATTATTTTGTTAAAAAGCCTCTATCATAACTTTTTTTTTGGAGGAGTCTCTTCTATAACTTAATTTAGTTATGTAATCTCTTTTTAGAACTAAACTTTTTCGAAAATAAGTTCAAAGTATAACTCAATTTTGCCAAGTTCAATGCAATTTTGTGATGTGTGGCAAATGTGAAACTTGATTTTCTCAAACTTGAGTTCAACGCTTCCACTAAATTGCATAGAACTCATCTTTGACACAATTGAGTTCTACTTTTATTTATTTATTTTTATTTATGGGAAATTGAGTTCTACTTTGAATTTGAATTTGATTTTGAGATAATCAAGTTCTAAAAAAAAGAAGAAGTTACATAACTATAGTGTTTGTAATAAATATGTGGACTATCAATTTTTTTTTTTTTTTAGAATATTAAAATTAGTACTAGATCTTTTGGTTCACAACAAAAAGATCTACTTGTTTTTCACAAAAAAAAAAAAAAAAAAAGGAAAAAGATCTACTTGTAGTTGTAGAGTATAATCATAGGACGCCAACAACCACTCTCCCTCCCCTTCTCTGAGCGTGAAAACTGGGGACTTTCTCTGTTCAGTAAATATCATCACGAGACACAGACAGGCACATCTCCCATGGCCCAACTCCCAAATGCAACCTGAAAACTCAAATCACCTTGCCCCAAACTTTTCTTCTCTCCCACAATCAATCTAGCTAATCAGAAAAATATCCAGAATGCTTTCACAGTAGACTTATTAGACTCATATATCATATGTATGGCTTCACCATCACAAGCGTGTAAATGGTCACCAACCACAACCACCATTAAGCCCTCTTCTTCTTCTTCTTCTCCTTCTCTATTCAGCCCATCCATTTTCTTTTCCTTCCACACCACTCCCCCAAAACGACCTCGTATCTTTTCTCTGCACCATTCTTCTTCTTCTTCTTCGAAGCCCAAACAGAGACTAACAAAGTCATTGGATTCGGATGATTCGACCTCGCAACCAAACACATTATCAGCTAACTCAAATTCTCGATCCGAAACGAGACCGCCTCTAAGTTTCAAGTCCTTGTCTGGAAAGCGATCTCTCTGGCGAAGGATATTTTTCGCTTCCAAGAAACTCAGAAGCATCATTCTGCTCAATGTTATCACTCTTGTCTACGGTAATTTCGCTCCCTTCTTCTCTGTTTGGTTCCTGAGAAAATGAAAATAGTTTATTTTCTTAAATTTTTTTAATTCTTTTATGATATGGAACTTAAAATTAATCCTTTTTGTTTTAGTACTTGTAGTTGTGAATTTCATATTGTATGGCTTGCTTTCATTTGCAATAATTATTTATTTATTTTATTGGATTCAAAGAGAAAAATGTAACTCTATGATATATAGGTTGGAAATTTTGAGAGAATTTCAGTGAGATTGTGGTGGTGCTAAGTATTAAGATTGCACTATCTGGCAGTGGTAGGTATTAAAAAAAGATAACCCTTTTGGTATATGATATAATAATTGTACATGATGGGTGTCTTGGTGATTTGGCTTTGTAGATTTCTTTAAGTTGATTCTCCTTAGAGAAAGAAAAACATGTTTTGATCCATTTATAATTAGTTAGGCAAAGTGAAAGATTATTTGGTTGTGAAAATGACGTGAATCGTGTTGTACATTGGTGCTCCATCTCCCCTATTTAAATATATGATGAACCTCATGAGAGCATTACATGTAAAAAAAAAAAAAACTGTGATCAGTGCATGAGATTCAGTTTATGTTTAAGTATACTAAAATGTGTATGCGTTTAGAATGTGTGCATGTGCCTGTATATATTATAATACATATATGTACATAAATGTTTTTTTTTTTTTTTTTTTGTGTTAAGTCATGTGAAAGACATTAATGGTACATTTGGATGGCAGGATTTGGGCATGTGAATTTGGATTTGGGTGATTAAAATCCAAATGCATTGTTTGGATAGTTTAAAAAATGTCATGGATTTGGATTTGACAAATCACAAATCTACAAAAAGATTTTAAACCTTGAAATACTTGAATTTGAAATAACTTCTAAACCCAAGAAATTTTAGAAATCCTTAAGACATACTTAAATAGATTTAAAATTTTATAATTTCATATCATCATAGGCATAAAACACATAATTTTAAAATTTACAGATTTGGAATCAAAATCCATTACTTTAAAATTAAAATCCAAATCCAAATTCAAATTTAAGTATCCAAGCACAACTCAAAAGAGAAATTGCTAAAGGGGTGCAACCTAGTGCACAACAAGTGTGCGAAGGAAAAGTCCTAAACAAAATAAAAATGGAAGTAAAAAAATAAAAAACTTCAAGGTTAAGGAAAACTCAAGGTATCCAGGGACTGTAGAAAGTCCTCAATGGAACAAGCATGAGAAGTTGTAGACCAATCATACAACGTGTTCAAGAATAAAAACTTCAACTTTGTAGTGTGCATCTCTTCCAGCTTTCCCGGTAAAGCAATGCACATTTCTTTCTCTACAAAGACATTACATTAAACACACAGGAACAACGTTCTAAATCTCTCCTTTGGTTCTCATACCAAAACGTCCCTTCCAACAAGATAATAATTACGACATGGAAGGCAGTGCCCCAGAAACACCAAACGAGCAAAAAGAGACCACAATTCCCAAGCCACTGCACTGAAGGAAAAGATGAGCCACACTCTCTCCTTTGTTGTGCACATAAAGTCCAGCTGCTGGTGATCAATCCCCTGAGTTGCTGATTTGGATAGAAATCTATTATGGTATATGTAATTAGAATCAATTGGAATATATGATTGAGGAGAGAGGTTTAGATAAAAGAGCACCTATATCTTAGGGCTTAATGGTGGAGCATGACATGCTCACTTTGGAGCAATCAATTGACAGCAGGTGTTGAGATAGTAGAATCTTTTATACCAACTTGTTGTGTTTTGGCCTTAGACCTATGAGGAACAATCAAACAAGGAACATGAAGATTTATGTTGTTTGGCCTTAGACCTATGTTTATGGGTGGCGTCTAAAAGAAAGTTTGCTAAGGGCTTGTTTGGATGGAGGGGGGAAGGAGGGGGAGTGAAGGGGAGTAGAGTAGAGTTGATTAAAAATAGGCTAATTTTGGACTAAATCTACTCTACTCTACTCTACTCTACTCCCCCTCCCTCCTCCTCAATCCAAACGGACCATAAGAGAATAGGGAATCACAATAGTAGCACAAAGGACTCTCACACAGCCAAAGTTATTTGGAATTGTTGCTGTGGCAAATGCCTAAAGCAATATGGAGCAGTCCAAATACAAGTCAATATTGGTTAAGTGTAAACCAACATAACTCAGGAGACTAATCCTATGTGAGCAAATTGGAGTGCTACACTTATGCAACTCCTCCTAATTGAAGCGACTTTATAACAGCAGGTGTTGGTGTTGGCAGGGAAAAACCAGTAAATTCTGCAGATGTTATATTTATTTTCTCATTTTTAAGATTATTTGCTCATTTATATTGTATTGAGAGTTATTAGTTTTTTGAGGAACCACCAAACCAGGGGTTTACCTCTAACTATGTGACTTATATTTGGAGTCACACTGTTTCTTTCTCTTGGAATTTATTGCTACAAAAGTTCTCTTAAGTTTATGCAACCTCTTGTGGATTACAACAAATATTCTTATGGCTTTGCTGACTTTGAGAACAGACAGTTGAGGAGATATGGAAATAGGTGGAAGAGAAACTACATCTTAGAGCGTTGATCATGAGAATATTGCGGAACACAAATAGCAGTTCCTCTTCCTATCCCTCATGTGGGTATGCTTGAGTGTAGGGCATAATAACATTGCTTTCTCCAATGACTCTTCTCTAATTGTGGAATTTCTATCAGCTTTTTAGTCATTTAAAAGCAATGAATCTCTGAATTTTCTGTCTTAGAAATAAAGACTAGCTTATGTAGAATTCACTAGTTAACAGCTATGATATGGGCAAGAGTAGTACTAGGATGGAAAAAGTCACCTTTTTAAACTTATTTTCCCCCATTTTTTGGACTGTATTTACATGAGCAGCTTTAACTGCTTTGCGTAATAGTTATAATTTTTACCTATGATAAAGGCAGATAAGTGAATTAGTAGTTAATATGTTAACAACTAAAACACCCCTCCGTGTGTGTGTTTGTACGCGCATGCATGCACATACTTGTTGAGTACAGAATCTTTTTCGTAAAAAACAATTACCATTCTTCATTTTCTATATGGGATAATAACACTTGAATTTTCATCCATTCCCTTTGCATTAGTAGTGACTCATTTGTTACTTCTAAATTGACAGTTCATGGGTTGCTGTATTAATATTTTTGTTCTTTTATGTTGTAGCTAGTAACATTCCGGTTGTGAAAGAGGTTGAAGCGATTATGGACCCAGCAACCTTCACTGTTGTGCGCTTTGCAATGTCTGCCATTCCATTCATCCCATTTGTATGGCAAGCACGAGGTGATGTTCATACCCGTAATGCAGGGATAGAGTTGGGTTTCTGGGTCAGTTTGGGATACCTTATGCAGGCCCTTGGGTTGCTAACATCTGATGCTGGGCGTGCATCATTTATATCCATGTTCACTGTTAGTTTCTTAGCTGATCCACTTTTATGTTCAGAAAAAATTGTTGTTATGCGAGAATTCCTGAAACTACAATTTTGGTATAATTTTTGGGTCAATTTTTATCAGGTTATTGTGGTTCCCTTGCTTGATGGTATGTTAGGAGCAGAAGTTCCCTCACTTACCTGGTTTGGAGCTGTCGTGTCTATTTTAGGAGTTGCAATGCTGGAATCCAGTGGATCACCCCCATGTGTAGGTGTTCTCTCTTTTCTCACTTTTCTTTGCTATTATGTTGTATACTTCCCATGAATGAGAACAGTTCTTTGATGAATTTTTCACTACCTATAAAAATAAGTGTAGGTGTTCTCCCTCGGTTATCAATTGTTTTTCTTTTTATACTGTGACTGTAATACATTTGATGATAAAGGCATGTGAGAAAATAATCTTCATAATTTACGTGTCACAGCAAATAGTTGGTTAAAGTTTACTGTTTACATCTATTCTCTCCTTAAACTATTTCAGGTTGGAGATCTTTTGAACTTCTTAAGTGCAGTGTTTTTCGGTGTCCATATGCTAAGGACTGAACATGTATCAAGAAGCACAAAGAGAGAGAACTTTTTACCTCTTCTTGGATATGAGGTTAGCCTATTGTTCCATTTCCATGTATATAATGGGAACAAAAAAGAGGCCTTTGAGTCTTATTGCATGGTTTGATCAGTTGTAATATGTTCCATTCAGGTATGTGTTGTTGCTCTATCATCAATCCTATGGTATTTTATAGGAGGTTGCTTTGGTGGCACGCAAGAGTTCAGGCCATCATTGTGGACATGGACAATGCTTTGGAATTGGATGGTTACATTTCCATGGATACCTGCGCTTTACACAGGCATATTTTCAACTGGGTTATGTTTATGGATAGAGGTATACTTCTTTGTTTCTTAACTCTGACAATATGAAATATATAATGTTGAAAGGTTTTTCTTTGTACTTCTCACTCATGCTTCCCTCTTTTAAGGTGGTATCATTCAATGAATTCTACTTTATAAAGCCTTTATATTGGAATGGTGACAGCCGTCCCATTTTTATCTAGGAAATATATTTGTTTACTGATGGGCATATCAAAAATTTAAACCATTCAACACATGTTCATTTGGCCATTTTCCATTTTCTTGTACTGACCAAAGAATCTACTATCTTTTGGCTCATCAATAGCTGGTATTTTCTTCAAGAATATGTGAATTAATTTGTTAATTTTATCCTCAATCCGTTCATTCAGATGCTTGCTCTTGAAGCTGTCTCTTCAAGTTTTCCTTCAATCAGTCACTCAATAGGCCAAAAGAACCTATCTGATTTCTCTTTCCAATTTAATTTTGAGAAATTCTTTTTATTATCCCCTTTTGGGAATAAAAAACTTTTAAATGCATCCCTCTAGACCATTTATTAGGCTCTAATTATCGGTGATGACCTCAATTTCCTTCCTGATTGTTTCTCTTGACTATCGATCAATCATATTTCTTTGCAATTTCCCCTTTTTAATAGTTGTGTTTATATATCATGCCAAGTCAAATCCTCAATTCTTGTTGTTAGTAACATTGGCTGTATAACTACTGGAGCGTGATTGTTAAAAATTATCTTTCAGTAATGAAATAGTTTCAATCATTTTGAATATTGGAGAGGTTGTTCCATTTTTATGAATCTGAGGTTGATATGATATTAAAGACCATGATGCCATGAATTGGAAGAGAAGTGGACATATTGGTTCCTTTATCCCCTTAGCTCGTTATTTTCACTGAATTGAGAAATTCATATACAATCTCCAAAAGGATGAGCAAGAGAATTTAAACATTTGAGCTGAAAAGAGCGCATACTGTACAATTGTTCACACTTTTAGTTTTAACTGAATTAAGAAATTTATATATAATATAAAAAAAACACAAGAACAAGATAATTTAACCTTC
The DNA here is from genome assembly GCA_019022515.1 of Quercus aquifolioides. Taxonomy (NCBI): domain Eukaryota; kingdom Viridiplantae; phylum Streptophyta; class Magnoliopsida; order Fagales; family Fagaceae; genus Quercus; species Quercus aquifolioides. The sequence continues at coordinate 34,778,742 of CM032330.1, forward strand.
TGAAAATTTCAACTTTCAAGTGTGGAATTGGAAGTTCTTGGATTTCACATGTTAACTGCAAAAGAACCGGAACTAAAGAAAGTTTTTAGTGTTCTTATTCTGCAATATGTTGTCTTTTAACAATGGTTTCATTGTAAAATTTAATTAATTGTACAGATGGCTGCAATGCGTGACGTATCAGCCACAGAAACTGCAATAATTTATGGGTTGGAGCCGGTCTGGGGTGCTGGTTTTTCGTGGGTTCTCCTTGGTGAAAGGTGGGGTGCTGCTGGTTGGATCGGTGCTGCTCTTGTGTTAGGTAACGTCTATGTTCTGCTAATTATTAGTTATTGTGATGTATATTCTATAACTACCAAATCTGGTTTTCTGCTTTCCCCAGTGTGTGTAAAAAAAAAAAGGTATAAATTACATAAACCCCCCTATAGGTTGGGGATTGTTTCAAATTAGAACCTGGAATTTTTTAAATTGTTTAAATTTACCCCTCATAGAGCTATTCTCAGCTAAGTAATGAAAAACCAAGTAAATTGTATTTAAGATTTACCTTGCCATTAAAAGACTTGTCAAATGAATACCAAAGAAATAGAGAGACTAAAAAACGAAAACACAAAACCCATGTAACTTGAGTTTTTTCCAATCTTTTCCTTTCAGATACATAGTAATGGAATATGATTCTCTCCATTTGTTTTTAAAATTAAGGGAGTTCATGTTATGGCCAAATTATAATGTTTCACAAATATAAAATTGTACCTAATGCTATGTCATTCAAAATCAATTATCAACCCTTATTTGGTGGAACGATTTGTACTTTAGATTTATAAAAATTAAATATTTACTGTGAAATGGATAGGATGCATTTCAAAGAAAAAAAGAGGATCTTGATATTCAAAGTAGTAACAAACGTGGTACCAGTCATTGAAGCATTAACTTCCTCTTATTTGGTATGCCTTTAACGCTATATATAAATTGCACCATTAGAAGAAGTTTGTGGCTGACTGTGAGAGGCACTTTCTCTACTCTTAGTAGAGGAAGCATAAATGCATTCAACTCCTTATCCACTATGCAAGACACAAACAGGTTGTATACATGCAAAACCTAAAGGTTGTGGAAATATTTTACACATAATTCCCACCCCCCCCACCCCCCGCGCGCGCAATAATACTTGAACCCTAGTTTGAGGTACAACAATTTGGCTGTCACCATTGAAGCCAAGGTCATCCCCAAATCTTAAAAAAGGAGTAGATGTGACATTTCTCCCAAAATTTTGCATGTCTTGTTGCAACACATTTGTTGAGTGATAATTTCCACACATATTGTTTGTATCTGAAATGTATTTTACGTGTCAATGATCAAGGAGCACAACCAAAATTTTTTCAAATATTTTTTGAAGATTTTATTTTTAAATTTTGAATTTGAGCTTTAATGTTGATGGGGATTTATTGGGATGTAATTGTGGCTTGATGTAATCCCTGAAGCTTGGTCAAAAGAGGCTCTAGGAATGGTAAGAGAAAGTTAAATCTGAATCATATTTTTATTAAAGGTTTTTCTCTTAACTTAGTTTTTTTCTTGGTGATGTAGCCTAGGGTTTCAGGGAGATTCTAGGTGGTAAAACCTTGGATTTTTTCCTATTTTTCTTTCTTTTCCGTTATTTCTATTTTATACGTCTTTTCAGCATCACTTTACCTGTCTTTGTAGGTGGGAGCTTAACAGTCCAGATATTTAGTTCTTCTCCCAGAAAGGCCAGTGAAGATGATGAGAAAAGCGAGACTGGTGATCGCATGTTTGTTACTGATAAGCAAAATGGTATTTCTACCTCTCCGGTCGTGGTCAGTTCAAGCAAGGATGTTCCTGGTCTATTAAAGAAGCCTCGTCACTAGTAACTTCTTGTTTTTTTTTTCCTGGAAAATACATTCTCTAATCCTCATGAGCTCACTTGTAATTATATAATTCATAAGGTCATCAAGTTTTAATAGCTGCTGCCTGCTCGAGGCTTGAAAGCTTTCAGCCGCAGATGCATGCAAATGTAGAAATAGTCCTCTGTACATCAGCAATAGGAAAATGCACTACATTTTGATTCTTCGTCCCCACTAATCTTATGTATAGTGTAGATACTATTCTTGTAATGTCCAAAATACTCTCTTAGCATGATTTAGTTATCAAACTACAATCAATTTTGCTCTTTTGTAATTGCAACTCATGGGTCCGATGTCAAATTTGTGGTTTCATATATAGCACATCGTTGATCCGAAAATACTGTAATATTTAATTGTTTCAGGCTTTCAGCTAATTTAAACGAACAATTTGTGTTAGGTACAATACGGCAGCAATTAAAACAACACACCTGTTGGAGAATTGAACAATAAGATCCTTGTCACAGATCCGACTGATGCTCCTAACAGATTTGCTTTCAGACCTTCCACAAAAAGAAAATCATCTAACTTAGGCAGGCCATGTATGGTTATAGTCCCTTTTACACGAATTTGAGTCCTACTACTGTCACCAAAGGTTACAGATTTACTTCTCCTTTCCTTAAAGGTCCTGAACATGGACCTATCACCAGTCATATGTCTCGAATATCCACTGTCAAGATACAACAAACGTGTCTAGCATTTTTAGTGCAGTATGGACAACAAGACAATCCTTATACTCCTCCTCTATCCAAACCTTTTTAACAGGGAGAAACTTAGTTTGATCTAGTCTTAGAGGCTTAGACTTTGGGTGAATTTGACAATAACTCACTAATGAGACCAACCTGCTGGGATAAAGCTCTAACAGGACTTTCTAGACCTCTCTCTCATTAGGTTTATGATAGGTATATCTAGAAGCGTCCTTTGAGATATTGTCTGGATACGTCTAGATCTAGAATGATTAGTGAGTGTTGACATGTGGGATTGGAGATGAACCTAGCATGCTTTCTAGAGTGAGATTTGAGTTTGGATCTAGAACCACAATCTAGCTTATGTTCCCTTAGCAAAAATTATCACCCTTCCGTTTTCCAACTAAGATGATGGTGTCTTCCAATTCAGTGCTTAGTTTGTCTCTTTCTTGGAAGATTATTTACTTTGTCTAGAGATGTTTTAGATATCTTTTTTTTTGATTTAACAGCTTCACTAAATAACTTATCACTAGAATTTATGAAGTTGGCACAGTTATAAGAGTCATTATCAACCACGCTATTAAGCAAACTATCATGGCAACAAGAGACTACATTGAGTATTTTCCATGACAACGGGGTCATGGATCACATTTAAAAAAAAAAAAAAAAAAATTCAAAATAGAGTGGGCTGGATATGATACAAATTCTTAGAAAATTTAGACCATGGTTGATTAGTTTCACCAATTTTATGACAATCCAATTAGATAGCCGATTATTCTCTTGGATTCTAATTGGTTTAAACAATGCACATAACTAATCTTGTAGTAATAAATAGAGAAATAAAATAAATGAGACAGCAATATAGTTATAAAGGAAAAACCTTGGGAAAAACCCTACAGGGGTTTAACGGAAGAATTTGTTAAGGTCAATTTTGTGTTGGTATATTCGTGTCAAAAGTTTTAGATGTATTTGCAAAATTTACTTATATTCAATTTATTTATTGTAATTGTGTCGGGTGTAAAATTGGGAGATTCCAAAATTTTCTGCGCACACTATTTGAATGAGTTTAAGTTCAGACAAGCAAGTTTTAGACACACACACCAAATATATATATATATATAAAGGCTTGCCAGCCTCTCTCCAGTCATCTACTATGAGAGAATTTTTATTTTTATTTGTCTAAATAGAGAAGCTCAACCATCCCTTGCCAATCATCTCAATCGAGTAAACTTGTTGCTGGAAGCCACTGACTTAGGCTTCTTTATGGGCTCTTTGTAGCTACCTAACCTCAAAACCGTAGACATATAAATATGGTGTTGTAACCCTGATGAAGAATAGAGGAAGATGACAATAATAAATAGGAAAAAAAAAAAAAAAAAAAAAAAAAAACCTAGAGAAAGCCATTTAAAAAAAAAAAAAAAAAAGGTTGGTGTCTTCCACCTTCTCCAATTGAATATTCTTGAGAGGAGATTATCATTCAAACACCTTGTGCAACCTTGAATGTTTGTGAGTTAATGACTTGTAACTTTTGGCCAGAAGTCCTCATGAAAGATGTTATCTATAAATTTGGACATAATCAGACATTATTATCCAAATAATTCAGAATCTAACCACCACTTCGATGGCCCTCATTCTCATCAACATATTTTTCATGCTTTTCATTTTATAATCTTCAATTATTGATTTTTCTGTTCTAGACATGGGTGCACGATTTGGTGATGACTTTCAAAGAAAAAGACAATGCTTTATCAAAAGGTAGCAGAGTATATGTATGAATTACTGCTAATAGCACTATATTTTTATTAAATTCGATTATATTTAGGACAAAGTTTAGTTATAAAATTAGTCGTAACTTTAGGCTACAACATTACTCAATAAAATAAATATTATTATATATTTTGAAAATCTAACCGATGAATTACATGTTCTTTATACTCTTAATATATATGTCAAATTTTGTGTTAATCTATGATCTAGAAGTTTATATTTTATGCACAAATATAAACTACAAAAATTTTCAATTTAAACAATTTATTGATGACATAGCTATTGATCTTTAATTTTTTTTTTTAAATTTGCAAGTATGAAGGATATAAGAAAAAGATGTAATTTAATGGTAGATTTGTTAAATTTTACCTCCGATAAAAAAATATTGTGTAAGGTTGTAGCCTTAATTAGGTTACAACATATTTTGTAACTAAACTTTCTACTTATACTTAATGTTAGAAATAATTGAGGCCCAAGAGGTACAAAGTTGTCGGAGGCCCATATACTTGTAAAAGAAAGAAACAAACTAAATCTTCACACTGATTCTCAAAAAAAAAAAAAAAAACACTAAATCTTCACACAAGGTTCTTTAGTATATAAATCTTATACTCTAGTTAAATGATTAATAATAATAAGAATAATAATAATAATTGTTGAAATATGAAATTTTCAACATCAAAAAGTGGTTTAAAAATTGCCAAGCAAAATTTATCATAAAAAAGAAGAAGTTTTGGACAAGTTTATGGCGGTCAAAAATATGTCCTCTTAAAAAAAAAAAATGACAAGATGTTGAAGGGTGGGACGTGTGGTTAAATAAAATATTTCTGGCCACACGTTACATGTACCACCACAATCAAAGATGGAAGGTTTGCCTTATTCGAGAAAAAAAAAAAAAAAAATCAAAGATGAAACGAAAGCAACGTGGAAATGGTTAGTTGCAGTTGCAACACATCACCTAAAAATAAGAGGATTGATATATATTAAAAAAAAAAAAAAAGAGATCATATGAGTCCAAAAGGAAAAAAAATATTAAAACCCCCACTCCTCAAAAGAAGTGGAGTAGCCGGCCAAGTGCCAACTACCTGAAGAGAGAAATGTAGAAACAAAAGAAATGCTAAAAAGTGGGGTTGGCACAAACGAAAAATAAGGAGTTAGAGCATTCTCCATTGTCAATTATAAATGGTACATAAGAAAAATTTAGCATAAAGATACAAAAAGAGTCTACCAGTTGAATTTGTAAAATTTTATAATTGTAAATTTTTTTGCAATTGTGTTACAGTATCATCTTACAAGCAATTGTGCTACAGTACCATCTTAAATGTAGGATGACACGGTAGCACTTTAGTAAAAATTATAATATATTTTAATTGATAAAGTGGAAGAAAGATGGGGGACAAGAAAGAGAGAGAGTTGTATTGGAATACATTCACTATAAAAAACTAGGCATATAGTGGCTTTTTTTTAGTGGCATTTGTCAAAATCGCTACTATAGGTACCCTATAGTGGCGTTTTCTATAAACGTTGCTATAGACATATCTATAGTTGTGTTTAGAGAGTCCTATAGTAGCATTTTAAAATAATGGTTCTATAGCAGCATTTTCAAGGGCCTATAGTGGCGTTTGTCCTAGTCTTACATAAACTGCTATAGGTATTAAAAAAAAAAAAATAACCAAAAAAAAAAAAAAAATAAAAAAGGACCATAGTGGCGTTTGACAACTGCCATTATAGGCACTTTTTTTTTTTTTTTTTTTTAAATTTTTAAATAAGGGCTAGAGGAAAAAAAAGACCTATAGTGGCGTTTGATAACTGCCACTATAGGCACTTTTTATTTCATTTTTTTTATTTTTATTTTTTATTTATTTTTTTATTTAATAAGGGCTAGAGGAGAAAAAAAGAATACTTATAGTGGCATTTGACAAACGCCACCATAGGCCATTGTTAAGGGTCGTCAATGGGCCGGGTCGGGCCGGCCCGACCCATTTTTACTTGGCCCATGGGCACAATGGGCTGGGCATAATGGGTTATTAACTAGTTAACGGGCTGGGTTGGGCTGGGTCAAAAGAGAAAACCTCAGCCCATGACCCTGCCCATGGGCAATACCCGTTTTGTCTTTAGCAAGCTGGGCTATTAGGTTGGGCCTAATGGACTACTCATGGGCTTGTGTTAGCATATTATTTTATTATTTTTATAAGGAAAGAATCAATTTTTTATAAGGCAATAATCAATCTATTTTTTAAAACGAAATAATTAAAGAATTTAATACTTAATTACAAATTTTTTTACAGTCAAATCTATTTAATTTTTTGTTTTGTTAATGGAAACCTATTTAATTTTTTTTATTAAGGCTTTAAATAGATTTTTATTTTTATCTTTAATAAAAAAAAATGTCAAATGGTTAATTCAAATTTGCTAGACTACTAGAAAAATATATATTTAGTAAACTAAGTTTAGCACAATTACTTTGAGTATCTTAGTGGTTCAGGGAGTTCTCTTAAGAAATTTTTCTATAATATCTCAAAATCAATTCTTCATACACTTCATATATATTTTTGTTATGAATTATGAGTTATTGGGCTGGGCCAATGGGTTAGGCCAACGGGTTGGGCAACGGGTTGGGCTACTGGGCTAGCCCACCGGGTACCCATGGGCATAAAAACTAGCCCACGGCCTGACCCACTGGGCTAGTGGGCTACCCATGAGCCTCAATAACAATAGGCCAGGCCGTCCATTAACCCGTTGGGCTGTCGGGTTTCTGGGTCGAGCTATGAGCCGTGGGCTATTTGATGATCCTTAGCCATTGTAAGAGTAGGACCTATAGTGGTGTTTATGAAATGCCACTATAGGTCCAAAAAAAAGGTTATGGCCATTATAACCACACACAAAGTCCAAAAAAGGGTGATGTCAGAACAATGACTTGACAAGTTTATAGTGGCGTTTGTAAAACGCTGGCTATAGCCTAGCACCCAAAAAAAAAAAAAAAAAAAAAAATCTAAATAGGTTCAGTAGCAAAACAAAAATATGGCATGTTCTTGGAATATGCCATAGAATATGTTTAGAATATTTTATGGCATATTCCAAAATATTCAATTATATATATATATATATATATATTTAAAAAAACATTAAAACCCTTGAGATTCTAACGATCGTAACGGTGTTTCCGATTTCCGAATCGGACCATCGGATCGAAAGATATCGTATGATCAAGTTTGCACGGTCAGCATGCATTGTGTCTAGGTAGAATCGACCGCACATGATTAATTTAAATTAATTTTGATTGGTTAAGCAATTAAAATTAATTAGATAATTTTGTGATTGGTTGATAATTAGTGTTTAAAATAGGGATGCATGCATAGGAATAAAATGGATGATTGGATAACAACAAAATTGGGGATAATCTGAACATTATCAAGATTTATTTTAAGGGATTTATCCACAAGATAATTTTTCTTAAAAAGTCTGAATTATCCAAAAAAGAGATAAAGCATCATAGACGGAGGATGAAAACATGTCTAGGTACAAGGATTGGCCAAAAAACCCTAGAAGGAGAGACCAAATGGCACTCGAACACGAAAATGCATTCGGCCTCCAAGAGCCAATTTGGCACATTTGGAGTGCCGAACAGCACTCTAAAAGTGCCGAATTGCCATCATGTGGGCTTTGGCCTAACGGCCTTCGGGTGACGATAATGCACACCCTTTTCGATCTTTTCGCAAAAGGATGCGGCCGGATTTAAACCCTAATCGTCCGTACCTATTTTTTAGAGTCTTCTGGCCTCTATAAATAGGGACTGAACCTCATAATTTAGCACCTTTTTTTCTACGCTCCGAGAGGCACACGTTTTGGGCTCCCAAATAGATCATATTTTCTGATCTCCTCTCCGATTTCCTGTTGAAGCTAGGGTTTTTAGGTTTCAAAGATAACTGAATAAGTTTCTTTGAACCCTAAAACATCCTCTCAAGTAGAAGAGTGCTCATGCAGGAGGTTTTTTCTAAACCCTTTTGTTTTTATGCTTGTCTTTATCATAGTGATACATGTTTAATTGTTTTAGATATTCATATTTTACCATGTTAATTTATTTCATGAAAACATGTTCTTGATTTCTTTATTGTTGATATAGTCTGTTTCTTAATTTTAAAGATCTGTATATAGTCAACTATTTTTCTTCAAATAAAACGGATCTGCATCTTTCTTAGATGCAAATTTGAATTTTTCTTCAAATAAAACAAATCTACATCTTTCTTAGATGCAGATCTGAATTTTTCTTCAAATAAAACGGATCTACATCTTTCTTAGATGCAGATCTGAGTTTTTCAAAATAAAACGGATCTACATCTTTCTTAGATGTAGATCTGAATTTTTCTTCAAATAAAACAGATTTGCATCTAAGAAAGATGCAGATTTGAATTTTCCTTCAAAATAAAAGGGATATGCATCTTCCTTAGATGCAGATCTAAATTTTTCTCACATTAAAACTAATCTGAATTTTTTTAACTAACCAAAAGAGTTTATGTTTTATTAAATAAAATCTGAATTTTCTCTTCAAAAACTAATTTTTTTTACACATATAAAAGCAGATTTGATTTATTTATAAGTCAAAAATCAAAATTTTTTTAATCATTAGAACAGATCTGAGTTTTTTAAACAAAAGGAGGATATATTCATAAATGGTTTTGTGTGATTTATTTAACATGTTCAACATATCATTCATGACATGCATAACATAGTACATTGGTCACAAGAGTCTAGAAGACCAGACTTTGTCTAGGCAGAATAGGTGCCTAACACCTTCCCATTCCGTAACCTAGCCTCCGGATTTAGGGTTTTTTTGGTTTAGTAGATCTAGCCTTGTCTTTGTTTATTTTTGGGTAGAATGTAACTAGGACAACAAGCCATGTATTTTTGGTAGATTGTAACTAGGACCCAAAGCTATGTAACTTTCAAGTTTTCCAAGATATGTAATTTCTTTTATTTAATCAATGAATGGAAAAATTTGGTCATGTATTTTGTAATTAGTATTTTTTCTTATTTTTTTGTATAAAGAAAAATAAGTGGCAACTCCATACCACTTACCCAAAAAGATAGGTTTCCCAAAAGGTACCCGAATCTCTTTTTTGAGGGACATGTCTCTCACAATAACTTGTTCATTAAATATCATATTTCTACTTTTGATGATTTTTCTGTTTTGTTCATCCCAAAACCGATAGCCAAATTTCTCATCACCATAGCCAATGAAAAAATATATTTTAGACTGTGCATCAAGTTTACTACGAGCAACAGAACCAATATGAACAGAAGAAACACAACCAAAAACTTTTAAGTGGGAAAACTTTACCTCTTTACCGCTCCAAACCTCTTCAAGAAGTTTGAACTCTATGGGAACTGATGGTTCTCGGTTTATCAGGTAAGCTACAGTACTAACAGCATTAGCCCAGAAAGTTTTTGGTAATCCAGCATGCAACCTCATACTCCTAGCACACTCATTGAGAGTTCTGTTCATGCGCCTAGCCACACCATTATGCTTTGGTGTCCCAAGAATAGTCTTCTCCATCTTGATTCCATGTGCAGCACAATACTCACTGAACCCTCCATCTATGTACTTTCCTCCATTGTCTGACCTCAAAAATTTTACTTTCAGACCTATTTCTATCTCAACCATAGCCTTCCACTTCTTAAAAGTCTCACAATACATCATATTTATTTTTTAGAAAAAAAACCCATACCTTTTTGCTTGAGTCATCAATGAAAGTGATGCAATACCTTGAATCTCCAAGGGATGCAACCGGAGAGGGTCCCCACAAATTAGTGTGTACTAACTCCAATTTTTTAGCCTTTGGTGTCCTGCCAGTTTTCAAGAAACTCACATTTTTCTGCTTTCCTAAGATGTAGCTTTCACACATGTCAAAATCAACGGACTTCAATTCTGGTAGTTTCCCTTTTGATAGCAACATCTTCATCCCTTTCTCACTCATGTGACCAAGTCTGCGGTGCCATAGGCTTGTATCAGTACTTACTTCAGAAACTGCAATTGTGTCTCTTAGACTTGAGGTCATATATAGAGTACCAGTCTTCTTTCCACGGGCCAATACTCTAACTCCCTTTGTAAACTTCCAAGTACGACCAACAAACAGTATTGCATGCCCTTCATCATCAAGTTGTCCAACAGAAATCAAATTCCTCCTCAGGTATGGAATATGTCGAACCTTCTCCAGTAACCAAACAGACCCATTGGGCAATAATATCTGGACATCTCCCATACCTACAACATCCAAGGCTGTACCATCAGCTGAATACACCTTACCAAAATCACCTACAACATAGTTCTGTATGATTTCTCGGTGTGGAGTGGTATGAAACGAAGCTCCTGAGTCCAAAACCCAATCATCAAGTGGACTGTCTACAGCAAGAAGTAATACATCTTGTACCTCTTCTGTTACAACATTAGCAAAATCATCTTCATTCTTCTTCTTAGGACTTTTGCATTGCCTCCTAAAGTGACCTGTTTTCCCACAGTTCCAGCATTGTACTTGTTGGCCTGATCTAGATTGACTTTTGTTTCGATTAGAATTTCTAGATTTTGATCTACCCCGATTTGAATTTCTGTCATTACCTTGCCTCTTGTCTCAAGGTTTAGGGTAGAACCAGATCCTGCAGTTTCACTTGCATCTTTTGAGCGAATGTCCTCAGCCAGAATTAAATCTCGTATGTCATTGTACTTCAGCTTTAACTTTCCTGTAGACTTGCTTACTGCCATCCTCATTGCCTCCCAACTGTTTTGCAAAGAAGCCAAAACGATCAGTGCACAGATCTCATCATCAAAATCAATTTCTACAGACGACAATTGATTTGTGATAGTGTTAAATTCGTTTATATGTTGTGCTACTGATGCATTCTCTGTCATCTTCAAATTGAACAGTTTATTCATCAGATGCACCTTGTTATTTGCTGACGGCTTTTCATACATACCAGACAGAGCCTTCATCAGATCTTCTGTGGTCTTCTTCTTTACAACATTATGTGCAACAGACCTAGACAGAGTTAACTTGATGACTCTAGTACCTGTCTGTCAAGAAGAGCCCATTCCTTATCCTTCATAGTTGCAGGTTTTTCCCCTAGAAGTGGCAGATGCAATTTCTTCCCATAAAGATAATCCTTGATTTGCATCCTCTAAAATCCAAAGTCTGTGCCATCGAACTTTTCTATTCCAGATGCCTTTCCTGCTTCCTCTACCATTGCTCCCACTCAAACCTAACCCTAGGCTCTGATACCAGTTGTAGGGAATTAACACGAAATTCCCAAACTTGTGAGAAACAAAATAGAGAAAACACACGCCAAAGAAAAATAATCACATGCACAAGACAATATTTATGTGGTTTAGCAATTTGCCTACGTCCATGGAGTTGCAGGGATTTCACTATTATTAGGGAAAAATACAAAGTGCGGCCGTACAGTTTTTTTTTCTCTCTCAAAAACTACATCAAGAAACCCTAATCACCAAAACAATGGTTTCTATATCCTGCGCACAGGATTCACAATAGGGTACAAAACGGGCCAAAAATTACTCCATGGACTAAGCCTAAAAAAATCTTCCATTAAAAACCACACAACATTGTTTCAGGTTGGGTCGTCATTCGAATCAAATACAGCTAGGCTCCACAAAGCCCAACAAAGACATCCTTATTTGATAAATTACACTTATTTGAGAGAGTTCAAATTTTCACAAACACACAAGGGCTTAGTGAAATAATATCTGATGATACTTCGTTAATAATTCTGGAATTTATATAGATAATGAAAATTACGTTCAATAAACTTAAACATTGCTAACTCCTATTATTTCTCACGCCAACCTCTTGATATTCTCGCAACCCCAAATAAAATAGGTGCCTACTACAATTGTTTATTGTGCCGAAGTGTATTATTATATATAAAAAAAAAATTCAAAATTAATATGTTTTAATTTCATGCACATTTTCCTGTTTATGTTAAAATCAACATTTTCATAGTTATATTTATGATCTAAATTTTTCTTTGCACAAATTAAGATTTTTCTATAATTTGACTGGTTAGATCCTTATATATATATATATATAAGAGTTCAGATCCAACATCTGGCAACATTTTTCATGCAAAATAATTTTTTTTTTTGGTTATTTTGCATGAAAAAGTGGCCAAATGTTGGAAAAAAACCAAATTATTAAATGCTTAATTAGTATTTTGATAATATCTTATGAAGCCTATTAACATATATATGTAGCCGTTCTTTTACCCTAAATTTTCATTTGAATATGTATTGAACTTACATGTTCGTGTATCTACATTTTTCTTTTCATTTTTATGCTGCATTTATAAAAGAATTCAAAAATCTTAAACATAATGAAATACATACGTATTCTGGACCATATACGTATAAGAGCATTCACAATGGGAATGATAAATGCCATATGTTGCCTCTATTTAACATTTGTCTCTCAAAAACCTCCACCATCCGGAATTGTAAACACTTAGAATTGTAAAATTTTTTCCAATACTGCTACAATACCATCTTACTTTTATGACAATATTGTAGCATCTTGCATAAGTTTTATATATATTTTTTCTCTCTCTCTCAACCACTCAGGTTTTTTTTTTCATCTCAGTTCTCACTCCCTCTCTGATTCTCTCTCGTTCAAAGCATGCCACTGAAGCTGGGTCGCTAGGTCGGTGATCGATGTCGAGATGGGTCTGGGTCGGTGATCGATGGCGGCGACATGGGGTGGTTTCGATGGTGGCGGCGTGGGTCTGGGTCGGTGGGTTTGGGGTGGTCTGTGACAGTGGGTTAATCTAATGAGTTTGTATCTGATGGGTTTGTATCGGTGAGTTTGTATCGGTGGGTTTTTTTTTTGGGTAAGTCCAACAGTTATATATAATCTACTCAGAAACAAGAATATATATTGGTGGGTTTGTATCTGATGGGTTTGTATCGGTGGGAGTTTGTATCTAATGGGGTGGTCTGGGTTGGTGGGTTTGTATCTGATGGTCGGTTTGTATCTAATGGGTTATTTCATGGTGGTGGTGGGGGGATTCTTATGGTAGAGGTGGTGGTGATGGGTGGCTGAAAGAGAGAGACAGTGAGAAAGAGATAAACATTGATGGAGGAGAAGGGTGGGTGAGAGATTCGATTAGTATTATTTTATTGGGTATTTATATTATTTTAATGAGTTGAATAGAAAAATAAAAGTTGGGATGTTGGAAGTGTTGTAAAATGGTATGGTATAAATAATAAAGTAGGTTTTGAGATGGTAAAATAGAATAGTTTGAAGATTCCGGATGCGGATGCAAATGCTCTAATGGAGCTCTGGAAGAATTCTAGACATTCTTCTTAGTTTTTTTTTTTGGATAAAAAAATCAATTTATTATCGCTTATAATGCCTAAGTTAAGGAAAAAAAACGTAAGCCCCTCAAACTCATGAAGAAAATTGACATACTCACAATTCTTGATGCTTGCCAAAATTGGGAATTGAGCCCATTTTTCAAATAATATAATTAGTAAGCATGGTTTCAAAACTATATTTTTTACTAACATCTTGAGTCTAAAAGACTCGATTTTGGGCTATAAATCGAGTCTCAAAGACTCGATTTCCATGGTCTCACAACCTTACCTTCCCAAACACCAAAATTCCCTCCCACCCTTATCTCCACCATTCCTTTCTTGGCTTTCCGACTCTACCCTCTGCCACTGCCACCACGACTCCTCCTCCTCTTCCTTCGATAATTGGCGGTGGGACTCGCTCCTCAAGAGTGAATCAAGACCTTCGATTCTTTCTTTAATCCTCGCCCAAACGATCTTCACAGAGACGCCGGAATTGCTGCCGCCGACGACAAAGAGAAACGACACGAAGAAGAAGAGCGACCCTAGCTGCGTGACCCAGGCATCAACCCGGTGAAGTGAGGTGAGCTCTTTCTCCTCAGATTCTTTCTCTCTCTGATCTAATGGGTTCTTTCTCTCTCTGATCTGATGGGTTTTTGGGTTTTTATTTATTTATTTATTATTTATTTTTAAATCTGGATTTTAGGTGGTTGTTGGGGGTGGATTTGGTTGGATGTTTTGTACTGGCTGATCTATGTTTGTGTTTTGTACTCCAACACTTGCTGAAATTTCATCTTTTCAGTCTGAATGATTTAAAGAACAAATCGAGTCTTTGAGCATCGATATATAAATCGAGTTTCTAAGACTTGATTTCCAGGTGGACAAAGTGCCACCTCAGACCTGATCAAAATATGAAAACCGACCCTCAAAGACTCGATTTATAGCCCAAAATCGAGTCTCTTAGACTTGAGATGTTAGTAAAAAATATAGTTTTGAAACCGTGCCTACTAATTATATTGTTTGAAAAATGGGCTCAATTCCCAATTTTGGCCCTTGATCCTATGTCACATTTATCGTAAATAGGATTGAATAATGTCGAAAGCTCATAAAGAGATGATACAAAACTTTCGGATATTCATGTTGATTGGAATCATTCAAATGCAAGCCCTCTAACTGCAGTTGAATAATAAGAACATTTTCGTAATTTGGTAGGCGCAGGCCTAAGCTAGCAGTACTGGTATTTGGTTGCTAAAAGAATGTGCTTCTTCTTCACTTCTTAATTCTTATTCCTTAACACTCTTTTTTTCCCTTTGATTTTCCTTTTTATCTTTTGGATTGGGGTTTTATTTTAAATCCTCCAGTTCGATAAATATTTTTTGTTTTGATTTCAGTTCTAGGCTGTGTTACTAACATAGCGACGATATAACTAGCACATAATACAAGAGACAGACATACAGTTCTTCTCTTCTTTTTGCTAACATTAACAAAAAAAAAAAAAGTTCCACGTTTCATACACTTGGTTAATGATTGTGTACAAACTTAATTATGATGCTGCAGTGTTCGAGAATTCTGCTAGTTCTGGGTTTGGTGCTGTGATCAGAAACTCTACTGGAGAAGTTATGGCTGTGATGACAGTTAAGGGTCCGGCTGTCCAAGGAAGTGAAGTGGCTGAACTACTCGCATGTTGTTAGAAGTATTGGTTAAATGATTAAATTTACCATATCCCAACAGCTTAAGCTTTTGGGACAATCGGTAATTTAACATGGTATCAGAGCATGAGATCCTGAGTTCGATCCTTGTCTCCTCCACTCTACCTCCCATTTAAAATTCCCACGTGTTGGGCCTCACCTATTAAAAGGTAGTTTCGGCTCACACGTGAGAGGGAGTGTTAGAAGTATTGGTTAAATGATTAAATTTACCATATCCCAACAGCTTAAGCTTTTGGGACAATCGGTAATTTAACACATGTCGCAAGGTGCTGGAATTCGCCATTGATGCTGGTTTCACGGTGCTTATAGTAGAAGGTGACAGTGTTAATGCTACTAGATGTATTGCTTCAGGCTCGGACATCCAGTCAGCTATTGGGCATGTGGTTGGCGACATCAGGCATCTGCTAGGAGCTTTGGAGTGGGCTTCTGTGAGCTGCACTAAAAGAAATGGTAATAGGGTGGCACATGTGCTGGCTAGATATGCACATAATGTTAACGTTAATTTATTTTGGATGGAAGAGGTTCCATCAGTTGCTGTTGAGTATGTAAACTTTGATGCCTCTTTGATTTAATTGAATGTTTGGTTCCAGTTTAAAAAAAAAAAAAAATGATTGAGTTAACTCGGTAATGTCTTAACATTTGACCAGAAGTCCTCATGAAAGATGCTATCTATAAATTCGGACATAATCCTCAACACAATTCAGAATCCTAACAACCACTTGGATGGCCCTCATTTGCATTAACATGTGTTTCATGCTTTTTAAAATCTTCATTTATTGAGTTTTTTATTTTATTTTTATTTTTTATCTTAGACATGGGTGCACGATTTGGTGGTGACTTTATAAGAAAAGACAAATGCTAAGATAACTATATTTTTATTTAAATTTCAAATAATTTAGCCCTAGTTCATAAAATATAAAAATTAAGCTGTGATTAGGATTTGGCAAATCCTGACCTGATGAGGTGGACTTCAAACCAATTGAGAGGTGAGGATTCCAGCAAATTTCATCTGAGACTTAATTTAATCTTGAGTAGTGATAACTTCCATAAACAGAAACATTAATATGGATTATAGTTTGATTCGGGGTAGGCTTTGGGTCATTGGATTATTTTATTTTTTTAGCTGAAACGATAGGAAACTTATTTATTTATTTATTTATAATCTCATTACACAATAAGAATTAAGGGTATTCTTCTAATCAAATAATAGTAATCTTATTCACTTTTATAGCACTAGTGACAGCTAGAGCAACCCAATTATATTGCAAAGGAACACTAACAAAGGATATATCGACAAAGCTTTCATAAATAAGCAAGAATCCAAACCACTTCCAAAGAGAAAATTCTAACTTTTTTTTTTTTTTTTTGAATCAACAAGTTCAGCAAAATATATTATATTTAGGAATAACGATGAAGAAGTGGTGTTTTGAATGAATTGGTAAGCCTTTCGCATCACTATAGCTGCTGTTCAGAGTGCATCGGGTTCCTTCTTTACGCTCTTACGTGAATTATTGGTTGAATTGTAAGCTCAATTAAAAATAGAATAAGTTTTAAGAATATTTATAAAAAATTAAAAATATTAAAAATTGATAAATCAATTTATATAAATATTTTCTTCTCAAAAAAAAAAAAAAAAAAAAAAAAATCGAAAGTATATATCATATAATGACTTACTTAATGTAATACCAATTATTGATATCCTTTTGTTTAAGATAATACACGAGATACTCAACAAAATTCATATATTGTTAATTAAAAAAAAACATTTAAAAGTAAATACCTAATTTGGAGTATAAAATTGAATGAAATCAATGTTCAAATAAAAAACGTACATGATTAGTTATAAAGGACAAAAGAAAACAAGGCAAGTTATAAAGGAAATTGGATTTAACTTAATACGAAAAAAAAGCAAAAGATACAATCATAAAAGTAATATTAGAATATATCAAGAAGGTGCACGAAAAGTAAAAAAAAAAAAAAAAAAAAAAATTTCATTTGAGGCAATATATTATAGAAAAAAGATCACAATGATCAATACTGTGACTATTTGTATATCTAGGGAGTTTGCATACTATGGGGAGGCTATGTCAGATCTACTTCAATGCATGGCATACAGTATGCCACCTATAACATGAGCATACTCAAGTTGTGCAATTGTTCTCTTTTAGTATTTTTGCTAAACTTTAAGTTCGGATCAAAAAGTGTATTTGCTTACTTATTCACTTTGAGAGTTGAGACTTCCAAAATCTTAAGTACTTTCTCAACATAATGTAATTGACATAGTGCAAAATCCTCATTATGTCTTTTTAATCTGTTTCCAAATAGAATCTCTTTCACACACCTTTTAAATTTGTCCAAAATATGAGTATATCATCATCATTAAAAAAGATGTCTTTACATCTATTTGATGTACAATCAACTTGTACATAGATGTAAGTTAAAAGTGTTATTTTCAAAGATTCTATGAATATGAATGTTGGACATTATGTTTTCCCAATAACTAACGCTAACAACACTCGAATAAAAGTGATCCTAGTAACTAGTTCATAATTATCAAAATAGTTCATCCCTTCTCTTTACTTAAAACCTTTTGACACAAACCTAATTTTAAGGTGTGGATACATTCTCATAAACACCCATTTACAATCATTTGGTTTTAAACTTGGAAGTTAATCCACGAAGACTCAAATATTATAAGATATTGACTCAATCTCATCATTCATAACTTCTTTGCAAAAAGTTTCATATATAAAAGCCATAACACTAAACGTTTTCATGATTATTCTCGGCATTACTATGGGTATTTGATAGGCCAAGAATGTAATGACCCCTTGTGATGAATTAATTGATTAATTAGCCAAGTTTATTAATTAATCAAATTAACATACAAAATGCGTGGCAGCACAAACAAATCACGAAATAACTAAGTATGCAGCGGAAATTAAATTGACACGGTGATTTGTTTATGAATGAGGAAAACCTATACGGCAAAAACTCCACCAGGTGATTTTAAGGTCACCACTCCCGAGAATCCACTACTATCAAAACAAGCGGTTACAAAAGGAATTCCAGTACCTTATACCAACCTACAGTTGAACCCTTACCCCAATACCCAATTAGACTTGTTCTGTAGTGACAATCTCTCCTTTTCAGTGCACGGCTCCCAGTATGTGACTTGATCACCAACTTGAGAAGGATGTTGGCTGTAAAGTTCTTCTGTTCATCACACGATGAAGATCATGAAGTTGCTTAGTCACACAACCCTATGGTATACAAACATAACAGCTTCTTGAAGAGAAAGAAGAACTAGGGCAACTAGGTTTCCGGTCACACTTTTCTTCACACTTGTGAAATTGTGTTCTTGTGCAACTGTGCGTAACCTTTTACGGCCCTTAAAATAATCCTTATATATGTTTAGGGTTGTGAGAAAAGAAAGCCCAAACATATACCCACAGATTGGATGAAAAACAACTCTGAGAAATTGAGTTTCATAAACCTCGATAGATAGTCATCTATCGAGCTAGCTATCGAGGCATGAGCTTTAGCAGCTTTTCAATCTCGATAGATGCTAGCTGTTGAGCTAGCTGTCGTAGCAGCTTTTCAACCTCGATAGATGCTAGCTGTTGAGCTAGCTGTCGAGCTTTAAAATCCTGCACTTTCTCACTTGATTCTTGGATAGACTTGCATGGGTTTAACACTTGAACTTGAAACCTTGTTTCTTGAAGCATTAAACACATCCTATTGATCTACCCAATTACAAGTAAAGTGCGTTTTGTCAAAGGATTAGCCAATTACATAAAATGTTGACATATGTTCTTAACATTGAATCACATATGTCCTAACAGTATTTCATTTTGTTTGTTTTTAGACCCCTTAAAACACAACCGGATTAACCTAGTTAATAAGCCAAGTTATTACTTAGTCCAAATTCTAGATCTAGGTTAACACAATCATATAATCATATCAAGCATAGTAGTGGAAAAATAAATAATACAATGATATGACGACCCAGGAAAACCAAACCAGTAAAAAACCTAGGGAGGATTTAACCTAGCTATCCTCAAGGTAAACTTGAATTCACTATAAAAAGAATCGAAGTTTGTACAACAGAACTTAGACCACTAACATTCTATTGCTACCAACCAGTAGAAAACTTATTGACATGACCACGTATAAGCTTCGAGACCACAGATTCCATCTTTCTTGGATTCTCTAGCAAGTACAAGCACTCCCACTTGTGTATCTTTAAGCTCTTATGGCAGCAACTGAATGATCATCAAGTTCTTGAAGAAATCTCCTTCTTGATAATCCTAAGCTCGTGTGAAGGCAAGCACCTCTCAGATCTCACAAGAGATTCACACAAACAGCAATATGAGCAACCTCTAAAACGTGGATAGGGTTTGCCTTATATACCTAGGGCAAAACATAAAACCCTAAATGTTTTAATGAGCTAGGGTTGAGTTGGAATTCTACAGAAAAAAAACATTCTGCCTGATATTCGATCGATCGAGTATAAGCTTCGATCGATCGAGCAAGGCCGAAAGTCACTAATACTTCTGCAACCACTTGATTCCAACTTTACATACAACACACACACTTTGAGCAAGTCTAAACAAGACTAACAACTGTTTTGATCATGGTTTGCCAACATTACACATTAGAGTTCTAAATACATTAGTTCCTAAGTCTTTAGAACCTAACAAATTCCCCCTTTGGTAATCCGTGACAAAACACAACTAAATGCTCAAAGTTTACAAAGAAAAGCCCTTTACAAAAAAATGCCCATTATTAACAAATCCAATCCTAACTACTATCCATCAGTTGCAAGTGTAGACAGCAGCTCAATTGGATCAACCTGTATATTTCCTGAAACACTAAACAAAACGCATAAACACATGTGTGGAAAATACAAGTAAACAAAATAAATTCTTGATTTCACACAACACAAAATAAAGACATCTATCAATGAATAACTCATAAATATAAATCAATAAGCAGTGAAACAAGAAACATGTAAAATAATAAAAGTACATCCCCCTAACATGAATAGCCCAACAAAAATGCACCAAGAGCCAAAAAGGTAAATACAATGTGAAGCACCTAGATACATAGAATCTAATCAACTCCACAAGCTCCAACAAAAACTCTCCCCCAGAGAACAAAAACCCTCTACAAACGTCCAAAAGTACTCCCCCTTTTTGTGACGGAATGCCAAAGGGCACTCAAAATCCATTGTCAAAAGAGGTGGCGGTGAGGATCGTCGAAACTGTGCCAACTCTGCTCGCAAGGCACGGATCTCATCAAGCACATCCACCAAAATCTGTCCATGAGCCACCTGAACGGTCAAGACATGATCCAATGTACGTCGAATGTCTGAAGCATTCGAAGTAGTCGGTGGAGGAACATCAGCAGCAGTAGCACTAGATGCCTCAGCCAAAGCATCACCTGTAGAAGAGGGAGGAGGGGGTACAACACCAAAAGGCTCAACTCAAGGAGCTCTCATATGAGCAGCCCTCTACCTAAGGAAGGTGGCACCTATGGGAGCTATGACATGTACGGGCTCACCAACAGGGAAGTCATCTAACCCTAAAAACAACAAAATCCTATGAATGAAAATAGGATGAACAAGAGCATGAGCGACGACAGAACTTCTATGAACTTCGTTCAAAGAACGAAGAAACAGATGAGGAAAACTAATAGAAGCACCAGAAACAAGGGCACACAAAAACACACATCGCTCAATAGGGATGGTGTGGAGATGGAAAATAGGCCACAAAGAATGACACGCTATCTGAAGGAAGAGATAGGTAGTCTCAGGAAGCTCAGCGGACGTGATCCGAGGATCAGAACCCCACTGGATAGAAGACCCAGTGATGTATGACATAACGTCATCAAGGGGTGGAGACTCCGCATAAGGATAAACGGGCTGCCTAACGACCGGAACCCCAATAGCCTTAGCCACTACCCTAGGGGTAATGGTGAACTCTACACCTCGTATCCAACTCCTAACTAAGGTGTTGGAATCATAGATGTGGCAAGAGAGGTTCGAATAGAACTCTTTAATCAGGGCAGACGGGGTGGATGATCTATCTCCAACAAAGACAACCAGCCCCTACTCTCAAAATTTGCCTTAATGGCAGGATCTAACTCATTTAACACAACCTTCCGCTCAGTCCAAATCTTTCTCTTACTGTTCAGCTTCTCATAGGCCTCTCTGCTTTTGTCACTCCAAAACAACTCACTCCTAGAGGGAGACTTAGAAGAAGTGGAGGGTGTCCTATGGGCTATAGTCTTCCTAGGCATGGTGCTAGGGTAAGGACAAAGACACACACAGAGACAGAAAGAACAAAAAGAAAAAACCAAGGGCAGACTGCAAGTTAGCGCAAAAAAAAAAAAAAGAAATATCAATCTATATGATGCATGAACAGTTAAATGTCATGATGCATGCTCTAATGCAGTGAGAATAAGTTCAATTTAAGTTCAAGTTCACAAAATTGGCTTGAGCATAGAGTTTCTAACAAAAACCCCAAAATTTGAAAAATCCACTTGTTCAATTTGTAATAAATTGACTTATTGATCATCACACAAGTTAGAATACATAGTATAATGATCAATTACATCAATCCAACAAGCCAATTTCATCAATTAAACCCAATTTGAACAAAATCCCCAATTTGGGTAAATACAAGCCCTAGAATTTCCAATGTCTCACAAAACACCAAATTGATCAAATTAAACACTATATTTCATGTTTATAACATTGTAGGACAAAAACCTAATGATCAATTTCACAAAATAAGGCTTGAATCATCAAAAACCCCAAATTTGAATAGGTCCGAATATCCCAACAAAATGCATGAATATATGCATGAAAACATGAAAATAAATGAAAAAAGAAGGGTAAAATGGACTTACCGGCTTAGAGAGAGGAAAACCTTGCAAAAATTTGGGAGGAAAACGACAAAAATTTGATGTGGAGCCTAGTCCGAATCGGAGAGAGAGAGAAAAGTTTGAAAAACTTTTGAAAGTGAGGTTTGAACAAGTTAAAATCAGTTTTTAAAAACCTTATTCACGATTTTCAATTGATCGAAATTTTAGGTTCGATCGATCGAAACAGATAGAGGCTCACTTCAATTTTTAATCGCAATTTCGATTGATCGAAAAACAGCCTCGATCGATCGAAATTCTGGAAAAAACACATTTTTGAAAAACTCAGCAAATTTTGAGCATAAACTCCTCAAAACATTGAATTTTATGAGTAAAATGCATGAGTATGAGATGAAATGCTTTTCAAAAAAACAAGTTTTAAACCCAGTTTTCCCAAAATTAAGATTTTCAAACATTTTCCCTTTGAATTCTCAAGCATCAAATATGTTTTGCATAAAACTCAAGGTATTTTCGAACTTGGTTGGTCAAACCAAAAACACACACAATAACATGTACAAAGTTTAGCAAAGAGTAACTTGTGTAGTGTGTGCAACTAGCAAAAGCTTAAGATGCATGTGAGGTGATATGTGAATAGAAATTAAACACAAAGTCTACAAAATTCATCACATAGAATTTGAAAGAGACTATCACCCAAAGAGTTATATCATATAACTCCCACATCTCCTAGATCATAAGTTTGCAATCATGTAAGATTCTTGATTTTGCCTCATATTGTACACACCAATTTTAGTTGTTCAGAAACTTATTTAAATAGCTTGGATAATGTACACACCAATTTTATTTATTTGATTTAGCTTTAAGTCCAATAATGTACACACTAATTTTAAGCATTTAAACCGAGGTTACACCTTATGTTCTTTTTGTGCATGTGTTACACTTTCTCGAGCACAAAATCTTACGATATGCACTAAGGTGTTCATGATTGGCTAGTGAACAGTGGTGAGATGGTTATTTATGCCTTTCTCAAAAGGTTCAAGTTCGACAGTCAAAGACATGTGACTTCAAGATCAAGACAAAGTGATTAAAAACCATAAACATCTTTCCCACACAACATGCACTACAAAGCTTCAACTAGTAAAGTGCAATAAATAAGCTCATCCAAGCTAAACAAGGTACAAAGACATGTTATGTGAAAATAAATTGACCAACCTTGTTTTCAAAAACCTAGAGAATAAATACAAAACACAATTTGCTTCCTTTTCCCATTTTTTTTTTTAAATTTTGGAAAAAAAAAAAAAAAACAGTCCTAGAATGAAATGCATGAATGTTATGCAATGCAAATCCTAGAAACAAAAAGAAAAACAAAAACCAAGAACAATGGTCACAAAGGATAGAACAAAGAAGCACAAGGACCATGAAAGCCAAAGATGATTAGGGATACAGAATCACACCAATCACTTGACGAAGTGTCTCAAACTTACTTCTATCAAGAGGTTTGGTGAAGATGTCAGCATTTTGACGTTCAGTAGGGATATATTCAAGAGACACAATCTTTCTTTCAACAAGATCCCTAATGAAGTGATATCTAATCTCTATGTGTTTAGTCTTAGACTGTTGAACAGGGTTCTTAGAGATATCGATAGCACTAGAATTATCACAATAAACAACCATGGTATCTTGTGATAT
Source organism: Quercus aquifolioides (assembly GCA_019022515.1). NCBI lineage: Eukaryota > Viridiplantae > Streptophyta > Magnoliopsida > Fagales > Fagaceae > Quercus > Quercus aquifolioides. The sequence continues at coordinate 34,802,734 of CM032330.1, forward strand.
CCCATAATCACACAAAAGCTTTTTCATCCAAAGAAGCTGTGAGCAACAACTTCCAGCAGCAATATATTTTGCCTCTGCAGTAGACTAAGATACAAAATTTTCTTTTTACTCATCCAAGCAACAAGATTGGCTCCTACATAGAAACACCCACCAGTGGTGCTTTTTCTATCATCAGCATTACCAGCCCAATCAGAATCAGAAAATCCAGCAAGAGACAGATTAGACTCTTTGCTATAGAATAATCCATAATCACAAATTCCACCTATATATTTTATAATTCTTTTAACAGCATTCAAATGTGAAACCTTAGGATTAGATTGAAATCTAGAACAGACACCAACACTAAAGGCAATATCAGGCCGACTAGCAGTCAAATACAAAAGACATCCAATCATGCTTCTATATAATGTAACATCAACAGACTCACCTGATGGATCATTTGTTAACTTTGCATTTGCAGCCATTGGTGTTCTAGCATGGGCAGCCTTGTCCAGTCCAAATCTCTTGACTAGATTTCTTGCATATTTTGCTTGGTTGATGTAGATTCCTGAGTCCGTTTGCTTCACCTATAATCCCAAGAAATAAGTTAGTTCACCAACCATGCTCATTTCAAACATTGCCTTCATTTCATATGCAAAAGAATGAGCAAGAGAATCATTAGTAGCACCAAAAACAATATCATCAACATAAATTTGAGTTACAACAAAACCATTCTTATCCTTTCTTATGAAGAGATTAGTATCTGCAGATCCCCTTTCGAATCCATGCTCAGTGAGATATGCAATCAATCTATCATACCAAGCCCTAGGAGCTTGTTTCAAACCATAGAGGGCTCTCTTCAACTTGTAGACATTATCCGGTCTGTGAGGATCAACAAAACCCTTTGGTTGTTCAACATATACCTTTTCTTGCAACATCCCATTCAAGAAAGCATTCTTGACATCCATTTGATACAACTTGAAATCCAGATGGCTTGCTATGGCCAAAGTATCCTAATGGATTCCAGTCTTGCTACTGGTGTAAAGGTCTCATCAAAATCAATTACTTCCACTTGTGTGTACCCTTGAGCAACAAGTCTTGATTTATTCCTGATAACAGTGCCATGTTCATCTGACTTGTTCTTAAAAATCCATTTAGTTCCAATCACATTTACTCCCTTTGGTCAAGGAACTAATTTCCACACATCATTCCGAACAAACTGATGAAGTTCTTCATGCATGGAATTTACCCAATCAACATCTTGAAGTGCTTCATCCACCTTCTTCGGTTCAAATTAGGATAGATAGCGTGAGTGAGTAATCACATTCAAGGCTTTTGATCTTAATCTCAAGTTATCATTCAGACTACCCAATATATTTTTGGCAGGATGATTCAATTTAACTCTAGAAGATGGACCTTTAACCAGAGATGTGGAGGTACCTTTCGGTTCTAACGGAGGACTAAGCTCTGATACCACTTGTTTGTTTTTTAGACCCCTTAAAACACAACTGGATTAACCTAGTTAATAAGCCAAGTTATTACTTAGTCCAAATTCCAGATCTATGTTAACACAATCATATAATCATATCAAGCATAGCAGCGGAAAAATAAATAACACAATGATATGATGACCCAGGAAAACCAAACTGGTAAAAAACCTGGGGAGGATTTAACCTAGCCATCCTCAAGGTAAACTTGAATCCACTATAGAAAGAATCGAAGTTTTAAAATAGAACTTAAACTACTAACATTCTATTGCTACCCATCAGCAGAAAACTTACTGACACAACCACGTGCAAGCTCCGAGACCACGGACTCCTTCTTTCTTGGATTCTCCTGCAAGTACAAGCACTCCCACTTGTGTATCTTTAAGCTCTTATGGTAGCAACTGAATGATCATCAAGTTCTTAAAGAAATCTCCTTATTGATAATCCTAAGCTCATGTGAAGGCAAGCACCTCTCAGATCTCATAAGAGATTCACACAAACAGCAATATGAGCAACCTCTAAAATGTGGGTAGGGTTTGCCTTATATACCTAGGGCAAAACATAAAACCCTAAACGTTTTAATGAGCTAGGGCTCAGTTGGAATTCTGCAGAAAAAAAAACATTCTGCCCGATATTCGATCGATCGAGTATAAGCTTCGATCGATCGAGCCAAGCCGAAAGTCACTAATACTTCTACAGCCACTCGATTCCAACTTTACATACAACACACACACTTTGAGCAAGTCTAAACAAGACTAACAACTGTTTTGATCATGGTTTGCCAACATTACACATTAGAGTTCTAAATACATTAGTTCCTAAGTCTTTAGAACCTAATACATTTAGTACCGCATCTATATTACTTTGAACAAGGTCTACAAGACCTTCATAGGAAATGAAATCCAAACCAAAGTCATTTTCTTTCTTCATTTTTCGACTCCTTTGTTCACATGGTGAATAACTATTAATCCTTTTAGTACCACTTAAAATGAATTTAGGATTGGAGTCACTTTCTTGTGCTTGAGTAGGTATTGACTATTGAGGCATCCATTGAACCATTGTTGAATTTATTTTCGATACACTCATTTCTTGATTCCACAACTACATTATAATTAATTTAAGTCTAACAATCTATATGCCTATGAATGTTTTGTATATCCCACCAACATAGTTTTATAGCTCTTGGTCCTAATTTTATCTTCTTTGGATCTAACACTTTAATAAAGGCTAAACACCTCTACTCTTTAAACTACATTAGGTTTGGTTGTCTTCCATTAAATATAGAGATACCTTAATTTTCTTGGAAGAAACTCTATTGTCTACATGGCACGTTGTAAGCAAAGCTTCTCCCTACAAATTAAATGATAGCTTTGAATGTCTACTCTGCTTGAGTTAGCTTGCCTACTCACGATTTAACACTTTAGAAGGTGCTCTGTTTGGCCTATCAATACTTTAAAAAGTTTGTTGATATTTAACCACATGGAGCTTGCTCAAGTGGCCATTTACAGACTAGAATTTTAACTATAAAAAAAAACTATCCATTTATTTTATTTTTCAAAGTAATTTTTATATACATTACAGCTTATTTTGTATATAGATATACAAGTAAAACATCATTATTTTGGAGAGAACAAGGGGGAGGGGGGGGCGCTGCGGAAGGGAGATGGGCATGGCTATGGGTTGAACAAAGTTGGGAGGCTCCTGTTTTATTAGCACTATTTTTCGTATAAATGCAATCGGTACATAATTGAAAATCTGATTTGTAAATAGAAAATCTGATTTGCAAATAAAGCTATAGCTCCTAATATTCAATATTGAAAGCTCAAATAGTGTAAAACACTATAGCTAGTTTAGACCCCCAATTTTAAATTACAATTTAATTATTTTTATTCTAACTTATCTAAGTGCGGAACAAGAGTAAATGATACGCAATAACCGGAACTCCTTTGTAAGCCATAACCACAAGCAAGCAATGATAAATATAAAGCTTAAAGAGTAAGAAAGAAAAATGCAAACACAAGATAATACCGAGACGTGTTATTGAAGAGGAAACCAAAGTACTCGGTGAAAAACCTCTCCGCGGTCCTCCAAGCCGATCTCAATCTACTAGCGAATAAAGTTGGAGTACACGAATATCAAAAAGACTCTCCAAGTCTAATCTACCAAATGTATTTGAACCCTCTAAGTTCTAGCTACCAACGGGCTTCACGGAGTCATGTCTTCACTAGTTATCCGGATCTTGCAATTAGCTCCAAATTGCATCCACCAATCAATGGTTTCTTCCAATACTTACCATTCGCACCAAAACTTCTCTCAACATTTAGATTAGGTGAGGTAAGTGTTTGGGCTAAGAGCCTCTCAAGGATGTGTAGATGGAAAGGTAGGAGTAGAGGAAAACTTTAGAGAAATGATGTAGATGATTGTGGGTTTACAATCTCTAACTCTCAAGTGTATAGCTATGGTTTTCTCTCTCAAAAGTCCCTTGGAAAAATTCCTTAAAATTTCATAGGTAATATGGGATTATATAGTGTTGGTAAAAGAATGAGATAAACACACTTTGAAAAGCTTTAGGCAGTGAGTTTTGCTCTCGAAAAATCTAGCCTGGCATGAGACTGTTCAGATTCTAGCATGTGCTTCTCACGTGGCCTTTCGCAGGTTGTCACTCACGAGCCAATCGCAACTTTCACACACAACCTTTACATTAAATCCCACAATAAATACAGAGAAATGATTAAACAAAAATACAATCAAATTTGACATGAAACTAAAGCCAACATAACAACATAGTCATAAATCACAACTTTACAAATATATAGCAATTAATTTTTTTTTTTCATCACCAAAAGACTTGTAATTCAATGGTATTGTTCGAATACCCTCTCTCCCATTTGTAACAATTAAATTATTTAAAAAAAAAATTAAAATTTCCATGATTAATGATGCACTGACTTATATGCGGCAAAACTAAATCCTTCAAACTTAGTAAAATAAAAGAGTAGGAATCAAATTGTATGATTCACATGAACAGAAGGATGATGGTGACTCTGGTTATTTGCTAACTTCCATAGTTTCATCAATGGATATATGCCATAGCTAATAAAAATTTACGAGGGCCTTTATATTCACAACTTGTAGCACAGCTCTCTCCCCCACCCCACCTCCCCCCCCCCCCCCCCCCCCCGGCCAAAGTAAGGAGGAGAGAGTAAATGAATGTTTTGTAGATGTAAATCCCACGCTCACCCCAAAACTCATAAGGTAACTTAAATACTTAGAGAAGTTGAACATCCAAAAAAAGCCTGCTAGAGGTTCCTTTCATTTTTATTATTTATTTATTTTTAAGTAATTAATGAGCCGGGGTTTACTTTATATGCATAAGTGCTTGTGGGCTGTGGGGGGACCAGCGCCGGAGTTCAAGTCTCTAGAAGAGAGATTTACACACATTCTTAGGTTCTAAAGATTTAGGATTAAATGTTTAGAGCCTCAATTTGTATATGTTGGCAAACCGAGAACAAAACATGTCTAGGATAGGTGTTTGACATTGCTCAAAGTGTTTCAAGTCAAGACTCAAGAATATACAAGCTGCAGGAAAAAGAATTGAAATTTTGTGAAGCTTGACCAATCGAAGAACAAAGCTCGACCGATCGAATATCATAGAAAAAGAATTTCTGTAGAATTTTAAAACAGGCCCAAGCCCGCAAAAATGTTTAAGGTTTCAGTCCAACACTCCTATGTATAAAAAGAAACCCAAGCTACATTTTGAAGACTTTTGGAAGACTTGTGAGTTACTCTTGTGAGATCTGAGAGGTTCTGTACCTTCTAACTCTACAAGTGTCTACCAGAACAAGCTATGATTTGAAGCCTTTGAGTGAGATCTCAAAGTCACAAATGTGGGAGTTTGTGTTCTACAAATCCAAGAGAGAAGAGTCTGTGGATTTGTAGCTTGCATGTAGTCGTGTCAGTAAGTTACTACTGGAGGTAGCAATAGATTTATGGTTAAATCTTATTGTAAAAAAATTTAATTCTCTATTAGTGGATTTGTTTACCTTGAGGATAGGTCAGGTTAAATCCTCCTTAGATTTTTTTATCTTGATTTGGTTTTTAAGGGGTCTAAACAAACAAACAAGTGGTATCAGAGCGGGTTCACTCTGATTGGATTAACGTCCTGTGTGAGATCCTTGATCCCTTCTGTCATGGATAATTTTAGGTGTCTTTTTGCTTATATATGTGATAATTTGAATAAAGAAGATGCTAATGTTTCTATTGATCTTATTGATACCTGTGAAACTCTCTGTAGGGAATTAACTAAATCTATGAAAATTGCTAAGAAATTCAAGGAAGAGTTAAACTTGGCTAATCTTGAAAAAGAGGAATTGATTGTGAGATTGAATGAATCCAATAAAAAGAATGAATTTTTGAGAAATCAATTTTCCTCTCAAGATGAGAAGATGAAAAATTTGGAACAAGAATTAGCTGAGTCTAAAGCTGAATTGAAAATTTTGTCTAATACCAAATTTGCTGTTGATAATAGATCTGTTTCTATTTTTGTTCCTGTTAAGCCTAAAGACAAAAACCTCCTTTCAAGAGGAATCATAAAGAAAAGGCTTATGTTGCTAGGTTAGACAAAGGTAAAAGTTTTGAAGTAGACGCTGAAGTTTCTAAACCTAAGTTTAAACCTAATGTTAGAGTGCAAAAGAAATTAGGTTTTGTGCCTACCTGTCACCTTTGTAGTGTTGTTGGCCACATTAGACTAAATTGTTTGTTTTTGAGGCAAAAATCAAAATCTGAGACTAGATTTGCTGTTAGGAATACTGATGTTCCTAAATTTGTTCATGTTTGTCACTTTTGTGGTGTCTCCGATCACATTCGACCTAATTGTTATAAATTGAAATTTAAGCATTTTGTAGAGAAACAAGAAAGTATGTGTTGTAAAATTGAGTGCAACAGCTATTTCTAATTTTGTATGAGAATGTACTAGATTGTACATGTACTCATGGGTTAATTAAGAAATTGATATTTCTTGTTTGCGTACCCTCTATAGCTTAGTTGAGCACTGTTCATGCATTGTTTTTGCATTTTATTCATTTAGCATAATGTGTGCCTTTTTTTTTTTTTTTTTTTTTGTCATAAAAATTTTGAAAATCCAATTTTTATTTTTTATTTTTTATTTTTTTTGTATTACACATATTCAATTGTGTAATTGAGGTTGGCCTATGAAATTTTCATTTCATGACTGTGTACCTTATTTAGTTTTGATGAGCTATTTTTCTGCACTTTCCTAGTTTGTGCTATGTAGTATTTAAATTGTGTGATTTATTTATGGTTTTTAAACACATGCTCTTGATTTCGAAGTCACATTCTTTTGATTGTAAGGATTAAAAAAATCCTAGGAGAAATGCATAAATAACCATTTCACCACTGTTACTCGCCAATCATGAACACCTATGTGCAAATTATAAAAGTCATGCTCGGTAAGGTGTAGCACTTGCATAGCAAGATTAGACGAGGTGTTAATTGTAAAAAGAATGTGAAAATCAAAATGAAAAGAAAAAAACAAGAACAAAAAAAAAAAAGAAAGAAAAAGAAAAAGTAAAAAACTTTTACATGATTGCAAGCATGTTTCCTAAGAGACGTGAGAGTTATATGATGTAACTCTTTGGGTGATAGTCACTTTCAAACTTATGTGATTGATGATGTAGAAATTGTGTTCAATTACTATCGACATATCACCTTTTATGTATCTCATATACTTACTTTTTTTTTTTTTTGAGAGTCAAAACAGAGTATTATTATTATGATGCTGTAAAATCAGAAATAACAACATGACTAATGTCTGTTGGAACATGCTCCATCCAGACTAATAATGGAAAAGAAACAATTGCTCTCTTAACTAAAGCATGGGCTACACAATTACGCTGCCGCCTAGTATGAGAGAAAGAAAAGGTTCTAAGCGAACCTACTATAGACTTTGTGTCTTTGATAATCACCCCCATGGCTGAATGAGCCCCGTTCACTACCTTCAAAGCCCTCCAGACTACCTCAGAATCTCCTTCAAATTCAGCATCCGTTAAGCCCAATTCCACAACAAATTTTGCTGCTCTTCTTGCAGCTAATGCTTCCAGCACCTCCACTGAACCCGGGTAAGGTATTTTTTCAGCTAAAGCAGCAATCACATCCCCCTTACTATCTCTAACTATAACCCCTATCCCTGCTTCCTCTGACTCGGCGAACACGGCACCATCGTAATTTGCTTTATACATTCCGTATCCTGGAGGTATCCATTTTGTATTTTCCTTTCGTTGCAGCACCTTGGTCACTTGGAATTTTGATTGAAAATCCAAGAGGTAACTTCTAGCTGTTTCAAAAAGCTTATCTCTCGGCACCCCTTTCTCATTCAGCCTTAGCTTGTTTCTTTGAGTCCAGATAAACCAAGCCACCACCCTAAACAGCTCAAGTCCGTTTGCCCTCTGTCCGACCAGGTTTATTAGTTCTAGCATGTCCTGAAGATAAGGAACCTCTGTTCGGACCCAGCTAAAACAGGGGTTCCAAGTTTCTTTGAGTGATTCGCAGCTCCACAGCGCATGGAACATTGTTTCCTGATCCTGAAGGCAGGCACTGCACCTCGCATCATCAATAATTTTTCTTTTCTTCAAATTATCCTTTGTGGGCAGCACGTTAGAGCAGACTCTCCGAAGAAAAAACTTGATCTTGTTAGGAACGTGAAGCTTCCAAAGGCGTTTCCAGAAAGCTGATCTGTGCGACGAGTCCGAGCTTGATGCAGCGCTGGAGTTTGCTTCCTTGCACAACATTTGATACCCCGACTTGACCGAATACTCCCCATCGTGACTGTCGGGCCAAATGAGACGATCTTCCTGTTCAGTCCAGCTCAGTGGAATTGCTTTTATTCTAGTAACCTCAAAACTCAAAAAATTCTGGTTGAGCAGATCAATATTCCAAGACCGAGTGTTTGGATTTATGAGGGCAGCAACCTGAGCTCCTTTTAAAGCCGCTACCTGTGGAGAAATGATCCTAGCAGACCCTTTCCCTGGCAGCCAATTTTCTCCATATATATTTATACTCTTCCCATCTCCTATTCTCCATCTCATACCCATTAAAATCACCTTTCTTGACTTAAGGATACTTTGCCAAGCATAAGAACCCGTGGTTGCTGAGGCTTAAAAAATGGACCCCTTGGGAAAATACTTCGCTTTAAAGACCCGATAAAAAAGAGAGGATTGGTCCTTCAATAGTCTCCACACTTGTTTTGCCAACATTGCATCATTGAATTTTTCCAAGTCTTTGAAGCCTAACCCTCCTTCTGATTTAGGCTGGCAAAGAACCTCCCATTTTTTCCAATGTGTTTAGAAATTTAGACCCCTTAAACCAACCAGATTAACCTAGTTTGTTAGGTTCTAAAGATTTAGGATTTTATGTATTTAGAACTCTAATGTGTAATATTGGCAAACCATGATCAAAACAATATGTTTAGTCTTGTTTAGGCTTGCTCAAAGTTGATTAAATATTGTAAAGTTGGAATTGAGTGGCTGCAGATGTACTGGAGCATTTCGGCCTGGCTCGATCGATCGAAGCTTAGGCTCGATCGATCGAATCTCGGGTCAGATGCGTTTTCTGCAGAGTTCCAGCTCAGCCCAAACTCTATTTAAACGTCTTGGGGATCAAGTAAAACACTCCTATATATAAGGAAAACCCTAGAACGTTTTTGGGACTTTTGATGAGAGATTAGAGTGCCTCTTGTGCCTCCTTTTATTTTAGGGTTTTGTACCCAAACCTCTCTAAGTCTTTGTTGCTCATATTTGCAGTTTATGTGAATCTCTTGTGAGATCTTTGAGGAGCTTTACTTCACATAAACTTAGGGTTGTCAATATCTTGATGATCAACAAGGTTGCTGCCATTGAAGCTTAAAAGAAAAGCAAGCGGGGAGCTTGTAGCTGATTGAGGAATTCAAGAAAGAAGTAGTCCGTGGATTCGGAGCCTGCGCGTGGTCGTGTCAGGAAGTTCGTACTGGTGGGTAGCATTAGGAAGTCGAGCGGGGAGCTTGTAGTCCTTTTGTAAGAACTTCAATTCTTTCATAGTGAATTCTGTTATGCCTTGAGGATCGGTGGGTCAAATCCTCCCCAGGTTTTTACCGTGTGGTTTCCTGGGTGATCATATCTTGTGTTCATTTATTTTCCGCTGCATTATTATTCTTGATATGATTGTTGGATTGCTTTAACCTAGAATTGCATAATTTGACTAAGTAACAACTTGGCTAATTAATCTAGGCTACGCAATCTGGTTGTTTAAGGGGTCTAAATTTCTAACATGTGGTATCAGAGCAGGTAGCTCTTCTTGTTGTAGATCTTTTGATCTAAGAGCTGATCCTTGACCCCTATTATCATGGATAATTTGAAGTGTCTTTCTGCTCATGTTTGTGATGCTTTGAATAAAAAGGACACTATTGTTTCTGCTGATTTTTTTGATGCTTTTGAAACTCTTCGTAAGGAATTATCTAAATCTTTGAAAATTGCTAAGAAATTCAAAGAAGAGTTAAAATTGACTAATCTTGAAAAAGAGGAATTGCTTGTTAGATTAGATGAGTCTAATAAAAAGAATGATTTTTTGAGAAATCAAATTTCCTCTCAAGATGAGAAGATGAAAAGTTTGGAACAAAAGTTAGCTGAGGCTGAAGCTAAATTGGAGAATTTGTCTAATACCAAACTTGCTGATGATAACAAAAGTGTTTCTGTTTCTCTTAAGCCTAAAACTGAGAAAGTTTATATCCCTCCTTTTAAGAGGAATAATAAAGAAAAGGCTTATTTTGCTAGGTTAGACAAAGGTAAAAGTTCTAATGTAGACGCTGAAGTTTCTAAACCTAAGTCTAATCCTACTGTTAGAGAGCATAATAAATCTGTTTTTGTGCCTACTTGTCACCATTGTGGTGTTGTTGGTCATATTAGACCAAATTGTTCTTTGTTGAGGCAAAAATCAAAATCTGAGACTAGATTTGCTGTTAGGAATACTGATGTTCCTAAATTTGTTCCTGTTTGCCACTTTTGTGGTGTTCGTGGTCACATTCGTCCTAATTGTCATAAAATGAAATTTAAGCATTCTGTATGTCAATCTAGGATATGTGATGATATTTCTTCTGCCATAAGTCCATATAAATTGTTTCATATGCTTTTGAAAAATTTAAGCTTGTTGGCTTGTGAAAGGAATTTGCAGGATTTCAATCTTTCTCAAAAGATTGGTGTAATCTCTCAAATACACTTTGCTTCACATGGATTTTCACCTACAAAGCCGAATACTCGTGCTAAATGGGTGAGAAAAGATTCTCCAAGGTGAGTGTTGCTAACTTGTCCTTGATTTAATTCTTTCAATTAATTGTGGACATGTTTTGTTTTTGTTTTTGGTTGTTTTGTTTTTTAGGTTGTTTTTTATTAAAAAAAAAATCCAAAAACATTGAAAAATTTCAAAAAGACAAAAATATTTTATTTTGTGTCTTGTTTTATTTTTCTTGAGGATTACATGAGTTATAATATCTCTTTCTTGATTTAGAACATGCTTGACATTGTGGAGAAACTTGAATAGTTTGTGCTAAGCTATTTTTAATTTTGTGTGAGTATGTACTAGTTTGTACATGTACTCATGGGTTAATTAAGAAATTGATATTTCTTGTCTGTGTACCCTTTATAGCTTAGTTTAGCACTGTCATGCATTGCTTTTGCATTGTTCATTTAGCATAATATGTGCTTTTTTGTCTTTGGTCATAAATTTTTTTTAATCTCAACAAGTGGTTATAAAGTTTGTTAAAACCAAAAAGATTTTTGTGTTTTGTATTATATATCTTGGATTTATAATCAAGGATTGGCCATATTATCTTTACATAACATGTTTTATGTACCTTGTTTAGCTTTGATGAGCTTACTTTATTGCACTTTACTAGTTTGAGCTTTGTAGTGCATGTTGTGTGGGAAAGATGTTTATGGTGTTTATCACTTTGTCTTGATCTTGAAGTCACATGTTATTTGACTGTCGGACTTGATCCTTTTGAGAAAGGCATAAATAACCATCTCACCACTGTTCACTAGCCAATCATGAACACCTTAGTGCATATCATAAGATTTTGTGCTCGAGAAAGTGTAGCACATGCACAAAAAGAACATAAGGTGATGCCTCAGATTAATTGCTTAATTCTTAAAATTGGTGTGTACTATTAGGCTTGATGCCAATTCACATAACTTAAAACTGGTGTGTACTATTAGGCTTGATGCCAAATTTCACCTAAATAATGGGGCAAAATTCAAGAAACTTACATGATTGCAAGCTTATGTTCTAGGAGATGTGAGAGTTATAGGATGTAACTCTTTAGGTGATAGTCTCTTTTAAATTCTATGTGATGAATTTTGTAGACTTTGTGATTGATTGCTATTCACATATCACCTCACATGTATCTCAAGCTTTTGCTAGTTGCACACACTACACAAGTTACTCTTTGCTAAACTTGGTACATTATATTGTGTGTGATCTTGTTGTGGCCATCCAAGATTAAAAGTTCCTTGATTTTAATGCAAAATGTGTATAATGTTTGCGCTTTGAGGACAAATTGATTGAAAATCTTAATTTGGAAGATCTGTGTTAAATTCAAGTGTTTTTGAAAAACTTTTCGTCTCATACTCATGCATTTTTTATAAAACAATGTGCTTTGAGGAGTTTCTGCATTAAAATGCTCTGTTTTTTAAAACAACTGATTTTTCCAGAATTTCGATCGATCGAACCTGTTTTTCGATCAATCGAAATTGCGATTAAAATTTTTGGTTTGAGTCTGCCTGACTCGATTGATGTTCGATCGATTCTCGATCGATCGAAACTGAAAAATTTTCAGTTTCTATGTTTTTGACCAATGTTTTTTTTTGCTATCATTTGTGTTTAGGATTCACATGCATTGCATTGTTTCTGTATCCATCTTGCTGTTTTGCAGTCATATCTCTTATTGTTTTCACACATAACATGCATACACTTTGCTATATTGGGTACTCAACTTGATTTAAAAATTGATTGATTAATTTTTGAGTTTTGTACATTCTAGTATATGCTATTTCTTATGTGTGAACTGTAGAAAATATTTTTCCTAAGAGATATGATGGATAATCAATGTGCAAATATTTTCTCTACTTATGCAACTGTTTATGGGTCACATAATGCCATGTTTGCATTTTATTGAAAGAGAGAATATTTTTTCTTCATGTGTATCCTCACCTTAGTTTTTAACTTTGGATTATGTGTTTTTAACTTTGATCCTGTTGGTGATGCTGCTGATCCCCCCCTTTATTTTTTCCCAAAACTGTTTTTCCCACAACTTGTTTTGTTTTTCCTATTTTTATAGGGGGAGAAAAGTTTTTTTTAACCTGTGTTGTCCATAGGGGGAGCTGTCTCTATTTTCTATAGAGTTGGACTGTTTTGTGTTCCCCTTGATTCTCTATTTTCTCTTATCCTTTATTGCCTATGTTGACTGTTTACTCTTTGTATGAGTTGTCTTTGTCAATACGTGACAAAAAGAGGGAGAAATTATTGATTTATGGGAATCATGTTGATATGTGTGGAAAATACAAAGATATTCATGTTAGGGGGAGTTATTGATTGATATACATGTTATATTCATTGATTCTTGTTGCTTTGTGATTCACTGCTTATTGACTTATATTTATGAGTTGTTCATTCATATATGTCTTTATTTTGTGTTGTGTGAATCTTACAAGAATGTTATACCTGTTGTTTTACTCTTTTTTGTCACACATGCGTTTATGCATTTTGTTTAGTGTTTCAGGAAATATACAGGTTGATTCAATTGAGCTGCTGTCTATACTTGCAACTGATGGATAGTAGTTAGGTTGGATTTGTTGTTATGAGCATTATTTTTGTAATGGGCTGTTTACTTGTAAACTTTGAGCTTTTAATTTGTGTTTTGTCACGGATTGCCAAAGGGGGAGTTTGTTAGGTTCTAAAGATTTAGGATTTTATGTATTTAGAACTCTAATGTGTAATATTGGCAAACCATGATCAAAACAATATGTTTAGTCTTGTTTAGGCTTGCTCAAAGTTGATTAAATATTGTAAAGTTGGAATCGAGTGGCTGCAGATGTACTGGAGCATTTCGGCCTGGCTCGATCGATCGAAGCTTAGGCTCGATCGATCGAATCTCGGGTCAGATGCGTTTTCTGCAGAGTTCCAGCTCAGCCCAAACTCTATTTAAACGTCTTGGGGATCAAGTAAAACACTCCTATATATAAGGAAAACCCTAGAACGTTTTTGGGACTTTTAAGAGAGATATTAGAGTGCCTCTTGTGCCTCCTTTTATTTTAGGGTTTTGTACCCAAACCTCTCTAAGTCTTTGTTGCTCATATTTGCGGTTTATGTGAATCTCTTGTGAGATCTTTGAGGAGCTTTCCTTCACATAAACTTAGGGTTGTCAATATCTTGATGATCAACAAGGTTGCTGCCATTGAAGCTTAAAAGAAAAGCAAGCGGGGAGCTTGTAGCTGATTGAGGAATTCAAGAAAGAAGTAGTCCGTGGATTCGGAGCCTGCGCGTGGTCGTGTCAGGAAGTTCGTACTGGTGGGTAGCATTAGGAAGTCGAGCGGGGAGCTTGTAGTCCTTTTGTAAGAATCAATTCTTTCATAGTGAATTCTGTTATGCCTTGAGGATCGGTGGGTCAAATCCTCCCCAGGTTTTTACCGTGTGGTTTCCTGGGTGATCATATCTTGTGTTCATTTATTTTCCGCTGCATTATTATTCTTGATATGATTGTTGGATTGCTTTAACCTAGAATTGCATAATTTGACTAAGTAACAACTTGGCTAATTAATCTAGGCTACGCAATCTGGTTGTTTAAGGGGTCTAAATTTCTAACATAGTTAATTAGCCAAGTGATTAACTTAGTCAAATTATGCAATTCTAGGTTATCACAAACATACAATCATATCAAAAATATAAAGCAGCGGAAATAAAAATAACACAATGATATGATCACCCAGGAAACCACACGGTAAAAACCTGGGGAGGATTTTACCCACCTATCCTCAAGGCAAACCTGAATCCACTATGAAAGAATCGAAGTTCATACAAAAGGACTTACCTAATGCTACCCACCAGTAGAACTTACTGACACGACCACGTGCAAGCTCCGAATCCACGGACTCCTTCTTTCTTGGATTCTCTAATCAGCTACAAGCACCCACGCTTGATATTCTTTAAGCTTCAATGGTAGCAACCGAGTTGATCATCAAGATGTTGAAGTAATCTCTATCTTGAAAACCCTAAGCTTTGTGTAAAGGAAAGCTCCTCTAGATCTCACAAGAGATTTACACAAAACAGCAATGTATGAGCAACAATATAACTGGAGCAACTCTAAAAACGTGGCTAGGGTTTTTCTTTATATACCTAGGGTAAAAATAGAAAACCCAAAAACGTTTAATAAGTTAGGGCTGAGCTGGAATATTCTGCAGAAAAACATTCTGCCCGAGATTCGATCGATCGAGCCTTTCCTTCGATCGATTGAGCCAGGCCGAAATGCACCAATGCATCTGCAGCCACTTGATTCCAACTTTACATGAAAGACCCAACTTTGAGCAAGTCTAAACAAGACTAAATAACCTGTTTTGATCATGGTTTGCCAACAATACAAATTAGAGTTCTAAATACATAAAATCCTAAATCTTTAGAACCTAACACAATGAATTTTCCGCTGCTCACCCTTTTGTCCCCAAAAGAATTTCCGGATTAATGCCTCAATTTCTTGACAAAGACTCATCGGTAATTTGAAGCAACCCATTGCGAATGTAGGAATCGCTTGCACCACAGCTTTGAGTAAAATCTCTCTACTCGCTTGGGACAATAGCTTTTCCTTCCAACCTTGAAGTTTGCTCCACACCCTTTCTTTAATGAAATTTAGACTTGCTTTCCTATTCCTTCCCACCACCGCCGGCAAGCCAAGGTACTTCTCATACTCTTTCACCTCCGGTACCTGTAAAAAATCCGAAAGTTGGGCCTTTGTGTCTTCATTCACTGCCTTGCTAAAAAAGATGGTTTTCTTCTCCCGGTTTAGGTTTTGACCCGAAGCTTGTTCGTACAGTGACAGAATGTCTTGGATTGCCTGTAAATCTGCCAAGTAAGCTTTACAAAATAATAGGCTGTCATCTGCAAAAAATAACTGTGAGATTTTTGGTCCCCTTTTACATAAAGAGAATCCCCTTATTCTGTCATTTGAGGCTGCCTGCTGCAACATCCTATTCAAACCTTCTGAACACAACAAAAAAAGGTATGGAGACAAAGGATCTCCTTGCCTTAAACCCTTTGATGGCCAGATATCTCCCTTAGGCTCTCCATTCACCAGAATCGAATAAGACACTGTGCTAATACACTCTAGAACAAGAGACACCCACCTTTCACAAAAACCCAGTCTCTCCATAATCTTTCTTAAATAGCTCCACTCCACCCGGTCATACGCCTTACTCATATCTAACTTCATGGCCAAAAAACCCATTTTTTTGGATTTTTGGTTTTTCATATGATGTAACTTCTCAAAGGCAACCAAAATATTATCAGTGATTGCTTTACTAGACTGAAAGGCACTTTGAGATTCTGAAATAATGCTAGGTAAAAACGTCTTAAGTCTATTGGCTAGAACTTTAGAAATAAGCTTATACAGAATATTACAAAGTGCAATAGGGCGATATTCAGAAACTTTTACCGGACTTTTAGCCTTTGGGATGAGAGTGATAAAAGTTCGGTTTATTAAAGGTGGGATTGAACCTGTATTGAGACAAGTGAGAACTGCTTCAGCTACTTCATTACCAATAACCGACCAAAATTGCTGGAAAAACAATGGAGGCATCCCATCAGGTCCTGGAGATTTTAGGGGGTCCATCTGATTTAAAGCAATGTCAACCTCAGCTCTCCCAAAAGGAGCAATAGGCTAATGATTCATCTCCTCCATTACCACCCGTGGTGTTGCTTCTAAAGCTTCCTCAATCCGGTTTGGTGAGGATGAAGTGAATAAATTTTGGTAAAAATCCACCAAAATATTTGCTATGCCATTCTCATCCACACACCTCTTACCCAAATGGTTCTCCAACTCCTCAATTTTATTTCGGCGAAACCTGTGAGTAGCTCTACTATGAAAATATCAGGTATTTTTATCTCCTTCCTGCAACCACAATTCCCTAGATCTTTGTTTCCACATTTTCTCTTCTTTTGATAACAAATCATTTATCTCTCTTTTCAACCTTGTCACCCGGTTTATAGACCTCCCCCTTATCGCCTCCTCTTCCGCCTTTCTTAGCAACTCTTTTTTTTCCTTCAATAGTCTAGTAATATTCCCAATTGCAACCCGACTCCACCACTTGAGTTGTGTTTGGCAATGACTTATCTTCCCCTCCACCCTAGTCATAGCTTGACCGGGTGCATTAAAAAGCCAAGCTGTTTCTACCGTATCTCTGCACTGAAGACCACCCTTCTTCCTAGCCTCATAGTAACCAGGAACCACCACCACATATTTCCTCCTTGTTTGGGTTGGTGCTGCCTGAATCCAAGGACCATACTCCTTCTCCCTGCTATCTAAAGTTCCATCGCTTTCAATCCATCTCGCACAATCCCTATCGAAGTGATCCAGAAATCCACACCAATAACAAATATTGGGAAGACGTTCATATTTGAATGACACCCAACACTCTTCGCCATCCTCCATTGATAACACTCGACCCCGACACAAAGGTATCGAAATATCAACACGCACCCGAATTCGGAAGAAACTGCCTCGATCTACTTCAGTATCCTTTGCACTTCTATCCACCACGCCCATTACTTCACACAAATCCTCAGCCACACCTCTGTTCAGATAGCTCACAGGAATATGGTGCACTTGGACCCATAACAATACTGAATCCAACTTCACTGCATTCACCGAGGTAGCACTCTCTAATTGTTGGAGGATCACTAGATGCCTATCAAAACTCCAGGGTTCACTCATCAAAATCTTGTTCACTTCTTCTGCATTATCGAACACAAATAACATCGTATGTTCGCCTGCATCGCGAACTTTAAAACCATTTTTGGCTCGCCACAAAGGGCTGAAAGTCCTCACAATCGCCTCAGTGTTCAACACTCGTTTTGTTAGAAATTTAGCCACGATAGTAAACTCTTGGTTGGCTCTATCCTTCTTCACCGCCAGCTTTCCTCCCTCCCTTTCATTGAGAGACAAATTACGCCAATGCTTCGTCAAGTTCTCCATCCCTCCTCTTGTGTTTCCCTAACCCCAAAAGAAAAGATAACCCACTAGCCCTACTGGTAAACTAGTTACCCTAGGGAACCCAACAGCCTTCCAAGAAGGAACTCTCACTTCTACTGCCTAAGAGTCAAAGAGTCTAGGACCCTTCCCTTAGTGTCAGAGAAACTCAAAAATCAAACCAACCACGTATCGAAGGGACCAAAATTGAATCAACTCGATATTAAAAAATCAAAATTGAACCAAAACCATTCTCATATACTTACTAGTTGCACACACCACACACAAATCTTTGTTAAACATTGTATATGTGATTGTGTGTTAATTAATGTGGCCTTCCAAAATTGTGCTTCTTGAAATGTTTAATACTCTTTTTGGGGTTTGGGTAGAAATCTTTGAGGAGAAAATTTTCAAATCTTGATAAAAAAAAAATTGATTTAATTGAAGAGAAAGTATTTTTAAAAACATTTGGAATCATAGACATGCATTATATATCAATAGATCGAGCTTGTGTCAAGCTTCTTCATTAACCTTCGATAGCAACTAGTGTTGAGCTTTAATGAAACAAATTTTCTTCACTTGTTTCTTGGATCAAACTTCATGTTTTTAATAATGCCACTTGATATGTTTGAACAACATACTTTTTATTACATTAAACCCAACTTAGATCTACCAAATTACAAGCAAAGTGCGTTTTGTCAAAAGATTAGCCAATTACATAGAAAATATTACCCCAACAAAACTCATTTTACACATTTGATTTTGAAATATGGATGTTTCAATCAATAAATTGATTTATTTTTGAAATGATTTTCTTTAAACTAGGTGTTGTTTAATAATTATGACATTTTAGAAGTACAAGAAATTTTATTTTAGTTGACTTGATGCTTAACAATTGGTTTTGGGCAATGTTTTACAATAATTTTTATCTACAAATGTAATTTGTCACAAAAGTTAAGTATACTCATAACAATAAAACTATTTACAAAGGAATGTGTGACAAGGAATGATTCAATATTAATACTTTATTATATCAAAATAGTTAGTTTAAAGGTTTTGAGAAAAAGATATACAAGTATGAATAGAGTTATAAACAATATGTATTGGAGGATATTGAGTTCATCTTACTATTTATTTACGAAAAGACATCTCATATGATTAAAGTTATACACATAAGTTATTACTTAGAATTTTCGAAAGAAAAAATTAACTCAATCATATTAAATTTATGAATTATGAATAAAATATATGTATAATTCATTGAACAAGTAAAGCATGAGGATAGCACTACAAGAAATCTAGGTTTAGGTGACGTTTGTAAAACATCACTGAAAACCCAAAAAAAATGTCGCTATAGACACAAATGGTCTACAACAACTTTTTTTGTGACGTTTTTGAGCGGTCACTATAGGTCTATTGCAATGTTTCTAAAAACGTTGCCATATGTGACTCTTTAATGATGTTCAAAAACTTTTAGTGACGTTTTCTAAAACATCACTAAATAATATAACATTTTCTTATATAATATAGACAAATACATTTAGCAACGTTTTTAAAATGCCACAAATAATCAAACTATAGCGATGTTTCAAAAATGTCTCAAAAGCATATGCCCTCTTGCTTTTTAGCGACGTTTTAAAAGCATCGCTAAAAAGGATTTCTTCTTACTTTTTAGCAACATTTTAAACTTGCTCATTATTTAAAAAAAAATTAAAAATGCTATATAAACCTGCTTAAAATTCAACAATAACTAACATAAACTTGTAATAGATCAAATATACCTATTGATCATCAATATTCCACAATAACAAATGTCCAAACTAACACACTAAGACATTAACCATAAATTCAAATAGAAATATATATATGTGTGTGTGTGTGTGTGTGTGATTGTGTGTTTGTGTGAGTGTGTGTGTGTTTAATACCAATACATGTATCATCTTGAATTGAACAAAACACTTGTCTACCTACAAAAAAAGAAAAAGAAAAAGAAAAAAAAGAGAGGACAATATTATAAACAAAGTACAATACTTCCAAAGTAAATGTGGCAGTAACAAAACACTTGCAAAAAAAAAAAAAAAAAAAAAACCACCCAAACTATGACAATATTATAAACAAAGTACAATATTTCCAAAATAATTGTTGTTGTTCAAAACAACTATGTAATAGCCCATGGAGTCCTTAAAACTCTGCATTTACCGCTATATGCTAGTTTCTTGATGGGATGAAGCCTGCAATCTATGAGGAGTTGGAGATTGATGATCTAAACCGAAACCACCCTAAATACAAATTAAGAGTATCTAATAAGTTCATAAATGTGAACACGGCCACGTGACGCCCCTCGAGGAGGGTTTTTAAGAAAATGAAAGGTTTGATTTTGAGAGTATTTTTTTATTAGAAAATCATGAGTCTTAAAAAAAAATTGAGGAGTCGCCACTTATTTTATTATTTTTTTAGGGAAAACAAAACAAGAAATAAAAACTTTTTTTTTTTAAATTTGATTGACTCAATGGATAAGAAAAATGGTCAACGTCCACCAAGGACAATTTTGGCGGTCAAATTACACCGTGGGAAGGTATGAGGCACCCTGCACGCCCGATATGTTTACTGGTCTCTACTAAATAAGTAAGGACTATTTGATGTTCAATTAATTATTCAATGGTCACAATATTATCAATTGAATTCATTACACCAAATCAAGCAATATTTGATTTTATGGCATGGTGGCCTAAAGCTAAATCATAAGACAAGATAACAATAATAATAAAAAAGCAATAGGTTAATAACAAAACAAAGCGATGACAAAGAAATTAACAAGCAGATCAAGGAATTGATATAACAACTACTATAAAAAGAATGTGTAAGCTTAAACTCTTCCAAGTTATTATCTGAGCAACATGAGAAGATTTCATTTTAAAGGAACTAGTGGGATTATACTTTTTCCTAAAAGAAAAGAGTAGGGCTTAATCCAATTTGTCTGTGACTTGGTTTTGATTTGAGGTAAAAATTAAAGCATATTTTTATTTTTATTTGTTAAAACTGAAAACATGGGGGTTGTTGGAAGCAGAGTGGGTCTAGACAACTTGTAGATTAGCTACGGTTTACAAACCCATGTTTTCATCAAAACCTTTCAATGTATAGGTTCACATTTTAAGAAGCGACAGATTGACATGATTTAACCCCACTTTTGACTTTTAACCTTTTTTATTATAGCCAAGTTTAGTTCTTTAGTCACAAGACAGCCCAAGTTTCAATCTTTAACATTCAGACTGAAAAGAATAAGGCATCCAAGCTTCAAACGACAAAGACACGCAAGGATAAAGAGTGGTAAGGTCGAAAACATACCCAGCATTTCCCTGGACGAGTTTGATGATGACTCCACTGAGATGAATGGCAACGACAACAGCATTCTGCCAAGGATGGTCCTTCCACCACGCGATGCTCCACCGACAATGGTTGATGGAGAGGTACCAAACTAGCTGCGTACAATGCAGGCTTGGCTAACAGTGAGAACTTGGATATTGGACTTGTTAGTTTGGGGCCAGATTTTCCCCCCCTCAAGACTGGATTTTCTCCCAAAAAATTTCGATCTCTCTCAATGTTTTTTTTAAAAAATAAATTTTTCAAAGGCTTTTGAAAATTAGAATGCAGAAGATGTAGTGAAAATGAATTTAGGAGATGAAAAATGATAGGTGCATCTTAGTTGTGAAAGCAAACGAAAATGGAGTCTCCATGTTTGTCCTCTGTTCTCTCTAGTGTTTTTTTTCCTTCCCCCTTTTTTTCTTTGTTTTTCTGTCCATATATGGTCTCCCCTCTTTGTTTTTAAATTCAAAATCCACCTCACTATCTGTTTTTGTTTGCACACACCTTATTGCACCCGCTGGAACAGTGGAATCACAACAATGACAAAAATCGTGCAAATGAGGGCACGCTGGACCTACTTAGTGTTGGAGGTGTCTGTCTACTATACACACAATGTACGTCTCACCATTCTGTTTTGTTTTGTACTTTTCTTTTTGACCACTAAAGTTGGGTTTGCCAATATATTTGAAATAAAACGCAATTTTTAAAAAAAGTTAAATTAATAGAAGGAGCTTGAGGGACAAAACTTAATCTTTTTGGATATAACCTTCAAAAATCGAGAATTTTGTGGAAAAGGGGGAAAATGACAAGCATGCATGGATTAAAAAAAATGTTGCTTAAAACCAAAAATAAATTAAATAAAGAGTTAAAAATAAAATAAACACTTGTCAAATGAGAGAGAGATCAGAGGGTTATGTACATCATTCAATTAGTTCATCATTGGGGGGACGCATGTACAAAAGGTATGCATTATAATTGAGGAACAAAATAGGGTGTCTACAAATTTGCCCCTCTTCGACGGATATCGTGAGTGAGTGAATGCATGTGTGCATGAGCAATAGAATGAGTGAATGTCGAAGTGAAAGAAGGCAACCAATTTCATTCTCATTATGATGCACAACCGTTTGCCACCAGGTCACTGAGCATGCATTCTCGTCGGCTAGCTTGCATGGCTAAAACAACGAAATTTAGAACACAAGAAAAGAAATATGCATAATAGTAGATTAAATGTCACAGAAGATTAAAAATAAGTTTTTGTTTGTTTGTTTGTTTGTTTTTTTTTTTTTAATTTTTTAATTTTTAAACTAAGCCATGCAAGCCCTACGAAAATCCATAAACACAAAATGCTAAAGAAAATGACAAACAAAAAAAAGTTGATGAGTGATATAAAGAATATAAAAACAAAACATGCAACGTGTTAGGAAAGAAACAACGTGATTCCATGAAACTTCTGCAAGCATTGGTGTTGAACTTTGAAAGAGTAAAACACCAGGTGGAAAGATGCCTATGTGCCGGGTGAAAAGATGTAGGACTTGATAGAAAAGTAAAACATGGGGTGGAAAGATGCCCATGTGCCGAGTGGAAAGATGCCAGGCTTGACAGAAATGTAAAACATGGGGTGGAAAGATGCCTATGTGCCGGGTGGAAAGATGCCGAACTTTAAAAAAAAGTAAAACATAGGGTGGAAAGATGCCCATGTGCCAGGTGGAAAGATGCCGGATTTGACAGAAAAGTAAAACATGGTGTGGAAATATGCTGGGCTTTATAGAAATGTAAATCATGGGGTGGAAAGTTGCCCATGTGCCAAGTGGAAAGATGTCGGATTTGATAGAAAAGTAAAACATGGGGTGGAAAGATGCCAGGCTTTACAGAAATGTAAAACATGGGGTGGAAAGTTGCCCATGTGCCAGGTGGAAAGATGCTGTACTTGACAGAAAAGGAAAACATGGGGTGGAAAGGTGCCCATGTGCCGGGTGGAAAGATGCTAGGCTTGACAGAAATGTAAAACATGGGGCGGAAAGATGCCCATGTGCCAGGTGGAATGACGCCAGGCTTGACAAAAAAGTAAAACATGGGGTAGAAAGATGCCCATGTGCTGGGTGGAAAGATTCCGGGCTTGACAGAAATGTAAAACATGGGGTGAAAAAATGCCCATGTGCCGGGTGGAAAGATGCGGAGCTTGACAGAAAAGTAAAACATGGGGTGGAAAGATGCCCATGTGCCAGGTAGAAAGATGTCGAGCTTGACAGAAATGTAAAACATAGGGTGGAAAGATGCCCATGATCTTTTTTGCACAATACTGAACAAGGGCATCATAATCTTCAGGAATTATATTTGGTGGTACTCGTGCTCTGTTTCCTCTTCATAGGAAATACTTGTTCTTCAAAGTTGACTTGTGGTTCCTCCAACATTTCGCAATTGTAGACAATATTGTATTCTTCATTGCCTCCAACCTAGCAGGTTCTTTAGGCAAAATCCATTTTGACTACATGCAATAGCTTAGTTAGCAAAATCCATATCAAGCTAAACATTTGTGTAAAACTTAGTGCAAGATAGAATAATACACCTATAGTCTATAACTTCCTGAATACCTGAAAAATATCCCATATTTCTTCCTTAAATTCATCTGGCATTCTTGTCCAATTTTCATACTTAATTGGGCACAAATGAGATTTTTGGGCAATTGTACCCAACCAACTTGTGAAGTGCCTCCCTGCCTTCTTAATTGGTTGATTTGAACTTGTTAATGGCAATTCAATCTTGTGATTTTCAGGGAGATTCCAAATGAATGAGTACTTGCTAACACCACGAGTAGCAAGTACTGGTAACGACACAACTGTAATGAGAATAAAACAATCAAAGCCATTGTCATGCAATATGGGATATTTGTCAAACAATATTAACTATAATCACAAACATGATCTTAGAAATATATAAAATACCTGGATTTGGTGCAGTTGATGGATTAACTGTGGATGATTGGCCAACTTCTTATTGTGACTCATGATCCATATCTCATTAAAGGCTTGTTGCGACGACCTTACAGAAGCGTCACATATAACTAAACCCTTCATTTTTATTTAAACCATCAAGAACTAAAATAAACAAAGAAGATTTATATCAATTTCTATCCATATCTTTATTTACACAACAAATTCAAAACCACTTAGTTTCATAAACATGCAAATAAGATTACACATAATCTTAAATATAATAAACAAACCATATCAAGTCTATTTATATCCTCATTCACACAAATGGACTAGGTCTTGAAGCTCTAAAAACTTAAGCAAAAACCATGGAAGTAGAATTACACATACAGTTAAATATAGTGCACAACATATTCAAAACAACATAATTTCATAAACATGCAAATAGGATTACACATAATCTTAAATATACTAAAAAAACCATATCAAGTCTATCAATATCCTCATTCACACAAACAGACTAAGTTTTAAAACTCTACAAACTTAAGTAAAAACCATGAAAGTAGAATTACACATACACTTAAATATAGTGCACAACATATTCAAAACCACTTAGTTTTATAAACATGCAAATAGGATTACACATAATCTTAAATATAATAAACAAACTATACCAAGTCTATCTATATCCTCATTCATGATAGGCCAAGAATGTATTGACCCATTTGGTAACTTAATCAATTAATTTAACCAAGTGAAATTAATTAGATTCAATTAAATGCAATAGGCGTGGTTTCACAAACAAATCACCAATAACTAATTGACACGGGTGATTTGTTTATGAATGGGAAAAACCACAGAGGCAAAACCCCACCAGGTGAATTTAAGGTCACCACTCCCGAGAATCCACTATTATCAAAACTAGCGGTTACAAGTAAAGAAATCTCAATACCTTATACCAACCTACAGTTTAACCTTTACCCCAATACACAATTGAACTTGTAATATAGTGACAATCTCTCCTTTCAATGCACGGCTCCAAGTACGTGACTAACTAATCGATGTACGAATCCTAGTACGTGACTAACACACCAACTTGAGAAAGATGTTGGCTGCAAAGTTCTTCAATTCATTTAGAGGATGAAGATCAAGAAGCTCCTTGGTTACAAAACCCTTGGCGTACAAACGCATCAGCTTCTTCAAAAGAAAAATGAACTAGGGCAAATTGCCTCCAGTCACAATTTGAGTGAATAATCACTTTGCATCAAGTTGCATCACCTTAGACAGCCTTTAAAATAATCCTTATATATGTTTAGAGTTGTGAGAAAAGAAACCCTACACAAATAGCTTGGATATTCATGAAAAACAAATATGGAAATCTGAATTTCGTAATTCTCGATAGATATAGCTTCTGTTAAGAGTTGTCGAGAATCACATATTAAATCTCGATAGATACATCTATCAAGCTATCTGTCGAGTTTTAGTGAACAACACTTCTTCACTTGATTCTTGGACAAATTTGCATGACTTCAATATTAGACTTGAACTCTTGTTTCTTAAAGTATTAAACACATCCTAGATTTACCAAATTACAAGTAAAGAGCGTTTTGTCAAAGGATCTAGCCAATTCTATATGACATATGTTCTAACAAGTTCTACATATGTCCTAACAATTCACACAAATGGACTAAGTCTTAAATCTCTGCAAAAACCATGGAAGTAGAATTACACATACACTTAAATATAGTGCACAACATATTCAAAATCACATAGTTTCATAAACATGCAAATAGGATTACACATAATCTTAAATATACTAAACAAACCATATCAAGTCTATCAATATCCTCATTCACGCAAAATGGACTAAGTCTTAAAACTCTACAAACTTAAGCAAAAACCATAGAAGTAGAATTACACATACACTAAAATATAGTGTATAAGATATTCAAAACCATTTAGTTTCATAAACATGCAAATAAAATTACACATAATCTTAAATATAATAAACAAACAATATCAAGTCTATCTATATCCTCATTCACACAAATGGACTAAGTCTTGAATCTCTACAAACTTAAGCAAAAACCATGGAAGTAGAATTACACATACACTTAAATATAGTGCACAACATATTCAAAAACACATAGTTTCATAAACATGCAAATAAGATTACACATAATCTTAAATAAACTAAAAAATTTGAGAAATTGATGTGACTCTTCGTTAGGACCTTGTGTAGGTTGTTCCACACTAGGGCCTCCTACCACAAGGTTTGATGCCATATCTTCTTCCATTGGTTCGGGCACCATATCATGCATAGGAAACATGTGATGCAACATTTCACGCATATTACTATTTCATTCGAGTTATCTTGGATAGAAGTACTGGGAGTTCTAATAGAAGTCTTTCTAGATGGTGATTCCTCATAAAAAGTCCAATGTCGATAACCCCTACAAATCCCATTTGATACTAGATGAATTCGTACAACATCTATAGCCAATATTGTTGAATGCGCACATTTTCAACATGAACAAACAATCATTCCATCTCGCTGTGCATGTTAAGATGCAAAATTCAAGAATTGTGCAACTCCATTTCTATATTCCATAGATGTCCTATTTCTAATATCCATCAAACTCTTGTCCATAGCTATAGAACAAATTTACACAATAAATACCTATAGCACGATATCATGAAAGCATAAACCAACCATTAGTCCATATTTCAATTACTCTAACAAAACAAACCTATGCTTCTAAGAAATAGGGAAATTTTTTCAAATTTGAGAAAATGGCTTGCAAGTCACACTAAGGTCCTAAGTGTAGGCATAAGGAGTCTAAATTCATAAGTAATTTATTAATTCATTTTGTAACTAATCAATATCTCTTGATAATAGTCTTTTAGTTTGCATGTTCAACATGTGAAAGAAATGAAATAATCAAATAACAATCCCCACAAAACAATTATCATTGCAAGCCACTTGCTTACTCCAACTGAACAATACAATAATAAATATAGAATAGTAAAAAATATCCATCTAAATTTTCAAAAAATAATAAACAGTTCGAATATGAATGTAAATCGGCTTATAGCACCATGCAAGCCACCTACTTGCTCCAACTCAACAATCTATTCCAACATAATTATTATAATCACAAATATAGAATGCTTACAAGTATTGAAATCCAAAAAGTAATCAACAAATATAACTTAATCATATCCATCCAAATTTCCAAATTTAAAAAACACTCCCAATATCAATTGCAACGACCTTATAACACCATACAAGTCACTCGCTTCCTCCAACACAACAATTCACCTAGTACAATTATCAATATAATAATATAGAATGCTTACAAGTATTGAAGTCCAAAAAGTAATCAAAAAACATAACTTAACAACATCCAAAATTTCAAAAAATAATAAACACTCTCAATATGAATGTAAACTGTCTTATAGCACCATGTAAGCCACCCGCTTACTCCAACTCAACAATCTACTCCAACACAGTTATCATAATCACAAATATAAAATGCTAATAAGTATTAAAGTCCAAAAGTAATCAACAAATATAACTCAATCATATCCATCCAAATTTCCAAATTTAATAAACATTCTCAATATCAATTGCAATGACCTTATAACACCATGCAAGCCACCGCTTGTTCCAACACAACAATCCACCCAATACAATTATCAATATAACAATATAGAAATGCTTACAAGTATTGAAGTCCAAAAAGTAATCAACAAACATAACTCAACAACATTCAAATTTTCAAAAAATAATAAACACTCCCAATATGAATGTAAGCCGCCTTATAATACTATGTAAGCTGTAGGGACTGAGTTTGAGCATTTCTACTGTTGAGTGAGTAGATTCAAGCCCAGCTAGCCCAATACAATGAATTTGTAGAGAGCGGGTTCAAGAACTAGGCCCTAGCAAGCAGACAACGCCCAATACAGTGTTTGCCACCATCGAACGCAGGTGAAACGAAATTATTCTCGAAAGTCCGTCCTCGGCCCGCTCCGAGGAGCTTGATAGTAGTCTTTTTCCCATGAGAATGGTCCCCTCCCTCTTTTGATCTGTTTCCTCCCATTATATAGTCCTCCTCCAACGATCTCTTTCCTCCACTTGTTGATCATCCATGCCTCTCTCTGACAACCCGTCCCATCAGCCACCTTGCCAATCCCCCTATGAGTTGCAGCAACCGAGGCAGTATTGCCTAGGGTCATTTCTCCATTAATGCTACCGGAACATCAGTTGTGCACATTTAATGTGGAGGTGACAGTTCATCCTGGTCTTGCTCCTTGGCTATGCTTCCATGGCTGACATATTGTACTTGTTCTTTCTCCTTGGATGCCCTGGAAGGCTGCCTATGGTGGCCCGTTACTTCCTCCTCCCATGGTCTTGGTTTGCCGAGGATAGGGTTGTCCTCGGCAAGGTTCCTAGGCAATTTGGACTTTCATACTTCGTCCTCGGGCATTTCCTCCTCCTCGGCATGGGCCTTGGGCTTGGTATAAGGTGGGTCGGGGTCGCCAAATTCTCTGACCCCACATAAGCCATTTGCTTGCTCCAACATAACAATCCACCAAATACAATTATCATAATCACAAATATAGAATGCTTGCAAGTATTTAAGTCCAAAAAGTAACCAACAAATATAACTAAAAAATATCCATTTAAATTTTCGAAAAATAATAAACATTTTCAATATGAATGTAAATCACCTTATAGCACCATGTGTGGGTGCAACGGAAAAAGAATGGAGTCACCACCTAGTTATATGGTCTAGGAACTATGAATATAACATCCTTTCAAGGAAGGACCTTTAGTCTTTACTACCAGAGTTTGGGTTCGGAGTTTAGGTATACTCTTGGGAAAGTGTAAGGCACCTTAGATCACCTAACCTTAAGGTTTGCCTCCCATCATTGCGTCTTATGTCTTAACCCTATTAAAAACCATCTAAATACTTGCATTCTACACTCACACACATACACACTAACATGCATCTAACAAATAACATCATTCATCCCTAAACATATACTTATCTGTTAGGTCACACTTCGAATGACCCCTTGTGATAAACCCTAATTAATTAATTAATTAGCCAAGTTGTTAATTAATCAATTTAGCATGCAATTGCGTGGAAGCACAAACAAATCACCAAATACTAAATATGCAGCGGAAAATAAATAATACGGTGATTTGTTTACGAATGAGGAAAAACCCTAACGGCAAAAACCCCACCGGGTGATTTTCAGGTCACCACTCCCGAAACTCCACTATTATCAAATCAAGCGGTTACAAGAAAGGAATCCCAAGTACCTTACCAACCTACAGTTGAACCCTTACCCTAATACTCAATTGGACTTGATTTGTAGTGTCAATTTCCACCTTTGATGCACGGCTCCCAAGTACGTGACTAACCAATGCGCGGATCCCAGTACGCGACTTCAGAATGCCAACTTGAGGAAGAATGGTTGGCTGCAAAGTTCTTCAGTTCATCCACGTGATGAATAGCAGGAAGATGCTTGGTTACAAAACCCTATGGTGCAAAGACATAGCAACTTCTTGATTAAGGATGAACTAGGTCAAGAACTTCGTCTGTTGAGCACAATTTGCATAAACAGAGATTGCTCAATGATAATACAACTTGTGTCACCTAAAACGGCTCTTAAAATAATCCTTTTATATGTTTAGGGTTAGAAGAAAAGAAGTCCCAAAAACATATTCACGGATCCCAAGAAAATCAGATTTGGAATTCTGACTTTTTAATTCTCGACAGATAGCAGGTGTCGAGGTAGCTATCGAGAGGTGTCGAGATTTAAAAATTCTGCACTTCAACTTGCTTTTTCTTGGACAGACTTGATGACTTCAACACTTGACCTTGAAACATTGTTTCTTGAAGTATTAAAAACACCTAGAACTACCCAATTACAAGTAGAGTGCGTTTTGTCAAAGGATTAGCCAATTTACATAACTAAGTGACATATGTTCTTAAACAAGTTAAAACATATATGTCCCAACAATCTCCCCCTTTGGCAATCCGTGACAAAACCACAACAAACAAATGAGCATATGAGAGAAGTCATAAATCACTCAACTCATATTCACTTGTTAAATACAATAAAATCTATCCTAACACAAACTCTTGAAAAACTTTGCAAGAAGAGAGCTTATGATAAGTAGACTTTGACAACCTGTATTTCTGAAACACTTTAAACAAAACTCATCAAGGTATCTTGTGTGAAACAGAAATAAATAGATTGCGTACAAGTAAAGAACATGTGTATAAAGATAGAAAAGAAACAACACATGAAGAGAGAGGTGAAAGAAACATACATCAACATATATAAGAGAGAAGATAAGTACAATGTATGTAAGAATGGTCAAAGGACCTCATATACAAGACCAATGTATCTAAAAGATAAGAAAAAAATACACATAGCCTCACTACATCCCTCAAAAATATGATAACGCTCCCCCTATCAAAAAATGTCCTATACTAACTCTCCCCCTAAGATGACTACTCTCATAACCCAAAACTACTCCCCCTTTTTGTCACGAGTGACAAAGGGTAGAGTGTCATGTAGACATCTCATCGGCAGAGCTAGCATCCCTATCATCATCATCCTCATCATCCTCAGAAACTGAAGCTGCTGGAGTAGGTGGTGAAGGAGTAGCCTCTGGAGCAAAACCACCCATGGTCGCCTGCCATCGTGCAATACGACCCACACGAACATTCACTTGATACAACTCAGCAGAGAGTGTATCAAGGCGAGTGTCCATGCGCTGCAGCTGCGCCATGATATCACCAAGGGATACATCGCTCGAAGAGGAAGAGGGAGCAGATGTAGATGGAGCTGATCTGGATGGTGCTGAACGGGAGGGAGGAGTGGCACCAGGCTGTCTCAACCTGAACTGCGCCTCACTACGTTTTACGGTAGCAGCATCTATGGCAGATATGTGTGTGAAGTGGTCGGACACAGGAAAGGGAACAGAAAAATGACGTAGAATCCGCGTGATAGCAGAAGGAAAGATGAGCTTATCACGGGACGCTGAATCAAGATAAACATCTATGATAGACCGGATGAAGTGAGAAGGGAAGTCTATGGTAAGATGCTCAAGCAGAGAGAGCAAAAATCGAGCACGAGGCTCTGTGATAGAGTTATAGTGAGACAAAGGATGGAGAACAAAAGTCATCACCATGTTCATGAATCTAGGACCTTTAGCAAAAGGCCTACATGATGTGAACTGATGCTCACCCCAATCAGCAGGACGCTGACAAAAGGCAGAGATGAGCTCTTCTTTGGACACAGTCCTCAGACGCTCACAAGAGGGGTAATCTGGAAACTCTATCCTAGGTACCCTAAGCACATCCGCAACAAGCTGCGGTGTGACAGGAATGCGCATATCTCGAACGCAAGTAGTAAAATGAGGTACAGAAAGATCAATCCCGTGGATGTTGGAGTAGAACTCCTGTATCAGCACGAGAGGGCAAGTGACCGAAATGTCACACAGTGACCCCCATCCCCTACTGTGAATGACAGAGGGAAGGTCAGTATCGGCGAAGTCCGCCAGAATGACTTGGCATTCCGAATGAACACCTCGTCTAGAAAAGTTCTCAGTAAATGCCTTTTGGGCATCTCCATCACGAAACTGAATGTTAAAAGGAGCAGAATTAGAAGAAGAAGATGCTCTAGAACGCAGAAGGTTCCGAGCAGGAGTAGATTTACGTTTGGGTGCCATAGACACTACTAACGTAAAAGAATGAGAAAGAGATAGAGAGGGAGACAAGCAGAAAAGTCCCAAATCAGTTCAAATATGATAGATATATGAACAAAGAGTACGTATGCATGGGAATGCATGAACATATTACATGCAAAACAGAAATATCATCATGGGCTCAGCCCAATCCATTCCTAACAGCATATAAACAAAGTACTCACATCTAAATGCATGAAAATATCATTATAATGCACATGAAATGCAATGTATGACATTTTGAAATCATTTAAGACCAAACCCAACCCAAAATTTGAATAAAAACTCAACAATTTTGAAAAACCCCAAATTTTATGAAAAATCCCAAAAGCTAGGTTTTCAAAACATGAAATGCATGAAAAATGAAGAGAATAGAGATCTTACCAAAGGATTTGAGCAAGAAATGAGCAAGATCCAAGAGGGTTGGAGGATTTGAGTGAAAGGAGAGTGAAAGGGAGATGAACAGCCACGGAGAGATCGAGAGAGATCGAGTGAAATGAAGAAAAATCGCGATCTGCACATAAATAGGCACCTCAGTAATTCTCGACAGCTGAGGTGTCGAGAGGTATCGAGAAGCAAGACAAATTTCAAATACATGAATCTCGATCGATCGACAAGGTATCGAGAAGCTGTCGAGAGGACAGAAGAAATCTCGATCGATCCACAAGGTGTCGAGACAGGTGTCGAGAGTGAAGACACAAACAGCATAAGTGAATCTCGATCGATCCAACAGGTGTCGAGAATCTATCGAGAGGACAGAGACTTTCTCGATCGATCCACCAAGTGTCGAGGGAAGTGTCGAGATTGCGATAAGAAAAGCTTGAGAAGCTCGACAGATGACCAGGTATCGAGGAGGTGTCGAGGGAGGTGTCGAGACACAGAAAAAAGGCAGTTTTTCGAGAAGGAAAAACACAGACATGAATGCAATCTAACACATATCTCAACCAAAGATCCACTTAAGTGATAAACCTCTCAAAACATCTCTCAACAAGAAAATGAGCACAGGGATCATGCAAAACACACACACACACTAAACAAGTCTAACCAATTTTATATTTCAAAAACAAGTTATGACAGTTTAGTGAGCATACATTAGCATATGTAAAACACTTGTGATGGCCAAATCACATTGTACCTGCACATGTATCAAAAGTAGCCAAGAATGTTGCGTGTTGTGTGTGAAAAAACATCGCAAGATTGCATATGTGTATAGATGTTATGACGATCTGAGATATGAGTCAATAACTTTTAACTCACACACAATCATAACTGTTTGATGGGGACTATCACCTTCAAGGTACATCCTATAACTCCCACATCTCCTAGAAAACACGCTTGCAATCATATTTTAAAGCATCTTTAATCTTTTTGCTTTATATTTTCTTTGCATATTTTTCTTTTAAGCATATCATGCATGGGCATAAAAAGAGAGAAAAGAAATACCCAAGATGTTAAGCATTTGACATCGCATTTTTGCTATGCCGAAGCATACGAATGTCTTTGACACTGCACTTTTGCTATGCCGAAGCATACAGGTGTCTATGACACTGCACTTTTGCTATGCCGAAGCATACAGGTGTCATACTATGATTGGCGGGTAACAGTGGTGAGATGGTTATTTATGCCTTTCTCTTAGGATTTTCTAGTCCTACCCGTCAAAAAGAGTGATATGAGTGTTAAGTTTTAAGAGATAACCTAATCTTACTCATCACAAACAAGAGCCACAAAGCTCACTTGCTTAGTTGTGCATAGAGATGCTTATCTAAGCTACAAGAGATACAAAGTTTAGAAAACTTTGTTTCATTGGCCATCCAAGGTACACAAGTACCAAAGTACACATAACACACTGTTTTTGTATTTTTCTGATTTTTTTTCAATTTTTTTTTTTTATATTAAAAATAAAATGAACAAAACTGAAAATAAACAAACAAAAACATGTTAAACAACGCAAAGCAAAAACTAGACTGACTCAGCAGAAAAGTAAAACACATAAGCAATGCAATAAACAAAAAAAACAAGAAGGGAGAAGAAAGTGATGAAATCACTTGGAGTCCTTTTTCTTCCACTCCTTGGAAGAACCTTTCCTTTGATAGAATCCTTGAACAGGCGGTGAGGGGGAAGAATTTAAACCGTTCAAGTTCGAAAGGAACATGAGGGCTTTCAGAAGATCTCCAAGAGGAGCAAGAGAGGATTGAAGCTGAGATTGGCTTCCAGATGCTATCATGCCATTGCTCTGTTGAGTGGCTAACCACTTATAGCAATTTGGTCGAGTGTGACCGGCAGCTCCACAATAATGACAGAGATGCTGCTTCTTTTGTTTAGGCTTTTGAGAGTTAGCCTTCTTAGCCCTAGGGTTTTTAGCATCTTTCTTGTCTAGCTTAGGGGGTGCTCCTAAGATAGATTTTCCCTTGTTTAAGTTCTCATTAGCTAATTCAGTTTTAACATCAACATTCTCAATTTCAGTGTTATTAGCAGGAGGAACAAAAACAGTATTGCTAGTAGAAGCAGTATTAGAGAAAGAAATACCATACCCCAAACCAATTCGATCCGAAACAGGTTTTTGATTGCTAAGCATCTCATCAAGCTTTGCACTTGAGGTCCTCTCCAGTTGAGCTCTGACTTGAACCAGCTCCGCTTCAAGCTTCTTGGTCTTCTCAGCCAAAAAGTTGTTCTCAAATCTCAGTGCTCCAATAGTTTGATTCGCCTCATCAAACTTTGTGGACAGCTCTTCACGATCGAGTTCCACTTCACTGAGCTTCTTGGTGGCCAGCCTATATAATTTCTCATGCTTTTCAGATAGCTTGTAAAGCTTCTCATAGGCTGAATGGATGTCATCTTGTTCATCCATCTTCTCAAATTTTGACTCCACCAATTCTTCTTCATCCACTTCTTCAACAATCCCTTCAGTAGAATTGACTGTGGCAGTGAAGGCATTTAGGATTCTGTCATCCTCATTGTCGGAATCATCTTCAGGCTCAGTGTCACTTAGGGTTACAGCAAGGGCCTTGCTTTTCCCAATGCTCTTCAGATATGTAGGACACTCATGTTTCATGTGTCTGAACCCATGACAACCAAAGCACTTTGGTCCTGCGGGAACAGTATACTGACCGCCCTCTTTAGCATCCTTCTTCCCTTTGTCTAGGCTTTTAAATTGAGAAGAACTGAACTGCCTGCGGTCCTTGTCGAAGCTCCTTCCATTGGCATTCTTCATGAACTTTCTGAACTGCCGAGTAATGTAGGACTTCATCTTAGAATCTTCATCATCGAAAGACTCATCTGTATCACTGCTCTTCGCCTTCAAGGCCATGCTTTTGCCTTTATTGGACTTACCAATCCTAGATAACCCTATCTCATAGGTTTGCAAGTTTCCAACTAGCTCAGTCAAAGGAATCTTGTCTATATCCTTTGATTCCTCAATTGCCGTAATCTTGGCATGAAATCTCTTAGGTAGAGATCTGAGCACTTTCCTTACAATCTTGGGTTCAGGGATGGTTTCCCCAAGATTGAAGGCTGAGTTCACTATATCCTTGAGCTTGGCATAGAACTCATCAAACAATTCATCCTCCTCCATCTTAATTTCTTCAAAGCTTGTAGTGAGCCTCTGAAGCTTTGAGTCTTTGACAGCCTTTGTGCCTTCATAGGTTGTCTGGAGGATGGTCCAAGCCTCCTTAGCAGTTTCAGTTGAGGATATCTTCTTGAACTCCTCATTGGTGACTGTGCTAAAAAGGGCATTCAGCGCTCTGCTGTTGAAGTTGGCCGCTTTGATCTTAGCATCATCCCACTCGGCCGGTTGTTCTGTTGGCTTAGTCCAGCCAATCTCTACAGCTTGCCACACTTTTTCATCTAAAGACTGCAAGAAAGTTCTCATGCGTACTTTCCAGTATGCATAGTTAGTGCCATCAAATAAAGGAGGTATAATTAAGGATTGTCCTCTATCCATGACAAACAGGGGGTCAATGGATCAACACAGCAAAGATTAAATCCTAATCAGACTGTGCCTGCTCTGATACCACTTGTTAGGTCACACTTCGAATGACCCCTTGTGATAAACCCTAATTAATTAATTAATTAGCCAAGTTGTTAATTAATCAATTTAGCATGCAATTGCATGGAAGCACAAACAAATCACCAAATACTAAATATGCAGCGGAAAATAAATAACACGGTGATTTGTTTACGAATGGGGAAAAACCCTAACGGCAAAAACCCCACCGGGTGATTTTCAGGTCACCACTCCCGAAACTCCACTATTATCAAATCAAGCGGTTACAAGAAAGGAATCCCAAGTACCTTACCAACCTACAGTTGAACCCTTACCCTAATACTCAATTGGACTTGATTTGTAGTGTCAATTTCCACCTTTGATGCACGGCTCCCAAGTACGTGACTAACCAATGCGCGGATCCCAGTACGCGACTTCAGAATGCCAACTTGAGGAAGAATGGTTGGCTGCAAAGTTCTTCAGTTCATCCACGTGATGAATATCAGGAAGATGCTTGGTTACAAAACCCTATGGTGCAAAGACACAGCAACTTCTTGATGAAGGATGAACTAGGTCAAGAACTTCGTCTGTTGAGCACAATTTGCATAAACAGAGATTGCTCAATGATAATACAACTTGTGTCACCCAAAACGGCTCTTAAAATAATCCTTTTATATGTTTAGGGTTAGAAGAAAAGAAGTCCCAAAAACATATTCGCGGATCCCAAGAAAATCAGATTTGGAATTCTGAATTTTTAATTCTTGACAGATAGCAGGTGTCGAGGTAGCTATTGAGAGGTGTCGAGATTTAAAAATTTTGCACTTCAACTTGCTTTTTCTTGGACAGACTTGATGACTTCAACACTTGACCTTGAAACATTGTTTCTTGAAGTATTAAAAACACCTAGAACTACCCAATTACAAGTAGAGTGCGTTTTGTCAAAGGATTAGCCAATTTACATAACTAAGTGACATATGTTCTTAAACAAGTTAAAACATATATGTCCCAACATTATCTATCCACAAACAAAGGGAAGCCAAACACATAAAAGACAACCCTAACATTTGTCTAAAACCTAACAGTAAATTAAACATGGCAGCAAGTATATCATCGAACAAAACATATCAAAAAAAGAATGCTAAAACACTAGAAACCCTAATCATACATCTAAAAAAACCTAACACAAATGCATGAACATTGCTAATGCATGACTTACCCTTTACTTACCTTTTAGCAACATAGCAACTATGGCATCAATGCATGAGCATGTGGATGAATGACATGGCATTAAAACTAAGAAAATCCTAACCAAAACCTTAATCTAAACATGTGATAACAAACAAACACGTTAAAAGGTAAATAGACAGTTATAGGGCTTGAAAACAAGTGAAAAGGAGGCTGTGCAGACAAACATATGAAAACAGAATCAAAACAAACAAAAATTAGGGTTTCTAGGTAACGGCATCATGCATGCTAGAACAAGTCTGCGTACGCATGAGTTTAGCTTGCATGTGCAGGCTAGATCAAGTGTACGTAGATCTTTATCCAGAAACCCTAATTAACACAGAAACAGGGTAGAAATAAAATGAAACATAAAACAGGAAATCTAGCAACCTAACATGCTTAAAGATATAAAAAAAAAAAAAACCTAAAACTAACCTAAAAAAACATATGAAAGCATAAACTAAACAACGAAAAGGATTAAAACAAGGATTAAAGCAGAAAACAAAGAGAAAAGCTTAAAAAGAATACCTTAAAAGCAAAAGCTCTTAGGCTTGATTTTTGACCGTTCGCCTCAATCAAATCTATTACAATTCAATAAAATAGTAAGTAGTAATCTTAAACTCTAAGGATTGGGGCCAGAAAAGGTTCTAATCAAATAAAAATGACTTGAGGGTGTTTTGTGAAAAAATCCCTTTGATTCACTATTTTCTAGTGAATCTTAGGCTTTTCCCATGGGATTTTTGTGTGTTTTGAAAATGTGTCATGTAAGGCTTTTTATAGTTGAAAAAATGGGGTTTAGAATGGCTCCCAGATAGTGTGAGATTCGTTCCAAACCTTGGCCATTATTGCAGAAAACTTGCCTTTCTTATGCTTCTGAAACCCTACCTGCATGCGTAGGATCGTGCCTACGTACACATGCATTAGCTCGCGTACGCAAGCTGCGACCCATGTACATAGGCCGAGGGCCACTTTGGTCATTTTATTTTCAAAAATAGATTTTTGCTCATTGAAAAGATTATATTTTCCATTTTAACACTCCTCAAATCAATTTAATATCTGATTAGGCTCTAAACTGGCCTTGGGCCTTAGAGTTTGAGCATCATTAGGGAACGGGCGCCCGAGTTGTAAGGGGTACAAAATACGGTGTCTACACCATGAAAGCTA
This sequence comes from Quercus aquifolioides, assembly GCA_019022515.1. Lineage (NCBI taxonomy): Eukaryota > Viridiplantae > Streptophyta > Magnoliopsida > Fagales > Fagaceae > Quercus > Quercus aquifolioides. Next base: position 34,840,910 of record CM032330.1, read on the forward strand.
CCCGCTTGCTCCAACTCAACAATCCACCCCAACACAATTATCAACATCTCAAGCACAAAGTTTTAAGCAAAAATTACATACTATGCTCAAGCCAAGCAAACACATTTCCCAAAAAAAAAAAAATCCAAACTAATCACAATAAATGAGTACTTAACCTGCAAAATAAATGAGGACAATTAAATGATGTGGAACGCAAATAAGGGTGCTATTGCAGAAAATTTTAATGAGTCAGGACTTGGAACAATTAGGTAGAAAAATTAAGGACCACTTTGCAAAAAATATTTGAAGTTTAATTGTATCCAAACTTTGTCATTTGGTACACATAAGGAAACTTACCTATTATGCCTAAATGTCTCAACTAAAAAAGGTGCTCCAAATCATTCAAATTTTGCATATGAGAATGCCAATGTAGAAAATTTTAATGAGTCATAGTGCATGAAAATTTAGTAACAATACACACACACACACATAGAGAAAAAAGAGCGTTTAGTTGAGACTATATACTCACGACAAGAGTGAAACCCCAACACCTAGGCCAATAACACCAAATGAAACCTGCAAAAAGAAAAAAGAAAAAAGAAGAAAGCCCCAACTTTCTTAATTTTCCAAAATTATAAAAAAATTACTATAATTTCATATAAAGTAATAATTGTAAATTCTAATACAATAACACACGCACACACACACACAAACACAGCTCAATACATAGAATATAAAATCTTATCAAAATATATAAATAAGCATGAAGACCACGTGGCACCACACTGTTGGCTAAACCGTTCAACAATTCCTTAATCTAATCAACAATCCCACCTATAAAAGCCCCACCACCAAGTCCCTAATCCTTCACAATACTCACAAAAAATTCTCAAAAGTCTACACAACATAGCCTTTCATTCCCTTCGATTCTTTGAAGAAGCTCTCTCTCTTTCTTAAGGCATTTTCAGATCTTCTCTTCATTTTAAATTTATTCTGTTTATCTATGACTTCTAGATAGACAATTATCAAACATGACTTCAGATATATAGGTGTTTTGTACGATTTCTTGAATATGATAAAATGAAAAAAGGGGCACGTGAGGAGCATGTTGGAAAGGTACCTTAGCAAGGGAAAATTTCTTGTCTTAGATGATGGTTTTATCGGCAGAAGTGGTGGAGGAGGAAAGCGAGATGGGTTGAGTTGAGACGGTGGCTTTGAGAATGAAATGGTGCATTTTAGGAGGAATGGGTTTGAAGAAAGTGATGATGATGGGAGTTTTGGATCGGTGGAGGTTGACGACGGCTGTGGTGGCTATGATGGTGGCGGTGGTTGTTGGCTAGAACTAGGGATGGCAATTTTTGCCCGACCCGCAGATACCCGGCCCGGCCCGGCCCTAATGGACCAGATTTTACCCGGTCCGATTAAAAATAGGGTTGGGTTTGGGTTTTTAAAAAAAAAAACCCAAAGCGGGTCCGGGTTTTTACAAAAACTCGACCCGAACCCAGACCCGGCCCGACCCGGTTATATATATATATATGTATATATATATATATGTATAATTACTATAATAACCTCTTATATATATATATATATATATATATTGTTATAACCCTAACTAAAATGCCTCACCTCACACACAATCTCTTCAGACTTCAGATTTACCTCTCATTTCTCTCTTCAACTCACTCTTCTCTCCCACTCTCACTCATTCTCCTCTCATGTCTCTCGCCGTCAGCCTCTCTCATGCTCTCATGTCTCACGCCGTCAGCCTCTCTCATGCTCTCAGCCTTTCGGTCTCACTCTCTTTGCCAAAGAAGATGAAGACGAAATCCTAAGATTCTCGCCGCAAAGATTCTCGGTCTCACTCTCTCATGCTCTCATGTTCTTCTTCCATTTTTTCTTTATTTGATTAGTGGTTTGGGGATTTAGATTCTCTTTGTTTAACCTGTGCGTTTGGGGATTTAGATTTTGTTGTTAAGATTTGATGTTCCTTGCATGTACTTGTTTTAGATTTTGATTTCAAATGTATTTGGTTTCTGTGAATAGGAAATTTGAATGGGTATGGTGGATTTGATTTGAGATTCATTTGGATTTGTTGTTTGTGCTGCACTGCTGCTGTGATTCTTTTTTCTCAGGAAAACATTTTTTTTTAAAATTGATTGGGCTTCAAATTTTTTTTTTTGCTGGGCCACGAATTGGGCCCAATCCCTTAACGGGGCCCGTGGGGCTCGGCTGGGGCGGGTCCGGGCCCCGGGAAAAAAACCCGCTTAGTAAATGGGCCGGGTTCGGGCCACGGGTCTTGGCCCACGGGTCGGGTCAGGGTATGGAAAAACCCGGCCCGAACCCGACCCGTTTCCATTCCTAGCTAGAATAGGTCGGCAATCTAGGGAAGAGCCTCATTGATGATCTAGGGAAGAGAGATCTGATGGGCGACTAGGCTAGGGCAGATCGGTGGCTAGGCTAGGGCAGAAGGCGGAGGGTAGTGGTGGCATGAGGAGAGAGTGAGAAGAGGAGTTATGAGGAAGAGAGAGAGAAGTGGTACACGAATGAACGAAGAAAACAAAGAAAAGGAAAACAAAAAAAGAGTAGGAAAAAAAAAAAGTGGGAAATGAAAAAATGGGGGAAACTTTGTGCGGGAAGACCAAAAATTATGGAGGGAACATATAGTGACGTTTTCAAATTTTTATTTTTTTACGAATAGCTATAGAGTTTTGTTAATAACTACAGCAACGTTTTAAGAAAACGTCGCTATAAGCCAAATAAATGCTGCCGCTGAAACTGTACTTGTTACGATATTTTAATAAACACCGCTATTGTTCGAGTTACAATGATTTTTTTTTTTAATAAACATTGCAAAAGGCACACTCTTTAGCACACTAGTAAAAAACGTTGCAATATACCACTTATAGCGGTGAATTTAAAAATGTCGCAAAAAAAAAAAAAAACACCGCCTAAACCTAGATTTCTTGTAGTGTAGATGGCATGACATTTTCTAAACATAAATTATTTTGCTAGAGAGTTATTTAAGGCCATATCTTTTGGCTTCAAATTTTGTTTCTTTGGCTATATCATGAGTGCCCTTCTACCTTATGTGTGAGTTATTGTCTCTACCTCATGAGTGCCCTGCTGTCAATTCTTCTTCTACCTCATGTATGAGTTACTGTCTCTCTGTGGGCAATGAATAAATTCTACTAATATCACGGATGCTGATGCTACTAGTTGTGGAGATAACATATTGGAAAGACTTCAATTTAGAAATTAATATAACATATAAGGATGCAACTTGACCAAAAATAACTTGAACCAATGAGTTTAAACTCAATTATGTTATATTCTCCATTTACTCATGTTATTAGCAGGGGCAAAGCTACCTTATTGCTTAGGGGGGGCCATCCCCCTCAAAATTTTAATTTTCTTCTATAGTTAACTCTGTTTAAGCCCAACACATTAACTCTCTTTTCAACACAACCAAATAAACTCAAGCATTTGGGCATTTAGATTTAAGTTTTGTTATATATATGATAATGGTCATGTGGTTTTGTTATTTATTTTTTTATTATAATATGAATCTGACAATATGAGTTTTTGGCTAGCTTTTAATGAATATGTTTTGTTTATCAAGATTTTGTTGTTCAATTTTTGTATTGCTATATTATAATATATTTTATCTCTCTATATCATCATTTTTTAAAGCTGTTTTTTTTTTTTTTTTTTTTTTTTTTTTTGAAATTAGGTGTTAAATACTTCATTGATTTCTTTTTTAAATATAGGAAATTTTCAATATTACTAATAATGATGGGTTGATAGTTTTAAAATAATAGTGATTTTTTTTTTGGGGTATATATCTATAGTGAACTAAATAATTGTTGATAAATAATTGTTGAGAATATGATGATATATCAAAGTTGATAATTCTGTACTCAATAGATTTTTAAATTATGATTATTGTATTAATACTACAAATTTTGTTGTGGAGGTTCTTAAAAAAAATTACAACAAACCCCTAATTATAAATTCCTGGTTACACTCCTGGTTATTAGTATCCCATGTTGGATTTCAACATTTAACTAACCATATAGTTTGCATGTTAATATTTCAACAATATTAAAATAGAGTTGAATGATGAAAAAAGATCATAAAGATATGATACAAAACTTGGAATGTTGAATTGAATCATTCAAATGCAAGTACTCGCACAACACTTAAATTATAACATTTTTTGTGATTTGGTATGCATGGCCTAGCAGTTGGTATTTGGTTGCTATAAGAAGATGCTTCATTTTTCTCTCTTATTCCTAATATATATATATATATATTTTTTTTTTCTTTTGAAAATTTTCTTTTGGATTGGGGTTTTTAGTTTACATACTTGATGATGAATATATATATATATATATATATATGACTAAAATGCAAAACCCATCATTTAAGTTTCAATAGAATTTATTTCAAACCTCTAATTTTATTGTTGTTTAATACAATCCTCTAAGTTTCAAAACTTCTCAATTAAAGCAACCATTAGTCCTCCTAAGGTGGTCTGTTAACCCCGGTGCTATTTTGGCTTTTCCAACTAATTTAATTAATAAATTGAGAGAGAGAGAGAGAGAGAGAGAGAGAGAGAGAGAGAGAGAGAGAGAGAGCTATTTTGGCTTTTCCAACTAATTTAATTAATAAATTGAGAGAGAGAGAGAGAGAGAGAGAGAGTAATACTGCTTGTGCATGGTGTGCTATCACTATGAGTTTTTTTTTTTTTTTTTTACTTAAGTTATCTATTAATTTTTTTTATAAATGATTTTTATAATTTTTAAATAAATAATAAATTTATTAAATTGATAAGTTGAGAAGACCAAAATGGACTTTAAGGAGGTTTAACAGACCACTTTAATGGAAGATTAACGGAGGCCATAATTGAACACTTTTGAAATATAGAGGATTGAATTGAAGAAAGATAAAATTAGAGTATTGAAATGAATTCTAGTGAAATTTTGAGGATAATTTTTACAATTTAGCTTTTTATTTTTTGTTCTTATTTCAATTCTAGATTGTATTCCTGACATAGTGACGATTTAACTAGCATTTTCTTAACATTAGCGAAAAAAAATTCAGAATGATTCAACGTTAACATTAGCATTCTTATCTATAAAATTTTAACATTTTCTTAACTAGCATTTTCTTAACATTTTCGTAACGGTTTAATGATTCAATTTGGCTTCAATTTCATGTAACTTTTTGCCAGAAGTCCTCATGAAAGATGTTATCTATAAATTCAGACATAATAAGGCGTTCTTCTCCAAATAATTCAGAATCTGAAAGCTCAATTTAGTGTGAAATACTAATGCTTGTTTAGACCCTCAAATATAAATAACGGCTTAATTGCTTTTACTCTAACTTATTTAAGTGCGGAACAAGAGTAAATGAAGTGTAATAAATTAGAACTACTCTCTAAGCCATAAACAAGCAAGCAAAAATAAATATAAAGCTTAAAGAGTAAGAGAAGAGAGATGCAAATACAAGATAACACCAAGACGTGTTATCAAAGAGGAAACTGAAGAACTCGGCCAAAAACCTCTCCGTGACCCTCCAAGTCGAAATCGATCCACTAGTGAATAAGTTGGAGTACACGAATAGCAAAAGACCCCACAAGCCTAGTTTACCCCATGTACTTGAGTCCTTCAAGCTCCGACTACCAATGGACTTCTCGAAGTCTTGTCTTCACTAGCTTTCCGGATCCCGCAATATTGTCCGATTGCATCCGCCAAGCCTCACTGGGTTCTTTTGGCAAATCCCCAAAATTTCCCAAGCTTCAAAACATTTTCTACACTTTGAATAGATGTAGGTTGTGTTTGGTTATAAATCTCCTCTCAAGGTATAACAATGGGAGATGGAAAGGAAAAGAGACTATAATGATTTCTCACTAAAGGATGAGTAGCTCTCTCTAAAATGGTGGGTGTGTTGTGTTGTAGAAAACTATCTAGGGTTTTCTCTATGAATAACCTCTTTTACTTTTGTGAGTAATAAGGATATATATAATATGAGTGAAGGGTAAGAAAGTCGCACTTAAAATCCTTTAGCCAGAGAGTTTTGCGGGTACCTTGCGAGATGGCTTGTCTCGCAAAGTACTCGTGAAATGCAGCCTGACACTTGACTCTTCAACTTCCAGCATGTGCTTCTCATGTGGCCTTTTCGCAAGTTCCTTTACTCGCGAGCTAGTCGCGAAATTGCACTGATCTTCATTACATGCTTGATTCTTTACCAATTTAATATTAAACCCAATACTATAAAATCCTACAAAATACAAGAAACAAAATTAATGTAATTACAACACTTTTTATCATGAAATAAAGCCAATATAAAACATAGCTGTAAATCATAACTTTACAGAATCCAAAGCACCACTTCGATGGCCTACATTTTCATCCACATGTTTTTCATTCTTTTCTTTTTATAATCTTCAATTATTGATTTTTCTTTTCTTAGACATGAGTGCACGATTTGGTGAAGACTTCCAAAGAAAAAGACAAATGCTTTATCGGAAGGGGGAATAGTATATGTATGAATTACTGCTAATAGCACTATATTTTTATTAAATTCTATTTTATTCAATGTTAAAGATTTAACGCCAAAGAGGTCCAAACTTGTTGCAGGCCCTTTTACTTTTCTTTATTTTTATTTTTATTTTATTTTATTTTTGTTGTCGTTGTTGATAGAATTGGCCCAAGTACATGAAAAAGAAACAGGGTACAAACTAATCATGAATTATTAGTCTCAGGTTTTAGATAGCTAACAAAAGTGTTTTTTATTTTAATTTTTTTTTAGATGGGTAGATAATAAGCACTGTCGGCTCTACAGGCAAGTCAGGGTGGTCATAGGACCACTTGATTTGCAAAAAAATGCATATATACATCTGCCCCCAAACATAATTGAATGGTTTTAGACCCCTTAAAAACAACCAGATTGGTTAGCCTAGTTAATTAGCCAAGTTGTTACTTAGTCAAATTATGCAATTCTAGGTTAAAACAATCAAATAATCATATCAAACATATAAAGCAGCGGAAAAATAAAAGACACAATGATATGATCACCTAGGAAATCACACGGTAAAAACCTGGGGAGGATTTGACCCACCGATCCTCAAGGCAAACCTGAATCCACTATGAAAGAATCGAAGTTCATACAAAAGGACTTACAAGCTCCCCGCTCGACTTCCTAATGCTACCCACCAGTAGAACTTACTGACACGACCACGTGCAAGCTCCGAATCCACGGACTCCTTCTTTCTTGAATTCTTCAATCAGCTACAAGCACCCACGCTTGATATTCTTTAAGCTTCAATGGTAGCAACCGAGTTGATCATCAAGATGTTGAAGTAATCTCTATCTTGAAAACCCTAAGTTTTGTGTAAAGGAAAGCTCCTCTAGATCTCACAAGAGATTTACACAAAACCGCAATGTATGAGCAACAATACGACTGGAGCAACCCTAAAAACGTGGCTAGGGTTTTTCTTTATATACCTAGGGTAAAAACAGAAAACCCAAAAACGTTTAATGAGTTAGGGCTGAGCTGGAATATTCTGCAGAAAAACATTCTGCCCGAGATTCGATCGATCGAGTCTTTCCTTCGATCGATCGAGCCAGGCCGAAATGCACCAATGCATCTGCAGCCACTCGATTCCAACTTTACATGAAAGACCCAACTTTGAGCAAGTCTAAACAAGACTAAATAACCTGTTTTGATCATGGTTTGCCAACAATACAAATTAGAGTTCTAAATACATAAAATCCTAAATCTTTAGAACCTAACAATAATCCTTAATTCCTTTTATAAAATTAAAAAAAAATAAATAATAACAATAAATATTAGCCCAAATAACAACAAACATAAACTAAACAAAAAAAGATAAGACCAAACAACAACAAGTGATCTAATTATTCAACAAAAAGCCTACTATAAAACAAAAAGATAAAAATTGCTAAACATTCAAACTTGTAGCTCATTCAACCTATTCAATAAAAATAATCTCTAATTTCATTTTTCCCTAAAAAATGGTACCAAGAAAAATATTGTGGTTGTCAGCTTTTCTTGATGATGGCGACAATTATATTCTTTTTGGCTTTGCAGTCACAACAATTTTACTCTCCTTAGTGACTCAACTTATAATTGTAGCAAATATTCAAGTTATCACTTTATTAGATTTTGTATAATTTAAATTATTTAGTGATCACTCTAAAAAAAAATTCCTAGAGCCGCCACTGATAATAAGGGAGAGAGAACTTTGTAACTCAACTAACATCTCTTAGTATATTTATCGGTAACATCTAGCATACAGTCCTTCCACCCCATTGTAACTGGAAAGAAATTGCACTTGGTCCTCTAGCCAGTTCATCTTTTTGTTATCTGTCATGGAAAATCTTGGTAATTTCGGTGAGGACATTTTGGTCTAAATTCTTTGTGATATGGGCTTAGACTATTTGGATGAGGTTCAGGCGCGTCTTGCCATAGTTTTATTGATCTGGGTTGTTTACTTTTGATTATAAATTTCACAATCTTATCATGGCTTATGTACCCGATAGTAGCAAATTGGGAATAATCACGAGGTCTACCATGCATTCATTCATATAATCACCCTCTTACACAAGGATGAAACCTACGTACTTGTAAAGTCCATCACTGCACCATAAACATGAAGGTTCAGCGTAGCCACCTTTGAATAAAATAGAAAAATTGCATTGTCATCTGGCGTCATAGGTTGCTATCATGTGGGCCTTAGAGCATCAGGTATTCTATAAAAAAGCCATTTTGACACATCAAAAACACTACTTTATTATTTTAACATATCATTTTACAATTCACCATAATCACATCTTCTATTCTTCAATTCTATAAATTAAAACAATATATACAAATATTAAAATAACATTAAAAAAACCAACAATATATATAATAAAAAAAAAATCACAAACCAAGCAGAACACCACAACCCAAGCAGAACACCACCCCCGTTGCTAGCACCCATCAACGCCCCACATCCCACCCCACCACCATTTCACACCAAACCACCACAGCAGAACACCACATAAACACCCAAAATCAAACCCACCACATTAAAATTCACAACCAGAACAAAATTATTGTCTATCTTTTATTAAAAAAGAAAAAAAAAAACCCACCCATTGCCGCCACCAACCCACCCACCCACCATTGACCCATTCATTGGAACCCATCCACAGGCTGGCCCACCCACCACTGAATTCGCACATCAGAACTTACCACCACCGATTTGCCCATCACCATCGCAACCCACCCATAGTCCGATCCGCCCATCACCATTTGAACCCACCCACTGCCGAACATGCTCATCAAATCACTGCACACACACACACACACACACAAAACCACAACAACAGAGATCAGCATCAGGCCAAGGAGGTGGCACAGTGAGACTGAGAGGAAGAGAGAAAAGCAATGAGAGTGAAAGAAGAAAAGAGGAGAGGTTGATAGGAATGTTTGAGGAAGAATGAGAGAGGAGAGAGAAAGAGAATAAAAAAATAATAAAACTTTTACCATTTCTGTCCGTACGCTTTCATTTTTGAGATTCTACTGTTTACTCATTCCAAATATTTGGCATTTGACACACTTAATGGGAATGCTCTTGGCCATGCAGCCAAACAAGTTTGCATGTCGACACAAGAATGACGAGATCTTACATCTCATAGCAACTTTCTCATGCTAGTTGTACGTTAGTCTTAAGTATCATGTCAGTGATACAAGATCGTACCTTTTTTTTTTTTTTTTGTGGCTGAATTACAAGATCCTACCTTGTTAGCCAAAGGTTAGTCTCATTCTTAGTTTCACATCAGCATAGGTGCCACATCAGCTGCCTTGTTAGCCTTATGTAGATCCACGTAGGCTCACTGTAGAAGTTCACTTCATCATGTGACCTTGATTACACCTAAGCTTCTTGCAAAAAACACGTAAGAGCATTCCCATCAAGGATTCTAAAATTTTAGCATTTAACACTTCAAAAACATACTTTATCTATTATACCACCCCCACTTTAAGATACATCAAACATCAAAGCTTCTATATTTTTTACCATTTCGTTTAAATAATATAAACTACTCATTAAAATAATAATAAAACAACTACACAAAAAAATATAGCAACCACCTCCTCCACCGTACCATCCCTACCACCGTTCCACTTGCCATAACCACCATTGTAGCAACCACAACCCACCATAGCCACCACCACCACAAGTCACAGCACCACTGTGGCAACCACAACCACCTGCAGGAAGAAAAGAAAAAGAAAAAACTCAAAGTATAACCACAACCATCCACCAAAATCACAACCAACCACCACCCAACCACCACAAAACAACCAATCACTGCAAAAACAAAATCTCAAACAAGCACTCACCGGTGGTTGATCTAACCCACTACAGGAAGGAAAAAAAAAAAAAAAACCACAACCATCTAGCAAAAACAACCAGCTATCAAAACAAAATAGTAACCCAACGATCCAACCCATGCACTCACCGATCTCACCACTGTGCCTCAAAATGACCGCCATCGTGACCCACCATCGAAACCCACTGAAAAAAATGGGAAGAGAAGTAGCTTCATTGGTTCAAATTCAAGTCGTGAGATAGCTTCAAGTAGGGAGCTACAAGGAGATCGATTTCAGAGAGTGAGAGAAGAAAGAAGAAGGAAAAAAAAAAAAAAAAAAAAAGGAAGAGAGGAACAATAGGTCTGAACAAAGAAGAAGGAAAGAATAAAAAAGGGAAAAATAAAATATGATTTTTAAAGAGATGAAGAGAGAAAGCTTTAAATTTTTTTTTTTATTTTTTATATATATATTTTTTAAGATATAGCTACAATGCGCTCTCAAAAATGAGAGTGCATTGTAGCAAGATTGCAAATTTTATAGCATATGCAAGTTTTGATGGAGTGAGTTTTTTGGGTTTCATATGCTAAAATTTAAGTTTTAGCATTTTTACAATCCTTGATAAGGATGCTCTAATGATTGTTTTTAGCGACATCAACCATCAATGTCAATTGTACCCATTCACCACCCCGACATGTCTTAAATGTTTAAAGATTGTTGAAGTGTTAGAGATATGCAAAATAACCATTTGTTTGAGGGAAGTGTTAGAGATATTAAAGCAAAATAACCATGAGTTTGTTTAGGATTATTTTAATACTTTTTTAATGTATAAACCCTACATTAATTTCATCATAAACACGTGTTTAATAGAAAAAATCTAGTTGTCAAAGATATTCACCTGTGGATTTTAGTCATTTGGCCAGTCCATGTTAATTTCTTGCATCTGTGAGCATTTTCTTTTCTCTCATTTGATAACTAAAATTGCCCAACTAAGTTTGTTTACTACGTTTAAATTTTGTCATTTTCATTCGTTAACTTTGACAATACGGAAAAAATTGGTCTTTGCCCTTTTTAAAAAAACAATCTAGCATTTTGCCCTCTTTCTCAAATTAATTAGGAAAACGCCCTTCTTTTGAAAATCGATTTTCTCAAAATTGAGTTTAGCCCTATAGCGACATTTTTAAGGAGCCTATAGTGATGTTTTAAGGACCTATCGTGGCGTTTTGTAACTCGATCTCCATGAAGTCGAGTTATAAGTTAAAAAAAGAAAAAAATTTGCATGTAACTCGACTTTATGGAAATCGAGTTACAAAACGCCACTATAGGTCCTTAAAACGTCACTATAGGCTCTTTAAAAACGCCGCTATAGGGCTTCAATTTTTTTTTTTTTTTTTTATAACTCGATTTTAATAAAATCGAGTTTCAAAAGAGGGACATTTCCCGAATTAGTTTGGAAAATGGGGCAAAATGTTGGATTTTTTTTTGAAAGGGGCATTTGCCCATTTTCTCCTTGACAATACTATTATATTAATTTAGTCATTTTGTATATTGTCATTTGAAAAATGTTGCCAACTCTTTTAAATGACATCTTTTCACATTTTTAACACTAAAAAAATAATGTAATGTCGTTTTAAGCAAGTTGATGATATTTTTCAAACAATGATGGATGGAAGAAGTACAATGATTGAGTTGTCTAACCTAGTGTACTAAAATGATAAAATTTAAGTTTAATGTACTAAAATGACAATTTGATAGTATGTAAATTATATTTTTGCCGAACACCAATGACTAGTGTAAAGTTGTGATTTACAACTATTTTGTGTTGCCTTTAATTCCGTACCAAATTTGATTGTAATTATGTTCAATCTTATGTACCTTGTATTTTATTTGGGATTTTTTTGTAAGGGTTGTGTGTGAGAGAGAGTGTGAAGACTCAAGGCAAAGTGAAGAGCAAAGAAGTTTTTGCAGGTATCTCGCGAGAAGCCTTCCCGCGAAGTGAAGCATGTGCTCAACACATGACTGAAATGCGATGAGTCATGACAGATGGTGACAGCTGAGTTTCACGAGTGTCTTGCGGGTAAAGCCTTCCCCGAGATACCCGCGAAACATTCTGTTTTGCCAATTTGTCATATCTGATACACTCTGTCCCTAACCACACTATATATACCCACATTACCCACAGATATTGAGGAGTGCTTTCAGAGAGAAAACCTTAGCCACAACCCTTGAGAGTGAGAGATTGTTATACCCACAATTCTTTACACAATCCATTGTGATTTTTCTCAACTCCTACCTCTCAATTTCCAAATCTTTGAGAGGTTGATAGCCCAAAAACTTAGCACACTCATTCTGAGTGTCAAGTGAGGTTTTGGTGCTGCTGGGAAGCATTGGAAGAAGCCAAGCTTTGGTGGATGCAATCGGGCATATTGCGGGATCCGGAGAGCTAGACACGACATGGTTCCGAGAAGTCTTGTTGGAGTAGGAGTTTGAAGGGCTTAGGTGTATTGGGTAGATTAGGCTTGGAGGGTCTCTTGCTATTCGTGTATCCCAATTGATTGTCTAGTGGATCGATTTACCGCTTGGAGGGCGGCGGAGAGGTTTTTCGCCGAGTACTTTGGTTGCTTCTTCGATAACACATCGGCGTGTTATCTTGTGTTTGCATTCTTCTTCCCTACTCTTTTAGCTTTCATTTTATTGCTGTGATTTGATGAATATGGCTTAGAGTAATTTTATTATTTGTTCATTCGCATTTACTCTATTCTACACTTAGTTTAAGTTAGAGTAAAATCAACTGAGCTGTAATTTTTAATTGGGGAGTCTAAACAACTCTTGTGTTTTCACACATTTTCGAGCTTTCAACTAGAATTTGAAAACTCTGGATGAGGTGGAATTCAAATCAACTGAGAGATGAGAATTCCAAAAAATTTCATTTGAGACTTATACTATAGCTCTCGCATGTCAAGATCTGATGATAATTTAGATAATCCGTAACGTTAATTCAGATCAGTTTTTGATTCAGTGTAGGCTTTGGGTTCTTGGATCGTTAGTTTAACTGGAGAATCTTTAGTATAACTGTAAGCTCAAATGAAAATTAAATAAATTTAACAATATCTATAAAAAATGATCAAAATGTTATTCTCTCCGTGTGTTATCTGGAAAAAAGAAAAGAAAAACGTTGTGAGACTCATATTTATAGCTGAATTCCTCAAAAAAGAAAATAAAAACGTAATTAATTTTTTTTTTTTGGAAGAAGAAGAAGAAGAAGAAGAAAAATAAAGCAAAACTTAAGTATTTATAAATTAAGCAGCTAACATCTAAATCAAAATCAGTGTGGGATGAAGTGTGCATTTGGGTTTCGATTAAAAGCAAAATTTTTGCTTAAATATTTTACTCTTTGCGGGCTCCACAAAAAGAATTTCCATACCAGTGAGAGTAGGTTATTTCTTCACACGGTTTTTGGTCCTAAAGCTACTGCTAGATATTATTTATGAGTCTTATTTTATGCTTTTTCTTACTTTTTTAGTTATTATGGATCTCACTCCACTTCTTTTTCCACTGTAATTTTAGAAGGAAAAAAAATCATTTTCTTTTATTTAACTTTTAGCTTTCCACTAGGGGATCTTAAATTTTTTTTTTCCCTCTTTAAATACGAATTAAAGAAAAAGAGATGAGTAGATGAAACTCTTATAAATGTAAGTTCTAAACCTACCAAAAAACTCTTTTTCATAGCTTCGCATGTTCTCTTAGCCGAGAAATTATTTAGTAGTGAAAGCTCGAAAACGTGTTGAAAACACAAGAGCTGTTTAGACCCCTAATTAAAATTACGGCTCGATAGATTTTACACAACTTTAATACAAAGTGCGGAATAGTGTAAAAGCGAGCGGATGAACAAGTAAGTTACTCTAATCCATAAACTAAGCAACACAACAGTATAATGGAATTAAACAAGAGTAGGGAAGAAGGATGCAAACACAGAAAACACCGAGACGTGTTCTCGAAGAGGAAACCGAAGAACTCGGCGAAAAACCTCTCCGCCGCCCTCCAAGCAGAAATCGATCTACTAGACAATCAGTTGGGATACATGAGTAAGCAAGAGACCCTCCAAGCCTAATCTACCCGATGTACCTAAGCCCTCCAAGCTCCTACTCCAACAAGGCTTCTCGGAACCGTGTCTTGTCTAGCACCCCGGATCCCGCAACAAGCTCCATGTTGCATCTGCCATTCCAGGCTTCTTCCAATGCTTCCCAGCAGCACCAAAACGTCACTCAACACTCTCAAAGGGTGTGGTAAGTGTTTGGGCTATCAACCTCTCAATGGTGTGGAAATGGAGAGGGAAGGGTTGAGGAGATACCACAAGTAAGTGTATAGAGAAAGGTGGGGATGACAATCTCTAATTCCCAATGTGTTTGGCTAGGGTTTTCTCTCTGAAGCATTCCTCAACATTTGTGGGTAATGAGGGTATATATAGGATAGGTGCAAAATGTGTGAGTCAGTCAGTATAGGCTGGCAGAACAGCATGTCTCGTGGGTGTCTCGCGGGAAGGCCTTACCCGCGAGATACTCGCGAGAGACAGCTGTCTCCACCTGGCCTGACTCTTCACATTCCAGCATGTGCAGGGCACATGCTTCACTTCGCGGGAAGCTAGGTCGCGACATACCCGCGAGAATCCTTCAGCCTCCACATGCTTGAGTCTTCACACACTCTCTATTACACAACCCTTACAACAAATCCCACAACAAATACAGGGTATAAACGATTGATAATAATTACAATCAAATTTGGCACGAAATAAAAGCCAACAAAATACATAGTTGTAAATAACAACTTTACAATCTCCCCCTTTGGCTATTCCGTGACAAAACCCTAAAACAGACTCTAGGCTTAAACGTGAGTTTGGGAACAAAGGCAAAACTCACTCACACCTAATTCTTGATTCTGATAAGCTCTTGAAACATATGAACAAGTAACTCCTAAAACACAATAACAAAATAATATCATTGTATGCAGAAAACTTGAAAAGCATATGGAGCAATAAAAGTATGATCAAGCAAAATGAAATAGAAACACTAGATCACGGCAAGATCAAACAAGTAATCACTATACACAAGCAATTACTATGCTCATTCACTCAAGGAATGAACATCCAGATATGCAAGATGATAAGCTCATTTGAAGAGTACCATTTGCAAATCCAACACTCAACCAATGCAAAATACTCGAAGTATTTGCATCTAGGAACAATCCTACTAGGGCACAAGAGTGTTGTGCTGAAGTAAAATGAAAGACATTAAACTTCAATAACACAAGCATAAAGGCTGCATAAACAATGTACTGCATATGCATGGCACAAACCATAAAAGCCTACAAATTATGCAATGAAACAAACCCTTAAAGCTTACAAAAGCAACATGGGTACATGCAAAGTATGCTACAAAGCATAGAGAGTATCACAAAAGAAACATCTGAAATAATACTTAAATAAAACATAGTATCAAAGCTTTAAACGAAAAGCAAGTAAACATAAGACAACAAAACATAGGAACTGTTGACTTCTTCTCTCCCTATCACCATACTCCCCCTATCAATGACATCATCTCCCCCTTTTTGTCATGGAATAGCTAGTCATTCTCTTCTAGCTTCCGTTGAATTTCGTCCAGCTGAGTTTGGAGAGATGTGAACTGTGAATCAAGACGTCGGTGGTGAGTGTACATGATAGTCGCCAGTCCGGACATCTTTGTACTCATCTCTTTAAGAGCAGTGAAGATATTGTTGAACTATTCATCATAGGTACGAGTTGCAGAACTCGAGGTACCCGATGGTGCATGACTCTCTTGCTTGGTGTTCTTCTTGGCGTGGCTCATACTTGCATGGAGAGACCGAATGTTGATTGGACTTGGCCTTGGATATGGACGTTCATCTTCCAATGGACGGACAACCTTTGAGCTTCAAAATCTTTGAAATAAGGCGAGAGAAAGGAATACAATTCCGTGAAGCAGTCCGGTCAACTGTTTTTGCCAATATGTGAAAAATATGAGAGCACACATCAATCTCTACATCCGTGATCAGATCATTCAAAAACAAAGCTCGACCAAGATTCATATATCCGGTGCTGGACAAGGGATAGAGATTGCTACACATGATCATCGAGAGAAGTCGTAATTCGGAAGAGAGGGATGCCACATTGATTGACTTCTTATTTGAGGAGAATTCCAAATTGGCTCCTAAAGACTATTTGAGATACTCTTCATCTGGGTTCAGCTCATCATATACCGGCGGTATGGGGAGTATTGGCTGGTTAATGTGTAGAATTTCCGCCAAGTACATTGGTGTGACAGAAAAACTCTTTCCTCGAACCCAACATTTAATCTCTTCGCCGACGACACTGGCATTGGCATAGAATTCCTTAACCATGTTCTCGTATGTATCCTCGAAAGTTGACAGCAGATAGTTCCAATCTTTCGTGGCAAACCAAATGGGTATTTTTGTGTCCCTGAGTGATGGTTGATCAACCCCCCTTTCAACTATCAAAGGAGCATCCTGAAAGTGGTTCTTGTAGGATTCAAAAGCAGCATAAGACTTAAACAAGTGAGGATCAAAAATTCCTGTTGAGCAATGAGCTCTCTTTGGTCTAGGTGAATCAGCATCAACATCAATGATCGGCTCTTTCCCTTTGTTGTGGCCTCCTTTCATAGCTGAAGTCTTGAATGGAGACATCTGTGCAACATAGCACACAAAACAAACATGAGACAAGTGCACAACACACAGAACACAGAACACGGAATTTGATTAGATTCAAGTTAGGTCAAAACAGAAGTAATACTGCATAGAGCAAGACATAATCAACTCCAAGCAATATGCTGAATGCATAGACACAATGCATGGAACTAAGCTAATGTGCATGTGTGTGTATATGTGAGCATGTGCTAATGTGTGAGTGGCATGAAAGGGGTGTCTAAGTATGCTTAAATGTGTGACAAGAGTGTGCACCATGTGCAAAATGCATGAAACACACTATCAAAGACCAAATTGAGTGAAATAAGGTCAAACAAGTGAAAGTCCATGGATTGAAATCACTTGATTCCAATTTGGCACAAAAATGTCACTCGGACATTTTGACAAACACCTAGCATGCACAAATGCAAATATAACATGAATAATGCATGAACATGGGAAAATCTACCCTCAATACATGATAAAATGCCACAAGGGGCCAACACAGATGCAGAAACAACAAATGGAACATAGCCCAAGCAAAAGATTTGACAAAAATTTACCCAATTTTGAAAAATAGCCAAATTTTCAAAAAACCCCAAAATTTTGAAGCCCTAATGAAAATTCTGCATAAAGAAAGAAAAACTTGAAGGAGAATGCTTTAGAAGACATACCTTGAAGTTGACAATGCAAGAAAGGATGTTTGAAAATGATGGATTAAGAAAAAAAATGACCTTGGGTTGAAAAAGGGTTCGACAAAGGTTGAGCGAGGGAAACGAGAAATATTTGAGAAACAGTCACATCAGCAATATAAAAACTGAAAACACGCATTTTTCGCGGGTTAGAGAGTGGCGAAACAGTCGCGATACATTCGCGAGAAGGGCCACTGAAGCATAAAAATTTCGCGAGAAGCATTAGGTCGCGAAACAGTCGCGAGACAGTCGCGGTAACTTCTGTCTGAATTCTGAAAAATCCAATTTTTAGCCAACCAGCATTCGCGAGAAGCTTTTGGTCGCGAGACAGTCGCGAAAGTTTCTGTGTGACAGGAAGAAAAAAATATTTCCCTCAACCCATTTTCGCGGGAAGCTCTAAGTCGCGAGCTTCTCGCGAAACAACCCCTGAACCAGTTTTTTGAAGAAACACAAAAACATGCATTTTGATCAAAAACAAAAGACATGAAAGTATAAAATCACTTTTAAAAACAAATAAAACACTCAAAAATCTTTTTGGGTTTGATCAACAAAGATTGAGCATGTGAAAACACATTTAATCAAGTACAATCACACAAATGAATATGACATTCATTGAACATAGACTTGTGTGTTGTGTGTGGATATCAAAAATGAGATAGTCCTTAGTCCAATGTGAAGCTTCAATGATCAATTCAATCAAGACATACACAACTAGCACTAGATTATGTGACCTATCTCAATTATAGAAACGTGCATATATGACCTCCCACATGAACTTGATAACAATTCAATGAAGCTTTTCATTTGGCTCCATATTCAACATATCATTTGCAACTTTTGAGCAAAGAAAATCTCATTTAGAGATAGATGCCTGAAATTTTTGATATTTCAATTGATGAGTTAGCCTTTGGCTTTTTGGGCATCATACATTTTATTTTGGTCGCTTTCCCTTTTTCCTAGTCGAATACTAGTTTGTGCGACAGGCTTTTGCAGCTCTATATCTCTTTTCATTTGGAGATTTACATTTAGAGAGCTCTTTTAAGCAAAAAAATAAATAAATAAATAAAAGTGGGAAGATATATAGGCATGAGTCTATGCATGTCTCAAGATCAACAAAACCATTCACTAATCATTCATGACAAGATTGAAGATCTATTTACAACAGTCACATAGATTTCAGAATTTCTTCCATAATGATATGAATGCATGAGGGACAAGCTAAGCTCGTTAAATGCACAAAGCCATAAGTACAAAGGTACAAGGCAAAACATGCTTTGAGACAAAACTTAACAAAGTGATCAAACTTTTTGGATTTTCTATTTTTTTATGTGTTTTTGAATTTTTTGAACACACCCAAAACAGAACAAGAAAAGAAAGATCAACAAAAATAGCTGGGACAAACCAAAACAGATAAATGAAAAACTACTAGACACTAAACATGTGGAACCACAACAAAAAGTATGCAACAAAGAGTAGTATAGGTTCACACAAGAGATAGAATTCAGGGAATGATATCGACACCGATGGTCTTACGCAAAGATTCAAACTTTGGGCCATCTAGAGGTTTAGTAAATATGTCTGCCTTCTGATTCTCAGTGTTGATGAACTCTAAGTACACGGTCCTTTCCTCCACCAAATCTCGAATGAAATGATACCGAATTTCGATATGTTTTGATTTCGAGTGTTGAACTGGATTCTTGGACAAATTTATGGCACTTGTATTATCACAATATACACACATCGTGTCTTGAGTGATTCCATAATCATGAAGAAGCTTCTTCATCCATAGTAATTGAGCACAGCAACTTGCAGCAGCAATGTATTCAACTTCGGCTGTTGATAAAGAGACTGAATTCTGCTTTTTGCTCATCCATGACACCAAGTTGTTTCCAAGATAAAAGCATCTACCGGAAGTACTTTTTCTATCATCAATGCAACCGGCCCAATCAGCATCAGAATATCCAGCTAAGCATTCATTTGAATCTCTTGAGTACCAAATCCCATAATTAGAGGTGCCATTTATGTAGCGGATAATTCTTTTGATAGCTATTAAATGTGACTCTTTGGGGGCTGCCTGAAATCGAGCACACACGCCTACACTGAAGGCAATGTCTGGTCTGCTAGCAGTGAGGTATAAGAGACTGCCTATCATGCTTCGATAAAGCGTTGGATCCACTTCTATACCTGCTGCATCCCGACTCAGCTTTGATGAGGAGCTCATTGGAGTGGAAGTATGTTTCTTAGAGCCTAGACTAAATCTTTTAACAAGATTTTTGGCATATTTCTCTTGAGATATGAATATCCCATCTTTCCGTTGTTTCACTTGAAGCCCAAGGAAATAGTTCAGCTCTCCCACCATACTCATCTCAAACTCCCTTTTCATTTCTTCAGAGAATTCATGAGCCAAATGATCAATTGTGGATCCGAAAACAATATCATCCACATATACTTGAGCAACTAGGAGAGACTTCTCATCTCTCTTTACAAACAAGGTTCGATCAGCTTGGCCTCTTTTGAATCCACGATCCAACAAGTATGTTGTGAAACGATCATACCATGCTCTTGGTGCTTGCTTCAAACCATACAGTGCTTTCTTCAACCTTAGCACATGATCCGGAAAATAAGGATCTTGAAATCCTTTTGGTTGCTCAACAAATACTTCTTCATTTAGAAAACCATTCAGAAATGCACTTTTCACATCCATTTGGTACAGTTTAAAATCCATAACACATGCGATGGATAGTAGAATTCGAATTGACTCTAATCTTGCTACTGGTGCAAACGAATCATCAAAATCTATGCCTTCCACTTGAGTATATCCTTGAGCTACCAACCTAGACTTGTTTCGAACTACCTCACCGTCTTCATCAGTTTTGTTCTTAAAGATCCACTTGGTGCCAATGACATGAGTATCTTTGGGTCTTGGAACCAACTCCCATACATCATTTTTGACAAACTGATGTAACTCCTGATGCATAGACTCGATCCAATTTTCGTCTCTAAGGGCTTCCTCTACCTTCTTGGGTTCGAATTGAGCAAGATAACAATTGTACGTCACATGATTCGCACTGTATTTTGGTCCTTTTCTCAACCGAAGTCCCTCATTTACGTCACCAATAATATTACTTGATGGATGATTGAGGGTTACCCTTGATAACGGTCTCTTGGAGGTGGAAGGTTCTTCATCTCGAGAGATTGGAGGTTGAACTTCCGGAGGGGTGAGAGGGCTAGAAGGCCCTTGCATTGATCTGGTCTCCCTTCTTGGTATAGGGGGTGTAGACTCTTTTTCTGGTGATTCTTTCTCGATCTCATCATCTTGAGACATGTTGTCCTCAACCTCCCCCTTCTTCAGGTTCGATCCTTCACCGTCATCCCTTTCCCTTTCAGATATGGTATCATCAATGACCACATTTATTGACTCCATTACCGTCTTAGTGCGTTTATTGAACACCCTATATGCTCGGCTATTTAATGAATAACCTAGAAATATCCCTTCATCACTTTTAGCATCAAATTTTCCAGGATTCTCTCTATCATTGAGAATATAACATTTGCTCCCAAATATTCGGAAATATTTCACCTTTGGCTTCTTTTCTCTCCAAATTTCATACGATGTCTTCTTCATTCCTGCTCGGAAGTAAATCCTATTCCCAATGTGACATGAAGTGTTCACAGCTTCAGCCCAAAACTTCTGTGGAAGATTTTTGTTGAGTAACATTACTCGAGCCATTTCTTGAATCACCCGGTTCTTCCTTTCAACTACTCCATTCTGTTGTGGAGTCTTTGGGGCTGAGAATTCCTTCTTGATACCGTGTTCATTGCAAAATGCTTCAAACTTTGCATTTTCAAACTCTTTCCCATGATCACTCCTGATTTTGATGATAGGTACTCCCTTTTCATTCATCAATCTCTTGCACAATTTTTTCATCTTATCACATGCTTCTGATTTCTCTCTAAGAAAGTCCACCCAAGAATTCCTTGAGAAATCATCAACTATCACCATGATGTACCGCTTTCCACCCATGCTCTCTGTTCTTGTAGGACCCATCAAATCCATGTGCAGTAATTCTAACGGACGAGAAGTTGCAACCACATTCACTTTAGGATTGCTTGACTTCGTTTGTTTTCCCAATTGACATGGACCACAAACATTCTTCTCAATCTTCCCAAACTTAGGTAAACCAACCACAGCCTCAAGCTTCGAGACTTTCGCCACTTGTTTGTAATTTGCATGTCCAAGCCGTTGATGCCACAACTCCAAGAGGTTTACCCGAGCACTTCGACATGCTATGCTGGGTTTTGGAATGATCCCATAGCAGTTATCAGTGGTCCTTAGTCCCTTTAGAACTTGAACACCTTCTTCATTCAAGATTAGACACCCTTTCTTTGAAAATTGGACCAAGAAATCTTCATCACAAATCTGAGTGATACTTAACAAGTTCACTTTTAATCCCTTAATATATAGCACATCAGTCAACAAAGGCAGACCCGGAATATCCACCGTTCCCTTTCCAAGAACTTGTGAATGACTACCATCCCCAAATGTCACAAATCCATCTTCCTTCTCTTTAAGAGTTTTGAACAGAGATTTTTCTCTAGTCATATGCCTAGAACACCTGCTGTCAAGGTACCACAAACATGAGTTAAACACTTTCAATGCGGTATGAACAAAAAGACATACATGAGAGAGACATTCTTGACCATCAAAACAAGAATCATTTTTCCTTATTTCATTCAAGGATGAGTGAAGTTTCCTTTTTAAACGACCAAGTTTATCACTTAACTGTCTATTTCTTCTCTCATATTCATAGTTTAAAGACTTTGACTCACATAGACTGTTATGTATATCATGGTTCCTATGAACTAATGATTTCAGAATGTGAATAAAATTCTAGCATGTTTCTTAGATTTAAATAACTCTAAGATTGCATTACTGGAACAATCTTCAAATATGCTCATTGAGTCATTTTCACAAACACTTTTCAAATCCTTCATGGTAGATTTAACAAGAACACTTTTCAAAACACACCAAGGGGTCTAGGATCACACTTAGGTATTAAAACCACAGCAAGTGTACCCGCTCTGATACCAATTGAAAGCTCGAAAACGTGTTGAAAACACAAGAGCTGTTTAGACCCCCAATTAAAATTACGGCTCGATAGATTTTACACAACTTTAATACAAAGTGCGGAATAGTGTAAAAGCGAGCGGATGAACAAGTAAGCTACTCTAATCCATAAACTAAGCAACACAGCAGTATAATGGAATTAAACAAGAGTAGGGAAGAAGGATGCAAACACAGAAAACACCGAGATGTGTTCTCGAAGAGGAAACCGAAGAACTCGGCGAAAAACCTCTCCGCCGCCCTCCAAGCGGAAATCGATCCACTAGACAATCAGTTGGGATACATGAGTAAGCAAGAGACCCTCCAAGCCTAATCTACCCGATGTACCTAAGCCCTCCAAGCTCCTACTCCAACAAGGCTTCTCGGAACCGTGTCTTGTCTAGCACCCCGGATCCCGCAACAAGCTCCATGTTGCATCTGCCATTCTAGGCTTCTTCCAATGCTTCCCAGCAGCACCAAAACGTCACTCAACACTCTCAAAGGGTGTGGTAAGTGTTTGTGCTATCAACCTCTCAATGGTGTGGAAGTGGAGAGGGAAGGGTTGAGGAGATACCACAAGCAAGTGTATAGAGAAAGGTGGGGATGACATTATCTAATTCCCAATATGTTTGGCTAGGGTTTTCTCTCTGAAGCATTCCTCAACATTTGTGGGTAATGAGGGTATATATAGGATAGGTGCAAAATGTGTGAGTCAGTCAGTACAGGCTGGCATAACAGCATGTCTCGCGGGTGTCTCGCGGGAAGGCCTTACCTGCGAGATACTCGCGAGAGACAGCTGTCTCCACCTGGCTTGACTCTTCGCATTCCAGCATGTGCAGGGCACATGCTTCACTTCGTGGGAAGCTAGGTCGCGACATACTCGCGAGAATCCTTCAGCCTCCACATGCTTGAGTCTTCACACACTCTCTATCACACAACACTTACAACAAATCCCACAACAAATACAGGGTATAAACGATTGATAATAATTACAATCAAATTTGGCACGGAATAAAAGCCAACAAAATACATAGTTGTAAATAACAACTTTACAAGTAGTAACTATTTAGATAAGTTAATCGTTACAAAAGGTTAAATTTATTTGAGTAGTTGAGAAGCAAGGGAGAATTTGGGTTGCCTTAGTTTGGGTGTCATGAAGTTATTTATAGCATATATGCATGTGTTTCTTGAATCTGGGTTTTTGTGTGTGTGTGTGTGGAGATAAGTGTTTCTTGAATTTTGGAGGTTTCCGAAAATACCAAAAGTTGCTAATTAAGCTATAAAACTCTTGACACTACCACCAGCCCTTTATTTGCCGTAGTTATCACCTAAATTAAATAAAGGTTTTCTGTTCATTAGTGGCCCCCAATTTGAAAAGGAAATAGAAAAAGAATGCAAAAGACGTGCTTAATTATTGGATCCAAATAATCACGTAATTTGCCACTAAACTTCTATATATAGTAAGGGGAAGCCAAGACATCTTCATTAATCTGTGCTTTGTAGTTTGTATCATATTTTAGTTGAGTATAGCTAAGTTGTTTCTGAGAACTATCACTGAAAAAAAAATGTCTCTGAAGGGTAAGGTGGGGACTGAAATAGAAATAAAGTCACCACCTGAGAAGTTCTACAACATCTTTAAGAGCCAAGCCTACCATGTTCCCAACGCCGCTCCTAACCATATACAAGGGGTTGACGTGCACGAAGGTGATTGGGAGACTCATGGCTCTGTTAAAATCTGGAAATATACAGCAGGTAATAGGGCAGTATAAGCCTAGTACTATTTCCAAATTTGTTTTACACTAAATTGCTCATTCGTTTTCTTAATTTTTAAAATTTTTGTCAAAATGCAATAATGGTTTTTGATGAAACGTAAATTCGTCAGTCAAAATGTGCAGACAAGAATGGACTCCGGTCTGCAAAGTAGTGTGTTCTTTGAGAATGGTCACCGGTGTGGTGTCTGCCACAAAGCCTCCAATGCCAAAGTCAGTATCAAATGTAAGGATAATAGAAAAATAATCTCTTAGTGTGTATGTATGAAATGTACCTCTTCCTTGGCAGTGTGGGGGCTATATATATATATATATATATATATATGTTGGTTCAGCTTCTAGCCGTTGAGGCGGTTATGGTGGATTCAATGGCCTCATAATGTTGCTTTAACTTCCTCCAACGGTCTGTATAGCTGGCTCTGTAACCGTCCGGGGAGTTTACTGGCAGCATTCAATGAGATGTTTAACCTCGTCAGTAATGTGGTTACTCGTCATCAAGGGACTGCTTCGTCATCGCAGTTTGTCTCGTCTATGCTTGATTTCGTCAGTCCCATCAGTTGCCCCCGGATTCCTTGGTCGTCGTGACATGTCATGTTGACCAGGGAAGGTGAAAAGTTTCTGAATTGCAAGCGGTTGGGTTTTCTAAGCCGCATTAAATGCGTTACGGCGTGGCCTACGTGGCACACTTTGATTAGGGGAGTTATTGATCTTCCCGCTGGTTTTTAGCTTTCCAACCTTTGGTTTCAAACTTCCTCCTTTCTTTTTTCTTTCTTACTTTTTTCAAAAAAAAAAACCTTTCGACCTTCTTCTTCTCCACTCTTCCTTCCTGTAATTTTTACTTTCCGACTGGTGTGTAGCGCCATACTTTTCCTTTGCCCAAGGTATGTTCTTCCTTCTACTCTTTTTCATTTGGTTTATATGTACTGTAGCAACTCTCTGATTTTCCATTTCTTCTTTCCTTGTCGTTTTTTTTTTTTTTTTTTTTTTTTTTTTTTTTTGGTTTTGGGGTATAGATTTTTGTGGTTTCTAGTCTCCCATGAGCAGTGGTGCTGAGGTCAGACTAGATTGTCCTTCAATTTCATTTCTTTTTGCTCGACTAGGAGGGTCATTAGGGAATTTTCCTTATCTTGAACACTTTATTTACAAGGGTAGTAGTTTGGCTGTGGTATTGGCGGATTTACTGCCTCTGTTGCGTCAATCGCTTGATTGGTTTGACGATTTAGTGAAGGAGGGCAGGACGATGTCAGAAGTTAGATCCAGTGAGCTTGAGACTGGGTTATCGTCTAGCGGTAACCCAGTGGACGAGGATACAGCCCTTTCCAATCCCCGAGAGGTTAGGGCTTTTTATGCTCTGGAAGAGGAGTGTGGTCTGGACTTGGATACTCTAGGTAGATTTAGGGATAGATTTCAATTCCCAGATCAGGTTAGGGTTCGTCTGCCCGGAGAGGGGGACCGGGCTTGTCACCACTTTCCCGGGGAGGTATGCTTCTATGAATCTGCCTTCGTTTGTGGATTGAGGTTCTCGGTTCATCCTTTCATTATGGAGCTTTTGGACCATTTTGGTATTGCTCCCGGGCAGCTCATGCCCAACTCGTGGAGGATCCTGGTGAGCTGTATGGGGATCTGGTTGGCTGCCAATGACGGGGACATGCTCAGGGTTGACGAGCTTGTTTACCTTTACCGTCTGAGAGCATCTAAGGAGCATGGGTACTACGAACTGGTGCCCTGGGAGAGAAGGACCAGGATCGTTAAGGGTTTACTGTCCTCTTTCAGGTACTGGAAGTCGAGGTTCTTCTTTGTGTCTGGTGACGATTTTGAGACACCCTCGGGCGAGTTTTGGGGTGATCTCCCCAGGTTACGTCGTCGGTGGGAAACCCCGACTTTAGGTGCGTCAATATTTTCCTCCTCGCTTTTCGGATTCTGTTGTGTTTACACTTATGGCTGCTAATTTTTTTTTTTTTTTTTTTTTTTTTTTTTTTTGCAGTCAAGAAACGACCCAAGCTTAAGAGTAGGTACCGAGAGCGGGTAGAGAAGGCAATTATGTACGCGCAAACAATCGAGAGTTGGGACGACCTCGTTAATCCCAGGACTCTTGCGTTTTACTGCCTCGGGCCAGAACCTTCTGCCTTCGTCTTGCGAAACCTCGACATAGACGGAAAGAGAAGTAAGTTCCAACTTCGTCAGTACTTTTCCTCCTCCTTGCTTTCTTGTATTTTTATTTGGAACTAATGTTCTTCTTTTGATAGAAATGACGTCCAAATTTAACAAGGACATGTATGCGAAGATGAGGGCAAAGAAAGACGAACCCTTGTCGAACATAGGCAAAAAGAATGTGCGGGTGACAGGGAGGGGTCCTTCTGCCACTCCGTCAGCCTCCGTCACTCCTCTTATCTCTGGCACTGAGACGACGAGGACCGCTTCCCCATCTACTTCAGTGGAGGAGCTCCCTACACCAATCTCTAAGAGGCCGCGCCTGATGGAGAAGGAGAAGGAAAAAGGGGATTCTCGTCGCTCTACTGTCTGGGAGGACGAGAGGTTGGCAGTTGAAAGGGCCCACAGCGTCGTGACGGCTGATGACCTGAAGGCTTTTTCTGGGGTTCCTTTTAACACCGTTGTTGGTGGTCACGTCCACAATCTTGTGCAGGTAAATTGTTTCTACTCCTTTCAAGAGCAAACCCTTTTTTTTTTTTTTTTTTTTTTTTTTTTTTTTTTTTTTTTTTATGACTTGATACTTCTTTTCAGGCACTGGGAGAGAGCTTGCATATTGCCTCTGAGTATCTTACTCAAGAGGCCAAGTTGGCATCTCTTTCGTCAAGAGTGCAAGCCTTGGAGGCTGAGAATTTAAAGCTGAAGAAGAACCTCATCGATTCAATGGACGAGGCTAATGCACTGAAGGAGAAGGTCAAGGTGCTGGGCAATGAACTTAGGGTGGAGCGCCAGCTGAACTTGGAAAAGGACGAGCAACTCCAGAGTACCAAGGAATCGTTAAAGACGATCGCGGCCAGGTCTGTTGAAGCTTTTCAGACTACTAACGAGTACAACACTGTGCTATTCAGTTGGTACTTTAAAGGCTTTGAGCTTATTCGAAGGTACCTGGTCAAGCATCCAACCGGGGTCGATCTTGAAAACCTGGATTTGGAAGAAGTGGACAAAAAGATGGCAGCTGATGAAGCTGCTCGCTCCGTGGTTCCCTCTGGTGACGCTCTAGAAACTGCCCCTGTTGACGATGCTACGTCTGTTGACGCTGCTGCATCTGTTGACGCCCCTCCCGCCTCGAAAGCCTGAACTTGGCACTTTAGTTTTTAACAGCATATGTTTTTGATCATGGCTCGTCGTGGCCTTTTTGTAAATCTTATTTTGAGACATTTTTTTTTTCAACGTCTTACCCCGGTGTTTATGGGTTTGTAAAAACAATGGTAATTTTGCTTGCACGCTCTTTGCTCTAACTTTCTTTTTGCATTTTACCTGCGTCTGTAACTTGCAAGCTTTTAACTGCCTATGTGATGTGCTTGATGAAGCTTTTATATCTTCTTCTTTATAGCAGAATTTTGCTACTCAGTCCCTTGTTCTTTTTGACTTTTTATGACTCACGTCCGTCAGTAGCTTACGTCCGTCAGAGCGGACTCTTGCTACTTAGCCATTTTTTGCTTTTTTGTGACTTACACATTTTTTCCAAGGATTTTGTCATCGTCAGTAGCTTACGTCCGTCAGAGCGAACTCTTGCTACTTAGCCATTTTTGGCTTTTTGTGACTTACACCTTTCTTTTCCAGGATTTTGTTATCGTCAGTAGCTTACGTCCGTCAGAGCGGACTCTTGCTACTTAGCCATTTTTTGCTTTTTGTAATCGGATAACCCTACTCTAAGAAAAACATCATCTGAATAACTCATTTATTAGTTTCAACAATGAATAATGAATACATGTCATGATTGTGTTTATTGATGGTATTTCTTCAAGTGTTCGATATTCCATGGTATGGGGAGCCTTTGTCCGTCTATGGTTTCCAGGTGATAGCTACCCTTCCGGGAGTAATGAATGACCCGGTAGGGTCCTTCCCATGTGGGGCCGAGTTTCCCTTGAGAAGAGTCCTTGGTTGCCGGGGTTACTTTGCGAAGGACGAGGTCACCAATATCAAGTTGCCTGAGCTTTACTCTCTTGTTATAGTAGTCTGTCATCTTCTATTGATACTCCACCATCCTGCTACTGGCTCTATTTCTTACTTCGTCTAGGAAATCCAGATTAACTCGCAAATGGTCGTCATTGTCTTCTTCACCGAATGCTTCTCGGCTGATGCTGGTTACCCCTATTTCGACCGGGATCACTGCTTCAGTGCCATAGGTGAGTCTGAAGGGGGTCTCTCCTGTTGGCGTTCTCGCTGTCATCCTGTACGCCCACAAGACATTGTGCAATTCTTCCGGCCAGGCTCCCTTCGCGTCGTCCAGCTTCGTTTTAATAATCTTAAGCAACGTTCGATTCGTCACCTCCATCTGTCCGTTTGCTTGTGGGTGGCCTGGGGATGAGAAATGGTTCTTGATTCCTAGGCCTGAGCAAAATTCTCTGAAGCCTTGACTGTCGAATTGTCGTTCGTTGTTTGATATGATCGTCCTTGGAATCCCGAACCTGCAAATGATGTTCTTCCATACAAAGCTCTGTATTTTTGCTTCGGTTATGGTGGCCAGTGCCTCCGCTTCAACCCATTTTGTAAAGTAATCAATGGCAACAAGTAAGAATTTTACCTGACCTTTACCCTGGGGCAGTGGGCCGACGATGTCGATTCCCCATTGTGCAAACGGCCATGGCGATGCAATTGTCGTCAGTTTCTCCGCTGGAAGTCGCTGAACATTTCCGAACCGTTGGCATTTGTCACATCTCTTGACGAAATCAGCCGCGTCTGCCCGCATAGTGGGCCAGAAATAGCCTGTTCGAATTAGCTTACTTGCCAGGGATCTGGGACCAGCATGATCCCCGCAAATACCTTCGTGGACCTCTCGCAGAATGTACTTTGCTTCTTCCTCGTCAACGCACTTTAGGTAAGGCATGGAGAAGCCCCTCTTGTATAGGGCGTCGTTAAGGATTATGAATCTGGCTGCTCTTTTTTTGATCTTCCTAGCTTCTTCTGTATTCTGTGGGAGGTGCCCGTCCTGAAGGAAAGATATGATGGGTGTCATCCAGCTGTTTGTGCTCTGGATTATGAACGTCAGAACTTCCTCAATGCTGGGGTTCTTCTGGACTTCCATCGTCAGGCCTTCGTCCAATTCTCCTCCATCGGACGAGGCTATCTTTGAGACTTCGTCTGCTATTGCATTCTGACTTCTGGGAATCTGCACGAACTCCACCTTTTCGAACTCTCGAGCCAGGTGCTTTGCCAGTTTGAGGTACTTCTGCATTCTTTCTTCTTTTGCTTCGTATTCTCCCCTCATCTGCCCAATTACCAGTTTTGAATTGCTTTGGACCAACAGGTTCTTGGCTCCAAGTTCTTTTCCGAGCCTCAAACCGGTCAGAACTCCTTCATATTCGGCCTCGTTATTGGTAGCAGGAAATTTCAGCTGGACTCCATATTTTAGTATATCTCCTTCGGGGGTGGTTATGACGACCCCTACTCCCCCCCTCTTCTGGGCTGACGAACCGTCGGTCTGTACTGTCCATTGGCCTTCTTCGTCAGTGAATTCCTCTTCGTCTGAGGGGGTAAATTTTGCGATGAAGTCTGCCAAAGCCTGTGCTTTAATTGCTGTCATAGGATGATATTCAACATCGAATTGGCTGAGTTCGATTGCCCATTGGACCATTCTCCCCGCTGCCTCTGGTTTGCTCATGGACTTCTTAATAGGCTGGTCCGTCATCACCCAGATCGGATTTGCCTGGAAATACTGCCTGAGCTTGCGTGAGGCTATTATCAACGCGAACGTGATTTTCTCGATTTTTGGGTACCTGGACTCAGCCCCCTGAAAGGCTTGGCTGACATAATAAACTGGGAGTTGTATCCTGTTTTCTTCCCGGATCAGGGCTGCGCTGACGGCTGTAGACGAAACGGCTAGGTACAGATACAAGTTCTCACCTTCCTTTGACGGGCTTAAAAGAGGTGGATTGCTCAAGTAGCGTTTAAGCTCTTGGAAAGCTGCTTCACATTCGTCGGTCCAGGCGAAGGTCTGTTTCAGAGTCTTGAAGAAGGGGAGTCATTTGTCCGTTGCTCTAGAGACGAATTTGTTGAGGGCAGCGATCCGTCCTATGAGCTTTTGGACTTCCTTGACGGTCTTAGGTGACGCCATGTTGATTATGGCCTGAACCTTCTCCGGATTTGCTTCTATTCCTCTCTGGGATACCATGAATCCCAGAAACTTCCCTGAGGCCACACCAAAAACGTACTTACTTGGATTCAACTTCATTTGGTATTGTTTGAGAGTAGCGAATGTTTCCTTGAGGTTGTCCAGATGGGTAAGCTCTTCTTTGCTCTTGACGAGCATGTCATCCACGTAGACCTCCATATTCTTGCCTATCTGCTTACCGAACATTCTGTTCACTAATCTCTGATAAGTAGCGCCTGCATTCTTTAGTCCGAAAGGCATTACCTTATAGCAATAGAGGCCTTGGCTGGTGATGAAGGCCGTTTTCTCCTCATCCTCGTCAGCCATTTTTATCTGGTTGTATCCTGAGAAAGCATCCATGAACGTCAATAGCTTGTGTCCGGCTGTGGAGTCTACAAGCTGGTCTATTCTTGGAAGGGGGAAACTGTCCTTCGGGCAGGCCCTGTTCAGGTCCGTGAAATCTACGCACATCCTCCACTTCCCATTTGCTTTCTTTACCAGAACAGTGTTGGCCAGCCAGTCTGGATAGTACACTTCCCTGATGAAACCTACAGTCAAGAGCTTCTTCACTTCGTCAGCGACTGCCTGATCTCTTTCTGGTGCGAAGACTCTTCGTCTTTGCTTGACGGGCTTCTTCTCTGGGTCCACATTCAACCTGTGTTGGATGATTTCCGGGGATATACCTGGCATGTCGTCATGGCTCCAGGCGAAGATGTCCAGGTTTTGCTTAAGAAACTGGACGAGCTTTGTCCTCATCTCGGGGCTTAAGGTCGTCCCTATCCTAGTCGTCTTGGTTGTTTCTCCTTCAGTTAGTTGCACTGTTTCTAGAGCCTCCACCTTTTCTTCCTCCTTTTCTTCAATTATCCAGGTGTGGTTTTCCTTCGCGGCCAACACGGCCTGGTAGCATTCTCGAGCTAAGACTTGGTCTCCCTTAACTTCACCAACCCCGTTCTCCACTGGGAACTTTACCTTTAGGCAGTAGGTAGATGTGGACGCCTTCCACTTGTTGAGGGCAGGTCTTCCAATGATGACATTGTAGGAGGAGGGGCAATCCACCCCCAAGAAGTCCAGCTGACGGGTCAATTGCTTCGGGTATGTCCCCACTGTCACTGTCAACGTCACTATGCCCTTGGGATAGACCCTGTCACCACTGAAACTAACGAGGGGGGAATCAAAAGGACGTAGCCTTCTGGGGTCTAGCTTCAATTGTTGAAATGCAGGGAAGTAAATGATGTCAGCAGAGCTACCATTGTCCACGAGGATCCTTTTGGTGTTGAACCCTTCTATGGTAAGCATTATAACCAGGGGGTCGTTGTGGGGCTGCTTCACTCCCCTGGCGTCGTTTTCATTGAAAGTCATGTCTTGGTCGGTTTGTCTCAGCTTCAATGGGGGAGTCGTATGGACGCTGTTCACCTGACGTTGACAGGCTTTTTGAAGGGACCTGAACGAGCCTCCTGTGACGGGTCCCCTTGTGATCGTCTGTATTTCCCCGACCACATTTTGGGGAGGTTGTATCTGACGGTCATTACCCCCAGATGTAGATTCGTGCTGCCCCTTGTTTCCACCTTGGAACCTCCTAAATTCCCCTTTCTTCACAAAATTCTGTAACTTCCCCTTCTGTATCAATTCCTCTATCTGCTCTTTGAGGTCTCGACAATCTTCGGTATAATGGCCGTGATCCTTGTGGAATCGGGAATACTTATTCTTGTCACGGATGCCGGGAGATGAGTGTAGTGGTCGCGGCCATTTAAGGTAATTCTCGTCCTTAATCTGCGTTAAAATTTTATCAATAGGCATAACAAGAGGGGTGAATTTTACCATTTGCGATCCCTTATCGTCTTTCCTCCTGATCCCGTCACTGGCTCGACGGTTCGGGCGCTCCCGCTTTTGCCCCCTACGATCGTCATCTTTCCTTTCTTTGTCCCCTGGCCTTCCTGAATCCTTGATGGCTGCTAATGCGTCTTCAGCGTTCATGTACTTTTGTGCTTTAATGAGCATCTCGGCCATCGTTTTTGGGGGATTCTTTGCGAGTGATGCAACGAGGTCTCTGGACCTCAGCCCTGCCTTAAAGGTCGTCAGTTGCACTTTATCATCTGCTTCGTCTACCTCTAGTGTTTCACGAGTAAAGCGTTTCACGTACGACCTTAGAGTTTCCTTTTCTCCTTGCCTGATGGTAAGTAAGTGGTCCGCGGTTCTCTTAGGACGCTGTCCTCCAATGAAGTGACGTAGGAAGGCGTTGCTTAATTGCTCGAAGTTGTCGATTGACGACGTTGGCAGCTTCGTGAACCACTCCCTTGCAGCTCCTTTAAGGGTAGTCGGGGTTTCCCACAGACGGCGCCAAACTGATGAAATGTAAATTCGTCAGTCAAAATGTGCAAACAAGAATGGACTCCGGTCTGCAAAGTAGTGTGTTCTTTGAGAATGATCACCGGTGTGGTGCCTGCCACAAAGCCTCCGATGCCAAAGTCAGTATCAAATGTAAGGATAATAGAAAAATAATCTCTTAGTGTGTATGTATGAAATGTACCTCTTCCTTGGTAGTGTGGGGGCTATATATATATATATGTTGGTTCAGCTTCTAGCCGTTGAGGCGGTTATGGTGGATTCAATGGCCTCATAATGTTGCTTTAACTTCCTCCAACGGTCTGTATAACTGGCTCTGTAACCGTCCGGGGAGTTTACTGGCAGCATTCAATGAGATGTTTAACCTCGTCAGTAATGTGGTTACTCGTCATCAAGAGACTGCTTCGTCATCGCAGTTTGTCTCGTCTATGCTTGATTTCGTCAGTCCCATCAGTTTTTACACTGCACAACGTAATGTAATATGATGCTGGGCTGAGGCTAATAATGGTGAGTGCATGAGTGACTAAGTGATTGAGTGGTTACATATGTTCATCAAAAGGAATAAAAAAAATCTGAGTGATCATGTCCTACATTAACTAATAGTGAAACTGATTAATTAATACAACTAGTTGAAGAACCGTGAGTTACACGGCGGATTTTGGTGATGAATATATTAAATATAATTTATTTTATAAATATTAATTACAGTCTACATGAATGATTATTACACATAACTCTTGCCTGTCTCATAATGATATTTGTATAGTTACTTAAAACAAAGTGTATAGATTTGACATTAACTAAGATATTTATGTTAGAATTTGGCATCTAAACAGAGAGGTTGGAAAACTAAAGAAAAATGTACTACCACATATAATAATTATTTTTTATTCTAAAAAGAGATCGTGTGTTAAAAGGAAAATTTGATAAGAACAAACCCCATATTAAGAAAATAGAATTATTCTTGTATTGTTATTATTGTTGTTGATGTTAAGGTTAGAACTATAGTAACTAGTAAGAGACCGGAGCCATATTTTTGTAAAAGAAGATTCTATTTGGCCCCCCTACAAAATTGGATTTTGCTCCATGAAAATTCAAAAATTAAATAGTTACCTAACCCATATTTGTGACTGGTGGTCGCTTCCAAAGAAACTTCCATGTTTACTAGCAAAACAAAAACAAATCCCTTAACAAAAAAAGAAAAAGAAAAAGGAAGATAAAAAGTGTGTTTTATGAGACACTTTTGTTGTTTGCATATTTAAGACCTAATTAAAAGTTTGGGACTTTGGCATTTGAGTGTTGTTGTATTGTTACCTAATGGATTTTTTTTTTTTTTTTTTTTATCTTTTATTTTTTTAAATTTTTTTTAGCAATATAACTTTACAATTGAGCATCCTTATGAATTATAATATTTTTATGCTGTAATAAATTCTCAATTAAAATATTTAAATGATTGATTTAGTGAATATATATAAAAGGAGTAATTTATTCTTCGCTCAAATCTATATTCAAGAGACACATACATGAGCTTTTTTAAAATTGACTATATTTTTGTATGTTTGTGAGCTAGTTTTATCTTCAAGGATTTATAAGTCATGAAACGCTATTGTTCAATACGGAACTTCACAATTATGAGAACTTTATAGTCTAATATCTGAACTTCAAGAAATTTTAACTATTTTGTAATTGAATTAATGGCTAGTAAGGACTGGAAAATTAGTAGTAAGCTGATTGTTTATAAAGTTGTTATGCATATATTTAATCCTCCAATTTCTACTCAACTATGAAATGAATATTCTCTACCTTGAATACTATAAAATTAGGTTTTGTATTATATGACTAAAGGGATTCTGGATATAAGACAAGGAAAAAAAAAAAAAACTTTGCTTATCAAAAAGAAAATGGAAAAAAACTTTTATTTTTCTTTTTATTTTATTTTATTTTATTTATTTTTGTTTGAATGTTATAGTGTGCACATTTTATTGACCTTGCAAAATTTGTGAAAGTTTATCAACACTTGGTCAATCACTAACAATTTTTAATATATATCGTGCAAGAAATTTTTAATAATTATTAGTAGATTATTAGTGAATTGATGTCTATATATTCTTATGAAACGTCTGAAATTTGATATGCTTATTTTCTTGTGAAACTATAGAGGGGGAATCCGGGGTTCTCAAAGAGAAGGTTGAATTAGATGATGCAAACCGGTCAGTAACTCTTGTTGGTATTGAAGGAGATGTCATGAAGGATTACAAGACCTTTAAGCCCATCTATCAGGTTGTTCCCAAGGGTACTGGCAGCTTGGCCAAATTGAGTATTGAATATGAGAAACTCAGGGAGGATGTGCCAGCTCCAAATAAGTATGTCACTCTGATGGTTAATATCACCAAAGATCTTGATGCACATATTATGAAGGCATAGTAGAAAGGATGTAATCCTTAGTGCTTGTGTAATATAAGCATAAGACTTGCAGTGAATTTAAGCAAGTTGTTTGAGTGTGTAACTATGTTTTGAGATCAGAACTCTCTAATGAAGTAGCTATGGTGTGTAATAAAATAATAAAGGTGGTTGCCAAAGGCTTGTAGGTCAAATGGCACATCCAACTCCTTGTGTGAGGCATGTCATGGTCAAATGTAGCTCAATCCTTTTACCTAGAAGAAAATTAAAAAAAGAGTTTGACGTGTTATTACTTTCTTCTTCTTCTTCTTCTTTTTTTTTTTTTTGAGCAGATGATGTGTTATTACTTGTTATCATTAGAGTGTATGGTTTCTCAATCATCGCTTGACTCTTTCTATTTGTGAAAATGAAAATTTAAAAAATTCAGTCACTCAAATTCTTTTTTCAAAAAAAAAAAAAAAAAAAAAAAAAAAATCAACCAAATGGAGGTTTTATTTATTTATTAATTTAGTTAGCCTTTTAGATTAATAAAATTGTGTCATTATAACGTAATTTTTTGCATGAAATTTGTTATGTTATTTTGTAAGTACTATTTCGTTAAAATTACTTGAAGAATGAGTCTAATAGAGTTTGCTGATAATTTTTCTGGTTTCTAAGAAATTGTGAGGAAAATAATAGGATTATATTTTGTATGCATGATTATGATTGATGCTGATTTGTTTATCAAAAAAAACGTTTGATGTTGTTTTGGGTTATTGAAAATTTTGAGAAACTTTTCTGCAACTCAGCTTAGGTTTAAATGGATGAGCTTTTTTTATTCTTTAAGTCATGAATGAAGAAAAATTCATCCATAAAATTTTTGGAAGGATTGAAGTTTTAAGTTAAAGGGTTTTAAATTTATGGGAAGGGTGGGTAGGATACCTAAATTTGATATCCCATAATTTGGGGATCTCTTTTGATGGGTTTGTTAGGGCCATATTTTGTTATAATTGGTTAATCTTTTGACAAAATGCACTTTACTTGTAACTCAACTTAGGTTTAAATGGATGAGCTTTTTTTTATTCTTTAAGTCATGAATGAAGAAAAATTCATCCATAAATTTTTTGGAAGGATTGAAGTTTTAAGTTAAAGGGTTTTAAATTTATGGGAAGGGTGAGTAGGATACCTAAATTTGATATCCCATAATTTGGGATCTTGTTTGATGGGTTTGTTAGGGCCATATTTTGTTGTAATTGGTTAATCCTTTAACAAAATGCACTTTACTTGTAATTGGTTAGATCTAAAATGGGTTTAGTATTTCAAGAAACATGTTGTTCAAGTCAAGTATTGAAGACATGAAGATTAGTCCAAGAAACTAATAAAAAAAAGCTGTTCATTAGGTCTCGACAGATAACTTGACAGATGCCTGCTATCGAGACTTAATGTGAAGCTCAATAGATAGCTCAACAGCAGCTCGACCTATCAAGAATTACGATTTCAAAATTTCTAGATTTGAAATTTGGCCCAATCTTGTATATTTGTTTGGGTTTTTTTTTTTTTTTTCCTTACAACCCTAGACATATATAAGGTTATTTTAAAAGCCGTCACATACGGATACAGAGGCCAAAAGACTTATTTTCTTTGTGTGAAGCTACTGCGTTTGTACGCCATAGGGTTTTGTAATAGAATGCTTCCAGATCTTCATTGTTGATGAAGTGAAGAACTTTGTAGCCAACAACATCAGTCGAACTTACTAGAGTTAGTCACGTACTTGGGATCCATGCAAAGGGTTAGTCACAAATTGGAAGTTTGTGCATTAAGGGAAAGAATGCTACTACAAGATCAAGTCCAATTGGGTATTGGAGCAAAGGTTCAACTGTAGGTTGGTATTTGAGGATAGGCCAAGGGTAGTTGGTAAGATTATTTATACTTGTAACCGTTGATTGTTGATTAGTAGATTCTTGGGAGTGGTGACCTTAAAATTAACCGGTAGAGTTTTTGCCTTGCGAGGTTTTCCCCATTTGTTAACAAATCACCGTGTCTAATTTATTTTCCACTGCAATTAGTATTTTTGGTGATTTGTTGGTGCTTTCACATTTTGCATGCAATTGAACCTAATTAATCAACTTGGGTAATTGAATTAATTAACAGGTGTCAAGCTATCTTAACCCAACAGGGTTTAATGAGTGTTGCTTGTTTCCTTTTGTTACATATTAACTTTGATCTTGACATGTGATGAGTAAGGTGATTTAAGGATTGATGTGGGATTAGGTTAGGGTTTCTTTACTCTAAAAATACAAGTAAAAGCTAGTCACACAGTTAGGCAGACTTAGGTGCTTAGCACCTTCTCAAGATTGTACTCCAACTTTGGACTCAATTTAGGCTGATTAAAACTTTATAAATGGGGTCTCAAAGTGGTTCTTGACCCATTTAAAACCCAGTGGTGACTCCTCCCACTTTAGTTAGCGAGGCTTATGTTGTACTATAGACCTATGTGTAGGATGGGCCTACACTAGACAACTCTTAAGAGAATTATTCAGTTGGTAGACATGGTATCATTCATTTGCTACACCTTGAGCTTTTCCAGTTACCTTACCCTTCTCTCTCTCTCTCTCTCTCTCTCTCTCTCTCTCTCTCTCTCTCTCTCTCTCATGTTATCTATTGATTCGTCTCCATCTTGAAGTTCTATCATATCAAGGTTTCTCCATCTCTTTCTTTATTTTATCTCACTTGCACAAGTATCATTCCTCATCCCCCTTTAAAGTCTGGGCTAGCCCTTAAGGACATAATTAGGATTTGTTGTTGAATATGTGCCAGACTTGGGGCTTCACATATCAAGGATAACTGTGTGACCTTGGAGGTAATAAATACTCGGACTTAACAAAAATGTCTTTAAATCAATTTAAAAGTTGTTGCAAGCTCATTTGAAATTAACTAAAATAATTTGATTTTGTAAATCTCCCAAGGTCATCCTATCTTTGGGCTCACATTGCTCATATACTTCCTTAGTTGGCTACTCTTGTTCATAGACATGACTACCCAAACTCAAGGAATTGCATATAACTTGCATTTCCTTCATCACAACTAGAAAGCGTATCTCTTTTTTTAGTTTCTCCAAGCATCCTAACTATTTGTTTGTTTAGATCCTATAAACCAAATTTGTTTAACCTAATTAATTAGCTAAGTAGTTATTTAGGTTAATTATTCAAGTCTAGGTTAAACTCAATCAATCATATCATAAAGTACGGAAAAAAAAATAGCGATATGATAACCCAGGAAAACTAATGAAACCAACAGTTTTAAGATAAAAAATCTGGGAAGGATTTAACATAAACTATTCTCAAGGCAACAAATTCACTATATAGAATGGAAGTTTTACAATAGATTTTTTTCCCTAAATCTAAAACTACCTCTTATAGTACTTACTCATGTGACCGCACATAGCTCCAAATCCACAAATTCTTCTATCTGATTTTGTTGAACACAAACACTCACGTTTGTGACTTTGATATCCTACTCAAAGCTTTAGACCATTAGTAGTAGTTGATCTTGTAACAGCAACTTTTACAACACTAGATCTTGAGTTTCTTAAAACGTGACCACATACAGCTCCGAATTCATGGACTCTTCTATCTAAATTTGTTTAAGACAAACACCCACGTTTGTGACTTTGAGATCCCACTCAAAGTTTTAGACCATCAGTAGTAGTTGATCTTGTAGCAGCAATATTTACAACACCGGATCTTGAGTTTCTTAAAAGAATATTGCGGGTAGAAGATTTGAGAGAGCTTTGGGTACAAAAGCATTAGATATACAATTGGAGGCACAAGATGCACTCTTCTCTCTCTAAAAAACCTTCCTAGGGTTAGCTTATAATGTCCTTTAAATACTGCAAAAAACGGATCGCAATTTGGGCTTGAAAAGGTCAAGTTATGGGCTTTTAACATTTGCTGATTTGCGACTCTCGACCAATCGAACAGCAATCAAGAGAACCAGATTGCATCTCACATTTTTTCATCTTGAACTTGAGTTTTTTGTCTTGGACTTGAAAGTACACCATTCTAACTCAATGAGACTTACTTTTTGTCATGGTTTGCCAATACTACAAACTCAAACCCAAAAAAAAACCATTGTTCCCCATGTCTGCATTTAATATTCTTGTCTCTAATACCGATTGATATGAACACAATGGTTTTTTTTTGGTTGCTTCAAGGGACCAAAGACCTCCTCATTTGATAAATTACACTTATTTGAGATTCACAAACACACAAGGTTTTAGTGAAATAATATCTGATGATACTTCATTAATAATTTTGGAATTTATATAGATAATGAAACTGACGTTCAATAAACTCAAACATTGCTCACTCCTATTATTTCTCAGGCCAAACTCTTGATATTCTCGCAACCCCAAATAAAATAGGTGCCTACTATAATTGTTTATTGTGCCGAAGTGTAATAATATATATAAAAAAATTGTCAAAATCAATATGTTTTAGTTTCATGCACATTTTCCTATTTATGTTAAAATCAACATTTTCATAGTTATTGTAAAGTTGTTATTTACAACTATATGTTTTGTTGGCTTATATTCCGTGCCAAATTTGATTGTAATTTTATTCAATCTTATGTATCCTGTATTTATTGTGGGATTCCATTGTAAGGGTTGTGTGATAGAGAGAGTGGTGTGAAGACTCAAGCATTTGAAGACTGAAGAAGGTCTCGCGGGTATCTCGCGACTTAGCATCCCGCGAAGTATATCATGTGCCCTGCACATGCTGGAATGCGAAGAGTCAGGCCAGGTGGAGACAGCTGTGTCTTGCGAGTATCTCGCGGGTAATGCCTTCCCGCGAGACACCCGCGAGGCATTCTGTTCTGCCAGCTTGTCCAGCCTGATACACACTATTTGTGCCTACACTATTTATACCCACATTACCCAGAAATGTAAAGGAAAGCTTCTGAGAGAAAACCCTAGCCAAACACCTTAAGAGTTAGAGATTGTCATACTCACAATCCTCTACACATTTGTTTTGGGAATTTCCTCATCTCCTACCTCTCCATTTCCATACCATTGAGAGGTTGATAGCCCAAACACTTACCACACCCTTTGAGAGTGTCAAGTGGAGTTTTGGTGCTACTGGGAAGCATTGGAAGAAGCCTAGAATGGCAGATGCAACATGGAGCTTGTTGCGGGATCTGGAGAACTAGACAAGACACGGTTTCGAGAAGCCTTGTTGGAGTAGGAGCTTGGAGGGCTTAGGTACATCGGGTAGATTAGGCTTGGAGGGTCTTTGCTAACCCATGTATCCCAACTAATTGTCTAGTAGATCGATTTCTGCTTGGAGGGCGGCGGAGAGGTTTTTCACCGAGTTCTTCGGTTTTCTCTTCGATAACATATCTCGGTGTTATCTGTGTTTGCATCTCTCTTCCCTACTCTTGTTCATTTCATTTTTACTACTGTGTTGCTTTAAATATGGATTAGAGTAGTTGTCTTGCTTATACACTTGTGTTTACACTATTCCACACTTAGTATTAAGTTAGTGTAAAATCAACCAAGCCGTAACTTTAATTTGGGGGT
The DNA here is from genome assembly GCA_019022515.1 of Quercus aquifolioides. NCBI lineage: Eukaryota > Viridiplantae > Streptophyta > Magnoliopsida > Fagales > Fagaceae > Quercus > Quercus aquifolioides. Next base: position 34,882,152 of record CM032330.1, read on the forward strand.
CTAAACAGCTCTTGTGTTTTCGACACTTTTTTTGAGCTTTCAGTTATATTTATGATCTAATTTTTTCTTTGCACAAATTGAGATTTTTTTATAATTTGGATGGTTCTCTTATTTATATATATATATATATATAAATAAATATATATATATATATATATATATATATATATATATATATATATATGTATGTATGTATGTATGTATGTATGTGTAAGAGTTCAAATCCAACATTTGGCAACATTTTTCATGCAAAATAAATAATTTATTTGTTATTTTGCATGAAAATGTGGCCAAATATTGGAAAAAAAAAAAAGCAAATTATTAAATGCTTAATTAGTATTTTGATAATATCTTATGAAGCCTATTAAAATATATGCAGCCGTTCTTTTACCCTAAATTTTCATTTGAATCTGTATTGAACTTACATGTTCGTGTATCTACATTTTTCTTTTCATTTTTATGTGCATTTATAAAAGAATTCAAAAATCTTAAACATAGTGAAACACATACGTATTCTGCACCATATACGTATAATGGAGCTCTGGAAGAATTCTGGATAGTCTTCTTAGTTTTTTTTTTTTTTTTTTTTTTTTTTTTTTTTTTGATAAAAAAATCAATTTATTATCGCTTATAATGCCTACGTTAAGGAAAAAAGTAAGCCCCTCCCCTACCTTTTGGCTTCAAACTCATGAAGAAAATTGACATACTCGCAATTCTTGATCCTATGTCACATTTATCGTAAATAGGATTGAATAATGTCCAAAGCTCATAAAGAGATGATACAAAACTTTCGGATATTCATGTTGAATGGAATAATTCAAATGCAAGTCCTATAACTGCAGTTGAATAATAATAACATTTTCGTAATTTGGTAGGCGCAGGCCTAGGCTAGCAGTACTGGTATTTGGTAGCTAAAAAAATATGCTTCTTCTTCACTTCTTAATTCTTATTCCTTAACACTCTTTTTTCCCTTTGATTTTCTTTTTTATCTTTTGGTTAATTGGGGTTTTATTTTAATCCTCCAGTTCGATAAATATTTTTTGTTTTGATTTCAGTTCTAGGTTGTGTTACTAATATATCGACGATATAACTAGCACATAATACAAGAGACAGACATACAGTTCTTCTCTTCTTTTTGCTAACATTAACCAAAAAAAAAAATGTTCCACATTAGCCAAAAAAAAAAAAGTTCCACGTTCATAGACTTGGTTAATGATTGATTTAACTCGGTAATACCTTAACATTTGATCAGAAGTCCTCATGAAAGATGCTATCTATAAATTCGGACATAATCCTCAACACAATTCAGAATCCTAACAACCACTTGGATGGCCCTCATTTCTATTAACATTTGTTTCATGCTTTTTAAATCTTCATTTATTGAGTTTTTTATCTTAGACATGGGTGCACGATTTGGTGGTGACTTTATAAGAAAAGACAAATGCTAAGATCACTATATTATTATTTAAATTTCAAATAACTTAGCCCTAGTTCATAAAATATAAAAATTAAACTGTGATTATGATTTGGCAAATCCTGATGAGGTGGACTTCAAACCAATTGAGAGGTGAGGATTCCAGCAAATTTCATTTGAGACTTAATTTAATCTTGAGTAGTTCAAGATCTGGTGATAACTTCCATAAAAAAAACGTTAATATGGATTATAGTTTGAATCAGGCCAGACTTTGGGTCATTGGATTATTTTATTTTTTTAGTTGAAACGATATGAAACTCTATTTATTTATAATCACATTATACAATAAGAATTAGGGGTATTCTTCTAATCAAATAATAGTTCTCATTCACTTTTATAGCACTAGTGATAGCTAGAGCAACACAATTATATCGCAAAGGAACACTAACAAACGATACCGACAAAGCTTTCATAAATAAGCAAGAATCCAAACTACTTCCAAAGAGTAAATTCTATCTTTCTTTGTTCTTCCTTTTTTTTTTTTAATCAACAAGTTCAGCAAAATCATATTAAGGAATGATGATGAAGAAGTGGTGTTTTGATCGAATTGGAGAGGATTCCAGCAAATTTCATCCGAGACTTAATTTAATTTTGAGTTGTTCAAGATCTGGTGATAACTTCCATTAACAAAAATGTTAATACAAATTATAGTTTGAATCAGGGTAGGCTTTGGTTCATTCGATTATTTTATTTTTTTAGCTGAAACAATAGAAAACTTTATTTATTTATAATCACATTATACAATAAGAATTAGGGGTATTCTTCTAATCAAATAATAGTTGTCTCATTCACTTTTATAGCACTAGTGACAGCTAGAGCAACACAATTTTATCGCAAAGGAACACTAACAAAGGATGAACAGTTTTAGACCCCTTAAACCAACCAAATTAACCTAGTTAATTAGCCAAGTGATTAACTTAGTCAAATTATGCAATTCTAGGTTATCACAAACATACAATCATATCAAAAATATAAAGCAGCGGAAATATAAATAACACAATGATATGATCACCCAGGAAACCACACGGTAAAGACCTGGGGAGGATTTGACCTAGCTATCCTCAAGGTAAACTGAATCCACTATACGAAAGAATCGAAGTTCATACAAAAGGACTTACAAGCTCCTCGCTTGACTTCCTGATGCTACCCACCAGTAGAACTTACTGACACGACCACGTGCAAGTTCCGAATCCACGGACTCCTTCTTTCTTGGATTCTTCAATCAGCTACAAGCATCCACGCTTGTTATTCTTTAAGCTCCAATGGCAGCAACTGAGTTGATCATCAAGATGTTGATATTATCTCTACCTTGAAAACCCTAAGTTTATGTGAAGGAAAGCTCCTTAATGATCTCACAAGAGATTCACACAAACCGCAATGTATGAGCAACAATACAACAAAAACAACTCACAAAAACGTGGCTAGGGTTTTGCCTTTTATACCTAGGGTAAAAACAGAAAACCCAAAAAGTTTAATGAGTTAGGGCTGAGTTGGAAAATTCTGCAGAAAAACATTCTGGCCGACTTTCGATCGATCGAGTCTAACTTTCGATCGATCGAGCCAGGCCGAAATGCACCAATGCATCTGTAGCCTCTCGATTCCAACTTTACATAAAATATATAACTTTGAGCAAGCCTAAACAAGACTAAACATATTGTTTTGATCATGGTTTGCCAATATTACACAGTAGAGTTCTAAATACATCAAATCCTAAGTCTTTAGAACCTAACAAAGGATATATCGACAAAGCTTTCATAAATAAGCAAGAATCCAAACTACTTCCAAAGAGTAAATTCTATCCTTTTTTTTTTAAAATCAACGAGTTCGGAAAAATTATATTCAGGAATGACGTTAAAGAAGTGGTGTTTTGATTGAATTGGAGAGGATTCTAGCAAATTTCATCTGAGACTTAATTTAATCTTGGGTATCTGGTGATAACTTCCATAAACAGAAACGTTAATATGGATTATAGTTTGATTAAGGGTAGGCTTTGGGTCATTGGATTATTATTATTATTATTTTGGATGAAATGATAGGAAACTTTATTTATTTGTAATCACATTATACAATAAGAATTATGGGTATTCTCCTAATCAAATAATAGTTGTCTCATTCACTTTTATAGCACTAGTGACTGCTAGAGCAACACAATTATATCACAAAGGAACACTAACAAAGGGAACACTAACAAAGGATATATCGACAAAGCTTTCATAAATAATCAAGAATCCAAACTACTTCCAAAGAGTAAATTCTATCTTTCTTTCCTTTTTTTTTTTTTTTTTTTTAAATCAATAAGTTCAGCAAAATCATATTAAGGAATGACGATGAAGAAGTGGTGTTTTGATTGAATTGGAGAGGATTCCAACAAATTTCATCCGACACTTGATTTAATTTTGAGTTGTTCAAGATCTGGTGACAATTTCCGTTAACAAAAATGTTAATACAGATTATAGTTTGAATAGGGTAGGCTTTAGGTCATTCGATTATTTTATTTTTTAGCTGAAACGATAGAAAACTTTATTTATTTATAATCACATTATACAATAAGAATTAGGGGTATTCTTCTAATCAAATAATAGTTGTCTCATTCACTTTTATAGCACTAGTGACAGCTAGAGCAACACAATTTTATCGCAAAGGAACACTAACAAAGGATATATCGACAAAGCTTTCATAAATAAGCAAGAATCCAAACTACTTCCAAAGAGTAAATTCTATACCTTTTTTTTTTAAATCAATGAGTTCGAAAAAATTATATTCAGGAATGACGTTAAAGAAGTGGTGTTTTGATTGAATTGGTGAGGATTCTAGCAAATTTCATCTGAGACTTAATTTAATCTTGGGTATCTGGTGATAACTTCCATAAACAGTAACGTTAATATGGATTATAGTTGGATTAAGGGTAGGCTTTGAGTCATTGGATTATTATTATTATTTTGTTGGATGAAATGATAGGAAACTTTATTTATTTGTAATCACATTATACAATAAGAATTATGGGTATTCTTCTAATCAAATAATAGTTGTCTCATTCACTTTTATAGCACTAGTGACTGCTAGAGCAACACAATTATATCACAAAGGAACACTAACAAAGGATATATCGACAAAGCTTTCATAAATAAGCAAGAATCCAAACTACTTCCAAACAGTAAATTCTATCCCTTTTTTTTTTTTTTTTTTAAATCAACATGTTCAGCAAAATTATATTTAGGAATGACATTGAAGAAGTGGTGTTTTGATTGAATTGGAGAGGATTCCAGCAAATTTCATTTGAGATTTAATTTAATTTTGAGTAGTTCAAGATCTGGTGATAATTTCCATAAACAGAAACGTTAATATGGATTATAGTTTGATTCGGGGTAGGCTTTGGGTCATTGGATTATTTTATTTTATTGTATAATCACATTATACAATAAGAAATACGAGTATTCTTCTAATCAAATAATAGTTGTCTCATTCACTTTTATAGCACTCGTGACAGCTAGAGCAACATAATTATATCAGAAAGGAACACTAACAAAGGATATATCGACAAAGCATTCATAAATAAGCAAGAATCCAAACTACTTCCAAAGAGTAAATTCTATCCTTTTTTTTTTTTTTTTTTAATCAACGAGTTTAGCAAAATTATATTGAGGAATGACATTGAAGAAGTGGTGTCTTGATTGAATTGGAGAGGATTCTAGCAAATTTCATCTGAGACTTAATTTAATCTTGGGTATCTGGTGATAATCTACAAGAAATTTGGGTTTAGGCGGTGTTTTTTTTAGCGACGTTTTTAAATCCGCCACTATAAGTAGTATATTGTGACGTTTTTAAAAAACGCCGCTAAAGAGTGAACCTTTCGCGACGTTTTTCTAAAAACGTCACTGTAACCCAAAACAATAGCAGCGTTTCTTCAAACGTTGCAAAAGTATAGTTTTAGTGGCGTATTTTTTGTCTCCTTTCCCTACACGCTTTTTCATTCTTATCATTCTTTTTTTTTCCTCTCAGACAAACTTCCCTTCCTATTTCTATATTCTCTACCCCCCACCCTTATCACTTCTTCACACTTAGCCACCAGCAGCCACTGCCGACCCACCGATCAACAAGCTCTTCCCTTTCTAGCCACCACCCACTGTCAGCACCATACATTTTCCCCTCTTTTTTGGTGTTCAAATTTCTTTAAAGTGTAAGTCTTTGTGTTTTAGCTTATGGGTTTGGTTTTTTTTTTAATGGGTCATGGAGTTTTTGTATTTTGGCTTATGGGTTTGCTTTGATTTAGTTTTTCCTTAATGGGATATGGAACTTTTGTGCTAATTTTTATTGTTTGCTTGTTTTGGTTGGATTTTGGTGCAGAAAACTCTTATTCAAATTTGGATTTTTGAGCAAAAAGACTTGAGCATCAAAGGCTAAATCATTGTAAGTTTATGTACAAGTTTGTAAATTTTGCATTTTTTTTTCTACAATTTTTCTATAGTCTAGATTTTGAATTTTTCTATTGTACTTTGTTTTAATATTTTCATAATTTGAGTGGTTGTTTTTTTTTTTTTTTTTTGGTAGGTAGACAAGTGTTTTGTTCAATTCAAGATGATACATGTATTGAATCTATGGTTAATGTGTTAGTGTCGACATTTGATATTGTGGAATATTGATGATAAGTATATTTGATCTATTACAAGTTTATTGTAGGATTATGTTAGTTATTGTTGAATTTTAAGTAGGTTTACATAGCATTTTTAATATTTTAAAAGAAAAATAATGAGCAGGTTTTGCGACGTTTTTGAAACGTCGCTATTGTTGTGATTATTTGTGGCGTTTTATAAACGTCGCTAAACGTATTTTCCAACATTGTATACAAAAATGTTATATTATTTAGTGACGTTTTATAAAACGTCACTAAAAGTTTTTGAATGCCACTAAAGAGTCACATATAGCGATGTTTTTAGAAACGTTGCAATAGACCTATAGCGACAGCTCTATTGCGACATTTTTGAACGTCGCAAAAAAAAAAAGTCGCTGTAGACCATTTGTATCTATAGCGACATTTTTTGGGTTTTTAGTGACGTTTTACAAACGTCGCCTAAACCCAGATTTCTTGTAGTAACTTCCATAAACATTAATGTTAATATGGATTGTAGTTTGATTAAGGGTAGGCTTTGGGTCATTGGATTATTTTATTTTATTAGATGAAATGATAGGAAACTTTATTTATTTATAATCACATTATACGATAAGAATTAGGGATATTCTTCTAATCAAATAATAGTTGTGTCATTGACTTTTATAGCACTAGGGACAGCTAGGGCAACACAATTATATCACAAGGGAACACTAACAAAGGATATATCGACAAAGCTTTCATAAATAAGCAAGAATCCAAACTACTTCCAAAGAGTAAATTCTATCCCTTTTTTTTTTTTAAATCACCATGTTTAGCAAAATTATATTAAGGAATGACGTTGAAGAAGTGGTGTTTTGATTGAATTGTAGAGGATTCTAGAAATTTCATTTGAGACCTAATTTAGTTTTGAGTCGTTCAAGATCTGGTGATAATTTCCATTAACAGAAACGTTAATATGGATTCTAGTTTGATTCAAGGTAGGCTTTGGGTCATTGGATTATTTTATTTTATTTTACAATCACATTATACAATAAGAAATAGGGGTATTCTTCTAATCAAATAATAGTTTTCTCATTCACTTTTATAGCACTTGTGACATCTAGAGCAACACAATTATATCGCAAAGGAACACTAACAAAGGATATCGACAAAGCTTTCATAAATAAGCAAGAATCCAGACTACTTCCAATGAGTAAATTCTATCCTTTTTTTTTTTTTAGATCAACGATTTCAGCAAAATTATATTCAAGAATGACGTTGAAGAAGTGGTGTTTTGATTGAATTGGAGAGGATTCCGGCAAATTTCATCTGAGCCTTAATTTAATCTTGGGCATCTGGTGATAACTTCCATAAATAGAAATGTTAATATGGAGTATAGTTTGATTCAGGGTAGGCTTTGGGTCATTGGATTATTTTATTTTTTTATTTGAAATGATAGGAAACTTGATTTATTAATAATCACATTATACAATAAGAATTAGGAGTATTCTTCTAATCAAATAATAGTTGTCTCATTCACTTTTATAGCACTAGTGACAGCTAGAGCAACACAATTATATCACAAAGGATCACTAACAAAGGATATATCGACAAAGCTTTCATAAATAAGCAGGAATCCAAAATACCTACAAAGAGTAAATTCTATCCTTTTTTTTTAAATCAACAAGTTCAGAAAAATTATATTCAGGAATGATGTTGAAGAAGTGGTATTTTTATTGAATTGGAGAGCCTTTTGCTTCACTATAGCTGTCGTTCAGAGTGCATCGGGTTCCTTCTTTACTCTCTTACATGAATTATTGGTCGAATTGTAAGCTCAATTAAAAATAGAATAAATTTTAAGAATATTTACAAAAAATTAAAAATATTAGAAATTGATAAATCAATTTATATAAATATTTTCTTTAAAAAATAATTAAAAAGTATATATCATATAATGACTTACTTAATGTAATACCAATTATTGATATCTTTTTTATTAAGATAATACATGAAGTACTCAACAAAATTCATATATTTTTAATTAAAAAAACATTTTAAAGTCAATACCTAATTTAGAGTATAAAATTGGATGAAATCAATGTTCAAATAAAAAACATACATGATTAGTTATTAATGACAAAACGAAAACAAGGCAAGTTATAAAGGAATTTTTTTTTTTTTTTTTTGAGAATCAAGTCATAAAGGAAGTTGGATTTAGCTTAATACAAAAATAAAGCAAAAGATACAATCATAAAAGTAATATTAGGATATATCAAGAAGGTGCACGAAAAGTAAAAATAAAAAAAAAATTTCATTTAAGGCAATATATTATAGAAAAAAGATCATAACGATCAATACTGGGACTATTTGTATATCTAGGGAGTTTGCATACTATGGAGAGGCTATGTCAGATCTACCTCGATGCATGCATACATTATGCCACCTATAACATGAGCATACTCAAGTTGTGCAATTGTTCTTTTAGTATTTTTGCTAAACTTTAAGTTCGGATCAAAAGGTGTGTTTGCTTCATTATTCACTTTGAGACTTCAAAAATTTTAAATACTTTCTCAACACAATTTAATTGACATAGTGCAAAATCCTCATTTTCTCTTTTCAATCTGTTTCCAAATAAAATCTCCTTCACACACACCTTTTAAATTTGTCCAAAATATGAGTATATCATCATCATTTAAGAAAGATGTCTTTACATCTATTTGATATACAATCAACTTGTACCTAGATGTAAGTGTTGGGATTTGTGTCCTAAAATCAAATTATATGACTTTATTTTATCATCAAAAGTGTTTTATTTTAGATGGTATGAATATGAATGTTGGACATTATGTTTTCCCAATAACTAATGCTAACAACACTCGAATAGAAGTGATCCTAGTAACCAGTTCATAACTATCAAAATAGTTCATCCCTTCTCTTTACTTATAACCTTTGGACACAAACCTTATTTTAAGGTGTGGATACATTCTCATAAACACCCATTTACAATCATTTGGTTTTAAACTTGGAAGTTAATCCACTAAGAGTCAAGTATTATAAGATATTGACTCAATCTCATCATTCATAACTTCTTTGCAAAAAGTTTAATATCTTTAATGATTATTCTCTGCATTACTATGGGTATTTTATTTAGTACTGCATCTATATTACTTTGAACAAGGTCTACAAGACCTTCATAGGAAATGAAATCCCGACGAAAGTCATTTTCTTTCTTCATTTTTCGCCTCCTTTGTTCACATAGTGAATAACTATCAATCCTTTTAGTACCACTTAAAGTGAATTTAGGATCGGAGTCACTTTCTGGCGCTTGAGTAGGTATTGACTATTGATGCATCCATTGAATCATTGTTGAATTTGTTTTTGATAAACTCATCTCTTGATTCCACAACTACATTATAATTAATTTAAGTCTAAAAATCTATATGCCTATGAATGTTTTGTATATCCCACCAACATAGTTTTATAGCTCTTGGTCCTAATTTTATCTTCTTTGGATCTAACACTTTATAATAGGCTAAACACCTCTACACTTTAAGCTACATTAGGTTTGGTTGTCTTTGATTCCATATAGAGATACCTTAATTTTCTTGGAAGAAACTCTACTGTGTACATGGCACGTTGTAAGCAAAGCTTCTCCCTACAAATTAAATGATAGCTTTGAATGTCTACTCTGCTTGAGTTAGCTTGCCTACTCACCATTTAACACTTTAGAAGGTGCTCTGTTTGGCCTATCAATACTTCAAAAAGTTCTGTTGATATTTAACCACATGGAGCTTGCTCAAGTGGCCATTTACACACTAGAATTTTAACTATAAAAAGACTATATATCCATTTATTTTATTTTTCAAAGTAATTTTTACATACATTACAGCTTATTTTGTATATAGATAAACAAGTAAAACATGATTATTTTGGAGAGAACGAGGAGGGGTGGGGGCTGCGGAAAGGAGATGGGCATGGCTATGGGTTGAACAAAGTTGGGAGGCTCCTGTTTTATTAGCACCAATTTTCATATAATTGCAATCGTTACATAATTGCAAATATGATTAGCAAATAAAGCTATAGCTCCTGATATTCAATATATAGCAATCAAATTTGTTTTTTTTCATAACTGAAAGATTTGTAATTCAATGGTATTGTTTCGTTTCATTAATGATGAAAATTAGAGTTCGCATACCCTCTCTCCCATTTGTAACAATTAAATTATTTATAAAAAAAAAAAAAAAATTTCCATGATTAATGATGCACTGACTTTTTTTTTTTTTTTGTTGAAAAATTCAACCTTGCTGTGATTTTTATTGAACTTAAGACGGAAAATCAAAAACTACAAAATGAGAAACTAAATCCTTATATGCGGCAAAACTAAATCCTTCAAACTTAGTAAAATAAAAGAGAAGGAATCAAATTCACATGAACAGAAGGATGATGGTGACTCTAGTTAATTGCTAACTTTCATAGCTTCATCAACGGATATATGCCATCGCTAATAAAAATTTACGCCTCCCCCCCCCCCCCCCCCCAAAGTAAGAAGGAGAGAGTAAATGAATGTTTTATAGATGTAAATCCCACGCTTACCCCAAAACTCATAAGTAACTTAAATACTTAGAGAAGTTTCATTTTTCATTTTTATTTCTTTAATTAAGGAGATGGGGAAGATTAACAGTAAAAATCTAAATATGTCATAGCCTAACATCTAGGCTAAGCCGAAAAATTAGCAGTAACAATCTAAATATGTCACTTTAGAGTAGTTGAGAAGCACAGAAAATTGGGTAGGCTTACTTTGGGTGTCGTCAAATAATTATGCATGCATGTGTTTCTTCTTGTTTCAATGCCACCAGCTCTTTATTGGTTGTAATTATCACCTAAATTAAATAAAAGGTTTTCTGTTCATTAGTGGCCCCCAATTTGAAAAAGAATGCAAAATACAGTATGTGCTTAATCATTAATTGGATCCAAATAAACACGTAATTTGCCATTACACCTCTATATATAATAAGGGGAAGCCAAGACATCTTCATTAATCTGTGCTTTGTAGTTTGCACCATCTTTTAGTTGATCATTAGCTAAGTTGTTTCTGTGAACTATCACTACCGAAAAAAAAAATGTCTCTGAAGGGTAAGGTGGGGACTGAAATAGAAATAAAGTCACCTCCGGAGAAGTACTATAACATCTTTAAGGGCCAAGCCTACCATGTTCCCAACGCCGCTCCTGACCATATTCAGGGGGTTGACGTGCATGAAGGTGATTGGGAGACACATGGCTCTGTCAAGATCTGGAAATATACACTGGGTAAGGCTGTACCCTACTATTTTCATACTTGTTCTAGACTGAATTTCTTATTCTTTTTCTTTATTTTGCACTTCACTAGCTCACAACAAGAGCCACACACCATGTATTTTAGCTTCTAAAACGTGTTGGCCTTAGCTTGGGTGATTCTCATCGTCATCCTCTCCATTTCACTTAAAATAGAAACAATCCATTTCACAGTTAGAGATTTTATTTTTTGAATTTGATAATGTACACAGTATTCCACGTCAAATAAATGAAAACGTTCCAGATACAGACATACAATTGAACATACTATATTATAATAATAATAATATGAATATGATCCTTGGCCTAGGCTAATAATTGTTGAGTGCATGAATGACTCAAATTAAAGTAGAAATGCTATGTCCTACATCAATTGATAATAAAAGTGAATAATTAAAATAATATTCTCAAATTTAATGATTCATGTTTTTGTGTTAAATAATTTCCAACTTTTTTATTAAGGTCTATATATTATAATTTCCCAAGATTAAAAGAACAAAAATATTCTCGTACTGTTGTTGCGGTACTAGATTTTTGTTTTTTGTTTTACCTTAGGACCTCAATGAATTCTGGATAACAAAGAGGAAAAAACTTTTCTTTCTTTCATGATTGTTATGGGGATCATATTATACCGACCTTGCAAATTTGGGAAACTTAATTACCACTTTTCATTCTTAAAGAAGGTTAGGCCAATCACTCACAATTTTGTAATATCGTACATAATATTTTGGACAATTATTGTTAGACTTAATATAAGTCTGATGTCTATATATTATTGTGAAATTGATCGAATTTGATATTCATATTTTCTTGTGAAACAATAGAGGGGAAATCCGGCCTGGTTTTCAAGGAGAAGGTTGAATATGATGATGCAAATAGGTCAGCAACTCTTATTGGTGTTGATGGAGATATCATGCAGGAATACAAGACCTTTAAGGCCACCTATCAGGTTGTTCCGAAGGGTACTGGAAGCTTGGCCAAATTGAACATTGAATATGAGAAACTTAGGGAAGATGTGCCAGCTCCAGATAAGTACATCACTCTGATGGTTAATATCACCAAAGGTATTGATGAGCACATTACTAAGGCATAATTGAAAGGATGTATTGGCCTCTAGTGCTTGTATAAAATAAGCATAAGGCTCGCAGTGTATTTAACCAAGCATGTATAACTATGTTTTGGGATCAGATCTCTCTAATGAAGTACCTATGGTTTGTAATAAAATAATGAAGGGTGGTTACGTACCAATGGCCTGTAGGTCAATTGGCACGTCCAACCCCTTGTGTGTGGCGAGGTAAGTCAGGGCTATTAATAAAGTCATGGTTTGTTTTGATATTAAAATTGGTATGCGTAAACTCAGCATGAATTTTCTTCTCATTTCTCTCTTAATTATTTTTTTGGGTGCTATTTTAATTTCATAGACAACCATCACATAGAAGAATAACAATGACATTTTCTTCTGAAACTATAGAAGCGAATGTACATGACACTCCAAAAGCTTTGAGGGACTTGTAGAAAATAAGTATGCCACTCTGATGCATACATTATTAAGGTACAATAGAAAGGATATATCCTCTTGTGCTAGTGTATTATAAGCACAAGACGCAAGTGTATTTAAGAATGTTAGAAATTGGGCTGGTTTTGATCCAACCCATAAACCATGGCCCATGGATCGTCCACATGGATTATCTGATAAGTAAGTTTAAATTTAAACTAACTGATATTGGTATGTGTTAGGTTCTAAGGTCTTAGGATTTTATGTATTTAGAACTCTAATTTGTAATGTTGGCAAACCATGATCAAAACATTGTATTTAGTCTTGTTTAGGCTTGCTCAAAGTTGGTTTATTATTGTAAAGTTGGAATCGAGTGGTTGCAGAAGTACTTGGGACTTTTGGCCTGGCTCGATCGATCGAAGAATAGACTCGATCGATCGAAAATCGCACAGGTTGTTTATTCTGCAGAATTTCCAACTCAGCCCTACTTCATTAAACGTTTAGGGTTTTATGTTTTTACCCTAGGTATATAAACAAAACCCTAGCCACGTTTTTGAAGGTTGTCCATATTGTTTTGTTGCTCATATTTGCTGTTTGTGTGAATCTCTTGTGAGATCTTTGAGGAGCTTTCCTTCACATAAACTTAGGGTTGTCAATATCTTGATGATCAACAAGGTTGCTGCCATTTGAACTTAAAAGAAAAGCAAGCGGGGAGCTTGTAGCTGATTGAAGAATTCAAGAAAGAAGTAGTTCGTGGATTCGGAGCCTGCGCGTGGTCGTGTCAGGAAGTTCGTACTGGTGGGTAGCATTAGGAAGTCGAGCGGGGAGCTTGTAGTCCTTCTGTAAGAACTTCAATTCTTTCATAGTGAATTCTGTTATGCCTTGAGGATCGGTGGGTCAAATCCTCCCCAGGTTTTTACCGTGTGGTTTCCTAGGTGATCATATCTTGTGTTATTTATTTTCCGCTGCATTATTATTCTTGATATGATTGTTGAATTGCTTTAACCTAGAATTACTTAATTTGACTAAGTAACAACTTGGCTAATTATTCTATGCTACGCAATTTGGTTGTTTTAGGGGTCTAAATAACCCATCTAGTGGTATCAGAGCGGGTAGCTCTTTTTGTTTGAGATTTTTAATCTCTGAGTTGATCCTTGACCCCTGTTGTCATGGAGCATGGACACTCTTTGTTTGTTCCTCCTCATTTTGATGGGAACAACTATGCTTATTGGAAAGTAAGGATGAAAGCATTCCTGAAATCCATTGATGAAAGGGTTTGGAATTCCGTTGAATACGGATGGGTGAAACCCGCTACTCTTGTGAGTGAGTGGCAAACTTCTGAAAAAGAAGCAGCAAGCTTCAATAGCAAAGTTATGAATGCCATCTTTAATGCTGTTTCTATGGAGGAATTTAAGAGGATCTCTAATGTTGAGGTTGCTCATATTGCCTGGAAAATCCTCCAAACTGTGCATGAAGGCACAAAGGCAGTTAAGATTAATAAATTGCAACAATTGACTTCTAGATTTGAAAGTATTAGAATGTCTGATGATGAATCTTTTGATGAATTCTATGCAAAATTAAATGATATTGTCAATTCTGCTTTTAATTTGGGTGAAATCTATGATCAACCTAAAATTGTTAGGAAGATTCTTAGATCTTTAACTGAAGATTTTAGACCCAAAGTGACTGCCATCACTGAAAGCAAGGATGTGGACTCCATCCCTGTTGATGAGCTTGTAGGATCTCTTCAATCCTATGAGTCTGACCTACCTAAAGTGAACAAATCCAAATCAATGGCTCTTAAGTCAGTTGATGATGTTGAGGGTGGTGGATTTGATGATGAGCTCTCTGCTACAGAGATTGCCTATCTTGCCAAAAACTTTAAGAACTTTCTGAGGAATACAAATAGAAAGGCAAGAGGTACTTACACTGCTGAACCTAGAAATTTTAGGAAGAATGATCCCATTAAGGTTAACAATTTTGAAAAACCTAGAGATAATTTTGGTCAATCTTCTAATAACTCTTTGGGTCCTCAGTGTTTTGGCTGTCAAAGGTATGGTCATGTGAAATTTGAATGTCCTACATTCTTGAGGAATAAGGGTAAAGCTATGGCTGTAACCCTTAGTGATAATGAGGTTTCTGATGATGAGTCCGGTGGTGACGAGGATGGAAACTTCATTGCTTTCACGGCTACTGCTATAGTCAATGAAAGCATATCTGCTGAGGAGAACCCTTCTGATGGGGAACTCTCTGAAGATGCAGATCTTCAAGAGGCCTATAACAAACTTTGCAAAGTTGCTGCAAAGGATGCTATGAAAGTTGAACTTGGCCTAAAGAAAATTGATTCTCTTTGAAAGCTCGAAAACGTGTTGAAAAACACAAGAGCTGTTTAGACCCCCCGATTAAAATTACGGCTTGGTTGATTTTACACTAACTTAATACTAAGTGCGGAATCGTGTAAACACAAGCGTATAAGCAATAAGCTACTCTAATCCATAAACTAAGCAACACAGCAGTATAATGGAATATAAAAGAGTAGGGAAGAAAGATGCAAACACAGAAAACACCAAGACGTGTTTTCGAAGAGGAAACCGAAGAACTCGGCGAAAAACCTCTCCGCCGCCCTCCAAGCGGAAATCGATCCACTAGACAATCAGTTGGGATACATGAGTAAGCAAGAGACCCTCCAAGCCTAATCTACCCGATGCACCTAAGCCCTCCAAGCTCCTACTCCAACAAGGCTTCTCGGAATCGTGTCTTGTCTAGCTCTCCGGATCCCGCAACAAGCTCCATGTTGCATCTGCCATCCTTGGCTTCTTCCAATGCTTCCCAGCAACTCCAAAACACTCTCTACACTCTGAATGGGTGTGGGTTGTGTTTGGGTACAAATCTCCTCTCAAGGTATGATAATGAGAGAGGGATGGAGAAGAGGCTACAATGATTTCTCACTAAGGAGGAGTAGCTCTCTCTCAAAAGATGGGTGTGTGTGTTGTAGAAAACCTATCTAGGGTTTTTCTCTCTGAATAGCCTCACATACATTTGTGGGTAATGAGGGTATATATAGTGTGGGTGAAGGGTAAGAAAGTCACTCTTAAAAAAACCTCCAGGCAGAATGTTTCGCGACTATCTCGCGGGAAGGCCTTACCCGCGAGACACTCGCGAAAACGACAACCTGGCACGACTCTTCAACTTCTAGTCATGTGCTTCTCACATGGCTCTTTCGCGGCTTAGCTTCCAGCAACACACCCGCGAGATCCACTGATCTTCAATAAAGCTTGAGTCTTCACCAACTTGATACTAAACCCAATACAATTAAATCCCACAAAATACAAGGAAATAAAATAAAGTAATTACAACACATTTTGTCATGGAATAAAGCCAATATAAAACATAGTTGTAAATCACAACTTTACAATCTCCCCCTTTGGCTATTCCGTGACAAAACACCCTATAACAGACTCTAGACTTAAACGTGAGTTTGGGAACACAGGCAAAACTCACTCACACTTAATTCTAGATTCTGATAAGCTCTTGAAACATATGAACAAGTAACTCCTGAAACACAACAACAAAATATTATCATTGTATGCAGAAAACTTGAAAAACATATGGAGCATTAAAAGCATGATCAAGCAAGATGAAATAGAAAACACTAGATCATGGCAAGATCAAACAAGTAATCACTTATACAGAAGTAATTACAATGCTCATTCACACAAGGAATGAACATCCGGATATGCAAGATGATAAGCTCATGTGAAGAGTACCATTTGCAAATCCAACACTCAACCAATGCAAAATACTTGAAGTATTTGCATCTAGGAACAATCCTACTAGGGCACAAGAGTGTTCATCACTCAACCAATGCATAGAACGTATATGCATCTAGGAACAATCCTACTAGGGCACAAGAGTGATGTATTGAAGTAAATGTATGACATTAAATTTCAAAAACACAAGCATAAAGGCTGCATAAGCAAAGTATTGCAAATACATGGCACAAACCATAAAAGCTTACAAAGATGCAATTAAACAAACCCTTAAAGCTTACAAAAGCAACATGGGTACAAAATATAAAGTACTTCCCTATCATATCACTCCCCCTATCATGAATCATGGGAGCTGTGATGAACTTGGAACATATATACCTGTAACCTGAAACACTTGCACAAACCACATTAGACCCTCAAGGTAAATCAGGTGATAAAAAGACAAGTATAATGTAACAAGTAAAATGCGATCAAGTAAACATGTTGTGCAACATATGAGCAACTTGATCAAACACATGACAGTCATATGGAAATGACTACAATGATCATATAGCAAAGCAAATGATCATCCGAACATGTAACCAATAAAGCACAATAGCATAAAGGTAAAAACATGTCCAACACATAAGCACGAAGCAATGAGAGCAATAAAGCATATCAAAGCACCATAAAGTAACGAGAAAACAAGCATAAAGTAGATCAAGGTTTTCTCAAAAAATGTCTTCTCCCCCTTGGTATATGCATCTCCCCCTACGAATGTGCACAAGGTAGAATTTCTCCCCCTAAGAGTGTGCACATGAGTCACACAGAAATGACGAAACACACCGGTATACTCTCCGGAATATTCTCCCCCTTTTTGTCACGAATAGACAAATGAATCAAGAGGAAGGAGGGAAAGAAGAAAATATGAAGATGATGCATGAGGGGTGCAAGATGAATGAGAAAATGAAACTCAAACATTAGACAAAAACATTTTAAAGCAATGCTACAACGCATAAAGAACATGACATGTTAAGGATAATGGAACATGATGTGGACCTAGGCATGACATAGACACAAGAACATGTTAAATGTGCTAGAAGGTCTAAAAAACTTAACAAGCATGAGTGAATGCAAAAACATGTCAAGTGTTCAAGTGTGTGCAGCAAAGGTGCAACTAGTGTGCATGTGAGATGCATGACCAATGCATGAGCAAGGCACTCAAGGGGCAAAGTGTACAAAACACACCACCAATGATCAAAACATGATAAACATGAATAATTATGGTGATCCCCAAAATTTGGTACTCATCGGAGTCCAAAACAACGAGAAAATGCCATTTGGGCATTTTATCAAACACTTGGAGTGCACACACTACACAAGTATGATAAACAATGCAAGAACATATGAAAATCTTGCCTAAATACATGATATTTTTGCCACAAGGGGCCACCATCCAAAGCAAATGTCATTTAAAACAAATCCCAATCAAAAAGATTGACAGAAAATAAGTTTTCCAACTCCCATTTGAGAAAATCCCAACTATGAACATAAAACCCCCAAAAACGTAATCTAAGGATCAAAATCAATGAAAAGAGTTAAAGATTACCTTAGAGATGTTTATGGAATGTAAAACACTTGAAATTAGTTGGGTTTTGATGTAGAAACATTAAAACAGGGGTTTGGGAGAAGATGGGAGGCGTTTAAAACAGATGACCCACGAAATGCCCTTTAAAAAGCTGATCTGGAAATTTTCGCTGGTATCTCGCTACTTAGAATCCCGCGAAAATTTCGCTGGTATCTCGCAGGTATCTCGCAGGTAAGCTTTTACTCGCGAAACAGTCGCGAAACAGCCGCGAAACTCTCTGTCCAAAACTGGAAAACTTGAGAATTGGACCCTTTCAGTCGTGACTGAACTTAAACATGAAATAGGTCACGAAAACACCCAGAAAACATGTTTTTCACACAAAAACAATTTGAAAACTTTGAAAAACATGGGTGATACAAATCACTTCCAAAAGCAAACAAAAAGAACAAAAATCTTTTTGGTTTGAGCCACATATGGTTGAGCACACACACATCACATTTGAACATGTACAATCACACAAATGAAATAGACATTCATTGAACAAAAGTCTTGTGTGTTGTGTGTGAGGATCAAGTGTGGAATAGTCCTTAGACTAGAGTGAAGCTTCAATGATCAATTCAATCGAGTCATACACAACTGATACGAAATCAAGTGGACTATCTCCATTATAGAAATGAGTATATATGACCTCCCACACATTGAATACATAACTTCAGAAGCTTTTCATTTGGCTTCTATATAAGGCATAACAATTGGTCCATTTTATTTTGTTTGGACAAAAACATCTCATTTTGAGATTGGTGCTTGAAATTTATGATATTTCAACATTGATGATTAGCCTTTGGCTTTTTGAGCACCATACAAATCACATTAACAGAGTCGCTTTCCCTTTTTCCTAGTCGAATACTAGTATGTGCGACAGGCTTTTGCAGCTCTATATCTCTTTTCATTTGGAGATTTACATTTAGAGAGCTCTTTTAAGAAAAATAATAAAAGTGGGAAGAGATATAGACACAAGTCTATGCAAGTATCAAGACCAACAAGACTATTGACCAATCATTCATGACAAGCTTGAAGATCTATTTACAACAGTCACACATAGTTTTCAAGATTTCTCCCACAAAGAACTAGGTGCATACAAAACAAGCTAAGCTCGTAAATGCACAACGCCATTAGTACGAAGGTACTAGGCCAAACTCACATGTGTAATGTGCTCAAACATATACGATCAAACTTTTTGAATTTTTCACTTTTTATGTGATTTTGGATTTTTTACACACACAAAACAAAGACATAAAAGAAGATCAAAACAAAAGCAATGCATACAAATAAATGCAAAATGCACAAATGCATGAAGATATGACATTCAATGCATGAAGGGTCCTACAAAGATCGAAAGAATTAGATCAAGGACCAAAGGAGCAAAAGCTCAACCATAGGAACCCTTCCTCATCCAAACGGAATGATTGCTTGGAATGAGTGTCTCAAGAGAAGTGAGATGAGGGTTGGAAGAATGAGAACCGGAGATGCACATAGTCAAGGAGTTAAGAGCATTAAACACTTTCTTTAACAACATGCTATTTTCACTCAAATCCGGTTTATCATTTTTAGCACAACTTGCAAGAAGCTCAAGTTTCTCTTTTCTTTTGATTCTTTTAAAAGCTTGAAACTGAGAGCAATGAGGTCTAAGATGACCAAGGGCACCACAATGGTGACAAACAATGTATTTAGGTCCATTAGGCTTTTTGGGAATGGATCTAGCAACTTGGGTTTGTTCTCTCTTCAACTTAGAACATTGAGGCCTTATATGACCAATCACACCGCAATGGTGGCAAGTTGGAACAAACTTAGATCCACTCAATTCCCTAGGATTGGACCTAAACAAAGGCTTAGGCTTAAGAGCCTTTCTCTCCACTTTTTGATTTCTTTTATGTGGAGGAATGTACACCGATTTGTCCTTTGAGGCAAAACACACATTAGGCACAAAATCGGGTACCACAACATGATTGCAACATATATTTTCATCATTTTTGACAATAGGTTCAGCAATCAAACACTTGGCATGCATCTTAAGAGATTCATTTTCAGATTTAAGATCATCAACAAGTTTGTTAGACAAAACAAGTTTAGCATCCAAGTCCATATTCAAACACTCAAACTCTTTTAGCTTTTCAAGAGAATTTTCAGCAAGTTTCTTATAATTTTCAACCAATTTGATGGATTCATTGAGCTTAGCAATCAAATCATCCTTTTCACAAAATAACTTGCTTAAACCTTTTTGAAACTTCTTAGCATTTTTCTTTAAGAGTTTGGTGCTAGGAATATCAACAACACCCAAGGATTCATGTAACATGGCATCACAATCATGAGGATAAACACTCATAGAGGCATTTTCACAAACACATAGCATGTTACAATCAACAACATCCATACAAGCATGTAAAGCATTATCCATGGCAAAACACACAAGGGGTCAAGGATCACACTTAGGTAATGAAACCAAAACAAGTGTACCCGCTCTGATACCAATTGAAAGCTCGAAAACGTGTTGAAAAACAAAAGAGCTGTTTAGACCCCCCGATTAAAATTACGGCTTGGTTGATTTTACACTAACTTAATACTAAGTGCGGAATCGTGTAAACACAAGCGTATAAGCAATAAGCTACTCTAATCCATAAACTAAGCAACACAGCAGTATAATGGAATATAAAAGAGTAGGGAAGAAAGATGCAAACACAGAAAACACCAAGACGTGTTTTCGAAGAGGAAACCGAAGAACTCGGCGAAAAACCTCTCCGCCGCCCTCCAAGCGGAAATCGATCCACTAGACAATCAGTTGGGATACATGAGTAAGCAAGAGACCCTCCAAGCCTAATCTACCCGATGCACCTAAGCCCTCCAAGCTCCTACTCCAACAAGGCTTCTCGGAACCGTGTCTTGTCTAGCTCTCCGGATCCCGCAACAAGCTCCATGTTGCATCTGCCATCCTTGGCTTCTTCCAATGCTTCCCAGCAACTCCAAAACACTCTCTACACTCTGAATAGGTGTGGGTTGTGTTTGGGTACAAATCTCCTCTCAATGTATGATAATGGGAGAGGGATGGAGAAGAGGCTACAATGATTTCTCACTAAGGAGGAGTAGCTCTCTCTCAAAAGAGGGTGTGTGTGTTGTAGAAAACCTATCTAGGGTTTTTCTCTCTGAATAGCCTCTCATACATTTGTGGGTAATGAGGGTATATATAGTATGGGTGAAGGGTAAGAAAGTCACTCTTAAAAAACCTCCAGGCAGAATGTTTCGCGACTATCTCGCGGGAAGGCCTTACCCGCGAGACACTCGCGAAAACGACAACCTGGCACGACTCTTCAGCTTCTAGTCATGTGCTTCTCACATGGCTCTTTCGCGGCTTAGCTTCCAGCGACACACCCGCGAGATCCACTGATCTTCAATAAAGCTTGAGTCTTCACCAACTTGATACTAAACCCAATACAATTAAATCCCACAAAATACAAGGAAATAAAATAAAGTAATTACAACACATTTTGTCATGGAATAAAGCCAATATAAAACATAGTTGTAAATCACAACTTTACACTCTTGAGCTTGAAAAGAGAAATTTGCTTGTTAAACTGTTTGATGCTAATGAGCTTTTGAATAATGTTAAATCTGAGAACATGCTTTTGCTTGATAAAGTTAGAACTTTGGAACATGATTTATCTGTTGCTAGATCTGCTAGTTCTAATCTTGATCACATGCTGAATGTTCAAAAGTCTCCTGTTGATAAAACTGGGTTAGGATATGTTGAAAGCATTTTTGATTCTGGACCACATTCCACTACTTTTGTTCCTTCCTCTTCTTCTGAACCTTCTGTGAGTAAGGTTGTGAGTGAAACTGTCAAACCACCTGTGAGTGAGATAGTTAAACCTGTAGAAGTTTCACCACCTAAGAAGATTAGGGTAGACTTAAGAGAATCTAAACCTAAGGAGCCTACCAAATCTAAGGACAAGATGCATGGTAAACCTGCTTGGGTTTGTCATTATTGTGGTAAGTCTGGACACATTCGTCCTAACTGTTACAAGTCTCAAGCTGATAAGAGAGCAACTAAACCAAAAGTGCCTGTGCCTCAAGCACATGATCCTATGGCACTAATTGGTGAATTGGTAAAGGTGTTAAACCTTTATTCCAATCCTGGAGTTGGGAATCACTCGAATGTGAATAAGAACTCCAATGCTCGTGGTGCATCTAAAAAGTTTTGGATGCAAAAGACTCGAACTAACTGAGTCTTTCTGACATGGTCCTTGTGCTTAATTGCTCTATTCTTTGGTGACCATTGTTCTTTGGTTTGTGTCTTTTTATTGTTTTTGTTCTAGGACTTGCATTGCATTACATTCATGCATTTCATTCTAGGATTTATTTGTTTTCTCCTTTAAAAAAAAAAAAAAAAAAAAAAAAAAGGGGAGAAAGCAAAAATTATGTTAGACACTATTTTTCTTGATTTTTGAAAAAAAAAAAAAAAACAAGGTTGGTCTATCTTTTGACACATGTCATCTTCTGTGTACCTTGTTTAACATTGATGAGCTTAAATATTGCACTTGACTAGTTAAAGCTTTGTAGTGCATGTTGTGTGGGAAAGATGGTTGTGGTTATTAATCACTTTGTCTTGATCTTGAAGTCACATGTTATTTGACTGTCGGACTTGATCCTTTTGAGAAAGGCATAAATAACCATCTCACCACTGTTCACTAGTCAATCATGAACACCTTAGTGCATATCATAAGATTTTGTGCTCGAAAAAGTGTAGCACATGCACAAAAAGAACATAAGGTGTAGCCTCTTTAAATGCTTAATGCTTAAAACTGGTGTGTACTATTAGGCTTGATGCCAATTCACTTAATTCAAACCGGTGTGTACTATTAGGCTTGATGCCATTTCACATAATCTAATCTGGTGTGTACTATTAGGCTTTATGCCAAATTTCACCTAAATAATGGGGCAAAAATACAAGAAACTTACATGATTGCAAGCTTTTGTTCTAGGAGATGTGGGAGTTATAGGATGTAACTCTTTAGGTGATAGTCTCTTTTAAATTCTATGTGATGAATTGTGTAGACTTTGTGTTTGATTACTATTCACATATCACCTCACATGTATCTCAAGTTTTTTGCTAGTCTCACACACTACACAAGTTACTCTTTGTTAAACACTGTACATGCTAGTGTGTGTGTTTTTGGTCTGACCAACCAAGTTTGAAATTATCTTGAGATTAGTGTACAACATATTTGTTGCTTGAGAATATTCAAAGGAAGAATGATTGAAACTTGTTTTTGAGAAAATTGGGGTTTAAAATTTTGGGTGTTTGAAAAAGCATTCCATCTCATACTCATGCATTTTATTTCTGTAATTTAATGCTTTGAGGAGTTGTTTTTCAAAATTTGGTTTGTCTTTCAAAACTGTGATTTTTCTCAAAATTTAGTGAGCCTTTGCCCATTTCGATTGATCCAGCCTAATTCTCGATCAATCGAAAAAGTGCTTTCATTTGTCTCATAATGACTGTGGTTTTCGATCAATCGAATCTGATTTTCGATCAATCGAAAAAGTGTTTTCATTTGTCTCAAAATGACTGTGTGTTTCGATCAATCGAATCTGATTTTCGATCGATCGAACATCGTGAAAAAGCTTTTTAAAAGGTACTTTTCTGACTTTTTCAAAGTTCCTATTTCAAAATCTTTTCAAACCTTTTTCCTCTCTCCGCATTGGCAAGCTCAAATCAGAGATTTTTTGTCGTTTTCCTCCGTTCTTTTTGCAAAATCTCTCTCTCCTCAAGTCGGTAAGACACTTGTGCCCTTCCTTTTGAATTTATTTTCATGTTTTCATGCATATATTCATGCATTTGAGGGTAATTTTCGGAATTTTAATAATTGGGATTTTCTGTTGATTCAAGCCTTATTTTATGAAATTGATCATTGGGTTTTTGTGGGGACACTTCATAAACATGATTATTACCTGTTAATTTGATCAAATTTGAGTTTGGTGAAAAATTGAAAAATCTAGGGCTTGTTCTTGATCCGAATTGGGGCTTTTGTTAAATTGGGAAGATTTTGATGAAATTGACTTGTTGTGTAGTTGTAATTAAGCATTATAATCTATGTAATGTGTTTTATAATGCTCAATTCATTTTTTTTGGTAAAAAATTTCAACAAGTGGTTTTCAATTTTTGGGATTTTTGATAAAAATTCCATGTTCAAGCCAATTTTGTCAATTCAATCTCAATTGAACTTAATTGTTTACTGCATTAGATCATGCATCACAACATTATTAATGTTCATGCATCATATAGATTTTTGTTCTATATTTTTTTATTGTGCTAATTTGCAGTCTGCCCTTGGTTCTGTTTTCTCTTGTTCTTTTTGGTTTTTCACTTTGTGTCTCTGTCCTTTCCTTAGCACTATGCCTAGGAAAACTAGAGCCCGTAGGAATGTTCCCTCACCTTCTCCTTCACCCCCTCCATCCTATGATCGTGAGAAGTTTTCGAGTGAGAAAAACCAAGAGATTTATGAGAAGCTGAATGTTAGGAGAAAAATTTGGGCTGAGCGTTTTGTTCACTTAGATGAACTTGATCCTGCCATTAGGGCAAACTTTGAGCGTAGGGGCTGGTTTCCCTTGGTGGATGTTTCTGATCCTCCTCCACCTTCTGCCTTGATTAGAGAGTTCTATTCGAACATCTCTATCCGCATCTATGATTCCAACACTCTAGTCAAGAGTTGGATACGAGGCGTAGAGTACTCCCTTACTCCTGAGGTAGTGGCTGATGCTCTAGGGGTACCATTGGTTCGACATCCTGTCTATCCATATGACGTGTCTCCCGAGATTAGTGATGTCTTGTCTTACATCACTGGGACTACTGTCCAGTGGGGTTCTGATCCTCGGATCACCTCTGCTGAGCTCTCCGGGTTACACTATCTTTTCTTTAGGATAGCGTGTCATTCTATCTGGCCCATTTCCCATGTTCACACCATTCCTCTTGAGAGGTGTGTATTTTTGTACGCTCTGGTTACTGATGCTCCTATTAGTTTTCCCCATCTTTTTCTTCGTTCTTTGAACGATGTTTATAGGAGTTCATCTTCTGCTCATGCTCTTGTACATCCTATTTTCATTCATAGGATTCTCCTTCATCTTGATCTTGGTGGCTTCCCTTCCTCTGAGCCCGTTCATGTTATTGCTCCTATAGGTGCGTCTTTTCTTAGACAAAGGGCTGCTCATCTTCGAGCTGGTTCTAAACACCCTAGGTCTGAGCCCTCTAGTAGCGCACCTCCTCCTTCTTCTTCTGCAGGTCTTGCTGGTGAGGATGTTCCTGATCCAGTTGGTGATGATGCTGCTGCTGCTGATGTTCCTCCACCTCCTTCGGCCGACTTCGATGTTCGTCGTACTTTGGAGACTGTCATGACCGTTCAGGCGGCTCATGGACAGATTTTGGTGGACTTGCTAGATGAGTTTCGTGCTTTACGAGCTGACTTGGCGCGTCTTCATTCACCCTCACCACCTCCTTTTGATGGCGACCTGTGATTGCCCTTTGGCATTCCGTCACAAAAAGGGGGAGTGGTATTTTTGACTTGTAGAGGGGTTTTTGTAGTTAGGGGGAGACTTTTTGTTTTGAGGAGCTTGTGGAGTTTTTTAGATTGTATCTAGGTGCTTCACTTTGTATATCATTTTTTGGGATATTCATGTTAGGGGGAGAAACATTGATTGATATACATGTTATTTTTGTTGCTTCTTGTTGCTTTATGATTCACTGATTATTGATTTATATTTATGAGTTGATCATTCATATATGTCTTTATTTTGTGTTGTGTGAATCTTACAAGAATGTTATACCTGTTGTTTTACTCTTTTCTGTCACATATGCGTTTATGCGTTTGTTGAGTATTTCAGGAATATACAGGTTGATTCAACTAAAGCTGCTGTCTACACTTGCAACTGATGGATAGTAGTTAGGCTGAATTTGATTTTATGAGCATTATCTTTGTAAAGGGCTTTTACTTGTAAAACTTTGAGCTTTTAATTATGGTTTTGTCACGGATTGCCAAAGGGGGAGTTTGTTAGGTTCTAAGGTCTTAGGATTTTATGTATTTAGAACTCTAATTTGTAATGTTGGCAAACCATGATCAAAACATTGTATTTAGTCTTGTTTAGGCTTGCTCAAAGTTGGTTTATTATTGTAAAGTTGGAATCGAGTGGTTGCAGAAGTACTTGGGACTTTTGGCCTGGCTCAATCGATCGAAGAATAGACTCGATCGATCGAAAATCGCACAGGTTGATTATTCTGCAGAATTTCCAACTCAGCCCTACTTCATTAAACGTTTAGGGTTTTATGTTTTTACCCTAGGTATATAAACAAAACCCTAGCCACGTTTTTGAAGGTGGTCCATATTGTATTGTTGCTCATATTTGCTGTTTGTGTGAATCTCTTGTGAGATCTTTGAGGAGCTTTCCTTCACATAAACTTAGGGTTGTCAATATTTTGATGATCAACAAGGTTGCTGCCATTTGAATTTAAAAGAAAAGCAAGCGGGGAGCTTGTAGCTGATTGAAGAATTCAAGAAAGAAGTAGTCCGTGGATTCGGAGCCTGCGCGTGGTCGTGTCAGGAAGTTCGTACTGGTGGGTAGCATTAGGAAGTCGAGCGGGGAGCTTGTAGTCCTTCTGTAAGAACTTCAATTATTTCATAGTGAATTCTGTTATGCCTTGAGGATCGGTGGGTCAAATCCTCCCCAGGTTTTTACCGTGTGGTTTCCTGGGTGATCATATCTTGTGTTATTTATTTTCCGCTGCATTATTATTCTTGATATGATTGTTGAATTGCTTTAACCTAGAATTACTTAATTTGACTAAGTAACAACTTGGCTAATTAATCTAGGCTACGCAATTTGGTTGTTTTAGGAGTCTAAATAACCCATCAGTATGAGTTATCAATATTAGTAGTGGGATAATTTAAACTTAATAGATATTGATATGGGTTATCAATATCAGTGGTGGAGTAATTTGAAACTTAAAAGATGAGATCTTTTAGGGATCACATATATCTGATAGTAAGTGAATCTCTACTAGTATTTAAATACTCCTACATCAGTCAGATATAGGTTAGACACAGTGAGTGAACATACGTATAGTTTTGAGTGCTCTCTCAAAATAAGCCATCTCTCTGGGACATCATCTACTGTTCCTTAGAATTTGGAGCGTGGAAATTAGGAGAGACTCTAGTAGCCTTTCCTACGACTTGGAGGTGTTCCACAAAGGAGATCGTGAGGAGTTCGTAAAGCAAGCAAAGAGAAAGATCCGGCAATTTGGTGATCTGTTCCACCAAAGGTATGTGTCTACATGACCTCTAGTAAAGTATATATGTTTTTTCAACAAAGAAAATTTGTGTAACTATGATTTGGTCAGAACTATCTAATGAAGTACCTATATGATGTGTAATAAAGTAATAAAGGGTGGTTGCCAATGGCTTGTAAGTTAATTTTGGGAAATTTTGCTGCTACTGAGCTTAGTGATAATTTAAGATTTTTTTTTTTTTTTTTTTTTTTTTTTGAGAAGAAGTATTAGGTTTAAATGGATGGCGCGTCCAACCCCTTATAAATTAACTCTAATTTTGACACGTGAATCGTGATAAATAAATTGATCTAATATTATATATTAACACCTTACTTTACAATACACTATCAAATCTTCTATTTTTACATACAACTCATTAAAATAATATAAACAAGTCAACATATATATATATATATTGAGATAGTTACAACTTGTAGCATCAATTTCTGATGATAACTCTTTATCATCAAATCGTAACACCAATTAGGTTTTTGTGTAGGCGGGAATTGAACTCCTGATTTCTTATTCAACCATCACTACAAAATGCATTAGAAACTTTACATGTTGAGCTAACTGGAATCCACAACAACCTAACATATTAATTTCTCTATGACCTCTCCCTCTCTCTCTTCCTCTCCAACCTATGAAAATAAATTATTTAAATAATAGTAGCATGTTGTTAAATATTTTTAATCTTTAACACCTTTAAAATGGTATGAGTTTGGTATTTGAAGTGCTAAAAATACTTTTTTAGTAGTTTTACAACCAGCACTATGAATTCTTTAGTAGGATTTTTAAAATTTTAGTCTACTAATATAAGTGAATGTTAGTCACAGAATTGGGGGGTTTGGATCAAGGAAGTTAATACCGTACCGGAGGTTGTACCGATTTAACAAGTAGTACGATATATTTCGGATACCGATCAATACCAACGTACCGTTTCGGGTTTACCGCTATACATATAAAATCCTATATATATAGATATATATATTTGCTAAATTTAAATCATATGTCTTTAACTATATTTAGGCCCAATTTATCATTATCTTAGTCCTTCTACAATGGCCCAATCCACTACCAATAAATTTAAATTATATAATCATTATATTAAATTCTAAAAATTAAAAAAAAAAAAAAATTCAAACAAGTCAAACATCTCACCTAACTATCACGTGAATTCTAAATAGAATTCAATTCCTTGCCTTGAGAAGCCAAATCCTCAGAACCACACGTTACTTTCAAAAAGAATACACACATCCCACATGTTTTATTTCTGACCGGTTATCAAAAAAGAAAAGAGCACTGAGAAGCCAAATGGTCTCTGGTGTTCATGAGCGAAGAAGAGAAGACAAAAAAAAAGAAAGAAAGTCTGGTACGAGAGATGCAAATCAACAGAATGAGGCCGTGATGCAGAGGTATGCTTCGCCGGAACTTCATCGTTGTCTCAGTCTCATGGATCTATGGGTTTTTGCAAGCAAACATTAGTTTCAAAGAGGTAATATCTGTTCTTAAATGATTTCGGCCGGAATTCAATATTTCGGCCGGAATGACCGAAACGCCCCGGAATGGCCGAAATCATCTGAAACAGTCCGGTATAAAAGCCGGTACGAAATGGGAGGGTTACCTGTACCGATTTGGTCGCCGGAACGAGATATTTCGGCCGTACTGGCCGGTACGGTACGAAATCGTCTCGCTTGGTTTGGATGTCTGTCACCTTTTCAAGCTTGTACCCTAACTTTGTACTCAATCTAAGCTAGTTAGACCTTTATAATAAACGGGATCTCAAAGTGGTTCTTCGTTTAAAACTGAGTAACAACTCCTTCCCTCTGCTCTATTTCATAAGGCTCATTATGTATTATAACCCATGTATAGGATGGGCCCACAGACAACTCCTAAATGAGTCATTCATTTAGTAGACATAGTGGTGCATTCACTGGTTACACCTTGGGTTTTTACAATCACCTTAATCATCTCTCTCTCTCTCTCTCTCTCTTATTTTTGCTAATTCTTACTCAAGCTATCATTTCCCTTTCATCTTTTCTCTATTTTTAGCTCGACCCTCGATCTCTCACAACCTCTCCATCAAGTAGAGGGTTTCTATTGACCTTCCTTCTTCGTGAGCTCCTATCATATCAAGGTGTCTCTCTCTCTTTCTTTCTTCGATCTCACCCATATACGTATCATCCTTCCCTCTATAAAGTCGAGCTTTTTCGTCAAGGGAATAATTCATAATTTGTTGTTGAATATGTGCCAAACTTCGGCTTCGCATATCATGGACCATAACCGTGTGTCACAGGCGTAATGCTCCTAACACCGTGTAACCTTGGAGTTGATAAACAGTTGGACTTTGCAAAAATGTCTTCAAACCGATTTGAAAGTTGTTGCATGCTCGAGTTGTGCGAAGCTGAAATAATTTGATTTTGTAATGCTCCCAAGGTACTCCTATCTTTAGATCATCTCCTTCCTTAGTTGCCTTATTCATAGCCACGACTAGCCGAGCTCAAGGAGTTGTATATGACTTGCATTCTTTCTCTAATTAATGTGTTTGACTCTAATTCCTATTGATACGAACATTTTTTTTTTATTGCTTTGAGGAAATCAAGACCTCTCATTTGATAAATTAGACTATTTTGACAGAGTTCAGATCTCCACAAACACACGTGTGTTCATTGAAATAATATTTGATTATAATTTAGAAGTATTTAAGGAATTTATATATAATACAACGTTCAATAATTTCAAACAATTTTGGCTTCTATTATTTCTCACACCATCCTCTTATTATTCTCCCAACTCCAAACAAAATAGGTGCCTACTATAATTGTTTATTTTGCCAAATTGTATTATTATTATATAAGAAAAATTATCGAAGTCAATATTTTTTAGTTTCATATACATTTTTCCTATTTATGTTAAAATCAACATTTTCATATTTTTGCTTAGAAGAAGAATTTTTTTATCAATTAAAAATTTCTATAATTAGGATGAATAGATATTAAATAAATATATATTTTTTTTTTTTACAATTATAATAAAATCAGAATAATATATATTGTAATTTTTCCTGAAAATCGTGGCCAAAAATTGGGGGGGAGGGGGGAGGGGGAACACATTATACTTAATTAGTTATTTTTTTTTATATTATCTTGGGAGGCTTATTAATATATGTAGCCGTTCTTTTATTCCTAAATTTTCATTTAAATCCATATTGTACTTACACAATATAATCATGTATTTACATTTTTTTTTTCATTTTTATGTTGCATTTATAAAAGAATTAAAAATTAAAAATTGAATGAAATGGATTGGTATTCTATATAGTATGTTTGATCAAAAAGTTAATTTTAACTTCTTAGTTACCTTTTCAAGTTATATGAGATGGTTATGGTTATGTTGCTATTACCGTGAGATAGTTCTCAAGATAGTTGCATTAGCTCAAAGTGTTAATTTGACCTCATAGACTACGATACGAGATCTGGGAATGCCTAACTGAATAATACTTTTGAAATACGCAAGTTAACAATTAGAGAGAATGAGAAATTCTAAAAGGCTAAGGGCAAATTTGGTAACTATTTTCGTTTTCTATTTTTGTTTTCTTGTTTTTAAGGGAAAAAGGAAAAGAAAAAATTTCTATTTTCAAAATGAGAAGCACGTCTGATTAGTTGAAAGAAAAAAAAACATTTTCCAAAAACAAAATTCAGGAAATTTGTTTGGTAATTGTTTTTGAAAAAGTTGAATTTAGTTTTGTTTGGTTAATTTAAAAAAAGTTTTCTATTTATTCTACTTCAAAAATACATTTACTTCAAAGTATTTAAAATCAATACACCTAGAGAAATTATAAAATCAAATGCTTTGTATATAACTGATAAGGAGAAATCATAGCACACAGAGCACCATAGGCTTAACCCGTCGGCTTCTACTCAGACTTGAGTCTGCAACTTAAGCTGACGGGCTAAGTCATGAAGGATGCTGACCCTAGAGCTGACGAACCGGGATAGGCTGACGGGGCAGGAAATCCACGGAGAACTTAAGGGGCTGATTCCACTGAAAGGCTGACAAACCCTTCATGGCTGTAGGGAATGAGACAAGCTGACGGGCCTGGGGCTGACGGTTCTAATAAAACCATGACTTGTACTCCACGCTCAATGTTAGAGTCCTATAAGGAAAGGATTCCGCAATCTACGCTCATAAGGATTCCTATAAGGAAAAGACTTCTACTCCAAGAAAGAGAGGTCAACCTTCTACTACTATAAAAGCCCCAATACCCTCACAAATCGAGGTACGCATAATTCACCCCTCTCTAGCACTCTAGAGTTGAAAGAAGTTCTAACTTGACCTTCGGAGGGTATTTGGCCGGCACCACACCGGTGCTCTCTGTTAGGTCTTCTCCTTTTTGTTGTGCAGGTGTCGTTTCGAGCGTACAAGCATTGTGCAACTCACTGGTGATATTTTCGGCATCATCAGTTGGCGCCGTCTGTGGGGAAATCGCATAAGCCATACTATCGTTTCGCGGACTAAAGGGTTGCATGGTACTCACTCGCTCGATGGCAACTACTAACGACGTTCAAGGAGAGGAACCACCCACGACTGCCCTCGAGAGACAAGTTCGGACTCTCGGTGCTACCGTGGAACGTATCACCAAACAAAACCACGACTTGGAAGAACAGCTGCACCAGAAGAATGCAGCACCAAATGACCAACAAGAAGATCAGGAAGGGACCAGCGCTCCAAAGAAAAATCAGGAGAAACATGAAGGCAGCCATGCCCCAAGCAAATCGGAGAGGCAGAACTTGAGCATGCCATCCCTCACGAATGCGACTCCACCACATATTGTCGCAGAAATGCAGGCAATGAGGGAGCAAATGGAGGTTATGATGAACGCGCTCAAGGAGCGAGTTTCCAGTGATCTTGACGATCTAGTCAACCGCACCGACTTGCCCTTCACTGCGGCCGTGAATGCCTTCCCCCTACCCCACAAATTTCGCATGCCGCATATAGATAGCTATGACGGAGTGAAGGATCCTCTAGACCATCTAGAAACTTTCAAGACCCTAATGCATCTTCAGGGGGTAGCAGACGAGATCATGTGCAGGGCCTTCCCCACAACACTCAAAGGCCCCGCAAAGGTATGGTTCAGCCGACTGACGCCCAACTCCATCAGCACCTTCAAGGAGCTAAGCACTCAGTTCACTACACACTTCATTGGGGGACACAAGTATAAGAAGTCCACGGCATGCTTGATGAGTATCAAGCAAAGAAAGGACGAGACGCTGATATCCTACATAACGCGATTCAATAAGGAAGCGCTATCAATTGACGAAGCCGACGACAAAATACTTGTAGCAGCCTTCACAAATGGGTTGCAAAAGGGTAAGTTTTTGTTCTCCCTATACAAAAACGACCCGAAGACCATGTCGGAAGTACTCTACAGGGCCACTAAGTATATGAATGCTGAGGACGCGCTGTAGGCCCGGGAAGAGAAACCAAGAAAAAGGGAGAGGCAGGAAGATGCACGACAAGATCAAGGGCGGAAGAGGCCGAGAACAGGAGATCGAAGAGACGAGAGGCGTTCTAAACCTCCGGGAGGAAGGTTCACAAGCTTCACCCCGCTAACCACCCCAATAGATCAAGTCCTAATGCAAATCAAGGACGAAGGGGCTCTAACCTTCCCTGGAAAGCTGAAGGGAGATCCTAGCAGGCATTCGAGAGACAAATACTGCCGCTTCCACCGAGATCACGGCCATGACACAGCTGATTGTTACGACTTGAAGCAGCAGATTGAGGCCCTCATAAGACAAGGGGAATTACAGAAGTTTGTAAGCAAGGAAAGAACAGATCCACCACCTCAAGAACAGCCCCCCCGACGGGATAATGACCGTCCTAGACCTCCCATTGGCGACATAAGAATGATTTTAAGAGGGACGGCTACAGGGTCATCCAAAAAGGCTTGGAAGACGTACCTCAGGATGGTTCAGAACGTCCAGCTGACGTGCTCAGTACCAAAAATAGCATGAAGAGAAAGCCCCGTCATCGGGTTCTCTAAAGAAGATGCGCGACATCTTCACCATCCGCATGACGATGCGCTTGTTATCAGCCTAC
Organism: Quercus aquifolioides; assembly: GCA_019022515.1. Classification (NCBI taxonomy): domain Eukaryota; kingdom Viridiplantae; phylum Streptophyta; class Magnoliopsida; order Fagales; family Fagaceae; genus Quercus; species Quercus aquifolioides. Next base: position 34,915,840 of record CM032330.1, read on the forward strand.
AAGTGGGGGACTACAACTTACATCGGGTGTTGATCGACAATGGGAGCTCGGTGGACATCTGTACTACCCGGCATTCCAGCAGATGGGAATCAGTAGAGAACGATTGATTCCGACGAATGCTCCACTCGTCAGTTTTGGAGGAACGAGGGTGTTTCCACTGGGTGTGGTCACATTGTCTCTAACGACAGGCGACTATCCTCGGCAGATCACAAAGGACATGACGTTTCTCGTGGTTGACTGTTCGTCCGCCTACAATGCTATCTTAGGGCGACCCACCCTCAATTCATGGAAGGGGGCGACCTCAACTTATCATTTAATGATCAAGTTTCCTACCGAATACGGGGTAGGGGAACTACGCGGAAATCAGGTGGCCGCACACGAATGCTACGTGGCTATGATGGAAATGGATGATCACCTCCAAGCCATGAGCATAGAAGAGCATCGAAGTACGACAGAGCCCGTCGAGAAGCTTGAAGAAATATCCCTTGACAACTCCAGACCTGACCAAACAACAAAGATTGGGACCCTTGCAAGTCCCATGGTCCGACAAACACTTACAGCCTTCCTCAGAGAAAATCAGGACGTATTCGCCTGGAGTCACGAGGACATGCCAGGAATAGACCCTTTAGTCATGGTGCATAAGCTGAATGTATCACCCTCCTTTCCACCCGTCCGGCAAAAGAAGAGGGTGTTTGCTCGCGAACGAGATCGAGCCATAGCTGAAGAAGTCCGCAAGCTACAGGAGGCAAACTTTATTAGAGAGGTTTACTACCCCGACTGGCTAGCCAATGTAGTGATGGTCAAGAAAGCTAGCAGGAAGTGGAGGATGTGCGTAGACTTCACCGATCTAAACAGAGTGTGCCTTAAAGACAGCTACCCCCTCCCGAGGGTCGACACTCTAGTAGACTCTACAGCTCAACACCAGCTATTAAGTTTTATGGATGCTTTCTTCGGTTACAACCAAATCAAGATGCACGAAGCTGATCAAGAGAAAACTTCGTTCGTGACCAGCCAAGGCCTCTTTTGTTACAAGGTAATGCCGTTTGGTCTAAAAAATGCGGGCGCAACATACCAGAGGCTTATGAACAAAATGTTCGCACCACAGATCAGGAGAAATGTCCAAGTCTACGTAGATGATATGCTGGTGAAAAGCCGAAGGGAGGAAGATCACTTGGAAGACCTCAGGGAAACATTCGACACTCTTTGCTCTTACAACATGAAGCTGAATCCAGGAAAGTGTGCCTTCGGGGTGACGGCAGGAAAATTCCTAGGATTCATGGTTTCCCAAAGGGACATCAAAGCCAATCCGGACAAGATCCGAGCTATAATAGAGATGGCACCACCAAAAAATGTGAAGGTAGTACAAAGCCTTAATGGCAAGATAGCAGCACTAAATAGGTTCGTCTCAAGGGCAACGGACAAGTGCTTACCCTTCTTTCGCACACTGAAGAGATCTTTCGAGTGGACTGCCGAGTGCCAACAAGCATTTGAGGAATTGAAAACTTATCTCTCTTCCCCCCCATTGTTGAGTCCCTCGCAACCGGGAGAAGAACTTTTTCTCTATCTTGCCGTCTCCCTAGCCGCCGTCAGCGCCGCCTTGATCAGAGAATAAGAGAGAGTGCAGAAACCTGTGTACTACACCAATTGGGCGCTATGCGGAGCCGAAGAAAGATATCCGCCCATGGAAAAACTCGCATTTGCACTGGTTACAGCAGCATGCAAACTAAAGCCGTACTTTCAAGCCCACACGATGATCGTCCTAACTGACAAACCTTTGCGACGGGCAATGAGCAACCCTGAAGCTGCTGGGCGATTGGCACTATGGGCTATAGAATTAAGCGAGTTTGACATCCAGTACCGCCCACGAACCGCCATTAAAGGACAGGTCATTGCAGATTTCATAGCTGAGTTTACAAATGGCGAGGACAGGGGGGCAGAAGAATCTCCCCAATGGAGCATACATGTAGACGGATCCTCCAACAGGCAGGCTGGAGGGGTCGGCGTCGTAATACACTCACCCAAAGGAGACATGGTCGAGAGTATGATCCGCCTTGAGTTCCCTACCACAAACAACGAGGCGGAGTACGAAGCTCTGATAGTGGGACTTGACCTCGCCAAAGCTGCAGGAGCCGAAAAAGTGATCATTCACTGCGACTCTCAAGTCGTGGTCAACCAGATATATGGGGATTATGAGTGTAAAGGCGAAAGGATGAAAAAATATATGGACCAAGCGAGGTGGAGGGTCAACGAGCTGAAGGCCGAAATTACACAGATCCCCCGAGGAGAAAACGAGCAAGCTGATCGCCTAGCCAAAGCCGCTTCAGCCGAACATATGGCCACCCTTGGTAACGTACTCTTTTTCGTTCAGCTCTCTCTACTTATAAATTCTGTCGATGTACAGGAGCTTGGTTCCGAAAGCAATTGGACTGCGCCATTAGTTTCCTACTTGAAGAACGGCGTATTACCAGACGAAAAGAAAGCTGCAAGAAAACTGAAGGTCCAAGTAGCGAGGTTCGTCCTGATAAAAGACGTCTTATACAAAAGAGGTTTCTCTCGCCCTTACCTACGATGCTTAGGTCCTGAAGAAGTAGATTACGTCATGAGAGAAGTGCACGAAAGAATCTGTGGAAACCACTCAGGGTCGAGGTCATTAGTACACAAGCTAGTATGAACGGGGTACTTTTGGCCAACCATGCAAAAGGATGCCGAGGCCTATGTAAAGAAATGCGACAAGTGCTAAAGGTTCAGCAATGTCGTCAGACAACCACCTGAAGGACTTACCCCGATGACGGCGCCATGGCCGTTCGCTCAATGGGGATTGGACATCATGGGACCGTTTCCTACGGCAATACGACAACTGAAGTTTCTAGTAGTAGGCATCAACTACTTTACGAAATGGGTAGAAGCTGAAGCCTTGGCCACCATTAAGGAGAAGAACGTACGTAGTTTCGTTTGGCAATGTATCATATGCAGATTTGGCATTCTTAGAGTCTTAGTCTCGGACAACGGGAAACAATTCAACAACGATACCTTCCGGGACTTCTGCTCGCAATTAGGGATACGGAACCACTACTCCTCCCCCGCCCACCCTCAAGCCAACGGACAGGTCGAAGTCACGAACCGATCCTTGTTGAAGATTATCAAGACTCGGCTCGAGGGGGCAAAGGGTATATGGGCTGAAGAGTTGTCGAGCATACTTTGGGCCTACAGGACTACGGCAAGGACACCAATAGGGGAGACACCATTCCGACTAACATACGGGAACGAGGCAGTCATCCCAGCTGAAGTCGGCCTCACAAGCTACAGGGTGCACAACCATGACGAAAGGAAAAATGACGAGGCCATACATCTATAACTCAATCTGGTGGACGAAGTCAGGACAGCGGCAGAACAAAGGCTCGCACAGTACCAGGACCGCATGGCCAAACACTACAACTCCTGGGTCAGGCACAGAGACTTCTAGGTTGGAGACCTCGTTCTAAGAAAAGTCATGGGCGCAGCAAGAGACCCAACCCAAGGAAAACTCGGCCCGAATTGGGAAGGACCTTACCGAGTCACGGCATGGCAGAGGAAGGGCACCTACCATCTGGAGACACTGGACAGACGGAAGCTACCGCACCCTTGGAATACTGAACACTTGCGAAAGTACTACCAGTAGAGGCGATGACGTGAAGAACAACACCCCTCTTTTTTATTCTTAGTTCGCTCAGATTTACTGTTTACTTTAAGTATTCGCTACAATAAGCCCAACAGGCATGTTTTTTTATTTCGGTTTTGCTACAATAAGCCCAAAAGGGCAGGTTTTTGTTTTTGAACTACTTTTTATATAGATGCATGGCAATAAGAGGAATTTATTCAGAACTACTGAAGTTTCTACTTACAAATTTAAATTCACAAAAGACCGACGAAATGGCCAAGTCCACGAGATGGACAAAGCAATAAAGCTGACGGTCTAATAAAAGACCGACGAAATGGCCAAGTCCACAAGATGGACAAAGCAATAAAGCTAACGGTCTAATAAAAGATCGACGAAATGGCCAAGTCCACAAGATGGACAAAGCAATAAAGCTACCGGTCTAATAAAAGACCGACGAAATGACCAAGTCTATAAGATGGACAAAGCAATAAAGCTGACGGTCTAATAAAAGACTGATGAAAAGTGGCTAAGTCCACAATTCAGCTATTAAGCTGACGGCCTAAATAAAAGGCTGACGAAAAGTGGCTAAGTCCACAATTTAGCTATTAAGCTGACGGTCTAAATAAAAGGCTGACGAAAAGTGGCTAAGACCACAATTCAGCTATTAAGCTGATAGTCAAAATAAAAGGCTGACAAAAAGTGGCTAAAGTCCACAATTCAGCTATTAAGCTGACGGTCTAAATAAAAAGCTAATGAAAGTGGCTGTCCACAACTCAGCTATTAAGCTAATGGCCTAAATAAAAGGTTGACGAAAAGTGGCTAAGTCCACAATACAGCTATCAAGTTGACGGTCTAATAAGAGACCCAAATAAACCAACGAAGCTCAAAGTAAACACAAAGCCGACGGTTTAAATAAAACTGACGGCGCCACTAAACTAAACGGGTCAAAAATCATAACTCCGTTCCTTTGGATCATAACCTACAATTGGGCAACCCCAACATTGAGCAAACTTCAAAAATAAAGGAATAATTAAAAATCTCTAGCAAAAGGGCAACGGCTTTATTAAACCAACGGAGTCGTAAGCACATTAAATTACGGCAAGGCTGACGGCATCAGCCTGCAGCTAAGAAAGTAAATTTAGAAAAGAAAACTCGAGCAAATAGCCCTACATACATACCCAAAAAGCGACAGGCGTTAAGCAAAAAGTAAATTAATCTTCAAATAGAAGCCCCAAAGACAAATGGGGCACTTAAAAACATTGTTCAAAACAAAATACAATGATTACGAAAAGAAAAACTACGACTGAAAAGGAGGAGCGTCACTTAAAGTCTTTTTTACTTCTCGGGTACAGAAGGGTCTTCCACGACAAGGATCTCCACTGAAGGGTTGATGGGAGGATTCGCAACAGGCTGGGCCAAAACAACTCCACTATCCCCATGTGGAGGAGAACCCTCTAGGTTGTCACCACCAATAGTAACGGCGTCAGTAGCAGGCGTCATCCAGGGTGATCCCAGACAGGTCCAGCTCAGGGAAAGCTGACACTACTTGTCTAAGGCAGTCATCAAATCTCGTGCCATAGTATCCACCACAGGAATCAATAAAAGAGTCTGACGCCTTGAATTTCTTGATCGCGTCAGCCCCTGCTGTCTCCACCTGATCACGAAGAGTCGTCAGCTCTTTCTCTAACTCACCCTTCTGACGACCCGCCTCTTCCAACTTCTCCCTTCTTTCAGCTCGACGTTAAGAAGACGCATTGCCTCCTTATACTGAGCCTGCTAGTCTCACGTATTAGCATTGTGTTTGTTAACGCGAGTGACGACACCCTCCTTGGCCACGCACCGGTCTTGAAGCGCCTTTACGTGAACCAAGGCCTAGAAAAGAATGCAACCGTCAGTCATTAAACAGGAAAAAGATGAGGGAAGAGCTAGTTAAGAGAGACGGCTTACCCGTGTGAGATCAAACAAAGCTGACGTCCCCAGCTTCTCCGTCCCCAACAGGGCACAAGGATCTATGTCTGACGGCTTTACAAGCGATTCTACTATTTCAACGGCAAAATCCTTGTGCGTCAACAAGCAATGGGGCCCCTTCAAGACGGGACCAGAAGAAGTCATCACACCTTTCCCTGCCCCGTGGCCTGACTTAGGGGTTGACTTCTCGGGGAGCTCATTCCCAAGAGTGACGGCTGCCTTTTTAAGGGGACGGTTGACATTCCCGTCGGGTTTCCTTTTTAAAGAACCCTTGGTGACGGTCTGGGGGGCAGACGAAGATGTCATCTCCCCCTTTGCCTTCCTCTCCTCCTTCTGACGGGCAGCGGCAGCCCTAATCCGTTGCCTAGCTACGTCCATCTCTGCAAAAGAAACTCATAAGTGGAACTGACGACTAAAAAAAAAAAAAAGCTGAAAATAACGAGACCATAAGACCAAGCCACTCACGGTGACGGGAAAATTCTTCTAACTTGCGAGCCTCAGGCGTCGGTTTAGGACCCCTACAGTACGCGTGAAGAGTGTCGAGAGTAATTAAATCTCGACACGATCGCTCTTCTATAGGAATTTCTAAAACCCGACGGATGAAATCTTCCTGCTCGTCGGTTACTAGGGGGTGAGTGAGGGCTGAAAAAGAAAAGCAAGATTGACAACATTAAAACCATTAGGTTATTACATGTAAAAATTGACAGGTACAAAAGCTGACGGCTAAAACCTGACTCCCTGACAAACGCCCAAGTATTATCAAAATAACCGTGAGGTATCGTCTCCCATACTTCTTGACAGCACACCCAGTCCGTCCCTTCAACAAAAAAGAACCTACTCTTCCAGGTTCTATTAGAATCAGGCATCTCAGACACCAACCTCAAACCCTTCTCCCTAACGGCAAAGTGATACATCCCCTTTGAAGAAGAAAGGTGTCGGGGCTTGTAGCAGTAAAAAAATTCGTCTAAGGAAAGCTGACGGTGCCCTCCACTTAGACGACCCCACAATATCTCAGCACCAATAAAGATCCTCCACGAGTTTGGAGCAATTTGACTAACGAACAAACCAAGGAAATCGGCCAGCCGATGGTGTAAGGCCGTCAGAGGCAGTCTGAGCCCCGCAGCAAACATGGCATCGTACATACCAACGTCAGCAGTTCTTCTCGTATAACATTTTTCATCATCCCTAGGTAGACGGATGGGAATATGGTCGGGGATTTGGAAGCGGACGTGTAACTCTTTAAAAATTTTATCAGTCATTTTTGGAAGAAACTTATTTACAGCCCACTCCTTGGGAAGGATAAAAGGACGGTTACCTCCAGGACTTCCAGAAGTCCCTTCACAAGACCCCTCGTCGCCTTCATCCCCGTCACTACCTCTCTCTCCTACCTCAACTTCACTCTCCTCACCTACTACCTCCTCCTGACCTTCGTCGCCATGATTTTCTATCTCCTCATTAGGAGTTTGGGCTGACATCTCCCTTTCTGATGACCAGGACAAGCTCCCGGACTCACTACCTGAACCAAATACCTCGTCGTAGCCCGCTCCATCGCGGACCGACGATCGGTCACTCGACACGTCACTCGACATCTGACTACCTACAAGTGACGGGTGTAATCTAAGCACCTAGGATGACGACCTTACTTTAAAGAAATCAATTGAAATAAAGTATATACAAAAAAGAAAAGGAATTTACAAGTTTCTCAAAAAAAGGTAACGGTTGAAGAAGTGACAATAGAAACGTAAAGGATTGACGGAAGGTGGGCGACAGATCTACTCTCCAAGGAAAAAGTAAAGTGAAATGAGAAAAATGAGGAGAGGTGGACTATATATATAATAGGGAAAACGCGCGGAAGACGAAGCGACGCCCTCATCCAGAAGCGGAGCCAACCCGAGCACGTCACGTGTCCGAGCATTTAATATTGGCTGCTCGAGGTGTCAGCTGTGGAATATTTTCTCTCTCCTGGCCAAAGCTACAGATAATGACGAAAGAATACTCCATAACCCGTCGGTTATAACTGAGAGATATGGAGTAGGGGGCAGCTGATAAGGAGAAATCATAGCACACAAGGCACCATAGGCTTAACCCGTCGGCTTCTACTCAGATTTGAGTTTGCAACTTAAGCTAACGGGCTAAGTCATGAAGAAGGCTGACCCTAAAGCTGACGAACCGGGATAGGCTGACGGGGAAGGAAATCCACGAAGAACTTAAGGGGCTGATTCCATTGAAAGGCTGACGACCCTTCATGGCTGAAGGGAATGAGACAAGCTGACGGTCCTGAGGTCGACGGTTCTAATAAAATCGTGACTTGGCCACCACGCATGAATAATAAAACCCTGACTTGTACTCCACGCTCAATGTTAGAGTCCTATAAGGAAAGGATTCCGCAATCTACGCTCATAAGGATTCCTATAAGGAAAAGACTTCTACTCCAAGAAAGAGAGGTCCACCCTCTACTACTATAAAAGCCTCAATACCCTTAGAAATCGAGGTACGCATAATTCACCCCTCTCTAGCACTCTAGAGTTGAAAGAAGTTCTAACTTGACCTTCGGAGGGTATTTGGTCGGCACCACACCGGTGCTCTTTGTTAGGTCTTCTCCTTTTTGCTGTGCAGGTGTTGTTTCGAGCGTACAAGCATTGTGCAACTTACTGGTGATATTTTCGGCATCATCAATAACATTCATGTTTGAAACTTTAATTATATAAGATTGAAACTATATAAATGAAAGTTTCTTACTATTGTGCTGATCTATTATAACCCGTGTACAACCTTAACAATATAATTCAAACAGATTCATGAGGCAGAGACACATTAGGATATTAATTTCTATCCTGCATGTACAATTTTATGGCATGAGGTAATATATGGTGTCGTTGGACAAATTCATATGAAATACAGAAATACCAATTTGATAATATCCATTAACCTCACATTAATTGTAGGGACCGGGTTTGAGCACTTCTAGGTGTTTAGAGAGTAGACCCAAGCCCAGCTAGCCCTGCAATGAATTTATAGAGAGCGGGTTCAAGAACTAGGCCCTAGTAAGGGATGCAACGGCCAGACATAGTTACATGCGGGTTTAAATAGTATGAACGTGAGTTAAGATGGACAATGGTGCTCCTCGGCCTTTCTTTAGGGAGCTTCAGTTCTTATTACTTCTTCGGAGAATAGTTACAAGAGTTTCTGGGAGAATACCCGTTGCTACAGTACTTTTCAATCCAGATCTCCGGTCCCCCTTCCAAGAGGGACTCCTTACATTATATACTCCTCCCTCAATTGATCCTAGCCCTACATTTGTTGATCTGCTAGGCCACTACTTGAGAGCTTGTCCCATCAGCCGCATTCCCATTCTTCCTGTGGGTTGCAGCAACCAAGACAGCACTGTTCAGGAGTCCTATCCTCATTAATGCGGCCAGGACGTTAGTTGTGGGCATTTAATGTGGAGGTGACAGTTCATCCTGGACTTGCTCCTCCACCATGCTTCCATTGCTGACGCGTGGTACTTGCTCTTTTCTCTTTGGATGCTCAGGAAGACTCCCCTTGATGGTGTGTTGCTTGTCCACTTTATGGTTTCGGCCGTCCGAGGAAGGAATCGTCCTCGGCGTTGTTTCCTGGGCAACTGGACTTCTTACTTTCATCCTCGGACCCTAGATACCTCCTCGGCGTGGGCCTTCGGGCCTGGTACGAAGTGGGCTAGGGCTGTCTGACTCTCTGGCCCCACAATAGCCCCTCAAAATCTTACTGTTCGCATCCTCGGGCGGAGAGGAGGATTTTGATGTCCTCGGGCCTATTCCATGTCCAGTCGAGTCTTGTCCCCCGTCAGTGTTGGGGTCTTTTCATCTGCCCAAGGCGCGTTACTGACGCTTCGGTGCGCGTAACGTGCCCTTCATTAAATTTCGACGGCTCTGTGCTCCCTACGTTTAACGGGAGGATGCCAATCTGACGGTGGGGATTCGCCTAGCATATATGGGCGGGAAAACTCGCACGGTTCCTCGATTTGGGGTATAAATACCCACTCGAACTGCTTTTCCCCTTTTTCACTCGCAATCAAGAGCTCTTGCGCGTATATCCTGAGTCCAGCCAAATTTTCGCCTACATCTCTAGCACAAAAAGCCTGTCCGAGGAGCTTCTCCTCATTTTTGTAAGTTACTCTATCCCTCTCTGAGCTTTCTTCCTTTCTACTCCTCCTTCTCTTTCATTTTCTCTTTCCGAGTTCTCTTAGGCGTCACTTGGGATGGGTAGGTTTAAGAAGTATGTCTACACTGAGGAGGCGATGGAGAAATTCATCGTCGACTATAAGATACCTAATAACGTGGGCTTGAGGTATTGTGAGGAAGGGGAGTGGCTCCTTCGGAGGGAGGAGGGCGAGGTGGTGATTCCCATCATCGCCTTCCTCGAAGGTGGCATGAGAATCCCCATGGGGCCGGTGACAAGGGGCTACCTTACATACTTCCGGTTAGCCCCCACCCAGTGCGCCACCAACATCTTTAGAATTCTGGGTTGTGTGGACGCTCTGAATGAGAAGATGGGGCTAAGGTTGACCCATCACTACGTAAACTGGTGTTACAACCTTCAGCACCTAAAGAACAAGTCGTACTACATGAAGACAAGGGACGATAGGGTCCGGCTTATCCAGTGCCTCCCTGAGTCCAGCAAGGGGCTGAACAAGGATTTTCTCATCGTGTCCGGAGAGTGGCACGATGGCCTTCACTGCCCAACGACGGAGGGGACACTAGGTGGGCAGTGGGAGTAGGAGGGGGTTCAAATTCTCTTTTCTTTCTTTCTTTTTTTTTTTTTTTTTTGTTGGTGCGATCTGCTCCGTTTGGTTACTAACATGAATGTGTCATCTTTCTGCAGATCCGCACATCCACGCGCTTCACTTCAACCTGATCAATAGGGAGGATTTGCAGAAAGTGCTCAGGGCGGCGGTTTTCGAGAACGAGGCCGACAATCAAGTTAGGGCTACTCACAAAATCTTGGGATACACCCCGATTCAAAAATCGTTTGCGGCCCCAAAGCACGTGATCAGAGCAAAAGACCCTCGGCTGCGGAAAATCACTGTAGCCGAGCATGGGTTCCTATTCCTCGAGGAGCCCTCCACTCCAGAAGGCGTCACATTAGCAGGCCCTTGTTCCTCCCACAGATTCGCAGAGGCCGCAGAAGAAAACCTAGAGAGGGAAGAGGAAGTTGCTGATTTTGGTCCTGCCGAGGACGAGTTTGACGTATTCGATCAAGTCCACCAGTCCGAAGACCCTCCTGGAGACTTAGGTGATCCTCGTCTGATCGAAGCGGACCTCCTATCGTCAGAGACCTCTCCTCGGCCTGAGATGAGTTACAAGAGGAAGTCCCAATCCAATCTGTTTGACCTAATCGAAGACCAATCGGGGAAGTCCAAGCCAAAGCTTCCTCCTCCTCCTCCCAAGACTCAGCCTGCCCAGACTAGGTCGGCTTCCGCCCAGTCTAAGCTTCCTCCTCCACCACCTCAAACGAGTCTGCCGTCCAGGCCCGAGCCCACTGATCCTAAGCAGAAGAAGGATAAGGGCAAAAGGATTATGGGGGACAGGTCTGGGTCCACGCAGGAGGGGGACGATACTCGGCGGCCCTCCAAACAGCTGAGGATAGGCTCCCAAGGCCAAGATAAACAGGTCGATGCCCAGCCCGAGGTTCAGGCCTGGCTTCTCGCCCCAATGCTCCATGGGGAACCTCTGAGGGATGGCTCCTCCCTCAAGGATTTTAGAGAGGGCGAAGGTGCGTATGTGGCCGACGCGCTGGAGAGGTGCCTATTACTTCCTGCGGACATGGCGGAGCTGGAGACTATGAGGAGTAGGGAGGTCTTCCTTAGCCTCAAGCGATATTTGGGAATGGTAAGACCCCCAACACTTGTGATTTTTTTTTTTTACTTCAATTTCCCTCTTCTTTTTTTTTTTTTTTTTTTTTTTTTTTTTTTTTTTTTTCTGAGCTTGGCTTATTGTGAATCCGTTCTGATTGGCAGGCCGTCTAAGCTACCTTTAGGTTGGAGGGGGCAGCCAACGACCAAGGTAAGGCCTTGGATGCAGAGCGTGAGAAATGCATAGAGGCCACTCGGACCCTCGAGAACTCCGAGGCTGACCTCGCCACGGCTCGGGAGGAGCTAAAGGCGATGACCAGGGCTCGGGATAGCACAGTGTCAGGCCTCGCTGGTGCCCAGAAGTAGGCCAAAGATCAGACGAGGCGTCTGGGTGAGGCAGAGGAGTAGCTGAAGATCGCAAAGGAGTTGGTCACTGACCTGACAAGTAAGTTGGCTGCCGTTGAAGGGGCCAGAAATGCGGCTGAATGGGCCAAAGATGAAGCTGTGAGGGCTAAGGCTGAGGCGGACTTCGGTAGGGAGGAGGCTCAGGCTTCTAAGGAGGAAGCCGAGGAGGCAACTTACGCCGCGGGGGTAGCCGAGACGGAAGCTCTCTACAAAGCCCAAGTCCCTGAGGTATGTAGGCGCTACTGCTCCCAGGTTTGGAGCGAGGCCCTCAAACAAGCTGGGGTCGAGGCCTCGTCCGTCCTGTGGAAGGCGGAGAGTGTGTACTACCCCCCAGCTATCCGCGAGGCTATTCTAGATGGCTTTGAGGCTGAGGTGGCTGCTGAGGAAGCTGGTGCTACTCCGGGTGAGGGAGCCTCGGTCGCTGGACTTACTGGTGAGCCTGTTCGAGGGGGTGATCCTCCCGGGGAGGTTGAATCAGGTGAAGGCCCCAACGAGGAAGCGCCCCAAGAGGTTGCAAAGCCCTCCTCTGAAGCCCAGGTCTCTTCCGCTGAGGTGACAGCTATCCTTGCCGTGCCTCTACAGGCTATCCCTCTTAGCCAGAGCTCAGAGGATCCTGAGGCTGCCATGGACCAACCACCTACTGGGGGGGAAATTAAGTAGAAGGAGTAGGCCCCTTGGCGCCTCTGTCTGCCTTGCTTTGCAGTTTCTTTTGTCTTTGCATCTTTTTTTTTTTTTTTTTTTTTTACATTGTAATGTGACTCCTATCATGTAATTTCTATGAAGTTAATTTAATGCAAGCCTTATTTCTCTTTTTATTTGTTCTGGCTACCTTACGCGTTATCCATTCTCTCTTTTTTATTTTACTTGTATAATTTTAACATCAATTGTATCTCGGCCAATCACGGCAGTGGTTGCAATAACGTGAAAGCGTGTATGCATAGGCAGACCTTTTATGTCCCAAGGACTAGGTAGGGCTCTGGTTCTTCCCAACATTCTGACACTTAGAATCTTTTGAAGTAGTTAGTTTCCCCATAGGCTCGAGTCCGAGGACCATGCAATGCCTTGGTTCTGTCTAACACTTAGTCTTTTTGAAGTAGTTAGTTTCCCCATAGGCTTGAGTCCGAGGACCATGCAATGCCTTGGTTCTGTCTAACACTTAGAATCTTTTGAAGTAGTTAGTTTCCCCATAGGATTGAGTCCGAGGACCATGCAATGCCTTGGTTCTGTCTAACACTTAGACTCTTTTTGAAGTAGTTAGTTTCCCCATAGGATTGAGTCCGAGGACCATGCAATGCCTTGGTTCTGTCTAACATTTAGGCCGGCTGTCAAAACGCGAGAGACATAATTGTGACAAGCTTAAAATCTGAATCAAAAGAAACTTTTTCATTAATAATAATACCTTTTCAGGTTATTTACATTCCATGGGCGAGGTACAGGTCTTTCGTCTAAATCTTCTAAATAATATGCACCTATCCCTGCTACTGAAGTAATTCGGTAGGGCCCCTCCCAGTTGGGTCCCAGCTTCCCCCAAGAAGGGTTCTTGGCAGCCCCTACGACTTTCCTCAGCACCAGGTCCCCCGGTGCTAGTGGTCTGAGCTTTACGTTGGCGTCATATCCCTGCTTGAGCTTTTGTTGGTAATAGGCCAGCTGGATCATTGCTCGTTCTCTTCGTTCATCAACCAGATCCAGGCTCCTCCCCAGCAGTTCATCGTTGCTGTCTGGACTGAAAGAGCTCGTCCTCAGCGTTGGGAAGTTTGTCTCTAGGGGGATCACCGCCTCGGCACCATAAGTCATGGCAAAAGGCGTTTCCCCCGTTGACCGCCGGGGCGTAGTCCGGTACATCCAGAGAACGTGGGGCAGCTCTTCTACCCATCTCTTCTTGGCGTCATCCAGTCTCTTCTTAAGCCCATTGACGATGACCTTGTTGACAGCCTCGGCCTGTCCGTTTCCCTGAGGGTAAGCGGGCGTTGAGTATCTGTTTGTGATCCCAAGTTCACAACAGTACCTCCTGAAGGCCTTGCTGTCGAATTGGAGCCCATTATCCGAGATGAGGGTATGAGGGACCTCGAATAGTGTGACAATGTTCCTCCAAAGGAATTTCTTTGCGTCCACGTCCCTGATGTTGGCCAGTGGCTCGGCCTCGACCCACTTGGTGAAGTAGTTCGTGGCCACCAACAGATACTTCTTATTCCCTGACGCTTTGGGGAAGGGTCCTACAATGTCCAAGCCTCATTAGGCGAACGGCCAAGGACTGGACAAGGGATTGAGGACCCCTCCTGGCTAGTGAATATTTGGGGCAAACCTTTGGCATTGGTCACACTTCTTGACATACTCTAGGGCCTCCTGCTGCATTCCCGGCCACCAGTACCCTTGTGTGACAGCTCAGTGAGACAGGGATCTCCCTCCTGTGTGGCTCCCACAGATTCCCTCATGCAGCTCTTCGAGCAGTAATTCTGCTGCTTCGGGGTGGACGCACAGCAGGTATGGCCCAGAGTAGGAGCGCCCGTACAACTTGCAGTCCTCAAACAACCAGAACCGAGAAGCATTCCTTCGTATTTTTTTCCCCTCTGACCTCTCCTCGGGCAGGACATCATTTTTGAGGAATCTCACTATGGGGTCCATCCAGCTGGGACCCACCTCAACCTGATGGATAGGGATCGCTCCCTTTGCCACCTCACTCGTTCTCTCTAGATGCTCCACAAGTATGATCCGAGGTAGACCCCCTGCCGAGGAAGTTGCGAGCGTGGCTAATGAATCAGCATGGCTATTCCCACTCTTGGGAATATGAGACAAGCTGAAAGGGCCGAACTTCGACTGCAAGCGCTTGACCTGGCTCAGGTATTCTTACATTCTCGAATCTTTGGCCTCTATCTCTCCCTTTACCTGTCCTACCACCAATCTCGAGTCTAAGAACATCTCCATCGACTTTCCTCCCATCTTCTGTACCATGATCATCCCTTGTAATAATGCCTCATACTCGGCCTCATTGATATGGTTTAGAATCCGAGCCTCAGGGACTTCTCTATGACGTGATCTTCAGGGGATACTAAGACTAGCCCCACTCCAGACCCCCTCTGGTTTGCCGCGTCATTAACATATACCTTTCAACATGGTGACCCCAGGATGGAGACTGCCCCAACTGACTTCTCATCAACGCTCCTCTCCTCGGCTGCCATTTCCACAGTTGGTTCGGCG
Organism: Quercus aquifolioides; assembly: GCA_019022515.1. Taxonomy (NCBI): domain Eukaryota; kingdom Viridiplantae; phylum Streptophyta; class Magnoliopsida; order Fagales; family Fagaceae; genus Quercus; species Quercus aquifolioides. Next base: position 34,930,875 of record CM032330.1, read on the forward strand.
AACTCGGCCGTCAAATTTGCCAGAACCTGGCCTTTTATGGAGGTCTGAGGCATGTATTTGACATCGAATGCCCCCAGAATTGTGTTCCACTTCGCGATTCTTCCGGTGTAATCAACGGTTTGGAGTACAGACTTCAAGGGCAGTCGGGTTAGGATAACCACTGTGTGAGCTTGGAAGTAATGGGGGAGCTTTCGTGTGGCATGGACCACAGCCAGTATGGCTTTCTCCAAGGGTAGGTACTTGACCTCCGCTTCATGTAGCGACTTGCTGACGTAATAAACTGGCTTTTGGACGCCATTGTCGTCCCGTATCAGTACTAGGCTCACTATTTGGGGCGCTACAGCAAGGTACGCGTATAGGACCTTGTCGGCCTCGGGATTGGACATGATAGGCGGCCGGGATAGATACTCCTTGAGTTGCCAGAAAGCTACAACACAATCCTCGGACCACTCAAATCCTTTCCACTTGTTGATCAGGAGATAGAAGGGCTTACACCTGTCGGCCGACCTGAAAATGAATCGGTTCAGAGCCGCGATCATCTCAGTGAGCTTTTGGACCTCTTTGGGGTTCTGCGGAGGCTTCAGATTATGAATAGCCTTGATTTGGTCAGGGTCGACTTCGATTCCCCTGTGGGTGATCATGTATCCCAGAAACTTGCCAAAGCCTAAACCGAACGAGCATTTTGAGGCATTTAGGCGCAACTTGTGCTTTCTCAGGACATCAAATGTAAGGCCGAGGTCCCCCAAGTGTTTGGATACCGCTTTACTTTTCACCACCATATCGTTAACATAGACCTCGATGCTCTTGCCCAGTATTGGCTCAAACATTCTCGTCATCACCCTTTGATAGGTGGACCCTGCGTTCTTTAGACCGAACGGCATTACTTTGTAGTGGTAGTTCTCGACGGGTGTCACAAAGGTTGTTTTCTCCTGGTCTTCCTAGGCCAGTGGTATCTGATGATAGCCTTGAAAGGCGTCTAGGAAGCTCATCCGAGGATGGCCCGTGGTTGCATCAACCAGCTGGTCAATCCGAGGCATGGGGAACGGGTCTTTTGGGCACGCCTTATTTAGGTCGGTGAAGTCCACGCAGACCCTCCACTTTCTGCTCTTCTTCTTGACCACCACAGTGTTGGCCAGCCACTCGGGGTAAAAAACCTCTTTGATAGTCCCGGCACGCTTAAGTTTATTCACCTCTTCCCTGATGGCATCAGCGTGCTCCCTCGATGGCCGTCGGGGCGGCTGTTTCTTGGGCACTATGGATGGATTGACGTTGAGATGGTGACAGATGAAGGATGGGTCAATCCCTGGGGCGTCACAGGCATCCCATGCAAACACGTCGATATTACCTCTGAGGAACTCAACTAGCTCCTCCTGCTCCGTAGGAGGCAGCCGAGCCCCGACCCGAAAGAACTTTTCCGGATCATCATCAATTATCACTTTCTCCAAGGCCTCACATTTCGCTTCCTCGGCAGCTACATCAGGGTGCGCTACCGGGGTCTTTGATTGCTATGAGCCCTCCTCAGTAACAGCCGAGGGCTGTGCATCGTGCCGACGTGATATGGCAGCCACCGTGCACTGCCTCGCTGTGGGCTGGCAACCGCGGATCTCTAGAACCTGATCCCCTGATGGGAATTTCACCTCTGGTGCAAGGAGGAGGCAACGTCCCCCAAGGTGTGGAGCCAGGGCCTTCCTACGATGGCCGTGTAGGGGGAGTATGAGTCCACCACTACAAAGTTCACCTCCACCACTTCTGGGCCGGTTTGTATGGGCAGCCTGATCATGCCCTTTGGGATGACGAGCTTCCCATCGAAGCTCATTAGGGGAGAGCTGTAAGGCGTCAAGTCCTCCAGCTTTAGCCCCAGCCCCTTGTAGAGGTCTGGGTACATGACCTCGGCCGCACTGCCACCATCCACCATCACCCTCCTCACGTCGTAGCCCCCAATTCTGAGGGTGACCACCAGAGCGTCATCGTGGGGTTGGATGGTCCCAATCTTGTCCTCCTCTGAGAAGCTCAACGGTGGGCGGAAACCCCTCCTAGCCTTCTTCGGCTCTGTCTGGGACTCCTCGGCAGGAAGTTGGGCTACAGCCAACACTTGCGAAGGGCGCGTGCCCATTCTTTCCGGTGCCGCCAGGATTACGTTAATCGTGCCAACGAGCTGCCCCATGGCGGTGTCCCTCCGTGGCTCCTGGTATGTTGGGCCCTAAGGATTGTTGGGATGGTGGAGGAGGTGCTTCAGCTTTCCCTCCCGGACTAGCTGGTCCAGGTAGTTCCAGAGGTTCCTGCAGTCCTCCGTGGCATGTCCGTGGTCCTGGTGATATTGGCAGTAACGGTTCTGATTGTGCCTCTCAGGATCCCCCGCCATCTTATTCGGCCACCTGAAGTATGGTTCGTTCCTTATCTTTTCCAGCACCCTATGTACGGGTTCTCGGAACACAGCGCTGACAGTCTGGGCATTGGTCGCTCCAGATTGTCCACCGAAATCCCTCATCGGGCGGGCAATGTTATACCGGTCCGACCTAAAATCCCTCCTCTCCTGAGGGATAACCTTCTCCTTCCCCTTGCCTTGTAGCATATCTTCCTCTACCCGCTTGTACTTGTCGATCTGATCCATCAGTTGCCGCACGCTGGTGGCGGGCTTACCAGTTAAGGACTTCCTCAGGCCGTGCCCTATTGGTAGTCCATTCTTGAATGTATTGATGGCGACATCGTCGTACTTACCATCCAGCTCATTGTAAACCTCTCAATACTTGTTCGAGTAAGCCTTGAGAGTCTCCCCGTCACGCATGGATAGAGACAGTAACGCGCTCATGGGCCGAGGAGGTTTGCTATTCGTAACAAAACGGGAACCAAAAGCCTGGGTCAGCTGTTTGTACGAGTCTATGGAATTCGTCCTCAGGCCGTTGAACCACCTCATTGCCACAGGTTCCAACCTGGATGGGAAGACTTTGCACATTAGCGCCTCGTTCTTAGAGTGGACAGCCATCCTCTGGTTGAACTGGCTCACATGTTCCACGGGGTCCGTTTTGCCGTTGTAAACAGTGAAGGTTGGCTGCTGGAACCGCCAAGGGAGCATCGCCTCTTCTATACGACGTGTGAAGGGCGACTTGGAGAGCCGATCCAGTGCCCTGCTCATGGCGTCACTCCCTAAGCCCCTAGGAGTTGGGCTGTCACGTTTACGCCTCTGGTAGGGCTCCTCCTCGTGAGAGAAAGTCTCACTCGGGGGTGTTCTTGACCTTTTCCTGTAGTCGTCATCACTTTCGTCGTCAGAGGGCAGGTCAGGGCTGGGTTCGGACCATCTTCGCCGTGCATGGCACAGCTTTCTCTTCAAATCATCTATCTCGCGCTGCATGGCCACCTTATCATCCTGTCTCTGGGATGCGTGGCTCTTAGCCTCTTCCGATCGTGTGGCCTGGCCAATATCGTGCCTCTGGGGCATGTGGTCGTCCCGACGGGTGTGGCTTCCGCTAGTTTGTGAGGTATGCATGCTTCTCTCTCGAAATCGTCTGTTCTCCTCATTTTGACCGCGCCTGGGGTCGCCATAGTTACCCTGATGCTGGGATTTAGCCGGTTCAAGTTGATGGGAACTCCCTTGGTGAGGGCCTGATCCTACCATGCTTTGCTGTTGTCCTTACTAATGCATGAGTTCTTCCCACAGACGGTGCCAATTGTAGGGACCGGGTTTGAGCACTTCTAGGTGTTTAGAGAGTAGACCCAAGCCCAGCTAGCCCTGCAATGAATTTATAGAGAACGGGTTCAAGAACTAGGCCCTAGTAAGGGATGCAACGGCCAGACATAGTTACATGCGGGTTTAAATAGTATGAACGTGAGTTAAGATGGACAATGGTGCTCCTCGGCCTTTCTTTAGGGAGCTTCAGTTCTTATTACTTCTTTAGAAAATGGTTACCAGAGTTTCTGGGTGAATACCAGTTGCTACAGTACCTTTCAGTTCAGATTTTCGGTCCCTTTTTCAAGAGGGGCTCCTTTACATTATATACTCCTCCCTCAACTGATCCTAACCCTACATTTGTTGATCAGCTAAGCCACTACTTGAGAGCCTGTTCCATCAGCCGCATTCCAATTCCTCTTGTGGGTTGCAGCAACCAAGACAGCACTGTTCAGGAGTCCTATCCTCATTAATGCGGCCAGGACGTTAGTTGTGGGCATTTAATGTGGAGGTGACAATTCATCCGGGACTTGCTCCTCCACCACGCTTCCATTGCTAACGCGTTGTACTTGCTTTTTTCTCTTTGGATGCTCAGGGAGACTCCCCTTGGTGGTGCGTTGCTTGTCCACTTTATGGTCTCGGTAGTCCGAGGAAGGAATAGTCCTCGGCGTTGTTTCTTGAGCAACTGGGCTTCTTACTTTCATCCTCGGACCTTAGATACCTCCTCGGCGTGGGCCTTCGGGCCTGGTACGAAGTGGGCCGGGGTTGTCTGACTCTCTGGCCCCACATTAACAATTGACACTCAACAATAGCAAATTAGACCAAACACAAATGAGCTCTAGTAATTTTGTAATAATTCATAATCAAAGAAAAGAGGAAAAAGCTCAAAAAAAAAAAAAAAACAAAAACAAAAACAGAAAACAAAACAAGAAATCAAAAATAATAGAAATGTATGTACCTAGTACCTTTGAGTGATTGGCTCCCTAAAATTATGAAGCTCTTCAAAAACTGTGAAAGGCCCGCACAAACTTGCTAAATCACGCGCGCGCGCACACACACACACAAAAATCTAAAATTAGAAGAGGAAAGGGAAACAAGACAAGAAAAAGAATAGTAGAATCCAATGATGAATAGTAGAATAATCCAATGAAGGAGAATCCAGTGAAAATCAAGCACTTACCTTACAAGTGGTTCTCTCAATCAAGGTTTTCAATAGTGCCTTTGTGAGGAAGTAGAGGCGCAGAGATAGATATAAGGGTTTAGATCAGGGAAGTGAATACCACACCGTACCGGCCGGTACGGCCGGTATATACCGTACCGGTCAGTGCACCGGTACAGATACACCCTTTGTTTCGTACCGGAAAAAATATCGGTTGTACCGGCTGCATACCGGCCGTACCGGCGAAATCAAGCTGTTTCGGCCGGTAAATAGCTTCCGGGCCAAAACACGAAATGCAAATTTGAGTAAGCCAAGAACACCCAGTAGAAAGAAGGAGAAAAGTGCAGAAGGTAACCGGTGAACACTTTAGTTTTTTAAACTTACAAAACCGAAAATTCCAGTTTTGGGGGAGAGAGAGGTAAGAGTGAATGAAAGACCGAACTTTTTTTTTTTTTTTTTGAAACTGAAAGACCGAACCTGTACAAGGGAGCCTTTGTTGTTACAGATATTTTGAGGATCTGGGGATGACACAAACAGAGAAATGGGGAGAAGAAGAGACGAAAATGGAGAAGCGGGTTGGGAAGACAAAATAATAAAAGACTGGAAAGTGGAAATGAGTTTATTAAATTGCTTGGAAAACTGGATCGGATTTTGCTTGGAAACCGTAAATTGTAGTGGGAAATGAGTTGGCTAGTGCCTAGTGGTGATATGAGGACAGCTGAGGCGTTGGGTCAAGAGGGTAATTAGGTAGTCAACAAGGTTTCACAAGCTTTTATTATTTATTTAAATTACCTTTAATTTAAAAAACCCAATGCTGAGATTTGAACTAGCTGATGTGATGGTGAGTAGACCTTTGATTTTAAGTTGAGAATTTTATGTTTTTATTTTTGTTGATTCAGATTTTAGAGTAGAAAGTAAGTAGTTTTCTATATAATTTTTTGATGGGTATCCTTTATTTACTTTTTTTTTTTTCTCAAAAAGAAAAATCTCCCTTTATTTATTCTAAAGTATTATATAAAACATTAAACATACTAATAAAATAATCATTATAACTAAATGTTTATCAAAAAATATCATTATAACTTTGTATATTGTATAAAATAATAAAAAATAGCTGTAAATTCGAAACGGTATACCGGTATTGATCGGTATTCGAAATATACTGTACCACTGGCCAAATCGGTATAGCCTCCGGTACGGTATTGACTACCTTAGTTTAGATACGTGGGATTGGAGAGGAAACATAATTTTAGGCGCTAAAAATTGAGAGAAAAAAAGTGGAAGCGCGGGAAAGAGAATGAAAAATATATTAGATAGAAAAATATTTTTTTTATTCATGTGGCTCAAACCAATGCCTTGTTCATTAAACTAGCGTGTAAGGTCTTGTCTATTTTGTGTTTTCTAAAGCCTTTGAAAACTGAAAAATAGAAACAACTGAAGACCTATTTTTAATTTCCTTCATAATATAAAAATTGGAAATAGTTTTTAATTTTTGCCTAAAATAAATTACCAAACAAGTTTTTTGCCTAAGGAAACAAAAAATTGTCATTGAAAACAGAAAATTGAGGGAAAAAAGGGCTACCAAACATAGCCTAAGTTTCTAAAGTAACTAAGTTAAACTAAATGTCTACATGGTTAAGTCAAATTGCATTATCACAATATCGAATAGGTCGAAGTAAATCATTTCGAATGAAATTAAACTAAGGAAGATCATCTTGATTAAAGTCATATTATAGATGCTCGGTTGGTTAAATCCTAATAACACTAAATTACACTGAATGAACATTCAAACGAATTGAATTATCACAAACATGTACATATCACATCAAACTTCCGGATTTTCACAAATAAAATTACTGGCACATAAACTTACAAGCATATGAAGAGATCTCCTTACCAGCCTAAAGGATTAAGAGACTAAATCGTAAGAACCTAATCTAATGATCTTTGGAAAGTGCAATGTTTGTGTTTTAAATAAGTTCTCCCAATAAGTTATTTAGCCATGTGCTTTGGTAAAGTTTCTGATGGTAGAATAAGAGTTTTAGAGTTCAATTTCCGTTTACACAAAAATTTGATTGGTGTCTTAATTTGATGATAAAGAGCTATCATTAGGTCAAAAGAAAAAAAAAAAAAAAGTTATTCTCACTGAGGATTTGACAGTTATCTTCATTACTTACTGCCACATGTCCCTCTTTGCTTCGTTCCTTCTTCCATGTGTCCCACGTTCGTTATTGCTCAACCGCCTCTTATAACCACTGAGGCAACCTCACTTTAATGTTCCCACGTTATTTCTATAAAAACTCTCCTAAAGGCTAAAACCGCTACAACAACCATCTCCCACATGTTTCTATGTGACTCATTCACTTAACCTAGCACGTGCCCCTCACATTAACCTAGCCATTATACATTTGGGCTTCCTATTCTAGGGTTTTATATCTTGGACCTTGTCTGTATTACTGAAATTTTGTAGTTAGCCCAACAACTAGTAAACAATATGTGTTGAGATTCTTGAGAATAACTGAATAAGCTTTAAAAAAAGGACCAAATCAATATATGATCACCTGAAGGAACAGTGGCACCCATAAAGAATTTTGGATATCCACCTTAACTAAATAGTAAATATACATATATAAAATAAAAAAATATATTTATTATGGTCTTATAATGTCTACATTAAGGTAATCATTAAGCGCATCTCCTACCTTTTGGTTTCGCTGGTGTGTTATTATAGGACAACAACTTTTACCATACTTTTTTTTTTTTTTCACAATTATCTTATATAGTAGACAGTAATTGATTATATCCATTAAAAAAAATTCTTATTTTTAAACATTTAAATCTTGATTACAAGTTTGTGTTACTTTTTTTTTTTTTTTTGAGAAACAACACTGTAATTTTATTCAAAGGGAGATGAATTGACTTGCCTTACTTAACATAGCCACTATTTAACTGGCACATATCAAAGGAGATAGATATATAATTAAAAAAAAAGAGTTTTCCTCTTCTTTTTGTTACATTAACCAAAAAAAATCCACATGCAATATCCAAATAAATAATAATAATAATAATAATAATAACGTCCAACAGATCAAAAAAAATAATAAATAAATAACGTCCACGTTCATTCACTTGGTTAATGATTGATTTAACTCGGTAATGTCTTAACTTTTGAAGGCCCTCACCACTGCCCATCTTGGCGAGTTGGTACCCGGGTTCCATAGTGACCTGTTGCTCGGGGGTTCAATCCCCCGCACTTACCAAGAAGAAGAAGAAAAAAAAAAAAAAAAAAAAAAAAACTTTTGAAGGCCCTCATTCTCATCAACATTTATTTTCATGCTTTTTAAAATCTTCTTTTAATTTATTATATTTTTATATTAGACATGGGTGGACGATTTGGTGAAGACTTTCAAAGAAAAGACAAATGCTAAATCACTGTATTTTTATTAAATATTATCTTCTTTTATTATTATTTAAATTTCAAATAATTGAGCCCTAGTTCATAAAATATTAAAATTAAACTATGATTAGGATTTGGCAAATCCTGATGAGGTGGACTTCAAACCAATTAAGAGTTGAGGATTCCAGCCAATTTCATCAGAGACATACTTTAATTTCGAGTATGTCAAGATTTGGTGATAACTTCCATAAACAGTGATGTTAATCCAGTCTAGAATTTGAATTGGTGTAGGCTTTGGGTCATTAGATCCTTCCTATAACTAAATAATCATTAATGGAACTGTAAGCTCATATATATATATAATAGATTTTTACACAATTTATTAAAAAAAAAATTCAAAATATTAACAACTGATAAATCAATTTAAAAAAATTTCATATACGATAGTCAATATAAAATTTAGACATAGTAAATCTAATACCAATTATTGAACTCTTTTTGTTCAAGATATATATATATATATATATATATATATATATATATATATATATAAAGAGAGAGAGAGAGAGAAGGTCCATGTATGAATCAATGTTCAAATAAAAAAAAAAATACATAATTAGTTATAAAGGACACCAAAAAAAAAAGTTATAAAGGAAATTGGATTTAGCTTAATACAAAAATAAGGCAAAAGTTGCAAGCATAAAAGAAATATTAAGATCTATCAAGAAAGTACATGAAAGATGAAATCAAAAGAATTCATTTGAGGTAATATTTTATGAAAAAGGTTCACAATGATCAACACTGGGATTATTTATATATTTCAGAGGTTTGCATACTATATATATAGCCTGCATAGTTTAATGCATGGAAAACATATGCTACCTATAGCATTAATATACTTAAGCTGTTTATAAATCACCCTTCCAATATTTTCACTCAACTTTTAGTTCAGATCTTAAGGTGTGTTTGATTGCTTATTTACTTTGAGATGTTCAAATCTCTTAAATACTTTCTCAACATAATGAGATTGACATAGTGCAAAACTCTCACTATGTTTTTTTTTTTTTTACTTAAAATTTTTTTTTCCCCCCCAAATGCTATCTGCTTCATTTAAACACAACAGTAAAATATCATCAACATAGTGACAAATTATGAAACCATATTTATTTGTAAACTTAGAATGTATACCTTTGTGGGCTCCATTTATGTGTAAAAGCATCAAATAAGATAATATAATCAAAATTTTCATGTCATTCATTGTTTTGACACTTGCTTCAAGCTATACAAAGATTTGATAAGATTGAAAACTTTTTTTTTGTTTTTTTTTGTTTACAAGAAGTACAAAACCCTCGAATTGTTCCATATGTAAACTTTCCCATCAAGATCACCATTTAAGAAAATTTTCTTTACATCCATTTGATGTACAATCAACCTATACATGGATGCAAATGTTAGGATTAATGCCCTAAAATCAAATTGTATGCCTTTATCTTATCATCAAAAGTGTGTTAATTTTAGAGATTATATAGGTAAGAGTCATATTTTTATGTATTGGCATATTTGAAATCAAAACGCACTTTATTTATAATTGAGTTTTATTTTCTAGTTTGTTCAAGAAGACTTTGGTTGAATAAACAAATGGTATTATTACTAAAGAAACAACTCAAGAAAAGCTGAAACTGTAGTTCAAGAAGACCTCAGTACATTATTTATTTCTTCTTCTTCTTTTATATATATATATATATATATATATATATATATGTATGTATGTATGTATGTATAAGAAAACCATATGGTACATTCTTCTATTATTGATCAACTAGCTTGTAATTTCATGTATATGCATGAATATATTTAAAATATATACATTAAAATATATAGTTTAATTTCTATATATATAATTTAAATACTATTGATATATAGTCATTTTTATATTTTTTTGAACTCTTTAAAAAATCAAGTAAGAATCTTATTAAATAGATGTAGGGTTGAAGGTCCAAAAACATATATTGGGCTTTGGGCCTTGGCCGAGAGCATGATTAATCTGAGGAGCAACGAATGGTAATGAGTGATTCAGACTCAGGATTTAATGAGCAAGATGTAATTAGGAAGGTGGTCTGAGGAAGAATATCTCCTTGGATAAGCTAAACGCAAATTAGAGGTATATCCTATTTGATTAAGATAATCTTCCAGGATACTCCAATAACAGAGACGTGTATCTCAAGTGTACTAGAGGGCTGAGATTTTAGAAATATCTAATGGAAAGCTGCTACCACCGCATTAAATGCACTGCAGCTACTTTTCTGGCCACATTTATGTGGAGAAGACCCCTGAACAGTGTTACCTTGGCTACCACCACTCACAAAAAGCCAAAGAAGGTGTTTGATGGGATAGACACTCAACTGAGGGCTTAAATGATCAACAAGTGTAGGATCAAGATAGTCCAAGAGGATATATATATAATAAAAGACAGACCCTCCATAGAAGGGGGATCAGAAAAAGAGAGAAAGAAGACCATAACAATCAAAGTTGCATTTGTAATCAATTCTATTGATTTATACCAAGATTTGCCTCCTTGGACAGTGAATTCATTCAGTCCTACGTGCATTGTTCTTGCTTGATTATCTTTTAAATCCATACTAGCCGTTGTTAAATTCATTAGGGCCTAGTTCTTTGATCCACTCTTTACAAATTTATTGTACTGGGCTCACTAGGCCAAGAACCCGTACATCTTGGGTTTGGGCTATAAAACGTGTCCCTACAATAGAAAATGTAAATTGTCCATATTTTAAAATATTTTTTTATGAATTCTTAATTTTTGGTATTGTGAAGCACTTTTTTTTTTTTTTTTTTTTTTTTTTTTTTTTTTTAAGTTCACTAATTCTAGAGTAAATGAAGTGTAATAAACCGGAACTACTCTCTAAGCCATAAACAAGCAAGCAACAATAAATATAAAGCTTAAAGAGTAAGGGAAGTGAGATGTAAATACAAGATAACACCAAGATGTGTTATCGAAGAGGAAACTGAAGAACTCAGCGAAAAACCTCTCCGCGACCTTCCAAGTCGAAATCAATCTACTAGTGAATAAGTTGGAGTACACGAATAACAATAGACCCCACAAGCCTAGTTTACCCCATGTACTTGAGTCCTTCAAGCTCTGGCTACCAATGGACTTCTTGAAGTCTTGTCTTCACTAACTTTTCGGATCCCACAATACCGCCTGATTGCATCCACCAAGCCTCACTGGCTTCTTTTGGCAAATCCCCAAAGCTTCCCAAGCTCCAAAATACTCTTTACACTCTGAATATATGTGGGTTATGTTTGGTTATAAATCTCCTCTCAAGGTATAACAATGGGAGAAGGAAAGGAGAAGAGACTATAATGATTTCTCACTAAAAGATGAGTAGCTCTCTCTAAAATGGTGGGTGGTGTGTTGTGTTGTAGAAAACTATCTAAGGTTTTCTCTATGAATAGCCTCTTTTGCCATTGTGAGTAATAAGATATATATAGTATGAGTGAAGGGTAAGAATGTCACACTTAAAATCCTCTAGGCAGAGAGTTTCGCGGGTACCTCGCGAGATGGCCTGTCTCGCAAAGTACTTGCAAAATGCAGCCTGACACTTGACTCTTCAACTTCCAGTATGTGCTTCTCACGTGGCCTTTTTGCAAGTTCCTTTACTCGCAAGCTAGTCGCGAAATTGCACAGATCTTCATTGCATGCTTGATTCTTCACCAACTTAATATTAAACCCAATACAATAAAATCCCACAAAATACAAGGAACAAAATTAATGTAATTACAACACTTTTTGTCATGGAATAAAGCCAACATAAAACATAGTTGTAAATCACAACTTTATAGAATCCAAAGCACCACTTCGATGGCCTACATTTTCATCAACATGTTTTTCATTCTTTTCTTTTTATAATCTTCAATTATTGATTTTTCTTTTCTTAGACATGGGTGCACGATTTGGTGAAGACTTTCAAAGAAAAAGACAAATGCTTTATCGAAGGGGGGAGAGTATATGTATGAATTACTGCTAATAGCACTATATTTTTATTAAATTCTATTTTATTCAATGTTAAAGATTTAACGCCAAAGATGTCCAAACTTGTTGTAGGCCCTTTTCCTTTTCTTTATTTTTATTTTTATTTTATTTTTTTTGTCGTTGTTGATAGGATTGGCCCAAGTACTTGAAAAAGAAACAGGGTACAAACTAATCATGAATTATTAGTCTCAGGTTTTAGATAGCTAACAAAAGTATTTTTTATTTTAATTGTTTTTTAGATGGGTAGATAATAAGCACTGTCAGCTCTACAAGCAAGCCAGGGTGGTCATAGACCACTTGATTTGCAATAAAATGCATATATACACCTGCCCCCTAAACATAGCCCTTAAGTCTAGAGTTTGTTATAGGGTTTTGTCACGAAATAGCCAAAGGGGGAGACTGTAAGGTTGAAATTTATCAACCATCTTGTTGGCTTTATTCCGTGCCAATTTGCTTGTAATTTAGCACATAGTAACCCTGTATTTAGGTGTAATTTATGTAAGGGTAGTGTATGAAGAGAGTGTGAAGAATTGCTCAACATTGTGCAAAGAAGCAGGGAGTCGCGGCTAAGACTCGCGACTGACTCGCGGCTTGCAAGTCGCCAAATGCTATGCATGTGAGAAGTATGCTGGAAGGTGAAGGGTCACGCCAACTGTCACACTACAGGAAGAAAGTCCCAGGCTGGCCAGGCTGTTATCTCGCGACTTGAACTCGCGACTTGGACAAGCCGCGAGGATAAGCCGCCAACCAGCCTTGTTTGGCAAAAACTGTCTCTTCGTATTCCAAACACACACCACTATATATAGACCCTTATACCCACGAAATGTAGAGAGCTTCCAGAGAGAATTTTGTGAGAGAAATCCTAAAGCAAAAAAAACAAGATTGCCTCATCCCCAATCTTCATTTAAGAGACTCTACAAATTCCTCTACTCTTTTCCTCTCCATTGATACATCCTTGAGAGGTCATTGACCAAATCCTTTTCTCACGACACCCACGTCTGTGAGAAGGTTCATTTGGTGCTAAGGGAAGCAGTTTGGAAGGAACCAATATTCATTGGTTGATGCTATGGTTTAGTAGTGGAATCCGGTAAGCTAGAAAAGAAAAAGGTTCGACGCAACCTCGTTGGAGCAGGGAGCTTGGAGGGCTTAGGTACCTGGGTAGATTAGGCTTGGAGGATCTATTGCTATTCATGTATCCCAACTACATTTTTTAGTGGATTATTGACCGCTTGGAGGGCGGCAGAGAGGTTTTACACCGAGGACTTCGGTTTCCTCTTCGATAACACATCGCATGTTGTCGTTGTGTTTGCATCTCTCTTCCCTTTATCTTTACCATTTAATTACTGCTGTGATTGTGATTATTTATGGTTTAGATTGTTTATCAATTCTATTATAAGCTTGTTATCATTTTCCGCACATACATTGTTTGATATAAAGCTTGAATTGGCAATTTTGTAATTGGGGGTCTTAACGTTCAAGGGTGTTTTAGACATATATTGAACTTTCAATTGGTATCAGAGCGAGTACACTTGCTGTGTTTTTAATACCTAAGTGTGATCCTTGACTCCTTGTTGAGATGGATAGGTCTCAATCTCTTAATGTACCACCATTTTTTGATGGTAATAATTATGCATTTTGGAAAGTCCGCATGAGGGCGTTTTTGTGTTCTATTGATGATGCTGTGTGGGATGCTGTTGAGGTTGGTTGGACTAGGCCGGAGGCTGCCAAATCCACTTGGGATAAGGCAGCTCTTGCGGCAGCTAATGCTAACAGTAAAGCATTGAATGCTATTTTCTGTGGTGTCTCTCCAGAAGAATTTCACAGGATTTCACATATCACCGTTGCTAAGGAAGCATGGGAAATTCTGGAGACAACTTATGAAGGGACTAAGAAGGTGAAAGACACCAAACTACAGATGTTGACCACTCGCTTTGAGGAGCTAAAGATGAGTGAGGATGAGTCCTTTGATTCATTTTACAGTAAGCTGAACGAGGTGGTCGTCGGCAAATTTAATTTGGGGGAAAAGACGGAGGATTCTAAAGTTGTAAGGAAGATCCTTTGGTCGCTACCAGAAAGTTTTCGTGCCAAAGTAACGGCCATTGAAGAGAGCAAGGATCTTGACGACATTAAAGTTCAAGAGCTGGTCGGTTCACTGCAGACGTACGAATTGTCACTGCCCACGCAGAAGAAGAGCAAATCTCTTGCTCTTAAAACAATTGATGAGAGAGTGGTATCTCATGACTCTCCGGAAGAGGATGCAGTAGATAAAGATGTGGCGTATCTTGTAAAGAACTTCCGGAAATTCTTGAAACTCAAGAATGGTGGGAAATTTGGTGACAAAGGAAAATTTCAGAGTTCCGGGAGGGAGAAGAAAGAATTCCGAAGGAAAGATGATAGAGATTCCCATTCCTTTCAAGGAATTACATGTTTCGAGTGTAATGGACATGGACACTTCAAAAAGGAATGTCCTAATTATTTGAAGTCAAAAGGAAAGGTCTATGCCACTACCTTGAGTGATACTGATTCATCAAATTCTGACTCTGAAGATAGCTGTGACGGAGAAGGAAATTACTTCGCATTCATGACCATTGCACATATGGAATCCTCGGATGATTTGGGTTCGCTTGTGAAGGAGCTTAGCGAACATTCTAATTTGGAGTCTATTGGTATTGTTGAAGAATCAGAGGCTAAAGAAGAAGAAGATACATCTAGTCTTCAAAAGAATTACGCCTTACTTCTTGAGAAATCAGGTGAGTATACAAAGGTGGCAAAGGCAGGCTGTGAAGAAGATGAAGAGAGCTTAGGAAGATTACAAAAGTCTACTGGTAAGATACAAGAAGGCAAAGTGTGAGATTGAAGCACTTAATGGTGAGCTATCAGAAGCTTACACAAAAGTAAGATTTCTTGAGCAAGAGGTAGTGCAAGCTCATGCCAAGATAGATAGGGTCTCCTCCAAAAAGCTAGATGATGTTATTTCATCTCAAAAACATGCTCAGACAAGTCCGAGTTGGGATATACCGAAGGGAGTAGCTCATCAGCCAATGTTATCAAAGAAGTGAAGTTTGTAAAGGCTAAAGAGACGACTGTAGATAAGCCTATTCCTGAGAAAGTTAAGGCTAAGAGGAAGAAGAATGTGACTAATCAACGGGTGTTAAATAAGTCCCGTAATCAATCAGAATCCAGATATGGAGCTAGAGGAAGATCACTTCCAAGATCACAACAGGGTCCTAGAACGAACTATCTTTGTCACTATTGCGGATTGCAAGGACATACTAGACCAAACTGTCACAAGCTGAGAGCATTGAACAATGCAAGCGCTCCTTGATCAAGAGGAAGGAGAAATGACGAAAGGTCTTGGGGTGGTGAGCAACCAAGAAGTCAAAACCGTGATCCAGGAATGATGGGCGTCATGAAAATGATCGGTGCCTTCACCAATTGCTTGGAAAGCTTCACAAGAAGGTTTGAAAGTCCTAACTCTCGTACCCAATCCGTCAAGGATATCACCCCAAACGCACGTGACGTGTGGGTGACGAAGGGTACTCATGCATAAGCATTACAACATGTCCATGCATTAATACTTCCCATGTTTGTGATTATGCTTGGTTGTATGTTTTTTTGTTTGTGTGTGTTGAATTTTTGTTTGTTTGCTTGTTTTTCCTCAAAATGTTTTTACATTGTTATTTATGTTGCTTTTGATCAATCTTTTACTGCTTTTGTGTCAAAAATCCAAAAACACATAAAAAGTAGAAAATCCAAAAAGTTTGATCGGCTTTGTTGAGTTTTGTTTCAAAGCATGTTTTATCTTGTACCTTTGTACTAATGGCTTTGTGCATTTAACGAGCTTAGCTTGTCTCTTATGCACTCATATCATTGTGGAAGAAATTCTGAAATCTATGTGACTGTTGTAAATAGATCTTCAACCTTGTCATGAATGATTAGTGAATGGTTTTGTTGATCTTGAGACATGCATAGACTTGTGCCTATATATCTTTCCACTTTTATTTTACTGCTTTACTCAAAGAGCTCACCAATTGTAAATCTCCAAATGAAAAGAGATATTGAGCTGCAAAAGCCTGTCGCACATACTAGTATTTGACTAGGAAAAAGGGAAAGCGACCAAAATAAAATGCATAATGCCCAAAAAGCCAAAGGCTAACTCATCAAATTGAAATATTAAAAATTTCAGGCATCAATCTCACAATGAGATTTGTTTATGTGGAGCAAAATGAAAAGCTTTAATGATATGTTGAAAATGGAGCAAAATGAAAAGCTTCAATGAATTGTACTCAAGTTTATGTGGGAGGTCATATATGCATACTTCTATAATTGAGATGAGTCACATTATCTAGTGCTAGTTGTGTATGCCTTGATTGAATTGATCATTGAACCTTCACATTAGCCTAAGGACTATTTCACTTTTGATACCCACACACAACAAACAAGTCTATGTTAAATGAATGTCATATTCATTTGTGTGATTGTACCTGTTTAAATGTGTTTTTCATAAGCTCAATCTTTGTTGATCAAACACAAAAAGATTTTTGAGTGTTTTAGTTTGTTTTTGGAAAGTGTTTTTGGTTTTACAAAAATGTCAAAAATTTCAAAAACAGTGTTGCCCTGTTTTGGCGACTCAGCCGCGGGTAGGTCCAGTTGCATGCTCCAGTCGCAAAGCTCACTCCAAGATTTTCGCGGGTCACTAGCGAGTCAAGGTCTTAGTCGCGAAAAATACTTAGAAAATTTTTCAAAAATTTGAGTTTTAATGATTTTCGTGGCTCAGTGTGGTGACTTGTATGCGGGTGGATGGTCCAATCGTGAGGAGTACTCAGAGATTTTAGCGGCTCATATCTTGACTATCTCGCGGGTAGACCTTCTAGTCGCGAAAAATACTTAGAAGATTTTTTGAAATTCTTAGTTTTACAGTGTTTCGCGGCTTAACCTGGCGACTGACTAGCGACTTACCCCAGTCGCGAAAAATGCGTGTTTTGCGTTTTAAAGACAGTTTTTAAAATTGTTTTTCAGTGATTGTTCATTGTCTTCCCCATTTCTCTCTCACAAACACTCCGTGTATTTCTGAAAAAGCTTCCATTTTTGCATCATGTCTTCATTAAATACCAAGAAAAAGGTATGGGTTTTCTTGTCTTCTCTTCATACTTCATGATTTCATTGTTGTTCTCTTGAATCTGTGTGTTGTGATGTTGGTTTGTGTTTTGAGGGGTTCGAACATGGGTTTGCTTAAATTGTTGTGTTTGATTGTTTGAGGTTGATAGTTTTTGTTGTTTTTTGTTTGTTGACTTTATACTAGTCGTTGTTCTAAACCTTTGTGTTTGATAGATTTTACAGTCTTTGGGTCTATGGGTTTTGGTATCTTCTTTGATTATGTGTCTGGGTGTTTCAGTTTGACTAAAACTTTGGGCCTGTTTGACTCTTATTGCTATGTGTTTATCTTTTTGTCTTGTCATGTGTGGGCTTCTGCCTTAAGGTGTTATCTTGCAATTTTCATAGTCATTAAAGCATGTCTCATTGAAATTTGCTTATGGTTTCCATTGCTTTATGTGTTTGTGTTGCTGTGATATATTTTGGGGTATCCTCTCGTGGTGCTCAACCATGTTTGATTATTTTGTGTTGTCCTAATACTCTGTTAATCTCTTTGCAACTAACTTGTTACTAATCTATGTGAATTTCCACATACTGTGCTATGTCTTGTTGTGGCTCTTTCTGTTTGTTTACAGTTAGTCCCATCTCCTACAAAGAAGAAGACTGTTGCAAAGAAATCTGATAAAAGACTGAAAATGGATCTTAACCTATTTAGGTCAGTTCAACACTTTGAGAGATATAGGGATTTTTTCTTGAATGGAACCATCATTCAGGAAAGATTTGTTGATCTAAGAGATTTGAAAGATACCTTTATTCCAAGTTGTTTTAAGGGTAGAGGTTGGAAAAAATTGTTGAGTGACCTACCTCCTGTCTGTGAGCCTCTCATTAGAGAATTCTATGCCAATGCTGTGATAAGAGAGGAGGAGTTGAGTTGTTGGGTGAAAAGAAAGGAATTTACCATAGATGCACATGACATTGATGAAGTGCTAGGTCTTGAAGGTTTAGAGGAATATGAGTTCACAAATTACAAAGACAGGATGCTATCTTAGGACATCGTCCAGTCTCGACTTGGTGGTGTTAAAGAAAAGAAATGTCTCAACACTACTGACTTTTCTACTGAATTGAGGTGTCTGACCACTATCATGATGTTTAACTTGTATCCTATAAGAAAGATGACCACTCTTACAAATGCCAGAGCTATCTTCCTCATGGAGCTCAAGGAGAAAACTTTCATTGATATAAGTTCTCACATATATGATACGATTGTGGATGAGCCTAGAACCACCTCGAGGCCCAAGCTGATATTTCCAAGTCTTCTTATGAGGATTTTTAGAGCAAAGGGTGTTGCAATCCCTCAAGATATCAGTCCCATGACTCCTCTATCGGCCATAAACAAATTTACTCTCACAAGGATACAAAGTCATCTTCCAGGAGAAGAAGAGGAGGATGTCCAACAAGAAGGTGATCCAATGGAGACTGAAGCTGAGGTTGCAGGACAGGTATCCACACCCAGAAGCAGAGCCAAGAGAAGCAGAGCTTCTACTTCATCAGTTGTACCTCCTGATGCATTTCAGATCATCCTAGAAAGGCTTGATGGACTCAGAGATATTCAAAATCAGCATACTGAAAGGATGACAACAATGCAGGATCAACTTGATGTTCTTTCAACTAAATTTGACAGTATCCACACCAACCAGGAGCACTGACCCTTTGGCCATTCCGGTCAAAAATGGGGAGAATTTTTGGGATACACTTGAGGGGGAGTGCTTGTTTTGAGGGGGAGATTTCTTTATCACTTAATGTTTTGTGTATAGCTTTGATATTTTTTTTAGTTTTTCTGCTGTTTTTACTAATTTGATACATTGTGGTGTTAGTTGTTTGATTGGCTAAAACTCATAACTATTGGTTAGTTTGAATCTTTGGTGGTAGTTATTCAGTATATATAATATGATGTTATTCAGCATATCTTCCTTATGTTTTTGGTTTGTACCTGGTACCTTTGTAGGTTGTTAAGGTTTTAGTTTACGTTTTGTACCCATATTGCTTTTGTAAGCATTTAGGGTTTGTTTCTATGCACCTTGTAGGCTTTATGGTTTGTACCTTGCTTTATGCAGCCTGTGTGCTATGTTAAATCAGTACTTCTAACTAAATGTTATGCATTTCCTTTTAAGTACTGTCACTCTTGTGCCCTTGTAGGATTTTTCCTAGATGCACATACTTCATGTACTGTGCATTGGTTGAGTGTTGGTCATTCAAGTGATTTGCCTTGTGTTTGTCAGCTTGAATGTCCGGATGTTCATTCCAAGTGTGAATGAGTATTGTGATAACTTGTTCATAGTGATTGCTGGTTTAGGTCTTGCCTTGGTTTATTGTTTTTATTCCATTGTGCTTGATCGCATTGTGCTTGCTCCATTTGCATTACAAGTTTTCTGCATACAATAAACTTATTGTGTTGTTGTGTTTCAGGAGTTCTTGTTCTTATGGTTCTAAAGCTTCACAGATTCTAGAGTTAGGTGTGAGTGAGTTTTCCAACTGTTCCCAACTCACGCGTTAAGTCTAGAGTTTGTTATAGGGTTTTGTCACGGAATAGCCAAAGGGGGAGATTGTAAGGTTGAAATTTATCAACCATCTTGTTGGCTTTATTCCGTGCCAATTTGCTTGTAATTTAGCACTTAGTAACCCTGTATTTAGGTGGGATTCATGTAAGGGTAGTGTGTGAAGAGAGTGTGAAGAATTACTCAACATTGTGCAAAGAAGCAGGTAGTCGCAGCTAGGACTCGCGGCTTGCAAGTCGCCAAATGCTGTGCACGTGAGAAGCATGTTGGAAGGTGAAGGGTCACGCCAGCTGTCACACTACAGGACAAAAGTCCTAGGCTGGCCAGGCCGTTATCTCGCGACTTGAACTCGCGACTTGGACAAGCCGCCAACCAGCCCTGTTTGGCAAAAACTGTCTCTTCGTATTCCAAACACACACCACTATATATAGACCCTTATACCCACGAAATGTAGAGAGCTTCCAGAGAGAATTTTGTGAGAGAAACCATAGAGCAAAACAAGATTGTCTCATCCCCAATCTTCATCTAAGAGACTCTACAAATTCCTCTACTTCTTCCTCTCCATTGATACATCCTTGAGAGGTCATTGACCAAATCCTTTTCTCATCCCGCCCACGTCTGTGAGAAGGTTCATTTGGTGCTAAGGGAAGCAGTTTGGAAGGAACCAATATTCATTGGTTGATGCTATGGTTTAGTAGTGGAATCCGGTAAGCTAGAAAAGAAAAAGGTTCGGCGCAACCTCGTTGGAGAAGGAAGTTTGGAGTGCTTAGGTACTTGGGTAGATTAGACTTGGAGGGTCTATTGCTGTTCATGTATCCCAACTACATTTTCTAGTGAATTATTGACCGCTTGGACGGCGGCGGAGAGGTTTTACGCCGAGGGCTTCGGTTTCCTCTTCGATAACACATCACGTGTTGTCCTTGTGTTTGCATCTCTCGTCCCTTTATCTTTACCATTTAATTACTGCTGTGATTGTGATTATTTATGGTTTAGATTGTTTATCAATTCTATTATAAGCTTGTTATCATTTTCCGCACATACATTGTTTGTTATAGAGCTTGAATTGGTAATTTTGTAATTGGGGGTCTTAACGTTCAAGGGTGTTTTAGACACATATTGAACTTTCACAGTCCTTCCACCCCATTGTAACTGGAAAGAAATTGCACTTGGTCCTCTAGCCAGTTCATCTTTTTGTTATCTGTCATGGAAAATCTTGGTAATTTCGGTGAGGACATTTTGGTCTAAATTCTTTGTGATATGGGACTATTTGGATGAGGTTCAGGCGCGTCTTGCCATAGTTTTATTGATCTAGGTTGTTTACTTTTGATTATAAATTTCACAATCTTATCATGGCTTATGTACCCGATGGTAGCAAATTGGGATTAATCACGAGGAGGTCTACCATGCATTCATTCATATAATCAACATCTTACACAAGGATGAGTCCTACGTACTTGTAAAGTCCATCACTGCACCATAAACATCAAGTTTCAGCGTAGCCACCTTTGAATAAAATAGAAAAATTGCGTCATAGGTTGATATCATGTGGGCCTTAGAGCATTTCCATCAGGAATTCTATAAAAAAGCCATTTTGACACATCAAAAACACTACTTTATTATTATTTTAACACACCATTTTATAATTCACCATATATCACATGTTTTATTCTTCAATTCTATACATTAAAATGATACATACAAATATTAAAATAACATTAAAAAAACCAACAATATATAAAAAAAATCACAACCCAAGTAGAACACCACCCTCGCTGCTAGCACCCATCAACGCCCCACATCCCACCCCACCACCGTCTCACACCAAAACCACCACAGCAGATCACCACATAAACACCCAAAATCAAACCCACCACATCAAAAAAACACAATCAGAACAAAATTATTGTCTATCTTTTATTAAAAATAAAAATAAAAAAACAGGAAAAAAACACCCACCCATTGCCGCCGCCAACCCACCCACCCACCCACCATCGACCCATTCATTGGAACCCATCCATAGGCTGGCCCATCCACCACTGAATTCGCACATTAGAACCCACCACCACCGATTTGCCCATCACCATCGCAACCCAACCACAACAACAGAGATTAGCATCAGGTCAAGGAGGTGGTGCGGCGAGACTGAGAGGAAGTGAGAAAAGCAACGAGAGTGAGAAGAAAAAAGAGTGAAAGAAGAAAAGAGGAGAGGTTGATAGGAATGTTTGAGGAAGAATGAGAGAGGAGAGAGAAAAGAGAATAAAAAAAATAAAACTTTTACCATTTCTGTCCGTATGCTTTCATTTTTGAGATTCTACTGTTTACTCATTCCAAATATTTTGGCATTTAGAATACTTGATGTGAGTGATTTTTTGGTGTTTGGCGTGTCAAATGACAAATATTTGGCATTTGACACACTTAATGGGAATGCTCTTAGCCATGCAGCCAAACAAGTTTGCATGTCGACACAAGAATGACAAGATCTTACATCTCATAGCAACTTTCTCATGCTAACTATACGTTAGTCTTAAGTATCATGTCAGTGATACAAGATCCTACCCCTCTTTCTTTTTTTTTTTTTTTTTTTTTTTTTTGGCTGAATTACAAGATCCTACCCCTCTTTTTTTTTTTTTTTTTTTTTTTGTGTGTGGCTGAATTACAAGATCCTACCTTGTTAGCCAAAAGTTAGTCACATTCTTAGTTTCACATCAGCATAGGTGCCACATCAGCTGCCTTATTAGCCTCATGTAGATCCACGTAGGCTCACTATAGAAGTTCACTTCATCATGTGACCTTGATTACACCTAAGCTTCTTGCAAAAAACATGAAACATGTAAGAGTATTCCCATCAAGGATTCTAAAAATTTTAGCATTTAACACTTCAAAAACATACTTTATCTATTATACCACCCCCACTTTAAGATACATCAAACATCAAAACTTTTATATTCTTTACCATTTCATTTAAATAATATAAACTACTCATTAAAATAATAATAAAACAACTACACAAAAAAAAAATATAGCAACCACCTCCTCCACCACCCCTACCACCGCTCCATTTGCCATAACCACCATTGTAGCAACTACAACCCACCATAGCCACCACCACCACCACCACAAGTCATAGCACCACCATGGCAACCACAACCACCTGTAGGAAGAAAAGAAAAAGAAAAAACTCAAAGCATAACCACAACCATCCATTAAAATCACAACCAACCACCACCCAACCACCACAAAACAACCAATCACTGCAAAAACAAAATTTCAGACAAGCACTCATCGGTGGCTGATCTAACCCACTGCAGGAAGAAAAAAAAAAAAAAAAGCAAAACCACAACCAACTAGCAAAAACAACCAGCCATCAAAACAAAATTGTAACCCAATGATCCAACCCACGCACTCGCCAATCTCACCATTGTGCCTCCAAATCACCACCACCGTGACCCACCATCAAAACCCACTGAAAAAAATTGGAAGGGAAGTAGCTTCATTGGTTCAAATCCAAGTCGTGAGATAGCTTCAAGCAAGGAGCCACAAGGAGATCGATTTTAGAGAGCAAGAGAAGAAAGAAGAAGAAAAAAAGAAAAAAAAAAAAAAAAGAAGGAAGAGAGGAACAGCAGGTCTGAACAGAGAAGAAGGAAAGAATAAAAAAAGGGAAAATAAAATATGATTTTTAAAGAGATGAAGAGAGAGAAAGCTTTAAATTATTATTATTATTTATTTTTTTTATTTTTTTAAGATATAGCTACAATGCGCTTTAAAAAATGAGAGTGCACTGTAGTAAGATTGCAAATTTTATAGCATATGCAAGTTTTGATGGAGTGGGTTTTTTGGGTTTCAGATGCTAATAGCATATTTGCAATCCTTGATAAGGATGCTCTAATGATTGTTTTTAGCGACATCAACCATCAATGTCAATTGTACCTTGATGGAGTGGGTTTTTTGGGTTTCAGATGCTAATAGCATATTTGCAATCCTTGATAAGGATGCTCTAATGATTGTTTTTAGCGACATCAACCATCAATGTCAATTGTACCCATTCACCACCCCGACATGTCTTAAATGTTTAAAGATTGGTGAAGTGTTAGAGATATGCAAAATTGTTTGTTTTCAGACCCCTTAAAACACAACCAAATTAATCTAGTTAATTAGCCAAGTTATTACTTAGTCCAAATTTCAGATCTAGGTTAACACAATCATATAATCATATCAATGTAAAGTGCAGAATATAAAGAACACAAAGATATGATGACCCAGGAAAACCAAACCGGTAAAAAACCTGGGGAGGATTTAACCTAGCTATTCTCAAGGTAAACCTGAATCCACTATGAAAGAATCAAAGTTTTACAATAACAACTTAGACCACTAACATCCTATTGCTACCCACCAATAGAAAACTTACTGACACGACCACGTGCAAGCTCCGAGACCACGGACTCCTTCTTTCTTGGATTCTCCAGCAAGTACAAGCACTCCCGCTTGTGTATCTTTAAGCTCTTTAGTGCAGCAATTGAATGATCATCAAGCTCTCAATGAAATCTCATTCTTGATAATCCTAAGCATGTGTGAAGGCAACCACCTCTCAGATCTCACAAGAGATTCACACACACAGCAAATAGAGCAACCTCTAAAACGTGGCTAGGGTTTGCCTTTTATACCTAGGGCAAAACATAAAACCCTACACGTCATATGGGCTTAGGGCTGAGTTGGAAATTCTGCAGAAAAAACAATCTGCACGACTTTCGATCGATCAAGTCTAATTTTCGATCGATCGAGTCAGTCAGAATTGCACACTCAATTCTGCAGTTAACTCGATTCCAACTTTACATAAAAGACCTATACTTTGAGCAAGTCTAAACAAGACTAACAACCTGTTTTGATCATGGTTTGCCAACAATACAAATTAGAGTTCTAATACATTAGTTCCTAAGTACTTAGAACCTAACAAACTCCCCCTTTGGCAATCCATGACAAAACACAAACACAATGCTCAAAGTTACAAGTAAAAATCCAACCTAACTACTATCCATCAGTTGCAAGTGTAGACAGCAGCACGACTGAATCAACCTGTATATTCCTGAAATACTCAACAAACACATAAACGCATGTGTGGAAAATACAAGTAAAACAAAAATAAATTCTTGACTTCACAAAACACAAAACAAAGACATATATCATGAATAACTCATAAATATAAATCAATGAGCAGTGAAACAAGAACCATATATAACAATGTATCTCCCCCATCATGAACAACCCAAAACAAAACAAAGAATACATCATGAGCCAAAAAAGTAAATACACAATGAAGCACCTAAATACAATCTAATAGCACCACAAACTCCACAAATACAAAAATCTCCCCCTAACAACAAAAAATCCTCTACAATTGTCCAAAATTACTCCCCCTTTTTGTGACGGAATGCCAAAGGGCAATCAAAGTCCATCATCAAAAGGAGGTGGTGAAGGCGAACGTCAAGATGCGCCAAATCTACTCACAAAGCACGGAGCTCATCAAGCATATCCACCAAAATCTAACCCTAAGTCGCCTGAACAGTCAAGACAGTCTCCAACGTACGTCGAATGTCAAAGTCATCCAAAGTAGATGGTGAAGGAACAACAGCAGTAGTAGCATGATCAGTAGACGCCTCACCAGAAGTAGTACCTGTAGAAGAAGGAGGGGGTGCGGTACCAGAAGGCTTAATATGAAGGCTTTTAGAGCTCTCTCTCATATGAGCAGCCCTCTGCCTAAGAAAGGAGGCACCTATAGGAGCAACTATGTGTACAGGCTCAGAAGCGGGAAAGTCATCTAGACCAAGAAACAACAAAATCCTATGAATGAAAACAGGATGAAAAAGAGCATGAGCGGTAGAAGAACTCCTATAAACTTCATTCAAAGAACAAAGAAACAGATGAGGAAAACTAATAGGAGTATCTGTAACAAGAGCGAAAAAAAATGCACATCGCTCTCCAAAGGAATGGTGTGCAGATCAGTGATAGGCCACAAATAATGACATGCTATCTTAAAGAAAAGATAGTGTAACTCAGTAAGCTCAGCAGTCATGATTCAAGGATCAGAACCCCACTGGATAGAAGACCCAGTGATGTAAGACATGATGTTGGCCAAGGGAGGGGACTCATCATAGGGATAGACAGGGTGCTGGACCAACGGTACCCTAAGAGCATTAGCCACTACTCTAGGAGTAATGGTGAACTCTACACCTCGTATCCAACTCTTTACTAAAGTGTTGGAATCATAGACACGAATAGAGATATTCGAGTAGAACTCTCTAATCAGGGTAGCTGGTGGTGGAGGACCAATATTCATCAAAGGTAGCTAGCCCCTACGCTCAAAGTTAGCCCTAATGGCTGGATCAAGCTCATCTAACAAAACTTTCCGCTCAGACCAAATCTTTCTCTTAACGTTCAGTGTGTCAAAGAGCTCTTGGTTTTCCCACTCGGAAACTTCTCACGATCAAAAGGAGGAGGAGAAGGTGAGAGGGCAGACCTATTAGCTCTAGTCTTCCTAGGCATGGTGCTAGGCTAAGGACAAGACATAAGGATAGAACCCAAAAAGAACAAAAAAGAAAAACCAAGGGCAGACTGTAAGTTAGCACAAAAAAAAAAAAAATAGAAATAACAATCTATATGATGCATGAACATATAAATGTCATGATGCATGCTCTAATGTCATGATGCATGCTCTAATGCAGTGATAACAAGTTCAATTTGAGTTTAGAATCACAAAATTGGCTTGAGCATAGAGTTTAGAACAAAAACCCCAAAAATTTGAAAAACCACTTGTTCAATTTATACCAAATTGACCAATTGATCAACACACAAGCTAGAAAACAGTTTATTATGATCAAATTAATCAATCTAACAAGCCAATTTCATCAATTAAAGTCAATTTGAACAAAATCCCCAATTCGGGTATATTCAAGCCCTAGAATTTTCAATTTCTCACAATTCACCAAATTGATCAAATTAAAACATCAAGAACATTTTTATAACATCCCCCAACAAAAACCCATTGATCAATTTCAAGAAATATGGCTTGAATCATCAAAAACCCCAAATATGCATAGGTTTGAAATTCTCAATGAAAATGCATGAAACTTGAAAATAAAATCAAAAGGAGGGGTAATATAGTCTTACCGGCCTTTGGAGAGAATAACCTTGCAAAAGAAACGGAGGAAAACGACAAAAAACTTGATTTGAGCCTTGACCGAGTCGTATGGAGAGAGAGAGAGAGAGTTTGAAAAACTTTTTGAAAAGTAAGTAGAACACGTCAAAATCTCTTTTTTAAAAAACTCCCAATACGATTTTCGATTGATCGAAATTTAGGTTCGATCGATCGAAACAGACCGAGGCTGACCAAATATTTTAATCGCAATTTCGATTGATCGAAGAACAGATTCGATCGATCGAAATTCTGGAAAAAACAAATTTTTGAAAAACAAAGAAATTTTGTGCAGAAACTCCTCAAAGCATTGAATTTTCAAAATAAAATGCATGAGTATGAGATGAAATGTCTTTCAAAAACACAAGTTTTGAACCCAGTTTTCCCAAAAATAAGATTTTCAATCCATTCTCTTAAATTCTCAAGCATCAAATATGTTTTGCATAAAACTCAAGGAATTTTCAAACTTGGTTGGTCAAACCAAAAACACACACAATAACATGTACAAAGTTTAGCAAAGAGTAACTTGTGTAGTGTGTGCAACTAGCAAAAACTTGAGATACATGTGAGGTGATATGTGAATAGAAATCAAACACAAAGTCTACAAAATTCATCACATAGAATTTGAAAGAGACTATCACCTAAAGAGTTACATCATATAACTCCCACATCTCCTAGATCATAAGCTTGCAATCATGTAAGTTTCTTGATTTGCCTCATATTGTACACACCAATTTTAATTTAGCAGAAACTTATTAAAATAGTCTGGATAATGTACACACCAATTTTAGTTGTTTGATTTAACATTAAGTCCAATAATGTACACACCAATTTTAAGCATTAAAACCGAGGCTACACCTTATATTCTTTTTGTGCATGTGCTATACTTTCACGAGCACAAAATCTTACGAATGTGCCCAGACTTTCCATAAAAATGACAAATCCAAGCAGGCTTACCATGCAACTTGTCCTTAGAAAGGGTAGACTCCTTAGGTTTAGACTCTTTTAGATCAACCCTAATCTTCCTAGGAGGTGTGACCTCTACGGGTTTAACAGTCTTACTCACAGGGGGTTCAGAGGAAGAAGAATGAACAAAGTTTGTGGAATAGGGTGCAAACACAGAGATGCTTTCTATAAAACCTAAGCTAGTTTTGTCAGAGAGAGACTTTTGAACACTTAGAATGTGATCAAGTTTGGAGCTTGCAAACTTAATAGATTGTTCGTTAGCGACAGATAGTTCAAGTTCCAAATTCTTAACTTTATTAAGCAAAAGCATATTCTCAGTTTTTACATTGTTCAAAAGTTCATTAGCATCAAATAGTTTCACAAGCAAATTTTTCTTATCAAGCTCAAGAGATGCAATTTTCTTCAAGCCAAGATCAACATTCATAGCATCATTTGTAGCAACTTTGCAAATTTATTGTAGGCTTCTTGAAGATCTGCATCCTCAGAGAGTTCTCCATCAGAAGGGTTCTCTTCAACAGACACACTTTCATTGACTACAATAGTAGCAGTGAAAGCGATAAAGTTTTCATCCTCGTCAGAAATAGACTCATCATCAGAAACTTCATTATCACTAAGGGTTACAGCCATAGCCTTACCCTTAGACCTCAAGTATGTAGGACATTCAAATTTCATGTGACCATACCCTTGACATCCAAAACATTGAGGACCCATAGAATTATTAGAAGATTGACCTACTTTTTTTCTAGGTTTTTCAGTGTTGCTAACCTTAGTGGGATCATTCTTCCTAAAATTTCTAGGTTCAATAGTGTTCTTACCTCTTGCCCTTTTGTTTGTATTTCTAAGGAAATTCCTAAAGTTCTTGGCAAGGTAAGCAATCTCTGTAGCAGAGAGCTCATCATCAAATCCACCAACATCAACATCATCAACAGACTTAAGGGCCATTGATTTGAATTTGCTAGTTTTGGGTAGGTCAAACTCATAGGACTGGAGAGATCCTACCAGTTCATCAACAGGGATGGAGTCCACATCCTTGCTCTCAGTGATGGCAGTCACTTTGGGTCTAAAGTCTTCAGTTAAAGATCTAAGAATCTTCCTAACAATTTTAGGTTGATCATAGATTTCACCCAAGTTGTATGCAGAATTAACAATGTCATTGAGTTTAGCATAAAATTCATCAAAGGATTCATCATCAGACATCCTAATGCTTTCAAATCTAGTAGTTAATTGCTACAACTTATTAATTTTGACTGCCTTTGTGCCTTCATGCACAGTCTGGAGGATATTCCAAGCAGTGTGAGCAACCTCAACATTAGAGATTCTTTTAAATTCCTCCATAAAAACAGCATTGAAAATAGCATTCATAACTTTGCTATTGAATGCGGCTGCTTCTTTTTGAGAATTTTGTCACTCACTCACAAGAGTAGTGGGCTTCTCCCATCCATACTCAACGGAGTTCTAGACTCTATAATCAATTGATTTCAGGAAAGCTTTCATCATTACTTTCCAATAAGTATAATTATTCCCATCAAAGTGAGGAGGAATAACTAAAGAGTGTCCGTATTCCATGACAACAGGGGTCAAGGACTAGCTTAGAGATCAAAAGATCTACAAACAGAGAGCTACCTGCTCTGATACCACTTGTTTGTTATTAGACCCCTTAAAATACAACCAGATTAACCTAGTTAATTAGCCAAGTTATTACTTAGTCCAAATTTCAGATTTAGGTTAACACAATCATATAATCATATCAATGTAAAGTACGAAATATAAAGAACACAAAGATATGATCACCTAGGAAAACCAAACAGGTAAAAAAACCTGAGGAAGATTTAACCTAGCTATCCTTAAGGTAAACCTGAATCCACTATGAAAGAATCGAAATTTTACAATAGTGACTTAGACCACTAACATCCTATTGCTACCCACCAGTAGAAAACTTACTGACATGACCACATGCAAGCTCCAAGACCACGAACTCCTTTTTTCTTGGATTCTCCAACAAGTACAAGCACTCTCGCTTGCATATCTTTAAGCTCTTTAGTGCAGCAATTGAGCTCTCAATGAAATCTCATTCTTGATAATCCTAAGCATGTGTAAAGACAACCACCTCTCAGATCTCACAAGAGATTCACACACAGAGCAAATAGAGCAACCTCTAAAACGTGGCTAGGGTTTGCCTTTTATACTTAGGGCAAAACATAAAACCTTACACGTCATACGGGCTTAGGGCTGAGTTGGAAATTCTGTAGAAAAAAAAAATCTGCACAACTTTCGATCGATAGAGTCAGTTAGAATTGCACACTCAATTTTGCAGTTAACTCGATTCCAATTTTACATAAAAGATCTATACTTTGAGCAAGTCTAAACAAGACTAACAACCTGTTTTGATCATGGTTTACTAACAATACAAATTAGAGTTCTAATACATTAGTTCCTAAGTACTCCTGCAAATCACCACCACCTTTGACCCACCATCGAAAACCACTGAAAAAAATTGGAAGGGAAATAGCTTCATTGGTTCAAATCCAAGTCGTGAGATAGCTTCAAGCAGGGAGCCACAAGGAGATCGATTTCAGAGAGCAAGAGAAGAAAGAGGAAGAAAAAAGAAAAAAAAAGAAGAAGAAGGAAGAGAGGAACAGCAGGTCTGACAGAGAAGAAGGAAAGAATAAAAAAAGGGAAAAATAAAATATAATTTTTAAAGAGATGAAGAGAGAGAAAGCTTTAAATTTATTTATTTATTTTTAAGATATAGCTACAATGCGTTCTCAAAATTGAGAGTGCACTGTAGTAAGATTGCAAATTTTATAGCATATGCAAGTTTTGATGGAGTGGGTTTAAATGCTAATAGCATATTTGCAATCCTTGATAAGGATTGTTTTTAGCAACATCAACCATCAATGTCAATTGTACCTATTCACCACCCCAACATGTCTTAAATGTTTAAAGATTGATGAAGTGTTAGAGATATGCAAAATAACCATTTGTTTGAGGGAAGTGTCAGAGATATTAAAGCAAAATAACCATGAGTTTGTTTAGGATTATTTTAATACTTTTTTAATGTATAAACCCTACATTAATTTCATCATAAACACGTACGTGTTTAATAGAAAAAATCTAGCTGTCAAAGATATTCACCTGTGGATTTTAGTCATTTGGCCAATCCATGTTAATTTCTTGCATCTGTGAGCATTTTCTTTTCTCTCATTTGATAGCTAA
The DNA here is from genome assembly GCA_019022515.1 of Quercus aquifolioides. NCBI lineage: Eukaryota > Viridiplantae > Streptophyta > Magnoliopsida > Fagales > Fagaceae > Quercus > Quercus aquifolioides. Next base: position 34,962,163 of record CM032330.1, read on the forward strand.
AATTGCACAACTAAGTTTGTTTACTAAGTTTAAATTTTGTCATTTTCGTTCGTTAACTTTGACAATACTATTATATTAATTTAGTCATTTTGTATATTGTCATTTGAAAAATGTTGCCAACTCTTTTAAATGACATCTTTTCACATTTTTAACACTAAAAAAATAATGTAATGTCGTTTTAAGCAAGTTGATGATACGTTTTAAGCAAGTTGATGATATTTTTCAAACAATGATGGATGGAAGGAGTACAACGATTGAGTTGTCCAATTTAGTGTACTAAAATGATAAAATTTAAGTTTAATGTACTAAAATGACAATTTGATAGTATGTAAATTATATTTTTGCCGAACACCAATGACTAATGTAAAGTTGTGATTTACAACTATTTTGTGTTGGCTTTAATTCTGTGCCAAATTTGATTATAATTATGTTCAATTTTATGTACCCTGTATTTTATGTGGATTTCTTTGTAAGGGTTATATGTGAGAAAGAGTATGAAAACTCAAGGCAAAGTGAAGAGCAAAGAAGTTTTTGCAGGTATCTCGCGAGAAGCCTTCTCACGAAGTGAAGCATGTGCTCAACACATGACTAGAATGCGAAGAGTCATGACAGATGGTGACAATTGGGTTTCGCAAGTATCTCGCGGGTAAGGCCTTCCTGCGAGATATCCGTGAAATATTCTGTTTTGCCAATTTGTCATATCTGATACACCTTATCCCTAACCACACTATATATACCCACATTACTCACAGATGTTGAGGAGTACTTTCAAAGAGAAAACCCTAGCCACAACCCTTGAGAGTGAGAGATTGTTATACCCACAATTCTTTACACAATCCATTATGGTTTTCCTCAACTCCTACCTCTCCATTTCCAAAACCTTGAGAGGTTGATAGCTTAAACACTTACCACACCCATTCTGAGTGTCAAGTGAGGTTTTGGTGCTGCTGGGAAGCATTGGAAGAAGCCAAACTTTGGAAAATGCAATCGGGCGTATTGCGGGATTCAGAGAGCTAGACAAGACACGGTTCCGAGAAGCCTTCTTGGAGTAGGAGCTTGGAGGACTTAGGCGCATTGGGTAGATTATGCTTGAAGGGTCTCTTGCTATTCGTGTATCCTAACTGATTGTCTAGTTGATCGATTTACCGCTTAGAGGGCGGCGGAGAGATTTTTCGCCAAGTATTTCGGTTTCCTCTTCGATAATACATCGTCGTGTTATCTTGTGTTTGCATTATTCTTCCCTACTTTTTTAGCTTTCATTTCACTGCTATGATTTGATGAATATGACTTAGAGTAGTTTTATTGTTTGTTCGCTCGCATTTACTCTATTCCGCACTTAGTTTAAGTTAGAGTAAAATAACCGAGCCGTAATCTTTAATTGGAGGATCTAAACAGCTCTTGTGTTTTCACATATTTTCAAGCTTTCAATTAGAATTTGAAAAATCTGGATGAGGTGGACTTCAAATCAACTGAGAGATGAGGATTCCAAAAAATTTCATTTGAGACTTATACTATAGCTCTCGTATGTCAAGATCAGATGATAATTTAGATAATCCGTAACGTTAATTCAGATCAGTTTTTGATTCAGTGTAGGCTTTGGGTTCTTGGATCGTTAGTTTAACTAGAGAATCTTTAGTATAACTATAAGCTCAAATGAAAATTAAATAAATTTAACAATATCTATAAAAAATGATCAAAATGTTAATCTCTCCTTGTGTTATCTGGAAAAAAAGAAAAGAAAAGAAAAACGTTGGGAGACTCATGTTTATAGCTGAATTCCTCAAAAAAGAAAATAAAAACGTTTTTTTTTTTTTTTTTTTTTAAAGAAGAAAAATAAAACAAAACTTAAGTATTTATATATTAAGCAGCTAACATCTAAATCAAAATCAGTGTGGGATGAAGTGTGCATTTGGGTTTCGATTAAAAGCAAAATTTTTGCTTAAATATTTTACTCTTTGCGGACTCCACAAAAAGAATTTCCATACCAGCGAGAGTAGGTTATTTCTTCACACGGTTTTTGGTCCTAAAGCTACTGCTAGATATTATTTATATGTCTCATTTTATGCTTTTTCTTACTTTTTTTAGTTATTATGTATCTCACTCCACTTCTTTTTCCACTGTAATTTTAGAAGGAAAAAAATCATTTTATTTTATTTAACTTTTAGCTTTCCACTAGGGGATCTTAAATTTTTTTTTTTCCTCTTCAAATACTAATTAAAGAAAAAGAGATGAGTAGATGAAACTCTTATAAATGTAAGTTCTAAACCTACCAAAAAACTCTTTTTCATAGCTTCGCATGTTCTCTTAGCCGAGAAATTATTTAGTAGTAACTATTTAGATAAGTTAATCGTTACAAAAGGTTAAATTTATTTGAGTAGTTGAGAAGCAAGGGAGAATTTGGGTTGCCTTAGTTTGGGTGTCATGAAGTTATTTATAGCATATATGCATATGTTTCTTGAATCTGGGTTTTTTTATTTTTATTTTTTATTTTTTGGGAGATAAGTGTTTCTTGAATTTTGGAGGTTTTCAAAAATACCAAAAGTTGTTAATTAAGCTATAAAACTCTCGACCCACCAGCCCTTTATTTGCGGTAGTTATCACCTGAATTAAATAAAGGTTTTCTGTTCATTAGTGGCCCCCAATTCGAAAAGGAAATAAAAAAGAATGCAAAAGACGTGCTTAATTATTGGATCCAAATAATCACGTAATTTGCCACTAAACTTCTATATATAGTAAGGGGAAGCCAAGACATCTTCATTAATCTGTGCTTTGTAGTTTGTATCATATTTTAGTTGAGTATAGCTAAGTTGTTTCTGAGAACTATCACTGAAAAAAAAAATGTCTCTGAAGGGTAAGGTGGGGACTGAAATAGAAATAAAGTCACCACCTGAGAAGTTCTACAACATCTTTAAGAGCCAAGCCTACCATGTTCCCAACGCCGCTCCTAACCATATACAAGGGGTTGACGTGCACGAAGGTGATTGGGAGACTCATGGCTCTGTTAAAATCTGGAAATATACAGCAGGTAATAGGGCAGTATAAGCCTAGTACTATTTCCAAATTTGTTTTACACTAAATTGCTCATTCGTTTTCTTAATTTTTAAAATTTTTGTCAAAATGCAATAATGGTTTTTACACTGCACAACGTAATGTAATATGATGCTGGGCTGAGGCTAATAATGGTGAGTGCATGAGTGACTAAGTAATTGAGTGGTTACATATGTTCATTAAAAGGAATAAAAAAATCTGAGTGATCATGTCCTACATTAACTAATAGTGAAACTGATTAATTAATACAACTAGTTGAAGAACCGTGAGTTACACGGCGGATTTTGGTGATGAATATATTAAATATACTACAATTTATTTTATAAATATTAATTACAGTCTACATGAATGATTATTACACATAACTCTTGCCTGTCTCATAATGATATTTGTATAGTTACTTAAAACAAAGTGTATAGATTTGACATTAACTAAGATATTTATGTTAGAATTTGGCATCTAAACAGAGAGGTTGGAAAACTAAAGAAAAATGTACTACCACATATAATAATTATTTTTTATTCTAAAAAGAGATCGTGTGTTAAAAGAAAATTTTGATAAGAACAAACCCCATATTAAGAAAATAGAATTATTCTTGTATTGTTATTATTGTTGTTGATGTTAAGGTTAGAACTATAGTAACTAGTAAGAGACCGGAGCCATATTTTTGTAAAAGAAGATTCTATTTGGCCCCCCTACAAAATTGGATTTTGCTCCATGAAAATTCAAAAATTAAATAGTTACCTAACCCATATTTGTGACTGGTGGTCGCTTCCAAAGAAACTTCCATGTTTACTAGCAAAACAAAAACAAATCCCTTAACAAAAAAAGAAAAAGAAAAAGGAAGATAAAAAGTGTGTTTTATGAGACACTTTTGTTGTTTGCATATTTAAGGCCTAATTAAAAGTTCGGGACTTTGGCATTTGAGTGTTGTATTGTTACCTAATGGATTTTTTTTTATTTTTTATCTTTTATTTTTTAAATTTTTTTTAGCAATATAACTTTACAATTGAGCATCCTTATCAATTATAATATTTTTATGCTGTAATAAATTCTCAATAAAAATATTTAAATGATTGATTTAGTGAATATATATAAAAGGAGTAATTTATTCTTCGCTCAAATCTATATTCAAGAGACACATACATGAGCTTTTTTAAAATTGACTATATATTTTTGTATCTTTGTGAGCTAGTTTTATCTTCAAGGATTTATAAGTCATGAAACGCTATTGTTCAATACGGAACTTCACAATTATGAGAACTTTATAGTTTAATATCTGAACTTCAAGAAATTTTAACTATTTTGTAATTGAATTAATGGCTAGTAAAGACTAGAAAATTAGTAGTAAGCTGATTGTTTATAAAGTTGTTATGCATATATTTAATCCTCCAATTTCTACTCAACTATGAAATGAATATTCTCTACCTTGAATACTATAAAATTAGGTTTTGTATTATATGACTAAAGGGATTCTGGATATAAGACAAGGAAAAGAAAAAAAAACTTTGCTTATCAAAAAGAAAATGGAAAAAAACTTTTATTTTTCTTTTTATTTTATTTTATTTTATTTATTTTTGTTTGAATGTTATAGTGTGCACATTTTATTGACCTTGCAAAATTTGTGAAAGTTTATCAACACTTGGTCAATCACTAACAATTTTTAATATATATCGTGCAAGAAATTTTTAATAATTATTAGTAGATTATTAGTGAATTTGATGTCTATATATTCTTATGAAACGTCTGAAATTTGATATGCTTATTTTCTTGTGAAACTATAGAGGGGGAATCCGGGGTTCTCAAAGAGAAGGTTGAATTAGATGATGCAAACCGGTCAGTAACTCTTGTTGGTATTGAAGGAGATGTCATGAAGGATTACAAGACCTTTAAGCCCATCTATCAGGTTGTTCCCAAGGGTACTGGCAGCTTGGCCAAATTGAGTATTGAATATGAGAAACTCAGGGAGGATGTGCCAGCTCCAAATAAGTATGTCACTCTGATGGTTAATATCACCAAAGATCTTGATGCACATATTATGAAGGCATAGTAGAAAGGATGTAATCCTTAGTGCTTGTGTAATATAAGCATAAGACTTGCAGTGAATTTAAGCAAGTTGTTTGAGTGTGTAACTATGTTTTGAGATCAGAACTCTCTAATGAAGTAGCTATGGTGTGTAATAAAATAATAAAGGTGGTTGCCAAAGGCTTGTAGGTCAAATGGCACATCCAACTCCTTGTGTGAGGCATGTCATGGTCAAATGTAGCTCAATCCTTTTACCTAGAAGAAAATAAAAAAAGAGTTTGACGTGTTATTACTATTTTTTTTTTTTTTTGAGAAGATGATGAGTTATTACTTGTTATCATTAGAGTATATGGTTTCTCAATCATCGCTTGACTCTTTCTATTTGTGAAAATGAAAATTTAAAAATTCAGTCACTCAAATTCTTTTTTCAAAAAAAAAAAAAAAAAAAAAAAAAAAAACCAAATGGAGGTTTTATTTATTTATTAATTTAGTTAGCCTTTTAGATTAATAAAATTGTGTCATTATAACGTAATTTTTTGCATGAAATTTGTTATGTTATTTTGTAAGTACTATTTCGTTAAAATTACTTGAAGAATGAGTCTAATAGAGTTTGCTGATAATTTTTCTGGTTTCTAAGAAATTGTGAGGAAAATAATAGGATTATATTTTGTATGCATGATTATGATTGATGCTGATTTGTTTATAAAAAAAAAAAACGTTTGATGTTGTTTTGGGTTATTGAAAATTTTGAGAAACTTTTCTGCAACTCAGCTTAGGTTTAAATAGATGAGCTTTTTTTATTCTTTAAGTCATGAATGAAGAAAAATTCATCCATAAAATTTTTGGAAGGATTGAAGTTTTAAGTTAAAGGGTTTTAAATTTATGGGAAGGGTGGGTAGGATACCTAAATTTGATATCCCATAATTTGGGGATCTCTTTTGATGGGTTTGTTAGGGCCATTTTTTGTTATAATTGGTTAATCCTTTGACAAAATGCACTTTACTTGTAACTCAGCTTAGGTTTAAATGGATGTGCTTTTTTTTATTCTTTAAGTCATGAATGAAGAAAAATTCATCCATAAAATTTTTGGAAGGATTGAAGTTTTAAGTTAAAGGGTTTTAAATTTATGGGAAGGGTGAGTAGGATACCTAAATTTGATATCCCATAATTTGGGGATCTCGTTTGATGGGTTTGTTAGGGCCATATTTTGTTATAATTGGTTAATCCTTTGACAAAATGCACTTTACTTGTAACTCAGCTTAGGTTTAAATGGATGTGCTTTTTTTTATTCTTTAAGTCATGAATGAAGAAAAATTCATCCATAAAATTTTTGGAAGGATTGAAGTTTTAAGTTAAAGGGTTTTGAATTTATGGGAAGGGTGAGTAGGATACCTAAATTTGATATCCCATCATTTGGGATCTTGTTTGATGGGTTTGTTAGGGCCATATTTTGTTGTAATTGGTTAATCTTTTGACAAAATGCACTTTACTTGTAATTGGGTAAATCTAAAATAGGTTTACTATTTCAAGAAACATGTTGTTCAAGTCAAGTATTGAAGACATGAAGATTAGTCCAAGAAACTAATAAAAAAAAGATGTTCATTAAGTCTCGACAGATAGCTTGATAGATGCCTGCTATTGAGACTTAATGTAAAAGCTCAATAGATAGCTCGACAGTAGCTCGACCTATCGAGAATTACGATTTCAAAATTTCTAGATTTGAAATTTGGCCCAGTCTTGTATATTTGTTTGGGTTTTTTTTTTTTTCCCCCTTTACAACCCTAGACATATATAAGGTTATTTTAAAAGCCGTCACATACGGATACAGAGGGCAAAAGACTTATTTTCTTTGTATGAAGCTACTACGTTTGTATGCCATAGGGTTTTGTAATAGAATGCTTCCAGATCTTCATTGTTGATGAAGTGAAGAACTTTACAGACAACAACATCAGTCGAACTTGCTGGAGTTAGTCACGTACTTGGGATCCATGCAAAGAGTTAGTCACAAATTGGAAGTTTGTGCATTAAGGGAAAGAATTCTACTACAAGATCAAGTCCAATTGGGTATTGGAGCAAAGGTTCAACTGTAGGTTGGTATTTCAGGATAGACCAAGGGTAGTTGGTAAGATTATTTATACTTGTAACTGTTGATTGTTGATTAGTGGATTCTTGGGAGTGGTGACCTTAAAATTACCCGGTAAAGTTTTTGCCTTGCAAGGTTTTCCCCATTTGTTAACAAATCACTGTGTCTAATTTATTTTCCAATGCAATTAGCATTTTTGGTGATTTGTTGGTGCTTTCACATTTTGCATGCAATTGAACCTAATTAATCAACTTGGGTAATTGAATTAATTAACCGAGGTCAAGCTATCTTAACCCAACAGGGTTTAATGAGTGTTGCTTGTTTCCTTTTGTTACATATTAACTTTGATCTTGACATGTGATGAGTAAGGTGATTTAAGGATTGATGTGGGATTAGGTTAGGGTTTCTTTACTCTAAAAATACAAGTAAAAGCTAGTCACACAGTTAGGCAGACTTAGGTGCTTAGCACCTTCTCAAGATTGTACTCCAACTTTGGACTCAATTTAGGCTGATTAAAACTTTATAAATGGGGTCTCAAAGTGGTTCTTGACCCATTTAAAACCCAGTGGTGACTCCTCCCACTTTAGTTAGCGAGGCTTATGTTGTACTATAGACCTATGTGTAGGATGGGCCTACACTAGACAACTCTTAAGAGAATTATTCAGTTGGTAGACATGGTATCATTCATTTGCTACACCTTGAGCTTTTCCAGTTACCTTACCCTTCTCTCTCTCTCTCTCTCTCTCTCTCTCTCATGTTATCTATTGATTCGTCTCCATCTTGAAGTTCTATCATATCAAGGTTTCTCCATCTCTTTCTTTATTTTATCTCACTTGCACAAGTATCATTCCTCATCCCCCTTTAAAGTCTGGGCTAGCCCTTAAGGACATAATTAGGATTTGTTGTTGAATATGTGCCAGACTTGGAGCTTCACATATCAAAGATAATTGTGTGACCTTGGAGGTAATAAATACTCGGACTTAAAAAAAATGTCTTTAAATCAATTTAAAAGTTGTTGCAAGCTCATTTGAAATTAACTAAAATAATTTGATTTTGTAAATCTCCCAAGGTCATCCTATCTTTGGGCTCACATTGCTCATATACTTCCTTAGTTGGCTACTCTTGTTCATAGACATGACTACCCAAACTCAAGGAATTGCATATAACTTGCATTTCCTTCATCACAACTAGAAAGCGTATCTCTTTTTTTAGTTTCTCCAAGCATCCTAACTATTTGTTTGTTTAGATCCTATAAACCAAATTTGTTTAACCTAATTAATTAGCTAAGTAGTTATTTAGGTTAATTATTCAAGTCTAGGTTAAACTCAATCAATCATATCATAAAGTACGGAAAAAAAAAATAGCGATATGATAACCCAGGAAAACTAATGAAACCAACAGTTTTAAGATAAAAAATCTGGGAAGGATTTAACATAAACTATTCTCAAGGCAACAAATTCACTATATAGAATGGAAGTTTTACAATAGATTTTTTTCCCTAAATCTAAAACTACCTCTTATAGTACTTACTCATGTGACCGCACATAGCTCCAAATCCACAAATTCTTCTATCTGATTTTGTTGAACACAAACACTCACGTTTGTGACTTTGATATCCTACTCAAAGCTTTAGACCATCAGTAGTAGTTGATCTTGTAACAGCAACTTTTACAACACTAGATCTTGAGTTTCTTAAGAGAATATTGCCGGATCTTGTAATACTTACTAACGTGACCACATACAGCTCCGAATTCATGGACTCTTCTATCTAAATTTGTTTAAGACAAACACCCACGTTTGTGACTTTGAGATCCCACTCAAAGTTTTAGACCATCAGTAGTAGTTGATCTTGTAGCAGCAATATTTACAACACCGGATCTTGAGTTTCTTAAAAGAATATTGCGGGTAGAAGATTTGAGAGAGCTTTGGGTACAAAAGCATTAGATATACAATTGGAGGCACAAGATGCACTCTTCTCTCTCTAAAAAACCTTCCTAGGGTTAGCTTATAATGTCCTTTAAATACTGCAAAAAACGGATCGCAATTTGGGCTTGAAAAGGTCAAGTTATGGGCTTTTAACATTTGCTGATTTGCGACTCTCGACCAATCGAACAGCAATCAAGAGAACCAGATTGCATCTCACATTTTTTCATCTTGAACTTGAGTTTTTTGTCTTGGACTTGAAAGTACACCATTCTAACTCAATGAGACTTACTTTTTGTCATGGTTTGCCAATACTACAAACTCAAACCCAAAACAAAACCATTGTTCCCCATGTCTGCATTTAATATTCTTGTCTCTAATACCGATTGATATGAACACAATGGTTTTTTTTTGGTTGCTTCAAGGGACCAAAGACCTCCTCATTTGATAAATTACACTTATTTGAGAGAGTTCAAACCTTCACAAACACACAAGGTTTTAGTGAAATAATATCTGATGATACTTCATTAATAATTTTGGAATTTATATAGATAATGAAACTGACGTTCAATAAACTCAAACATTGCTCACTCCTATTATTTCTCAGGCCAAACTCTTGATATTCTCGCAACCCCAAATAAAATAGGTGCCTACTATAATTGTTTATTGTGCCGAAGTGTAATAATATATATAAAAAAATTGTCAAAATCAATATGTTTTAGTTTCATGCACATTTTCCTATTTATGTTAAAATCAACATTTTCATAGTTATTGTAAAGTTGTTATTTACAACTATATGTTTTGTTGGCTTATATTCCGTGCCAAATTTGATTGTAATTTTATTCAATCTTATGTACCCTGTATTTATTGTGGGATTCCATTGTAAGGGTTGTGTGATAGAGAGAGTGGTGTGAAGACTCAAGCATTTGAAGACTGAAGAAGGTCTCGCAGGTATCTCGCGACTTAGCATCCCGCGAAGTATATCATGTGCCCTGCACATGCTGGAATACGAAGAGTTAGGCCAGGTGGAGACAGCTGTGTCTCACGAGTATCTCGCGGGTAAGGCCTTCCCGCGAGACACCCGCGAGGCATTTTGTTCTGCTAGCCTGTCTAGCCTGATACGCACTATTTGTGCCTATACTATTTTATACCCACATTACCCACAAATGAAAACGAGAGCTTCCGAGAGAAAACCCTTACCAAACACCTTGAGAGTTAGAGATTGTTATACCCACAATCCTCTACGCATTTGTTTTGGGAATTTCCTCATCTCCTACCTCTCCATTTCCATACTATTGAGAGGTTGATAGCCTAAACACTTACCACACCCTTTGAGAGTGTCAAGTGGAGTTTTGGTGCTGTTGGGAAGCATTGGAAGAAGCCTAGAATGACAGATGCAACATGGAGCTTGTTGCGGGATCCGGAGAGCTAGACAAGACAAGGTTTTGAGAAGCCTTGTTGGAGTAGGAGCTTGGAAGGCTTAGGTACATCGGGTAGATTAGGCTTGGAGGGTCTCTTGCTAACCCATGTATCCCAACTAATTGTCTAGTGGATCAATTTCCACTTGGAGGGCGACAGAGAGGTTTTTCACCGAGTTCTTCGGTTTCCTCTTCGATAACACGTCTCGGTGTTATCTGTGTTTGCATCTCTCTTTCCTACTTTTGTTCATTTCATTTTTACTGCTGTGTTGCTTTAAATGTGGATTAGAGTAGTTGTCTTGCTTATACAGTTGTGTTTACACTATTCCGCACTTAGTATTAAGTTAGTGTAAAATCAACCAAGCCGTAACTTTAATTTGGAGGTCTAAACAGCTCTTGTGTTTTCAACACTTTTTTTGAGCTTTCAGTTATATTTATGATCTAATTTTTTCTTTGCACAAATTGAGATTTTTTTATAATTTGGATGGTTAAAGCCTCTTTTATATATATATATATATATATATATATATATATATGTATGTATGTGTAAGAGTTCAAATCCAACATTTGGCAACATTTTTCATGCAAAATAAATAATTTATTTGTTATTTTGCATGAAAATGTGGCCAAATATTGGAAAAAAAAAAAAGCAAATTATTAAATGCTTAATTAGTATTTTGATAATATCTTATGAAGCCTATTAAAATATATGCAGCCGTTCTTTTACCCTAAATTTTCATTTGAATCTGTATTGAACTTACATGTTCGTGTATCTACATTTTTCTTTTCATTTTTATGTGCATTTATAAAAGAATTCAAAAATCTTAAACATAGTGAAACACATACGTATTCTGCACCATATACGTATAATGGAGCTCTGGAAGAATTCTGGATATTCTTCTTAGTTTTTTTTTTTGATAAAAAATTCAATTTACTATCGCTTATAATGCCTACGTTAAGGAAAAAAGTAAGCCCCTCCCCTACCTTTTGGCTTCAAACTCATGAAGAAAATTGACATACTCGCAATTCTTGATCCTATGTCACATTTATCGTAAATAGGATTGAATAATGTCCAAAGCTCATAAAGAGATGATACAAAACTTTCGGATATTCATGTTGAATGGAATAATTCAAATGCAAGTCCTATAACTGCAGTTGAATAATAATAACATTTTCGTAATTTGGTAGGCGCAGGCCTAGGCTAGCAGTACTGGTATTTGGTAGCTAAAAAAATATGCTTCTTCTTCACTTCTTAATTCTTATTCCTTAACACTTTTTTTTCCCTTTGATTTTCTTTTTTATCTTTTGGTTATTGGGGTTTTATTTTAATCCTCCAGTTCGACAAATATTTTTTGTTTTGATTTCAGTTCTAGATTGTGTTACTAACATAGCGACCATATAACTAGCACATAATACAAGAGACAGACATACAGTTCTTCTCTTCTTTTTGCTAACATTAACAAAAAAAAATGTTCCACATTAGCCCAAAAAAAAAAAAAAAGTTCCACGTTCATACACTTGGTTAATGATTGATTTAACTCGGTAATGTCTTAACATTTGACCAGAAGTCCTCATGAAAGATGCTATCTATAAATTCGGACATAATCCTCAAAACAATTCAGAATCCTAACAGCCACTTGGATGGCCCTCATTTCTATTAACATTTGTTTCATGCTTTTTAAATCTTCATTTATTGAGTTTTTTATCTTAGACATGGGTGCACGATTTGGTGGTGACTTTATAAGAAAAGACAAATACTAAGATCACTATATTTTTATTTAAATTTCAAATAACTTAGCCCTAGTTCATAAAATATAAAAATTAAACTGTGATTAGGATTTGGCAAATCCTGATGAGGTGGACTTCAAACCAATTGAGAGGTGAGGATTCCAGCAAATTTCATTTGAGACTTAATTTAATCTTGAGTAGTTCAAGATCTGGTGATAACTTCCATAGACAAAGCTTTCATAAATAAGCAAGAATCCAAACTACTTCCCAAGAGTAAATTCTATCCCTTTTTTTTTTTTTTTTAATCAACGAGTTTAGCAAAATTATATTGAGGAATGACGTTGAAGAAGTGGTGTTTTGATTGAATTGGAGAGGATTCTAGCAAATTTCATCTGAGACTTAATTTAATCTTGGGTATCTGGTGATAACTTCCATAAACAGAAATGTTAAGATGGATTATAGTTTGATTAAGGGTAGGCTTTGGGTCATTGGATTATTTTATTTTTTTAGATGAAATGATAGGAAACTTTATTTATTTATAATCACATTATACAATAAGAATTAGGGGTATTCTTCTAATCAAATAATAGTTGTCTCATTCACTTTTATAGCACTAGTAATAGCTAGAGCAACACAATTATATCACAAAGGAACACTAACAAAGGATATATCGACAAAGCTCTCATAAATAAGCAAGAATCCAAAATACCTACAAAGAGTAAATTCTGTCCTTTTTTTTTAAATCAACAAGTTCAGAAAAATTATATTCAGGAATGACGTTGAAGAAGTGGTATTTTTATTGAATTGGAGAGCCTTTTGCTTCACTATAGTTGTCGTTTAGAGTACATCAGGTTCCTTCTTTACTCTCTTACATGAATTATTGGTCAAATTGTAAGCTCAATTAAAAATAGAATAAATTTTAAGAATATTTACAAAAAATTAAAAATATTAAAAATTGATAAATCAATTTATATAAATATTTTCTTTAAAAAATAATTCAAAAGTATATATCATATAATGACTTACTTAATGTAATACCAATTATTGATATCTTTTTGTTGAAGATAATACATGAAGTACTCAACAAAATTCATATATTGTTAATTAAAAAAAAAATTTAAAGTCAATACCTAATTTAGAGTATAAAATTGGATGAAATTAATGTTCAAATAAAAAACGTACATGATTAGTTATAAATGACAAAACGAAAACAAGGCAAGTTATAAAGGAAGTTTTTTTTTTTTTTTTTTTTTTTTTTTTTTTTTGAGAATCAAGTCATAAAGGAAGTTGGATTTAGCTTAATACAAAAATAAAGCAAAAGATACAATCATAAAAGTAATATTAGGATATATCAAGAAGGTGCACGAAAAGTAAAAAAAAAAAAAATTTCATTTAAGGCAATATATTATAGAAAAAAGATCATAACGATCAATACTGGGACTATTTGTATATCTAGGGAGTTTGCATACTATGGAGAGGCTATGTCAGATCTACCTCGATGCATGGCATACATTATGCCACCTATAACATGAGCATACTCAAGTTGTGCAATTGTTCTTTTAGTATTTTTGCTAAACTTTAAGGTCGGATCAAAAGGTATGTTTGCTTCATTATTCACTTTGAGACTTCAAAAATTTTAAGTACTTTCTCAACACAATGTAATTGACATAGTGCAAAATCCTCATTTTCTCTTTTCAATCTGTTTCCAAATAAAATCTCCTTCACACACACCTTTTAAATTTGTCCAAAATATGAGTATATCATCATCATTTAAGAAAGATGTCTTTACATCTATTTGATATACAATCAACTTGTACCTAGATGTAAGTGTTGGGATTTGTGTCCTAAAATCAAATTATATGACTTTATTTTATCATCAAAAGTGTTTTATTTTAGATGGTATGAATATGAATGTTGGACATTATGTTTTCCCAATAACTAATGCTAACAACACTCGAATAGAAGTGATCCTAGTAACCAGTTCATAACTATCAAAATAGTTCATCCCTTCTCTTTACTTATAACCTTTGGACACAAACCTTATTTTAAGGTGTGGATACATTCTCATAAACACCCATTTACAATCATTTGGTTTTAAACTTGGAAGTTAATCCACTAAGAGTCAAGTATTATAAGATATTGACTCAATCTCATCATTCATAACTTCTTTGCAAAAAGTTTAATATCTTTAATGATTATTCTCTGCATTACTATGGGTATTTTATTTAGTACTGCATCTATATTACTTTGAACAAGGTCTACAAGACCTTCATAGGAAATGAAATCCAGATGAAAGTCATTTTTTTTCTTCATTTTTCGCCTCCTTTGTTCACATAGTGAATTAACTATCAATCCTTTTAGTACCACTTAAAGTGAATTTAGGATCGGAGTCACTTTCTGGCGCTTGAGTAGGTATTGACTATTGATGCATCCATTGAATCATTGTTGAATTTGTTTTTGATAAACTCATCTCTTGATTCCACAACTACATTATAATTAATTTAAGTCTAAAAATCTATATGCCTATGAATGTTTTGTATATCCCACCAACATAGTTTTATAGCTCTTGGTCCTAATTTTATCTTCTTTGGATCTAATACTTTATGATAGGCTAAACACCTCTACACTTTAAGCTACATTAGGTTTGGTTGTTTTTTATTCCAAATAGAGATACCTTAATTTTCTTGGAAGAAACTCTACTGTGTACATGGCACTTTGTAAGCAAAGCTTCTCCCTACAAATTAAATGATAGCTTTGAATGTCTACTCTGCTTGAGTTAGCTTGCCTACTCACCATTTAACACTTTAGAAGGTGCTCTGTTTGGCTTATCAATACTTCAAAAAGTTCTGTTGATATTTAACCACATGGAGCTTGCTCAAGTGGCCATTTACAGACTAGAATTTTAACTATAAAATGACTATGTATCCATTTATTTTATTTTTCAATGTAATTTTTACATACATTACAGCTTATTTTGTATATAGATATACAAGTAAAACATCATTATTTTGGAGAGAACGAGGAGGGGTGGGGGCTGCGGAAACGAGATGGGCATGGCTATGGGTTGAACAAAGTTGGGAGGCTCCTGTTTTATTAGCACCAATTTTTATATAATTGCAAATCTGATTTGCAAATAAAGCTATAGCTCCTGATATTCAATATATAGCAATTAAATTTGTTTTTTTTCGTAACTGAAAGATTTGTAATTCAATGGTGTAGGGGTGTTAGGCCTAAAAATTCATTATGTATTTGGATTTTGGGCCTATGGCCCAAGCCGAGGACACAATCTTGTCCGAGGAAGAAAAATCTTTGTTTAAAGAAAGTGTGATGGTAAGTAAAAAGGTTATTTTCGTCCACAATAACTCAGCAGGATGAGCCGAGGACAAATACATCCACACCAGACCAAGGTTGAAGTCCGAAAAGGTCATTTGCCAGCTAAGGTAATATTTCAGGTAGATCTGTTGGTGCAAGTTAGTATGGCAAAGACATCCGATAGGAAAGCACCCTAAAATATCCAAGGAGAAAGTTGCTACCTCCGCATTAAATGCACTGCACCTAACTCCCCGGCCGCATTAATGTGGAGGTGATACCTGAGCAGTATATTTCAGCCTTACAGCTACCAAATGGAGATAGATAGAAAGGACTGATGGGACAAGTATCAAGACCGACCATCTTGGATGCACGTGGCAGGTGGAAATGAGGAAGAAAGAGAGTATGTAAGGAAAAAATGGAGGAAGAAAAAAGGGGGGACGTCTAAGAACAGAGCTTGTAGTTGAATGTTAAGAAGAATATATAAGAATAGATCACCTCGGACCTTGCCGAGGACAATTTGTTCCTAATATAAACATTTTTCTGTCCATTCTCTTGACATTGGAATCTATTATAGTGTTTTGTTGATCCACTAAGGCTCAGTATTCAACTCATTCTCTACAAATTCATTGTTTTGAGCTTTTTTGGCCTAAAGTCCCTCCACATAGTAGAAAGGAACCCAAATTTGATCCTTACAATTGGTGTTGTCTGTGGGAATATTGGAGTTTTTCAGTTGATCTCACTCTCAAAGATGGTAGGATCAGGTCCACTCCAAGTAGAGTCTATGGAGTCTCAACGTCAAGATCATTTTCGTGATCTCGAACAGCAAAGGGACCGGGAAGGAAGCGTACATACTACCCATACTAATAGAAGCCAAGCTCAGGATAAAAGTCACGTTTCTCAAAAGGAGAATGCCAGAAACATGCAGAAGGAAATTGATCATCTGAGGAGAAGCTGACGAGGAGGATGATAGCTATAGGCGCAGGACGAGAACTCCAACCAGTGAGTCTTTCTCATATAGTGAGGATTATCATCATGAGTGGAGGGATAGAAAGTCATCCTCGGTCGGCCTGGGAAATGACGCTGTGAGTAGAACGCTCAACCAGATCTCCAAGTTGCCTTTTACGTGCTGGATTGAGAGAGGGAGGCTTCATCAGTGGTTTTCTCAACCCACGTTCACCCTGTACAATGAAAGAGCGAATCCTGTAGAGCACGTTAGCCATTTTAATCAGAGGATGGCCGTACACTCCAGGAACGAGCCTTTGATGTGCAAGGTATTCCCATCCAGTTTGGGGCCTGTAGCGATGAGATGGTTTGATAGTCTGAAGGCAAATTCCATTGATTCTTTCAAGGAACTTACTTAAGCGTTCGGATCTTGCTTTGTCACGTGCAGAAGGGTTCCTTGGCCTTTAGCTTCTTTGTTGTCGTTGTCCATGAGAGAGGGAGAAACCTTGAAAACTTATTCTGACAGATACTGGGAGATGTTCAACGAGGTTGATGGTGACTTTGATGACGTAGCCATTAGCACTTTCAAGCTCGGCTTCCTAGCCGAGCATGGTTTAAGAAAGTCTTTGACTGGGAAACCTGTCAATGGTATACGCCAGCTGATAGATCGGATTGGAGAAGGACTAACAATAGGACAAGGGAAAGGGCAAGGTTATCCCTCAGCAGGGACGGGATTTCAGGTCGGATCGTTATAACAACAACAGGCCTCGTAGAGATTTTACTAGGCAATCTGAATCTGCAACTCCTGAGGTGGTGAATACTGTATTCAGAGATCCAGTACATCAAGTGTTGGAAAATATCAAGAGCAAGCCATATTTCAAATGGCCAAACAAGATGAGTGGAGACCTCTTAAGGCGTAATCAAAGTCTTCATTGCCAGTACCATCAAGAGCGAGGACATACCACTGAGGACTACCGTACATTGTGGAATCATTTGGAGCAGCTGGTTAAGGAAAGAAGGTTGCATCATCTCTTGTGTCACCCCAACAGGCAGGGAGACCAGTCAAGGTCTGGAACTCAGGGGAATGCTTCTTCGAGGCCCTCCCTAGGCACCATCAATGTCATCTTTGCTACACCAGGAAGGACTGGCTCCCAACCCTCCAGATTAATGTCTGTAGCTCAATTTCCAGCCGAGGACATTAATTCTGGACCGAAGAGGCCCAAAGTAGAAGTTCGACTAGCATTGAGTTTCTCGGACGAAGATAAGGTAGGAACCATCCAGCCATATGATGATGCTTTGTGGTAACTCTTAGAATAGGATGGTATGATGTAAAGAGGGTGTTAGTGGATCAGGGCAATGGTGCAGAGATCATGTATCCTGATTTGTACAAGGGGCTGAACCTAACAACTGAGGATTTGACGGCCTATAATTCTCCACTGGTGAGTTTTGATGGGAAAGTTGTTATTCCTAAGGGACAGATAAGATTACTCGTGCAAGTAGGCTCAGAGGTGGTTGAAGTGGACTTTATTGTAGTTGATGCTTTCTCTCCCTACACGGCCATAATTGCCAGACCCTGGCTTCATGCACTGGGGCGGTTTCTTCAACTCTGCATCAGAAGGTGAAATACCCATCAGGGGACCGAATTGAGGAACTAGTTGGGGACCAATCCATAGCTTGGCAGTGCCTCGTATCTGCAATCTTGCATCAGCCAACGGCGAAATCCTCGGCCTCAATTAATGATGGTTTATAGCAATCAAAGTCTACGGATTTACCTGCTAACGTGCTGGCCGAGGAGGCTAAATGTGAAGATCTTGAGAGATTTGCAATAAGGGACTATCTGGAGAAGTTTTTCCAGGTTAGTGCTCAGTTGCCATCTCAGGAAAAAAGGGAATTGGTGGAATTCCTTAGGAAAACGTTGACGTATTCGCCTGGAATGCCTACGAAGCCCCAGGGGTGGATCTGAGCTTCATATGCCATCATTTGAATGTAAATCCATCTGTCACCCCTAAGAAACAACCACCTCGGTGTTCGTCCAAGGAACACTTTGACGCTGTCAAGGACGAGGTGATGAAGCTTAAACAGGCTGGGGCTATAAAAGAGGTTTTTTATCCGGATTGGTTGGCCAACATAGTGGTGGTAAAAAAAAAAGACAGGGAAATGACGCGTATGCATGGATTTTACAGACTTGAATAAAGCCTGCCCAAAGGACCCTTTCCCTATGCCTCAGATTGACCAATTGGTGGATGTGACTGTGGGCCATCCTTGGATGAGCTTTTTGGATGCTTTTCAAGGATATCATCAAATACCTTTGGCTGTGGATGACCAAGAGAATACAGCTTTTGTTACTCCTACTGAAAATTATCATTATAAGGTGACGCCTTTCAGTTTGAAAAATGCAGGGGCTACCTATCAGAGGATGATGACCAGAATGTTTGAGCCTTAGCTGGGGAAAAACATCGAGATTTATATTGATGACATGGTGGTGAAAAGCAAGGTGGAGTCTGATCATGTTAGTGACCTCGGTAATATTTTTTATATTTTGAGAAGACACAAGTTACGGCTTAATGCCTCCAAGTGTTCTTTAGTGTGGGATCAGGGAAGTTCCTGGGTTACATGGTCACATAGCGTGGAATTGAAGTCAATCTTGACCAGATTAAGGCAATCAACAACTTGCAACCACCTCGGAACCCCAAAGAGGTTCAAAAACTAATAGGGATGACTGCTGCCCTAAATCAATTCATTTCTCGGTCAGCGAATAGGTGCAAGCCTTTCTTTTGATTGTTGAACAAATGGAAGGGATTTAAATGGACCGAGGAGTGTGTTCTAGCCTTTTAGTAGTTGAAGGCGTATTTATCTCGGCCACCTATCATGTCAAGGCCCGAGGTAGATGAGGTTTTGTTTGCCTACATCACAATGGCCTCGCATGCAGTGAGTTTGGTACTAATACGGGATGATGGTGGCGTGCAAAGGCCAGTTTATTATGTGAGCAAGTCCATACATGAGGCTAAGGTTCGTTACTTACCACTTGAAAGGGCCATTCTGGCCGTGGTGCATGCTACGCGCAAGCTTCCCCACTACTTTCAGTCACATACAGTGGTTGTCTTGACTCAACTTCCACTCAAATCTTTACTTCGGAGTGCTGATTACACAGGGAGAGTTGCGAAATGGGGTAAAATTCTAGGGGCTTTCGACATTAAGTACATGCCTCGCACCTCAGTAAAGGGACAGGTCCTAGCCGATCTGGTAGCCGAGTTCATTGAAATTCTAGCAGAAGAAAAGATCGAGAATCAGAACATGGATGGAAAACCAGTTGGGGTAATCTCCACACAAGAACCTTTAGCTTGGAAGGTTTACGTAGACGGCGCAGCGAATCACAGAGGATCTAGAGTGGGGCTAGTCTTGATATCTCCAGAGAGGATCATGATTGAAAAATCCTTAAGATTGGGATTCTCGGCTACAAACAATGAAGCTGAATATGAAACTCTGATGGAAAGGATGATCATGGTAAAGAAAATGGGAGGAAAAGCAGTAGAGTTATTCTCTTATTCAAGATTGGTTGTTGGCCAAGTCTAAGGAGAGTTAGAGGCCAGAGATTCCAGAATGCAAGAATACTTAAACCAGGTTAGACATCTGCAGTCTAAATTTGAGTCTTTTTGTTTATCACATGTCCCTAGAAGTCAAAACACACATGCCGATTCTCTTGCCACATTGGCCACTTCCTCGGCACAAAGTTTACCTCGAGTAATCCTTATAGAAGACTTATATAAACCTACCAAGGTAGAAAAAACCATGGCTCATATCCATCAAATAAGGGCGGGTCCTAGTTGGATGGACTCTATTGTATTGTATCTCAAGGAAGACGTTTTGCCCAAAGATAAATTTGAGGCTGACAAAGTGCGAAGGAAAGCTCATCGGTTCTGGCCATTTGAGGACCAGAAGTTGTATAAAAGATTTTTTTCTGGCCCATATCTGCTGTGTGTGCACCCAAAGGCAGTTGAGCTAGTCTTGGAAGAGTTGCATGAAGGAATTTGTGGAAGCCATACAGGCGGTAGGTCTCTATCACATAGAGCACTTACACAAGGCTACTGGTGGCCGAAGATGCAGAAAGAATCGCAAGACTATGCAAAGAAGTGCGACCAGTGTCAAAGGTTTGCCCCAAACATTCATCAACTTGGGGGAACTCTTAACCCTTTGTCCAGCCCTTGGCCTTTCGCGTAGTGGGGCTTGGATATTGTAGGCCTTTTCCTTAAGGTAGCAGGGAATATGAGGTATTTATTAGTCGGCACAGACTACTTCACCAAGTGGGTTGAAACTAAACCGCTTGCGAATATCAGGGATGTGGATGCCAAACAATTTGTTTGGAAAAACATTGTTACTAGGTTTGGAGTCCCCCATACTCTTATCTCAGATAATGGACTGCAATTTGACAGCAAAGCCTTTAGGAGATACTACTGCGATATGGGAATAAAGAATAGGTATTCTACCCTGGTGTATCCGTAGGGGAATAGGCAGGTTGAAACTGTGAATAAAGTCATAGTAAGTGGACTCAAGAAGAGGCTGGATGACGTGAAGGGGAAATGGGTAAAGGAGCTATCGCATGTCTTATGGACGTACCGGTCTACACCTCGAAGGTCCACAGGATAAACCCCCTTTTCCATGACTTATGGAGTCGAGGCCGTTATTCCTCTAAAGACTGGATTCCCCACGCTGAGAATGAGTTCCTTTACCCCGAGCAGTAACGATGAGTTGTTGGAAAGGAGCATAGATCTAGTTGAGGAGCGAAGGGAAAATGCCATGGTTCAATTAGCGTATTATCAGAGTAAGCTCAAGCAGGGGTATGATGCTAATGTGAAGTTAAGGCTGATGATAGTGGGAGACTTGGTCTTAAGAAAGGTTATGGGAATAGCCAAGAATCTAGCATGGGGTAAGTTGGGACCTAACTGGGAAAGGTCATATCGTATAACATCAGTGGCTGGGGTAAGTGCGTATTATCTTGAAGATTTAGAGGAAAGAGCTGTACCTCGTCCTTGGAATGTAAATAATCATAGGAGGTATTACTATTAATAAAGAATTCCTTCACCCAGCTTGGGTTTATTATATTATGTGCCACGTAATCTTCATTGTTTATCTGAGTATCAAATAGAACTTTGGTCATGCTTGGCTCCTCGGACCACATATCTTGGGAAAATTGATATCCTTCAATTATTTTTCAAAGTGTTAAACAAAACCTAAGCTATGCCTGGTTCCTCGGACCATCTGCTTGTGAGAGACCGTGCCCCCGGCCCGTTTTTTTATGGAGGTTCGACTGTTTATATTTTCCCCTTTAGATTAAGGGTTTTACAATGGAGTCGCCACTTATTAAATTATTGGGATAAATAAGAAAACTAAAATTGAAAAATTCCTTATTTTATTAATTTGAAATTGAATGTACATTGATCATAGGAAAATTACATGGCTTTGATCCTAGATACAATCTAAGATAAAGTACATGGCTTTGTTTCCTAGTTACAATCTAGAAATCGAAAATTACATGGATAAATATTAGTCTAGTAACTCTTGATCTAAGTTCGGAGGCTATGTTACAAGGTGGGAAGGTGTTAGGCACCCACCTTGCCCGGTGAAACCGGTCTTCTAGACTATGGTGGCCAACTTTCATATCACATCATCTAATATGTTATCAATCAATTTGCATGTTGAATTCATTGTGTGTGCATGTGATAAACCCTAATTCAACTTATTAAGCATTTCATTTGGATTGAAAAATAAATTCTAGTGAATTTGTGTGGATGGTGATATCCTAGATTCAATGATTTGAAAGAATTATTAAACAAACATGTTTTTCATATTTTTCATGTGGATTTAAGATTAAAACTAGTGATATGCATGAACATGTGATAAACAACCAAGAATATGTGAAGAATATATTAGAACAATTAAGAACATTCAAACATATTCAAGGGAATTTAAATGATTACTATCATGTTTTAATTTTAAACCCTTATCATGGTAACACAAAAAACAATTAGGGAAAGAGATTATACCTTCATGCAAGATCCATATGGTGGAGGATGAGACTTTTGAGAGAGATCCTAAGGGTGAAGGAAAAGAAGAGCTTGGAGAGGGAGACTGAGTCTCACTCAATACCTTGAGTCTCAGGAAGACCAAGATATGACAAGACTACTCAACTTCACTAGAACTCAAGAGATGAGAAAATAGGGGGGTTTTGTGTGCTTTAGAATGAATGAGAGGGATGATTTATATAGTAGTGGTAGAGGAAATATGAATGAAATGCCATTTAATGAGAGTTGACAAAGAATCATGAACCTAGACCTCATTTTAGCCTTGGGAAAAATCTGGTGCATTAAATGGAAAGATTGGTGGGAGTGGGGAGCAAGTCAAAATTCAGTTTTCCTGTAGCTGCTGTAACAGCTTGTAGAGCCAATTTCGAAAAATCATATCTGATTCAATTCTGATCGGAATTATCTCGTTCTTATGCTTAAATTGAAGCCCCGGATGTCTAGTTTTTGGAAAATTTAACCTCATTCATAGATTCAAAATATTCTGAGAGATATCAATGAAATAGTGAGCAGAAGTCATTTGTTAGAAAATGGTTTCAGCACAATTAACATTAATAGGTCCCAAATTAGCTCCCAATTAACATTAAATGGCTCCAATCACTCCCATTTCAGACTTAATTGGTTCCAAATTTACTCTAATTAAAAGATAATTGCACAAATTACTCATTGAATAATTAATGTTTAACTATCTAATTAATTAGATGTATGCAACCTCACCATAAAATGTAGTCCTAACCAATCAAATTATGACACATCATTGATCTCCAATTGATTACACTTATAACCAATTGAAATCAATTGTTCATAATCACATATAGTCGAACTCAATTTGTGATAGTGCATCTCAGCCATTAAAACTTGATTTGATGATAACTTTCAATCTGGTGGTCCGATTAGGGCTTATGACCAGTTGATTTGATCGTTACAACATCAAGATCATTTTGGTGAAATGAGATTAAGGATCTAATGGCTAGAGTCAAGATGCATATTTTCAAGGTGAAAGTACAATTTTACCCTCCATGTGAGGTTAAATGCGAGTTGCAAAATGGGGTGTCAACAGAATGCCCCTCATTGGCAGAGCTTGAAAAGCGAATGTCAATGTATGAAAGAGACACCTAACTTTGCAATCAGTATTTAACCGTGGTGAATGTATGATGCATGTAGATAAAAATGTAGACGGTCATGTTGCGGATCAAAATGTGGACCGAATCTTGAGGGAGATTGCCTACGTACCTTTTAGTGGGAGGATCAGGTCCAAACGTAGTTCATGCATGCAAATTTTTTTTTTTTTTTTTGGAATGAGTGCAAGACATGCTTACCTGAGGTCAAGAAAAAAAAATGAAAGACCAAGGATCCTGGCTCATGTTTTCAGAGGACCTAGGATCTCGGCTCATGTTTTTAGAGGACCAAAGGTTCTAGATCCTGGCTCATGTTTTCAGAGGACCTAGGATTTTGGATATTGGCTCATGTTTTCAGAGGATCAAGGGTTTTTTGGGCTTTGGCTCATGTTTTCAGAGGACCAAAGGTTCTGGATCCTGGCTCATGTTTTTAGAGACCAAGGATTTTTGGATCTTGGCTCATGTTTTCAGAGGACCAAGCGTTTTTGGGGCTTTGGCTCATGTTTTCAGAGGACCAAAGGTTCTGGATTCTGGCTTATGTTTTCAGAGAACCTAGGATTTTTGGATCTTGGCTCATGTTTTCAGAGGACCAAGGGTTTTTTAGGCTTTGGGTCATGTTTTCAAAGGACCAAAGGTTCAAGATCCTGGCTCATGTTTTCAGAGACCTAGGATTTTTGGATCTTGGCTCATGTTTTTAGAGGACCAGGGGTTTTTGGGGATTTGGCTCATTTTTTCAGAGGACCAAAGGTTCTAGATCCTGGCTCATGTTTTCAGAGACCTAGGATTTTTGGATCTTGACTCATGTTTTCAGAGGACCAAGGGTTTTTGGGGCTTTGGCTCATGTTTTCAGAGGACCAAAGGTTCTGGATCCTAGCTCATGTTTTCAGAGACCTAGGATTTTTGGATCTTTTTGCTCATGCCGATGTGTATGGGCCTTTTACCCTAATGCCTGCAAAATAAATATTTTCAATTAGTAACATAGTTATTCATTGAAAAGAATTTGGCATACCTGGCGAATGAATGCCCTTAGTTTGGGACATATTCCATGCTTCGATGAATGCTGAGGGTAGACAGTTGACTTGATGTTGCACCACTGGAGAATATGGAAGAGGGTGATAGCTTTCTGTTCCTGAAGAAGAATTTAATGAAGATTTTTTTTTTTTTTTTTTTTGGAAAAACCTATCATTTGAATGAGAGTAACTTTGGCTGGAAGTTGATGTGGATTGCTGGATAAGTCCTTGCTTAATTCCTGCAAAAAGATAATTTCAATTAGCAATGGATTTGTTCATTGATATGAATTGGAAGTACTTACCCAATGCCCCTAGTTTGGGTCCATTTATTTGATGTTGTGACCATTGGGGTACATGAAAGAAGATCATGGTCCACCATCCTTGGTTCCTGCAAAAAGACTTTCTTTCTCTAGTTGGTTAGAAACCAATTATTGTGAAAACTTGCACACAATATAAATAGGTCAATGCTCCAAGTTTAAACATGCTTAACGCAAACAAATGGGCTTAACCTAACATGCACCCAAACAATTTTGTCACATTGTTTTGACTTTGTTCTCCAAGGTTGTTTAGGTGAATGGGACCGGGCCTCTGCAAGGCTACCTACATACCTCTCTCATAGAGGTTCAGGTCAAGACGTAGTTCAAGAGAATTGGATTTTGAAAAAGAATGATTTTTTTTTTTTTTTTTTTTTGAAAAAAAACAAATTTCCATTTTTATTATTATTTTTTTTTTGGGAAAAATTTGTGATCCTTTGAACAACCATTTTAGAAAATCATAGTGTTTAAGAACCAAACAAATCTCTTTGATTATGAAGGATCAAGATCATTAAACTCATGTAAAAAAAATTTGCTTCTTTCTTTTGAACATCGTCATATTGAGTCTCCAAAGGCAATCAAGAAATGAAATGTGATAATATTTATGAATCACATTGTTGGGTGCAAACAGGGAGAGTGCTCCAGGTTTGGAGGTTCTTTTGAGTCATTTTGAGGATTTGAGAATTTGAGAAATTTTGTCCTCGGACCTGTGGGGTTTGACAATTTTAAGCATTTTTCCTTTTTAATTCAAGAGAAAAATATTATTAGAGTTTAAGATGTGCCTATAATTAGCAAGACTTCAAGGAGGTCTTATTCATGGGTTGTAACGTAGGCCGGGTTTAGGTTATGAAATGAATGATATAAAAAGGCTCAAAATTCCCTATGATGTTCCCCCAAGTATGCATTACTCAAAAATCAAGTATTGGAGGAGTTTTCCTATTTCTTATTTGCCATCTTCTCACTAGTCTTCATTGATCACTTGTATCAACATTTGTTTTTATGCTCATCCCCTTGAATCATACCTCTAGACTTTCATCTTGTAAAATCCTTTTTTTTAGGTTACATCTTCAAGTTTTCAATTTGCTAGGATTTTTTTTTTTTTTTTTTTTTGGCCTTTGCTTTTGCCTAGACTACCCTTTTGGGTTTTTAGCCTAGCGGGCTTTCTTTTCTTTCTTTCTTTTTTTTTTTTTTTTTTTTGGTCTTTCATCTCTTGATTGAATGAACTTTTGCCCTCCTTGTATTTCTCAGCTTAATGATTTTCGGTCATTTTGATGCACTCTCTAGACTTCTTTCTTGCCTCAATGCACTCATACCTTTCTATGCTTGATGAATCTTTTCCTTTTTTGATGAACTTTCTTTTGGATGAACCTTCTACTCTTCTTGGCATGATGAATTTTAGGTTCTTCAAACTTGATGCACATTTTTTTTTCTCTCACATTGATGGAATTTCATTTCTCTTTCCTTGATTGAGTGAAAACTCCTTTTACTTTGATGATCTCTTATCTTTAGCTTAATGAATTCTCTACTTGTCTTTCATGTTTTCTAGGAGTGTTTTATCAATTAGCTTTAAAGCTCAAGATCTGTTAGGACATATGTGTTTTCACTTGTTAAGAACATATGTCACTCATTTATGTAAATTGACTAATCCTTTTGACAAAACGCACTCTACTTGTAATTGGGTAGTTCTAGGTGTTTTTAATACTTCAAGAAACCTTGTTTCAAGATCAAGTGTTGAAGTCATCAAGTCTGTCCAAGAAAAAGCAAGCTGAAGTGCAAATTCATTAATTCTCGACAGCTTCCCGACACCTCTCGACACCTGGCTATCTGTCGAGATCTTCAGCTGTTTCTTATCGCAATCTCGACACCTTCTCGACAGCTGGTGGATCGATTGAGAAAGCTTCTGTCTTCTCGACAGATTCTCGACACCTCCTCGACACCTGCTATCTATCGAGGATTAAATCTCGACACCTCCCGATCGATCGAGGTATCTATCGAGGTTACGGGATTTCAGATTTCCAGATCTGATTTTTGGGCCAGGCTTTTGTATTTGTGTAGGGTTTCTTTTCTCACAACCCTAGACCTATATAAGGCTTATTTTAGAGGCCGTCACATAAGAGAATAAGAGAATACAAGGAGAACATATTCAAAAGGTTATTCTCTCTGAAAGAAGCTACTGCGTCTTTGCGCCTTAGGGTTTTGTAACCAAGTGCTTCTTGATCTTCATTGTTGATGAAGTGAAGAACTTTGCAGCCAACATTCTTCTTCCTTAAGTTGGTGAGTGAGTCACGTTTTGAGATTCGTGCAAAGGAGTTAGTCACGTACTGGGATCCGTGCAACAAAAAGGGTGGCGTTCATATATTGAAGAGTTCAGAGGTTCTGAAGCGGTAGAAAGTTTCTGCTGTGAGTTCATCTACGGGGATTGTAGAGTCTAGGGACAAAGGTTTTGTACTAGATCTGAAACTTCTATTTTCTATAGTGGATTGCTTTTCGGGAAGGTTTCCCCCCAGGTTTTTTACTGTGAAACTGGTTGGTTTCATTGGTTTTCTTAGGTCATCATATCTTGTCTTATTTACTTTTCCGCTGCACTCATTATTGACATGATATTGATGTTTGTTTGTTTTACGAGGATACCACTTGGTGAGTGAACTTGTTGCTATCAACCGGGGTCTAAATTTCCCAACAAGTGGTATCAGAGCGGGTTCACTCTGATTGGATTAATTTCCTGAGTGTGATCCTTGACCCCCGTTGTCATGGAATCTCTTAATTGTTTTGATTTGCATGATCTTGTGTTGAATGATGATGATGATTTTCAAGATGCCTATTGCAAGCTTTATAATTTTTGTATGAAATCTCTTGAATGTTCTACAAAATTGAAAGCTAAATTTAAAAAGGTCAAGCTTGAAAAAGATGATTTGATTGCTAAATTGGATGAAGCCAATAAATTGAATGAGAATTTTAAAAATCAAATTTCATCTCAGGTGGACAAAATTAAGAGTTTGGAAGAGCAACTAGTTGAATTTAAAACTAAAGTTGAAAATTTAACTAGTGCCAAACTTGTTGTTGAGCATAACTCAAAAGAAAAAGATTTTTATATTCCCCCATTTAAAAGGAATAATGAAGAGTTGAAGGCTAATATTGCTAGGATAGACAAAGGTAAAAATTTTGATGTCAATGCTGAAGTTTCTAAACCTATGTCTAAAACTCCTCCTAGGTTGAATGATAAATCTGAATTTGTCCCCATTTGTCATCATTGTCATGTTGTTGGTCATATTAGGCCAAATTGTCCCAAGTTGAGGTCTCTGTCAACCTCTAAGGTTAGACCTCCTTCTAGGAAGCCGAGTAGTTCTAAAACTGCTCATGTTTGTCACCATTGTGGTGTTGCTGGACACATTCGTCCTAATTGCTTTAAGTTGTATCCTCATAAGCAATTGTCCAAACGGTCACAGGTTTCCTCTCAAGGACCTACACCTTTGTTTGGAGAGTTATTAAAAGTCTTAAGCTTTTTAACTCAATTTCAGGAGAATCTTAATTCTTCTATGTCCTTTAGTAGACATACTAGGACACGTGCCTTTTCATCTTCACGGCCAAAGACTCGTGCTGTGTGGGTGAGAAAGGAGCCTAAGACTTAATTGTCTTTTCTGTTTGTCCTCTGCTTTAATTCTTTCTATCTAAAGTAGGACTTTCTTGCTTGATTTCTTATCTGTTCTTGGAATCATGCTTTCATGCATCTGCATATTTCTATCATGTTTTCATGCATATGCATCTTTCTTTCATGCATACATGTTGTTTATCTGTTTTTGTTTGGTTGTTTAGCTTTTAATTGGTTTTGGTTTCAAAATAAAATAAAAAGGAAAAATCAGAAAAATACAAAAACAGTGTGTGTTTGTGTACTTTGGTATTTGTGTACCTTGGATGGCCAATGAAACAAAGTTTTCTAAACTTTGTATCTCTTGTAGCTTAGATGAGCATCTCTATGCACAACTAAGCAAGTGAGCTTTGTGGCTCTTGTTTGTGATGAGTAAGATTAAGTTATCTCTTAAACTTAACACTCATATCACTCTTTTTGACGGGTAGGACTAGAAAATCCTAAGAGAAAGACATAAATGACCATCTCACCACTGTTGCCCGCCAATCATAGTATGACACTTGTATGCTTCGGCATAGCAAAAATGCGATGTCAAATGCTTAACATATTGGGTATTTCTTTTCTCTTTTTTTATGCTCATGCATGATATGCTTAAAAGAAAATATGCAAAGAAAATATAAAGCAAAAAGATTAAAGATGCTTTAAATATGATTGCAAGCGTGTTTTCTAGGAGATGTGAGAGTTATAGGATGTACCTCGAAGGTGATAGTCCCCATCAAACAGTTATGATTGTGTGTGAGTTAAAGTTATTTTCTCATATCTCAAATCGTCATAACATGTATACACATATGCAATCTTGCGATGTTTTTCACACACAACACGCAATATTCTTTGCTACTCTTGATACATGTGCAGGTACAATGTGATTTGGCCATCACAAGTGTTTACATATGCTAATGTATGCTCACTAAACTGTCTTGACTTGTTTTTGAAATATAAAATTGGTTAGACTTGTTTAGTGTGTGTGTGTGTTTTGGGATCTATGTGCTTAACTTTTTTTTTCTTGAGAGATTTGTTTTTCACATGTTTTGCATCCTTCTATTATCTTGTCATTCATAGCATCTTGTTTCATTTCTTTCATGCATTTATATGGATTCTTTGTGCCCCCTTGATCATCTTTGATCATCTTTATGTTTCTCGGGTGAAGCTTTCTAGCTTCTTGTACCCTTTGTCAATCATGACAAAAAGGGGGAGAAATTGTGATATGTGGTTTCTTTTGGAGATTCTACATGTTAGGGGGAGAAATACATTCCTTTGTAAGGGGGAGATGTGTTTCATCTTGTTAGGGGGAGTGCTTACTTCCTTGTTCTTGTACCTTGGGTCTTGTGACATTGTTTACATACATTGTGCTTATCTTCTTTATATGCTGATGTATGTTTCTTTCACCTACCTTTACATGTGTTGTTTCTTTTCTATCTTTATACACATGTTCTTTATACTTGTATGCAATCTATTATTTCTGTTTCACACAAGATGCCTTGATGAGTTTTGTTTAAGTGTTTCAGAAATACAGGTTGTCAAAGTCTTCCATGCTATGAACTCTCTTCTTGCAAAGTTTTTCAAGAGTTTGTGCTAGGATAGATTTTATTGTATTCAACAAGTGAATATGAGTTGAGTGATTTATGACTTCTCTCATATGTTCATTTGTTTGTTGTGGTTTTGTCACGGATTGCCAAAGGGGGAGATTGTTAGGACATATGTGTTTTCACTTGTTAAGAACATATGTCACTCATTTATGTAAATTGGCTAATCCTTTTGACAAAACGCACTCTACTTGTAATTGGGTAGTTCTAGGTGTTTTTAATACTTCAAGAAACCTTGTTTCAAGATCAAGTGTCGAAATCATCAAGTCTGTCCAAGAAAAAGCAAGCTGAAGTGCAAATTCATTAATTCTCGACAGCTTCCCGACACCTCTCGACACCTGGCTATCTGTCGAGATCTTCAGCTGTTTCTTATCGCAATCTCGACACCTTCTCGACAGCTGGTGGATCGATCGAGAAAGCTCCTGTCTTCTCGACAGATTCTCGACACCTCCTCGACACCTGCTATCTATCGAGGATTAAATCTCGACACCTCCCGATCGATCGAGGTTACGGGATTTCAGATTTCCAGATCTGATTTTTGGGCCAGGCTTTTGTATTTGTGTAGGGTTTCTTTTCTCACAACCCTAGACCTATATAAGGCTTATTTTAGAGGCCGTCACATAAGAGAATAAGAGAATACAAGGAGAACATATTCAAAAGGTTATTCTCTCTGAAAGAAGCTACTGCGTCTTTACGCCTTAGGGTTTTGTAACCAAGTGTTTCTTGGTCTTCATTGTTGATGAAGTGAAGAACTTTGCAGCCAACATTCTTCTTCCTTAAGTTGGTGAGTGAGTCACGTTTTGAGATTCGTGCAAAGGAGTTAGTCACGTACTGGGATCCGTGCAACAAAAAGGGTGGCGTTCATATATTGAAGAGTTCAGAGGTTCTGAAGCGGTAGAAGGTTTCTGCTGTGAGTTCATCTACGGGGATTGTAGAGTCTAGGGACAAAGGTTTTGTACTAGATCTGAAACTTCTCTTTTCTATAGTGGATTGCTTTTCGGGAAGGTTTCCCCCCAGGTTTTTTACTGTGAAACTGGTTGGTTTCATTGGTTTTCCTGGGTCATCATATCTTGTCTTATTTACTTTTCCGCTGCATTCATTATTGACATGATATTGATGTTTGTTTGTTTTAACAAGTTTGATTGATAATAAATCTAATTAACAACTTGGATTTAAAACTTGTTAATTCTATCAACTGGGGTCTAAATTTCCCAACAAGATCAACTCCTCCTTAACATGAGATTTAAGCATGCATACTTTGAATTTTCCCACCCTAGGTTTAGATTTTAGTGGGTTCATGCGAAAAAGAGGCTAAGTGTTTAAAGGCTCAAATGGGCTAGCAATGGATAATGATCATTCTAGGTATTAAGGTATAATCTTGTTTTACCAAAGACGGCCTCCTATCCCTAGCAGTGCTTGCTTGTAGGCACAGTGACTTGAGCTCTTTTAATAAATTCCTCTTAAAAGAAAAATTGTGAATGCTCTATTGGAGACACAAAAGTTTTCAGAAATTTGGAATGAATGCATGAGCCTTTTGAATTTTCTGATGGATAAATTTTCTTTGATTGCCTTGTAAGACCATTTCTTCTTTTATTCAAAGTAATTTAGCAAAAGTGTTTACACGAATCAAATGAAATCAATCATTTCTCAGTACAAGTTGATTGTTCAAGCCTTTAAACATCTTAATTTAGAAAAAGTTTTGTCCAAGGGATCCTCATGTATCATTTTGAAAAGAAGACTTTAAAGAATCTTGAAATCTTTGAAAAAAAAAATGGGTCTTTTTGAAAAAAATCACAAGGAAGTACAATGCCCCCAGTTTAAAGATTTTTTTTTTTTTAAATGACTTAAGGGCTCAATGCCCCTAGTCTGAAGACTTTTTCCTTTTTTTGGGAAAGATTTGGAAATCTTGAATTTTTTTTTTGAAATTTTTTTTTTGTTTTTTGTTCTTTTTTCTTAATATATATACATGAACAAAGCTCATTAAATGCTACATGAAAATTTTGAATTCAAAGAAACATAGAAACATGGAATAAACAAACAAATTTTAAGCTTAACCATGATGTTGCAAACCAAATGTGGAGTGAGGCAAAGTTGGGCCACTTGCTTCTTCTTGGTCCATTTCGGATGCTTGAGACTTGGTATGGTTGAACCTTCATTATGATAAAATGGCTTGGGTTTGCACTTGGAAGGCTTGAACCTTGATTATGATCTTTTGGTATTTGCTTGAAATGGCTTGGGCTTACACTTGGAAGGCATGCATCTTGTGAGCTTTTGGCCTTTGATGTTGACCATGTCTATACACCTTTGATGGGCTCAAGTGTTGGGCTTAGAATGATTCAAGAAACAATTTTCGATTTCTATACCAAGTAGAGTTCAATCACAAGCCTTTGGGCTTGAGCTCATTCATAGCATACAAGGTTCAAAAATTATGATGGGATCAAGCATTGGACTTGAGTCATCATGGTTCAAACAACGACCAAACAAATGCGTAATGAAATGCAATTTACATGGACCGACCTAAAGGTAGGTTCTATGCGTCATTACAACATGGGTAGAAGGTAGGTTAAAGGTTCCCACAAGCTAGGACGTCGTACCTCCCAACTTGTGACGCCAAGAGCGCCGCGTTGGTCCGAACGGTACAGGTTGTCCCTATGAACCACCATGGCATAACCATAATGATCCTTGTCGCAGTGGGTGGTAGGTTCACCTCTGGGTATGTGAGTCTCAGGAAGACCACAATCCACGGCTAATACTACCGGGCTTCCGGGCTGGCATACAAATAAAATAAATTTCATTCAAGCAAATGATGCATGACATGCAATATAATGACATATTAGACATGTTATATACAAAAAAGCAATAAACAATCAATGACATGATTGGCCACCATAACCTAATTGAAGCTTAGCCCTTAATATCCCCAGCGGAGTCGCCACTGTAAGAGACCGCGCCCCTGGCCCGTTTTTTTATGAGATGTTGGGCCAAACCCACGTGAATGGGTGGAGTCGTGTTATTGCCTCTCAAAATGGAGGTTCGACTGTTAATATTTTCCCCTTTAGATTAAGGGTTTTACAATAGAGTCGCTACTTATTTAATTATTGGGATAAATAAGAAAACCAAAATTGAAAAATTCCTCATTTTATTAATTTGAAATTGAATGTACATTGATCATAGGAAAATTACATAACTTTGGTCCTAGATACAATCTAAGATAAAGTATATGGCTTTGTTTCCTAGTTACAATCTAGAAATCGAAAATTACATGGATAAGCATTGGTCTAGTAACCCTTGATCTAAGTTCGGAGGCTATGTTACAAGGTGAGAAGGTGTTAAGCACCTACCTTGCCCGGTGAAACCGGTCTTCTAGACTATGGTAGCCAACATTCATATCACAACATCAAATATGTTATCAATCAATTTGCATGTTGAATTTGAAGTGTGTGCGTGTGATAAACCCTAATTCAATTTATTAAACATTGCATTTGGATTGAAAAATAAAATTCTAGTGAATGTGTGTGGATAGAGATAACCTAGATTCAAGGATTTGAAAGAATTATTAAACAAACATGTTTTTCATATTTTTGATGTGGATTTAAGATTAAAACTAGTGATATGTATGAACATGTGATGAACAACCAAGAACATGTGAAGAGCATATAAGAACAATTAAGAACATTCAAACATATTCAAGGGAATTTAAATGATTACTATCATGCTTTAATCTTAAACTCTCATCATGGCAACACAAAAAACAATTAGGAAAAGGGATTATACCTTCATGCAAGATCCATAGGGTGGAGGAAGAGACTTTTGAGGAAGATCCTAAGGGTTGAGGAAAAAAAGAGCTAGGAGAGGAAGAGTGAGTCTCACTCAATACCTTGAGTCTCAGGAAGACAAAGATTTGACAAGACTACTCTACTTCACTAGACCTCAAGAGAGGGGGTTTTTGTGTGCTTTGGAATGAAGGAGAGGGATGATTTATATAGTAGTGGTTGAAGAAATATGAAGGGAATGCCAATTTATGAGGGTTGACAAACAATCATGAACCTAGACCTCATTTTAGCCTTGAGGAAAATCTGATGCATTAAATGGAGAGATTGGTGTGTCACGCCCCAAACCCGATATCCGAATTTGTGACCATGACCGGCATGCTAATATCAAGCCTAAACCTGATATTAACAAGAACCAACTTAACTTTTAACAAAACTTTTACAAAATCTTCCCTCTTTCTTATCATCTTTGTTTCTTTACTTAAATGGTATAATTTTTCACTTATTGACATTCAAAGCATCTATACTGAACTCAAAGAATAACATAATGCACCAGTTTTTCAAATTTCATACTTTCACATAATACATCTCTTAATACCTTAAGGTATAACTTTCATTAGATCCTAAAATTCACAATACTGCAAAACTAAACATCAAATACTACTTTAGGATCTATACATATAAACTAAAACCAGCTCCTTCCAAAACTCGACTAAGGCTCCCTCTGTTCCAAATTAAAAACCTGCTAACTGAAAGAGTGGAAGGAGTGAGCTACACAGCTCAGTAAAAGTAAGATACATGAGAATTCAATAAGGATGCATATAACTCAATTCATTTCATTTTATCAACGTTCAGATAGGAGAACATCTTTTCATGCATAGTATTTTATACTATTTATAATAACAACTTATATGTTCTTCATAGGAAAGTAATTGTTCTCCATTTTCTTATCAGAATAATTTTACCAGAACCTTTCAGATTGAATTTCTTTCATTTCTTACAAAGTAACCATATATATTTTCATTACAAAATAATTATTTTAACTTAAATCAGATAATCGGTAACTTTGCCTTAAACTGGAAATATCTTAAAGAATAATAAAACTTCCTTCATAAACTTCTTCTTATAAAATCTTATAACTTTCATAATCATAAAACTTAACGTTTCATAAAGAAAAACAGATATCTGATAACTTCTTAACATAAATTGTACTTTCATCAGAGACTTCATCTTTATAGCACAACAGAATTTCAGAAACTTTTATCTTTGATGAACAACTTTCTTTTCATCAGAAACTTTTTCTTTTCATGAGAGCTTTCACTTTTCACAATGCATTTAAACAAAATAATTCTCTCATGATTAATAACATAATATAGCTGTTCATAAATAACTTATTGGTTAGTCCATAGCTGATAAGTCTGTATAGAGAAGGCCTCATCACATTTGGGTGCCCTCGTGTGTATGATATTGTCCCTTTTGGGAGACCTGATGGCACATCCCCTCCAGGTTTTGTTCCTCCCCACCGTCCGTACACATTGGGGAGAAGGCCTTATTCAGATTAGAATTACGGGCAACCCCATTTCCTCTACTTTAAATGGCCAAACAGATAACATTTTTCCATGGAAAGCCAATAATTAACCCCTACTGACTAAGTTCAGATCACCAAAGGACATAACCCGAAAACATTTCATACTTATACATCATACTGAAATTCGTAGTTGCATAACATTTTACAATAATAGCATTTCTATTGTTTCTTTAATCATCCTGTTCGTGGAATTAGTAATAGCATTAATATGCTTAAATCATATACATAGGGTTTCGGAAGCCCACGAACATATCTTTGTCTGATAATGCTTACATGCCATATCTCTAATCAAAAACATTTTAATGCATAATATACTTTAAAATAACCTCATGACTTACCAAATGCTCATATAACTTATCCCTTACCTGAAAGCAGAGGAACCGAGAGCCTACAGTCAAAGGAGCTTAGACCTGGTGGCTGGTAACACCTAAACCAAAATCAAAACTTATTACTATCCGTTACTCCTTATCATAACTTACACATTTATCCCAAAGTCTATCTCTCATAATCAATGAAATCCTAATCCCACCTCAACGAGGTTCCCACAAACACAAAATACATTCATCAAACGACATGATGTACTAAATCATAGAGAAACCAACATTCTCACACTCATATCATAACTCTATAAGAGCCAACTTCATTTCAAAATGTGCTTCGAGATTAGGGCAAGAGTGCATGCATAAACATAAATGCTTTTAAGCATGGTCATATAATCATATACACTCATAAGGTAGCATACAACCCGTTGAACAAAACAGTTTCATACAAACAACAATCGGATCGTTTAGAACCCCTCCTTTGAGTACTAAACCTTGAACCAAGGTATAACAAAAATTTAGTTATAATTCAGACATACAAAATGATGAGCATAATAAATTATAGCTCAAATCATTCACCTTACCTTTAGAATTAAATCCTAAAAGTTAGGCATGTCCCTTGCTGTTCACTGTTTTATTCCAGCCGCATATGCCCCATTTCTAAAATACAAACGGGCTGTCCACACACATCCAATTGTCATGAAATTTTACATAACTACTCCCCTGTATGTCCAGTATAAACCATAAAAATTTCGGAGTCAAAGAATAAACCCATGATTTACTAAAAATCACACAAGACAGCATACTCAAATCTGTCCTGACAGAATTTCTTGCAACTTAAAAATTAAATCATTATTTTTCTACTCATCCAAATACTGTGAGACCAATTCCATAACAACCGTATATGTCTTAGCTTTCATAGAAAATAACCCTAGCATCGAAATTCACTATATACAATTTAATACATAATTTATCATGCATAAACACAGAATCTGTCACAGAGGCAGTTTTGAAACATTTTCTTATAAATTCACAAACAATTATCAAAGGATGTTATTTTCATATGGGGATTTTTATGCACTCATTAGACATGTTAGAAAAGACTTATATATAGTCATTTTACCATTTAGAGCAAACTTACATACAACCAAAAATCCCAGCAGTAACATCAACAGTTCTGATCCTAACTTTTTCTTAATTCCTTAATCTTATACAACCATTAATTAGTAAAAACCCTAATATACCTTCAACAAATCACCAACACACCCATATACAAAATCATAAAATCATCACTTAAGTTTAAAATGAATAATAGACTAAAAGAATTAGATTTTCCCCTTACCCTAGACATAGGTTCATGGAGTGATTGAGCTAGAATCACTCTAGCTTTAAATTGGGAGTAAAAGCTTCAGGAGAATTTGAAGAAATCTTTTTCCTTGCTGCTGGACCGTAGGTGTGAGAGGGAGAGAGCTTAAGAGAGTTTTTTTGAGTCTTCTAATTTTCTTTGAGTGAGTAGGAAGAAGAATGAGGTGGAGCTTTTGTCTTCCTTTTGGTGTGTGTGAACCGGTGGACTTGAGAGAAGACTTAAGAGTTTCTAGCTCTTTCCTTAAGAGAAAAGAGAGTAAAGTTGAGGTAAGAAATCTGATTTGCATGGACCCGTGGGAAATGAGAGAAAGAGAGAGCTTATTGGAAGTTTAGTTACTTTGAAAAGTCAAGGAAGAGATGAGATAGAGTCTTGTCTTTCTTTCAATGAGTGGAACCGTGGGAAATGAGAGCAAGAGACTTTCTTGGAAGTTCTAGTTGCTTAAGAAAGTCAAAGAAAGTGGCTCTTGGTGAATTGCATGGCCGGCCAAGTCTTGGCCTTTCGATTTGTCAACATGCATGATGCTTAGCATTATTTGTTTTGAATTCTCATTGGTTGCATGTGAGTTGAACTTCTACCATACTATCCCATGCATCATGCTTCATTAAAACACCTACAAATATATATATATATATATATATATATATATCATAACTCAACCACTTAATATAGTTTTGTACATACTTATACTTAGTATATATATACATAATAAAATTAACCATTCAATTATTTATAATCTCTACAATTCTTATTCAAAGATATTATAAAATAATATGCTAATTAAATACTCTTATATTAATTATAAAAAGCAAGTGGATTAAAATAGTAATTAACCACTTAAACACATAGTTTAATTATGAAATTGGGGCGGGGTGTTACATGGTGGGAGTGGAGAGCAAGCCAAAATTCGGTTTTCCCGTAGCTACTGTAACAGCTTATAAAGCTAACTTCGAAAAATCATATCTAACTCAATTCTGATCGGAATTATCTCGTTCTTATGCTTAAATTGAAGCTCCGGATGTCTAGTTTCTGGGAAAATTAACTTCATTCACAGATTCAAAATATTTATGAAATGGTGATCAAAGGTCATTTGTTAGAAAATAGTTTCAGTACAATTAACATTAATAGGTCCCAAATTAGCTCCCAATTAACATTAAATGGCTCCAATCACTCCCATTTTAGACTTAATTGGTTCCAAATTTACTCTAATTAAAAGATAATTGCACAAATTACTCATTGAATAATTAACGTTTAACTATCTAATTAATTAGATGTATGCAACCTCACCATAAAATGTAGTCCTAACCAATCAAATTATGACACATCATTGATCTCCAATTGATTACACTTATAACCAATTGAAATCAATTGTTCGTAATCACATATAGTCGGACTCAATTTGTGATAGCCCATCTCAGCCATTAAAATTTGATTTGATGATAACTTTCAATCTGGTGGTCCAATTAGAGCTTATGACCAGTCGATTTGATCGTTACAACATCAAGATCATTTTGATGAAATGAGATTAAGGATCTAATAGCTAGAGTCAAGATGCATATTTTCAAGGTGAAAGTACAATTTTACCCTCCATGTGAGGTTAAATGCGGGTTGCAAAATAGGGTGTCAACACTGCTATGGGAAAATTAACATGTTATGACATCTATGAGTATCAAACAGAACCTTTGTCATGCCTGGCTCCTCGGACCACATACCTTGGGAAAATTGATATCCTTCAATTATTTTTCTAAGTGTTAAATAAAACCTAAGCTATGCCTGGTTCCTCGGACCATCTGCTATGGGAAAATTAACATATTATGACATCTATATGAGTAACAAACAGAATCTTGGTCATGCCTGGCTCCTCGGACCACATACCTTGGAAAAATTGATATCCTTCAATTATTTTTCTAAGTGTTAAACAGAACCTAAGCTATACCTGGTTCCTCGGACCATCTGCTATGGGAAAATTAACATATTATGACATCTATATGAGTATCAAATAGAACATTGGTCATGCCTGGCTCCTTAGACCATATACCTTGGGAAAATTGATAAGTGTTAAATAGAACCTAAGCTATGCTTGACTCCTCAGACCATCGGCTATGGGAAAATTAACACATTATGAAACCTGCTTAAGTATCAAGGAAACACTGGGGCATGCTTGGATCCTCAAACCACATGCCTTAGATATATTAATCTCTTCCTTGAAATAATTATGTGTGAAGGCAAAAATTTCGTGGATAACAGACTTTGTGAGATATACATATTTATATAGTGAGATAGTTTCCTTAGTTAGTTGCTTTGGTACCATGTGTAATCATGCCAAAAAGCAGTGACTTTCGTTGCAACAAGAACCCCAAATGGATGCTCATGAGCATCACTTAAAGCATTCACAGGTATACATATACTTGTGTAAGAATTGATCACCTCTTTGGCACTCATCAGCTCCATTTCAACCTACATGCATGCTACAACACTATATGTATGTTCAGAGAATTTGGTTTACACTTGTCCGAGGTGATTAACTTAATAGAATTCAGTTGCTTTTGCCGTTGATCGTACAAAGCAAGACAATTGCTTTTTACTCAAGTAAGGTAGTGAGAGAATTATTGCCTCATTATTATTTTTGTTAAAGGTTAGCTGAATTAAGTGCAGGTTTTAGAAGAAGTAAAAAAACATCCATAAATTTTCATTAAATAAGAACCTTTGAATGAGGCAGACTGGGTACAAAAAAGATAGACTGATAGACTGATTACAAATTAAAATAAAAAAAGCAACAACAACGAAAAAAGAAAGAGAAAAAGACAATCTATTTCTTCATTTTTATTACTATTTTATCTTTTGGGTCCTTAAAAGGTTGGGCAACTGCTGCCATTACGATGCTTGCTGCTGTGGTGGTCGTTTTAGCTTTGTCCTTAGGATCCTCTTTGGGAGGTATGGTAAGAGTTGCCAATACCAGCTCTATGTTTAAAGGAGTTTCTTTCTTTTTGGAGGCATCCTTTGGAGCTGGAGGAGGTAGATCAGAACCTTGGACTATTTCTTCGTTGACCTTCCCTGTCTCTGAAGTGTTCTCGGTTAGCTCTACCCCATCTACGGAAGTGACAGTTGCAGGAGGAACTGAGGATGGGCCGGTTTGAACCTTCTCAGCCTTCGAAGACACTAGGTTAGCCTTGGAGTCCGAAGACCTTTTGGGGTGGATGGCTGGGGGGTAATAGATGTTTTCTGGCCTCTTAAGCACAGAGGAAGCCTCAACACTAGCTTGGTTGAGGGCTTCGCCCCATGACAAGGCGCAGTACATTCTACATAGGGCTAGGACCTCAGCCCTAAGGGTGTCCTCGGTCTCGGTACCCCAACCTCGTACCCATG
The DNA here is from genome assembly GCA_019022515.1 of Quercus aquifolioides. Taxonomy (NCBI): domain Eukaryota; kingdom Viridiplantae; phylum Streptophyta; class Magnoliopsida; order Fagales; family Fagaceae; genus Quercus; species Quercus aquifolioides. The sequence continues at coordinate 35,002,797 of CM032330.1, forward strand.
TTGCTCAACCTTGTCCTTAGCCTTCTCTACCTCTTCTTTGGCTTTCTCGACTTGCTCCCTCAGCTTTTGGACTTCAACTAAATTCTTATGAAGGGCCACTACTTGCTCTTTAGTAGAAGTCAACTACTTCTTGGCATCACGCAAAAGCAGCCTTTGATCCTCAGCTTGCTTTTGAGCGCTCTCCAAAGCCGAGTCAGCACTTTTTCTTGCTCGTTCCTCCTCTGTCAGTTTTTTCCTCAAATTCTTGTTAGACTGTTCAGAGATTTTAAGCGCTTCCATGACTGCCACGCGCCTTGTCCTCTCATCGTTCAGCTGACGATAGCAAGAGTTGGTTATCTCCTCTACCCTGAAAGTAGCTTGGACAGCCTGAAAAAAAAGGGAAGTAACCTTTTGAATAAAATAAAAATAAAAAAAAATAAAAAATAAAAAATATGGCTGCATACCATGCCCAGATATCTTTTGAGGTTTAGGAAAATCTTGGGCCTCCTAATAGATCGGAGCTCAGCCATATCAGTTGGAAGTAGTAATGCCTCCTCTAAAGCCGAGGCCACATGACACTCAGTGCCTCCATGGAAGTCCCTAATGGATGCATTATCCCTCAAGGGCTCACTATTGAGCATTGGAGTTGGAAGCCAGGCCTGAGGCTCAGGTGGCTGATTGTCTCTCCTCTCTAGTCCCCTCTGCCCTGCTTGACCAGTCTTTTGCTGCTTTGCAGCCCGTTGAGTTTCCTCTTCAGGTGTAGGACGAGATCTCCCAACCTCCAATATGTCCTTACCCTTCTACTCTCTCCTCCTCTTTGGACCAACAGGTTCTTGTCTGGGTGGTAAAGATGGCTGAGGAGGAGGAGGAGGAGGAAGTTTTGGAGGAGGAGGGGGAGTTTGGGCTAAGATGGTTCCCCAAGTACATCTTTTCCAGGCTGGGACTTTATTAGTTCCAGCAAACTTCTCTTAGATTTCCTTTGAATACCCATCTCGTCCAAAGCACTGATACCTACTTCTTGTTAATGGTCAAGGTCAGCTGATGTACTCTCGAGGGATAGAGATTGATTGAACACCTCAAACTCATCCTGGGAGTCTGACAAATTTACAATTCCCTCCGCTTCTTCTTCTTCTTCTTCCTCTCCTTCCTTAACAACGAGTTGGGATGAGGATGCTCCTACTGAAGGGATACCCATAAAGAGCGGCTGGGTAAAGGGTGTACCCTCTGGGATTGGAACGCCCTCAGAAACGACGAATCCTTTGTAGGCCACACTAATACGGGGAAGACGAGGATCGTTGGCTTTTATTACACACTTGGGAGCTTGAAATCCGCGGGAAATAGGTTGGTACCCAAGGATTATATGTGCTGCTTGCAATTGGCCGTCAGCTTCGTTTACAAACACCTCGGATTGTAGAATTTTGTCTAGACTTTCTCTGTTGACTAGGTTGAGCTGAGGTGTGGTAGAACGTCTGTCTACAAAATCATTAAAACGGAAGGAAAAGTTTGTCAGAAGTAGAGATGGTGTGAAATAAAAGGGAAATACGAGCCAAAGTGCATAAATTTACAACTAGACCCCCGCCTGGAGTTCCCTCCTTTGTCGGACAGGGTAGGCTGTCATGTCATTCCCCAAAAAAGATTAAAAAATCTTCCTTTAACCCCTTGTTTGATGTAGGGAGGCATTGGATTAGCCTTACTTCGGGATACCTTGACTTAAGGTAGTATCCCTGCCCTTTCAAATGATGTAGGTTGTATACCCAGTTGACATCATGGTGTGTCAACTCCAGGTTCATTCTCTCGTTTAGGGCTTCTATACTCCCTAATACTCTGAACATATTTGGGGCGCATTGTGTGGGGGATAGTCTAAAGAACCTAAGGTAGTTCCTTGTTATATTACCCATGGGGATGGTCATTCCTCCCTCTATGAAAGCGATCATTGGGATGACCACCTTTCCCTCTTTCCTATCGTCTGCCCATTCCCCTTAGGCAGCGTATCTCATGCCCATTGTTGGTGGGATCCTGTACTTAGTCCTAAATCTCTCTATGTCCTCCTCGGATTCAACTAAACGCTTGAACCTACCCATTTTTTAAGAAGTTTTGAAGAGAAATCAACAAGTTTGAAACGAAAAGTAGAGTCGAGAAGAAAAAAGGGTGGTGAAAAGAGAATATATGGAAAGAAACAAAACTAAGAGGGTTCGAAGAAACTTACAGGTTTGAAAAGAAGGTCCTAGGGAAAATTTTTGGTATTTGTAGACGCACGAGAAAGTGAGAGAAAGTGGTAGGTTCAGTGTATGAGCTCTAGAATTGTGTGATTGATGGAAGTAGGGAAAGGAATTGATTTGAGAAGCTATTTATAATGGCAAGAAAGTTACAAGCGGGAAAATTCCCGCTCGTAACCCCGTGAAATTCTCCACCGTTAGATTTGCATTGTGCCGTTGAACATAAGGAACAAAAGTGCCGTCAAAATGTAATGAGGGTGTGCTCTGGACACCCAAGCGTCAGGAGCGTGTCTTGGGCAGTTAAAAAAGGCAGTAGTACTGGCGGAGGACAAGACATGATAAGCCTAAAAAATACCCGAGAATATCAAAATCCTCCTTTTTGCCCGAGGTGCTAAAAGCAGAATTTTGAGGGGCTATTGTAGAAGTGTTGGGCCTAAAAATTCATTATGTATTTGGATTTTGGGCCTATGGCCCAAGTCGAGGACACAATCCTATCTGAGGAAGAAGAATATTTGTTTAAAGAAAGTGTGATGGTGAGTAGAAAGGGTATCTTCGTCCACAATGACTCAGCAGGATGAGCCGAGGACAAATACATCCACAACAGACCGAGGCTGAAGTCCGAAAAGGTCATTTGCCAGCTAAGGTAATATTCCAGGTAGATCTGTTGGTGCAGGTTAGTATGGCAAAAATATCCGATAGGAAAGCACCCTAAAATATCTGAGGAGAAAGCTGCTACCTCCGCATTGAATGCACTGCACCTAACTCCCTGGTCGCATTAATGTGGAGGTGATACCTGAACAATACGTTTCAGCCTTACAACTACTAAATGGAAATGGATGGAAAGGATTGATGGAACAAGTATCAAGACCGACCATCTTGGATGCACGTGGCAGGTGGAAATGAGGAAGAAGGAGAGTATATAAGGAAAGGATGGAGACAAGATAAGGGGATCGGAAGATGGAGAAAGAAAAACACTGTAACATCTAAGAACAGAGCTTGTAGTTGAATTTTGAGAAGAATATATAAGAACAAATCACCTCGGATCTTGCCGAGGACAATTTGTCTATAACATAAACCTTTTTCCGTCCATTCTCTTAACATTTGGATCCACTATAGCATCTGTTTGATCCATGAAGGCTCAGTATTCAACCTATTCTCTACAAATTCATTGTTTTGGGCTTTTTGGGCCTAAGTCCCTCCACACAGTGGATAGGAACCCAAATCTGGTCCTTACAAATGGTATTGTTTGGTTTCATTAATGATGAAAATTAGAGTTCGAATACCCTCTCTCCCGTTTGTAACAATTAAATTATTTTAAAAAAAAAATTCCATGATTAATGATGCACTGACTTTTTTTTTTTTTTTTTTTTTTGAGAAATCCAACCTCTCTGTGATTTTTATTGAACTTAAGACGGAAAATCAAAATCTACAAAATGAGAAACTAAATCCTTATATGCGGCAAAACTAAATCCTTCAAACTTAGTAAAATAAAAGAGTAGGAATCAAATTCACATGAACAGAAGGATGATGGTGACTCTAGTTAATTGCTAACTTTCATAGCTTCATCAACGGATATATGCCATCGCTAATGAAAATTTACGAGGACCTTTTATATTCACAACTTGTAGCAACCCCCTTCCTCCCCCCCTCCCCAAATGTAAGAAGGAGAGAGTAAATGAATGTTTTATAGATGTAAATCCCACGCTCACCCCAAAACTCATAAGTAACTTAAATACTAAGAGAAGTTTCATTTTTATTTTTTATTTCTTTAAGTAATTAAGGAGAAGGGGAAGATTAACAGTAACAATCTAAATATGTCATAGCCTAACATCTAGGCTAAGCCGAAAAATTAGCAGTAACAATCTAAATATGTCACTTTAGAGTAGTTGAGAAGCACAGAAAATTGGGTAGGCTTACTTTGGGTGTCGTCAAATAATTATGCATGCATGTGTTTCTTCTTGTTTCAATGCCACCGGCCAGCTCTTTATTGATTGTAATTATCACCTAAATTAAATAAAAGGTTTTCTGTTCATCAGTGGCCCCCAATTTGAAAAAGAATGCAAAATACAGTATGTGCTTAATCATTAATTGGATCCAAATAAACACGTAATTTGCCATTACACCTCTATATATAATAAGGGGAAGCCAAGACATCTTCATTAATCTGTGCTTTGTAGTTTGCACCATCTTTTAGTTGATCATTAGCTAAGTTGTTTCTGTGAACTATCACTACCGAAAAAAAAAATGTCTCTGAAGGGTAAGGTGGGGACTGAAATAGAAATAAAGTCACCTCCGGAGAAGTACTATAACATCTTTAAGGGCCAAGGCTACCATGTTCCCAACGCCGCTCCTGACCATATTCAGGGGGTTGACGTGCATGAAGGTGATTGGGAGACACATGGCTCTGTCAAGATCTGGAAATATACACTGGGTAAGGCTGTACCCTACTATTTTCATACTTGTTCTAGACTGAATTTCTTATTCTTTTTCTTTATTTTGCACTTCACTAGCTCACAACAAGAGCCACACACCATGTATTTTAGCTTCTAGAACGTGTTGGCCTTAGCTTGGGTGATTCTCATCGTCATCCTCTCCATTTCACTTAAAATAGAAACAATCCATTTCACAGTTAGAGATTTTATTTTTTGAATTTGATAATGTACACAGTATTCCACGTCAAATAAATGAAAACGTTCCAGATACAGACATACAATTGAACATACTATATTATAATAATAATAATAATATGAATATGATCCTTGGCCTAGGCTAATAATTGTTGAGTGCATGAATGACTCAAAAGTAGAAATGCTATGTCCTACATCAATTGATAATAAAAGTGAATAATTAAAATAATATTCTCAAATTTAATGATTCATGTTTTTGTGTTAAATAATTTCCAACTTTTTTATTAAGGTCTAAAATAAAACTTCAATATATATTATAATTTCCCAAGATTAAAAGAACAAAAATATTCTCGTACTGTTGTTGCGGTACTAGATTTTTGTTTTTGTTTTACCTTAGGACCTCAATGAATTCTGGATAACAAAGAGGAAAAAACTTTTCTTTCTTTCATGATTGTTATGGGGATCATATTATACCGACCTTGCAAATTTGGGAAACTTAATTACCACTTTTCATTCTTAAAGAAGGTTAGGCCAATCACTCACAATTTTGTAATATCGTACATAATATTTTGGACAATTATTGTTAGACTTAATATAAGTCTGATGTCTATATATTATTGTGAAATTGATCGAATTTGATATTCATATTTTCTTGTGAAACAATAGAGGGGAAATCCGGCCTGGTTTTCAAGGAGAAGGTTGAATATGATGATGCAAATAGGTCAGCAACTCTTATTGGTGTTGATGGAGATATCATGCAGGAATACAAGACCTTTAAGGCCACCTATCAGGTTGTTCCGAAGGGTACTGGAAGCTTGGCCAAATTGAACATTGAATATGAGAAACTTAGGGAAGATGTGCCAGCTCCAGATAAGTACATCACTCTGATGGTTAATATCACCAAAGGTATTGATGAGCACATTACTAAGGCATAATTGAAAGGATGTATTGGCCTCTAGTGCTTGTATAAAATAAGCATAAGGCTCGCAGTGTATTTAACCAAGCATGTATAACTATGTTTTGGGATCAGATCTCTCTAATGAAGTACCTATGGTTTGTAATAAAATAATGAAGGGTGGTTACGTACCAATGGCCTGTAGGTCAATTGGCACGTCCAACCCCTTGTGTGTGGCGAGGTAAGTCAGGGCTATTAATAAAGTCATGGTTTGTTTTGATATTAAAATTGGTATGCGTAAACTCAGCATGAATTTTCTTCTCATTTCTCTCTTAATTATTTTTTTGGGTGCTATTTTAATTTCATAGACAACCATCACATAGAAGAATAACAATGACATTTTCTTCTGAAACTATAGAAGCGAATGTACATGACACTCCAAAAGCTTTGAGGGACTTGTAGAAAATAAGTATGCCACTCTGATGCATACATTATTAAGGTACAATAGAAAGGATATATCCTCTTGTGCTAGTGTATTATAAGCACGAGACGCAAGTGTATTTAAGAAAATTTGTGTAACTATGATTTGGTCAGAACTATCTAATGAAGTACCTATATGATGTGTAATAAAGTAATAAAGGGTGGTTGCCAATGGCTTGTAAGTTAATTTTGGGAAATTTTGCTGCTACTGAGCTTAGTGATAATTTAAGATTTTTTTTTTTTTTTTTTTTGAGAAGAAGTATTAGGTTTAAATGGATGGCGCGTCCAACCCCTTATAAATTAACTCTAATTTTGACACGTGAATCGTGATAAATAAATTGATCTAATATTATATATTAACACCTTACTTTACAATACACTATCAAATCTTCTATTTTTACATACAACTCATTAAAATAATATAGGCGAAAATGCACTTTTCGTTCCTACATTTTGGGTCAATTTTTATTTTGGTCCCAAAATTGATTTCTTTACAAATTTCATTCCTAAAATTTGAAAATCGTTTTTAAAATAGTCCCGTGAACCAACAGATGGAACCCTCCTACGTGGCAGACGGAGTGCCTTTCTTGCTGATGTGTCGCTGACGTGACTATTAAAATATTGTTAAAAATAGTTATTAGGCATTTTTAAATACACGTCAGCGCCACGTCAGTTTTCTCAATTTTAACTTTAATTTTAATTTTATTAAAAATATTATTAAAAATAAAAGCCAGATTTCTCAATTTTAATTTTAATTAAAAAAAATGAAAAACAAACAAAAAAAATTACTTTTTTTAAGCCGTAAAGATCACAGATAATTTTTCCTCCACCATGCCCAATTTCAAGCCGTAAAGATCACAGATGCTCTGTTCTCATCTCTCACTCTCTCACTCTCTCACACACTGAACACCTCTCTCGGTCTCAAGAGCCAAGCAACATGACCACTCCCACGATCAAACCCCAGCAACCCAAGACGAATCAAGTTGGTTCGTGACCGTGCCGATCTAGCTCGGGAGTTGAGGTTGTTGCCTTTTCCGATGAAGAAGAGCGCCGCCGCTTTGGTGGTTTGGGTTTGTGAACGATTTGGAGACGGATTCTTCTCCACCACGCACCGTGCGCCGATCTGAACCCAAACTCTATAATCTCAAAATCTTATTTCCGCTCAAAACCTTACACCCAATATTGACCAACGGCGAGCATATCAAGAGGCTGATCTTCAAGGTTTTGATCATGGAGGCCATGGGGTCTTAATGCCGTGAAAACAATGGGAAAATTTTGGATCTGGGTCTGTGTTTGTGTTTGATCTCTGTTTCTTTCTCTCTCTTTTTTTTTGTTTGTGTTGTTGTGATCTGGGTGTGTTTGTGTTTGTGTTTGATCTCTGTTTCTTTGTTCTTCTTTTTTCCGTTTGTGTTGTTGTGATCTGAGTGTGTTTGTGATTGATCTCTGTTTCTTTCTTCTTCTTCTTCTTTTCCGTTTGTGTTGTGATCTGGGTTTGAGTTATTGGTTGTTGGGTTTGTGTTCTTGTAATCTGGGTTGAGTTCTTCCTTGCTGGGTTTGATTGGGAAGAACACGAAGAACAGGTGTAATGTTCTTATGAAAATTAATAATGATAAGTAATATTTTTTTTAATTAAATTAGATTTAAGGTTTTTTTTTAATTTAATTTCTTTTTTATATAAATTTTCTGACGTGGCATTGAGTAAAAAAATTAAAATGCTGACATGTATTTAAAAATGCCAAATAATTATTTTTAACAATATTTTAATAGCCACATCAGCGACACGTCAGCAAGAAGGGCATTCCGTCTGCCACGTAGGAGGGTTCCATCTGTTGGTTCACGGCAGGGACCATTTTAAAAACGATTTTCAAATTTTAGGGATGAAATTTGTAAAGAAATCAATTTCGGGACCAAAATAAAAATTGACCCAAAATGTAGGGACGAAAAATGTATTTTCGCCAATAATATAAACAAGTCAACATATATATATATATTGAGATAGTTACAACTTGTAGCGTCCATTTCTGAGATAGTTACAACATATATATATATATATATATATATATATTGAGATAGTTACAACTTGTAGCGTCAAATCATAACACTAATTAGTTTTTTGTGTATGTGGCAATTGAACTCCTGATTTCTTATTCAACCATCACTACAAAATGCATTAGAAACTTTACATGTTGAGCTAACTGGAATCCACAACAACCTAACATATTAATTTCTCTATGACCTCTCCCTCTCTCTCTTCCTCTCCAACCTATGAAAATAAATTATTTAAATAATAGTAGCATGTTGTTAAATATTTTTAATCTTTAACACCTTTAAAATGGTATGAGTTTGGTATTTGAAGTGCTAAAAATACTTTTTTAGTAGTTTTACAACCAGCACTATGAATTCTTTAGTAGGATTTTTAAAATTTTAGTCTACTAATATAAGTGAATGTTAGTCACAGAATGGGGGGGTTTGGATGTCTGTCACCTTTTCAAGCTTGTACCCTAACTTTGTACTCAATCTAAGCTAGTTAGACCTTTATAATAAACGGGATCTCAAAGTGGTTCTTCGTTTAAAACTGAGTAACAACTCCTTCCCTCTGCTCTATTTCATAAGGCTCATTATGTATTATAACCCATGTATAGGATGGGCCCACAGACAACTCCTAAATGAGTCATTCATTTAGTAGACATAGTGGTGCATTCACTGGTTACACCTTGGGTTTTTCCAATCACCTTAATCATCTCTCTCTCTCTCTCTCTCTCTCTCTCTCTCTCTCTCTCTTATTTTTGCTAATTCTTACTCAAGCTATCATTTCCCTTTCATCTTTTCTCTATTTTTAGCTCGACCCTCGATCTCTCACAACCTCTCCATCAAGTAGAGGGTTTCTATTGACCTTCCTTCTTCGTGAGCTCCTATCATATCAAGGTGTCTCTCTCTCTTTCTTTCTTCGATCTCACCCATATACGTATCATCCTTCCCTCTATAAAGTCGAGCTTTTTCGTCAAGGGAATAATTCATAATTTGTTGTTGAATATGTGCCAAACTTCGGCTTCGCATATCATGGACCATAACCGTGTGTCACAGGCGTAATGCTCCTAACACCGTGTAACCTTGGAGTTGATAAACAGTTGGACTTTGCAAAAATGTCTTCAAACCGATTTGAAAGTTGTTGCATGCTCGAGTTGTGCGAAGCTGAAATAATTTGATTTTGTAATGCTCCCAAGGTACTCCTATCTTTAGATCATCTCCTTCCTTAGTTGCCTTATTCATAGCCACGACTAGCCGAGCTCAAGGAGTTGTATATGACTTGCATTCTTTCTCTAATTAATGTGTTTGACTCTAATTCCTATTGATACGAACATTTTTTTTTTATTGCTTTGAGGAAATCAAGACCTCTCATTTGATAAATTAGACTATTTTGACAGAGTTCAGATCTCCACAAACACACGTGTGTTCATTGAAATAATATTTGATTATAATTTAGAAGTATTTAAGGAATTTATATATAATACAACGTTCAATAATTTCAAACAATTTTGGCTTCTATTATTTCTCACACCATCCTCTTATTATTCTCCCAACTCCAAACAAAATAGGCAGACATGGCAAAACGGGTCAGAATTTTTTGACCCGACCCGACCCGAAAATACCCGACCCGAACCCGATTTTTTTGACCCGAAGCAAAAACGGGTTGACCCGTGACTTGACCTGTGTTTTTTGCGGGTCAACCCGACCCGACCCGAACCCGAACCATTTTTTTAAAACTTTTTTTTTTTGGTAAAAAAATAGTAAAACTAAGACAATATTGGTTTAATTGTTTATTGTGAACTTTAAGGAAACAATTGATACATTTACATAACTATATGCAAATTAATTGAAAGATAAATGGTTGAACATTCTGTAATGAGTAAATATTTTTAGATATCAAATAGCAAAGTATATGCCAAGATAATCTGGTTACAGTAGAGTTAAAAACATAGATTTAAAATTGTAGACATGTGAGAAATATTTACAAGTGTGAAAATAGTGAAGCTAAAGTATCAAATTAGCATAAATTATGAATACTTAGACCTATTTTTTAATAATTTATGTCCAAAATAAACGGTTTTTCAAAATAAATTATGATATTTCCTAGAGTGTGTGTTGCTTAACAATAATATGATATTCATAAAAGAGACCATGTATAAATAAGTAAGCAATCAAATTTTAAAGTATATCTCAAATTGAAATAGAGTGTCAACCACAACTGATAATAGATTATAAAATTAATTTTTAAGATTGTAAATTTCTTATATATTTTTTTCTTTATCAAATGAGTTATCCAATAAGTCATTTGTAATTTTGTTTTATATTTGGAATGTTGATATTGTGTAGAAATAAAACTTATGTATTTGTTTTACTTATCTTTGTGTTATTTTGTTTTAGATAGTAATGTTAGGATTTGTATAATTTTAAAATTGTTCAAAGTATTAATAAGTTTAACTGAGTTCATTCTTGATATAAGTGGTGAATTCAAAATAATGCATTTTACATCAAGTAATTTGTTGCATAACTTTCCAAATGACAGATACATGTTGTTTTCTTTATAAGAATTTAAAAAAAAAAAAAAAAAAAAAAAAATTCATGTGAAAAATACGGGTCAACCCGACCCGCAACCCGATTGACCTGAACCCAATTTTGACCCGCTTAAAATGACCTGTTTTTGACCCGTGACCCGTAACCCGATTGACCCGACCCGAACCTGACCCGACCCGCCCGTTTTGCCATGTCTAAAAATAGGTGCCTACTATAATTGTTTATTTTGCCAAATTGTATTGTTATTATATAAGAAAAATTATCGAAGTCAATATTTTTTTAGTTTCATATACATTTTTCCTATTTATGTTAAAATCAACATTTTCATATTTTTGTTTGGAATAAGAATTTTTTTATCAATTAAAATTTTCTATAATTAGGATGAATAGATATTAAATAAAGATTTTTTTTTTTTTTTTTACAATTATAATAAAATCAGAATAATATATATTGTAATTTTTCCTGAAAATCGTGGCCAAAAATTTGGGGGGGGGGGGGGGGGGGGGGGGGGGGAGGGGGGAGGGGGAACACATTATACTTAATTAGTTTAAATCCACATTGTACTTACACAATATAATCATGTATTTACATTTTTTTTCATTTTTATGTTGCATTTATAAAAGAATTAAAATTTTAAAATTGAATGAAATGGATTGGTATTCTATATAGTATGTTTGATCAAAAAGTTAATTTTAACTTCTTAGTTACCTTTTCAAGTTATATGAGATGGTTATGGTTATGTTGTTATTACCGTGAGATAGTTCTCAAGATAGTTGCATTAGCTCAAAGTGCTAATTTGACCTCATAGACTACGATACGAGATCTGGGAATGCCTAACTGAATAATACTTTTGAAATACGCAAGTTAACAACTAGAGAGAATGAGAAATTCTAAAAGGCTAAGGTCAAATTTGGTAACTATTTTCGTTTTCTATTTTTGTTTTCTTGTTTTTAAAGGAAAAAGGAAAAAAAAAAACAAATTTTTTCTATTTTCAAAATGAGAAGCACGTCTGGTTAGTTGAAAAAAAAAAACATTTTCCAAAAACAAAATTCAGGAAATTTGTTTGGTAATTGTTTTTGAAAAAGTTGAATTTAGTTTTGTTTGGTTAATTTAAAAAAGTTCTCTATTTATTCTACTTCAAAAACACATTTACTTCAAAGTATTTAAAATCAATACACCTAGAGAAATTATAAAATCAAATGCTTTGTATATAACATTCAAGTCTGGAACTTTAATTATATAAGACTGAATCTATATAAATGAAAGTTTCTTACTATTGTGCTGATCTATTATAACCCGTGTACAACCTTAACAATATAATTCAAATAGATTCTGACGGGACTGACGAGTCTGTCCCACACGGACGACCCCATTTATGAACGAAGACACCCTCAGGAGTGACAAAATAATCATTCGCGTTACTGACGAAGACATCCAGAAGGAGCACATTGATGCCACATCTATTATAACGCATTAAACCCATAACGGTTAGAAGGCCAACTGTATGGACCGTTGGAGCACATTGATGCCACATTACACTGCCCCCAAACGTTACCAGAAGGAGCATTAAGATCTCCATAACTACTTCAATGGCTAGAGGCCATGAAAGAGTATAAAAAGCCCACACATTGCCAATGACAAGGTACATACACACTAATAGACTTTTATCTTTACTTTGTCCAGTTTCGAATAGCATTATATACTGACTTTGGCATCGGAGGCTCTGTGGCAGGCACCACACCGGTGACCGGAGATTTCTTCCATCTGACGATTGACTGACGGATTTACGTTTCATCAATTTGGCGCTGTCTGTGGGGAACGACATTTTCGTGTTCTAACTCGAGAAAGTAGTTTCCAATCAACTATTATTTTCAGATGGAATCCAACCAAGATTCCGCAGCCTTAGCCCAGCAGGTTCAAGCTCTCACAGCCGTTGTTGAGGAACTCACCAAGCAAAATTAGGAGATGAAACTACAGATTTAACAGGAGGAGAATCGATCCAAAAACAACATGGAGGACGAGGGAAATAGCCACAGAAGAAGTGGTCATCCAAGGCCTACTACTCTAGGAGACCAAAATTCAGATCTTCTTTAGGAAATGAGGAAGGAGATGGACGAATTGAAAAATGCCATCAGGGAGAAGACAGACCAGAGCGTGGGCAGATTGGTAAGGGCAACAGATTCGCCTTTCACAGTCGCGGTCTTGGGATGCCCAGTACCATCGAAGTTTAGGCTGCCACAACTGGAACCATTTGACGGGCTCAAGGACCCACAAAATCACCTCAACACCTTCAAAACGACTCTAGGGCTCCAGCAGCCCCTTGATGAGATCATGTGCCGTTCCTTTCCTACTACCTTTAAAGGAGCTGTAAGGGAATGGTTCACCAAGCTGCCAACGTCATCCATTGACAACTTTGACCAATTGAGTAATGCCTTCTTACGACACTTCATTAGGGGATAGCGTCCCAAGAGGCCAGCAGATTATTTGCTTACCATCAGGCAAGGAGAAAAAGAAACCCTGTGGTATTACGTTAAACGCTTCACTAGGGAGACCCTAGAGGTGGACGAAGCAGACGATAAGGTGCAGCTGACGACTTTCAAAGCAGGTCTAAAGTCCAGGGATCTCGTGGCTTCACTCGCGAAGAACCCTCCAAAAACGATGGCAGAAATGCTCATAAAAGTACAAAAGTACATGAATGCTGAAGACGCATTAGCAGCCATAAAGGATACAGAAAAGCCAGGAGACATAGGAAGGAAGGAGGACGAACGTAGGGGACAGAAAAGGGAGCGCCCAGATCATCGGACTAATGACGGTAACAGAAGGAGAGACGATAAAAATCCAAGAACGGTAAAACTTACTCCTCTTGTTATGCCTGTTGACAAAATCTTAACGCAGATTAAGGACGAACACTACCTTAAATGGCCGCAGCCATTGCATTCGTCTCCTAACGTCCGCGATAAGAATAAGTATTGCCGATTTCACAAGGATCATGGCCATTATACAGAAGACTGTCGGGACTTGAAGGAACAGATAGAGGAGTTGATACGGAAGGGGAAATTACAGAAGTTTGTGAAGAAGAGAGAATACAGTAAATTTCAAGACAGAAATAAGAACCAGCACGAGTCCCCGTCCAGGGACGGTAGCCGTCAATTCCAACCACCTCAGAACGTGATCGGGGAGATACAGACGATCATAGGGGGACCCATCACCGGGGGGTCGTTCAAGTCCCTCAGGAAAGCCCATCAAAGGCAAGTGAACAGTGTCTACATGATACCTCCGTCCAAGCAGCGACGGACAGATCAAGATATGTCCTTCAATGAAGCAGATGCCAAAGGAGTGAAGCAGCCACACAATGATCCGTTAGTCGTAATGCTGACCATAGAAGGGTTCAACACCAAAAGGATCCTCGTAGACAATGGTAGCTCAGCAGATATCATTTACCTCCCAGCGTTTCAGCAGCTCAAGTTAGATCCAAAGAGACTACGCCCATTTGACACCCCTCTCGTCAGCTTCAGTGGAGACAGAGTATATCCCAAGGGCATAGTGTCGTTGACGGTAACGGTGGGGACCTACCCGAAGCAATTGACTCGCCAGATAGACTTTTTGGTGGTAGACTGCCCCTCGTCTTACAATGTGATTATTGGAAGACCCACACTCAACAAATGGAAGGCAGCCACGTCCACCTACTGCCTGAAGGTGAAGTTCCCAACGGACAACGGGGTTGGAGAAATAAAAGGCGATCAGGTCTTAGCCAGAGAATGCTTCCAGGCCGTCTTGGCTGCAAAAGAAAACCACACGTGGACGATTGAAGAGAAAGAAGAAGACAAAATAGAAGCCTTGGAAACAGTGAAACTGGATGAAGAAGAGGACACCAAGACGACGAGGATAGGGACGACGCTAAGCCCCGAGATGAAGTCAAGGCTAGTCCAGTTCCTAAAAGAGAACCAAGATATCTTCGCATGGAGCCATGAGGACATGCCCGGTATATCCACAGAAGTCATCCAGCACAAGCTAGACGTGGATCCAGAGAAGAAACCCGTCAAGCAGAAAAGAAGGGTTTTTGCTCCAGAACGAGATCAGGCTGTCACAGACGAGGTAAATAAACTGCTGAAGGCAGGATTCATCCGGGAGGTCTACTATCCCGATTGGCTTGCAAACGTCGTCCTCATGAAAAAAGCAAATGGGAAGTAGAGAATGTGTGTGGACTTCACTGACTTGAATAAAGCATGCCCAAAAGATAGTTTCCCTCTACCGAGAATTGACCAGCTTGTGGACTTTACTGCCGGACATAAGCTGTTGACGTTCATGGACGCCTTCTCGGGATACAACCAAATACAAATGGCTGACGAAGATCAAGAGAGGACTGCTTTCATCACAAGCCAGGGGTTCTACTGCTATAAGGTAATGCCCTTTGGATTGAAGAATGCAGGTGCTACTTATCAGAGATTGGTAAACAGAATGTTCAGCAAGCAGATAGGCAGGAATATGGAGGTATACATAGATGATATGCTCGTCAAGAGTAAAGAAGAACTTGCCCATCCAGATGATCTCAAGGAGACATTTGCTACTCTCAAGCAATACCAAATGAAGCTGAATCCTAGTAAGTGTGTTTTTGGTGTAACCTCAGAGAAATTCCTGGGATTCATGGTATCCCAGAAAGGAATAGAGGCAAACCCGGAGAAGGTGCAAGCCATAATCAACATGGCATCACCCAAGACCGTCAAGGAAGTCCAGAAGTTTACTAGAAGAATTGCAGCCCTCAATAGGTTCGTCTCTAGAGCTACGGACAAATGTCTACCCTTCTTCAAAATTTTAAAGCAAGCCTTTGCTTGAACTGACGAATGCGAAGCAGCCTTCCAGGAGCTCAAACGCTACTTGAGTAATCCACCCCTTCTAAGCCCGTCCAAAGAAGGTGAGAACCTATATTTGTACTTAGTAGTATCAGATACGGCCGTCAGTGGAGCCCTGATCAGAGAAGAAGGCAAGAAGCAGCTTCCGGTTTATTACGTCAACCAAGCCTTCCAGGGGGCTGAATCCAAGTATCCAAGGGTTGAGAAGATTGCATTTGCATTGATAGTGGCTTCTCGAAAACTAAGGCAATATTTCCAAGCAAATCCCATCCTGGTGATGACGGACCAACCTATCAAAAAGTCCATGAACAAGCCTGAAGCAGCTGGAAGAATGGTCCAATAGGCAATTGAACTCAGCCAATTTGACATCGAGTACCATCCCATGACAGCCATTAAAGCACAAGCCTTGGTGGATTTCATCGTCGAGTTCACTTCCCCGAATGAAGATAAGCACGCCAACGAGGCCGAGAAATGGACGATACAGACCGACGGTTCGTCAGCTTGAAATCAGGGGGGAGTGGGGGTCGTCATAGTTACCCTAGAAGGAGAAGTACTGAAGTACAGAGTTCAGCTAAAATTTCCGGCCACCAACAACGAGGCAGAATATGAAGGGATTCTGACGGGATTGAGACTCGGAAAGGCACTTGGGGCCAAGAACCTATTAGTCCAAAATGATTCAAAACTGGTAATTGGGCAGATCCGGGGAGAATATGAAGCAAAGGAAGAGAGAATGCAGAAATATCTCAAGCTGACGAAACGTTTAACTCAGGAGTTCGATGAGGTGGAGTTCGTACAGATACCGAGGACCCAGAATGTGGAGGCAGACGAAGTCTCGAAGATAGCATCGTCAGAAGGAGGAACGACGAACGTGGACCTAAAGATGGAAATCCAGAGATGCCCCAGCATTGAAGAAGTTCCAACATTCGCAATCTAGAGTACAGGCAGCTGGATGACGCCCATCATATCCTTCCTCCAAGACGGGTACCTCCCTCCGAATATAGACGAGGCCAGAAAGATTAAAAAGAGGGCAGCCATATTTACAATCCTCAACGACACCCTATACAAGAGAGGCTTCTCCATGCCATACTTGAAGTGTGTTAGTGAAGAAGAAGCTAGGTACATCCTGGAAGAGATACATGAGGGTATCTGTGGGGACCACGCTGGCCCTAGATCCTTGGTAAGCAAGGTTATTCGAACAGGTTACTTCTGGCCTACTATGCAGGTGGACGCAATGCAGTTCGTCAAGAGATGTGACAAGTGCCAACGGTTCGGGAATGTCCAACGACTCCCGGCAGAAAGACTGACGACGATAACATCCCCATGGCCATTTGCACAATGGGGAATCGACATCGTCGACCCATTGCCCCTAGGCAAAGGTCAGGTAAAATTCTTGCTAGTTGTTATTGATTATTTCACGAAATGGGTTGAAGCAGAGCCATTGGCCACCATCACCGAAGCAAAAATCTGAAGCTTCGTGTGGAAGAATATAGTTTACAGGTTTGGGATTCCGAGGACGATCATATCAGATAACGGACGACAGTTCGACTGCCAAGGCTTCAAGGATTTCTGCTTAGGCTTGGGAATCAAGAACCAGTTCTCATCGCCAGGACATCCACAGGCGAACGGACAGACGGAGGTGACACCGTACGCTACTCAAGATCATAAAAACTAAGCTGGACGACGCGAAGGGCGCCTGGCCAGAAGAATCGCCAAATGTCTTGTGGGCCTACAGAACAACAGCGAGAACCTCGACAGGAGAGACCCCCTTCAGGCTTACCTACGGGACCGAAGCAGTGATCCCTATGGAAGTAGGAGTAACCAGCACCAGGCGAGAAATGTTCAATGAGGAAGCCAATAATGACCGTTTACAATTCAACCTGGACTGTCTAGATGAAGTAAGAGACAAAGCTTGCAGCAGAGTGACGGACTACCAGAAAAAGATGACGGATTATTACAACAGAAGGGTGAAACTCAGACGACTCAACATAGGCGACCTCGTCCTGCGCAAGGTAACCTCGGCAACCAAGGATCCTACTCAAGGGAAGTTAGGCCCCACATGGGAAGGACCTTACCGAATCGTCCATTACTCCCGGCAAGGTAGCTACCACTTGGAAACCTTGGACGGCCAAAGACTCCTGAGGCCGTGGAACATTGAGCACTTGAACAAATACCATCAATAGAGGCTACATTGAAATGTATTCATTACTAAAATCAATAAAGATGTTATCCAGCTAGTGTTTCTCTGTGAGCAGGTCCATTCGATTGTGAGTCACAAAAAGCCAAAAATGGCTAAGTAACAAGATTCCGCCTTGACGGATGTAAGTTACTGACGACGACGAAATCCTTAAAAAAGGGTGTAAGTCACAAAAAGCCAAAAATGGCTAAGTAACAAGATTCCGCCTTGACGGATGTAAGTTACTGACGACGACGAAATCCTTAAAAAAGGGTGTAAGTCACAAAAAGCCAAAAATGGCTAAGTAACAAGATTCCGCCTTGACGGATGTAAGTTACTGACGATAACGAAATCCCTAAAAAATGGGCTAAGTAACAAGATTCCGCCTTGACGGATGTAAGTTACTGACGATAATGAAATCCCTAAAAAAGCTGCTAAGTAACAAGATTCCGCCTTGACAGATGTAAGTTACTGACGACAACGAAATCCCTAAAAAAGGGGCTAAGTAACAAGATTCCGCATAGAACGGATATAAGTTACTAACAATGACGAACCCTAAAGGGGTTAAAGGACTGGCCCTGCATAGACGAATGTACAACATGGACGATTGAAGCCAACATATCACAACCAGCAATCAAACAAACACAAGTACAAGTAAGTACATAGATGTAAATTAAATAAAAGCCCAAAACCAACGGGCGAATTACAAGTGTTTCTGCAACCAAAGGCCCAAAAACATGGGGCTAAAAGCATTGTTCTTAAAACAGATAGAAATTAAAATTGTTCAGAAATTAGATTTACATAAACTGCCCAAAACATAAAGGGCATCCCAAAAAGAAAGAAATTTTTGTTGAAGTATCAGGTTCGGGCAGCATCGTCGTCAGTAGGAGTTGAGTCAGCAGGGGCTGCGTCAGCAGGAGCGTCGTCAGCAGAAGCATCCACGGGGGCTTCATGCTCGGAAGCAGAAGATCGAGCAGCCTCGTCTGCAGCCATTTCTTGATCCACCACCTCCAGGTGCAGCGTTTGCATATCCACTCCAGAAGGGTGCTTCATGAGGTATCTCCTCAGAAGCTCGAATCCCTTAAAATACCAACTAAAGAGCACAGTGTTGTACTTGTCAGTGGTTTGAAAGGCTTCAACGGACCTGGCAGCTATAGTCTTAAGACTTTCCCTGGCTCCAAGAAGTTGCTCGTCCTTCTCCGTAGTCAATTGGTGCTCAATCCTGAGGTCGTCATTCAGCTTCTTAACCTGCTCCCTCAAAGTGTTCATCTCACCCATGGAGGCAATAAGGTCCTTCTTCAGCGTTGAGTTCTCCGCCTCCAATACCTCCATCCTAGACGTCATAGATGCCACTTTAGCTTCTTGAGTGAAATACTCAGAAGAAAGATGCAAACTCTCCCCTAGCACCTGAACGAGCTTGTGAACATGACGGGCCGCAATCTCATTGAAAGGGACGCCAGACAAAGCCCTCAAATCTGCAGACGTCACTGCTTCATGGGCTCGGTCTACGGCCATCTTCTCGTCATTCCAAAGGGTGGACGGGCGAGAGGTAGTTTTCTCCTTCTCCTTTTCAGACAATCGCGGCCTCTTAGAGACGGAAGTGCCACCTATTTCCTCCACGGAAACCGTAGGAGAAGCCGTCCTTGTCATCTCACCCGCGGAAACAATTGGACGAACGGAGGGAGTCGGAGCAGCATGACTCCCCCTTCCAGTCACGCGCACTGTCTTCGCTCCCAAATTCGACAGAGGCTCGTCTTTCTTGGACCTCATCTTCGCGTACATACCCTTATTGAATTTGGTCGTCATTTCTGCAAGGGGAAAACACTAGTAAAAAAAAAAAAAAAAATCAAGGGGAAGAAGAAAGGTGAGTACTGACGAATATAACACTTACTCTTTTTTCCTTCAATACCAAGGTTATGCAGGACGAAGGCTAGTGTTTTGGGGTCGACAAGCTCGTCCCAGCTCTCAACCGTCAGCGCGTAATCAATCGCCTTCTGTACTCGTTCCCTGTACCTGCTCTTGAGCTTGGGTCGTCTCTTAACTGTGCAAAAAAAAAAAAAAGGGGTCAATAGCCATGGAAGTAAGCACGACAAAATTCAAAGGACGAGGATAGATATTGACGCATCTAAAGTCGGGGTTTCCCACCGACAACACAATCTTGGGAGATCACCCCAAACCTCGCCAGAGGCAGTCTCAAAATCGTCCCCAGACACAAAGAAAAATCTGGACTTCCAGTACCTGAAAGACGACGGTAAACCCTTGACGATCCTAGTTCTTCTTTCCCAGGGCACCAATTCGTAGTACCCATACTCCTTCGATGCTTTTAAATGGTACAAATGGACAAGCTCGTCCACCTTGAGCATAGCCCTGTCATTGGCGGCCAACCAAATCACCATACAACTAACCAAAATCCGCCACGAGTTGGGCATAAGCTGCCCGGGGGCAATACCAAAACGGTCTAAGAGTTCCATCAAGAAAGGATGGACAGGAAACCTCAATCCACAGACAAAGGCAGATTCGTAGAAACAAATCTCCCCAGGAAAGAAGTGACAAGCCCGGTCTGCCTTGCCAGGCAGACGAACCCTAACTCGTTCTGGGAACTGAAACCTTTCCTTAAACCTACCTAGCGCGTCAGCGTCCAATTCACACTCCTCCCTCAGGGCATGAAAAGCCCTAACTTCTCGAGGCGTGGAGACGGCTGTATCTTCCTCCGCTGGGTTACCGCTAGACGATAACCCAGTCTTGAGCTCACTGGATCTAATCTCAGACGTCATTCTCCCCTCTCTCACCAAATTATCGAACCAATCTATTGACTGACGAAGCAAAGGCAAGAGGTCAGCCAACACTACAGCCAGGCAACTACCTTCGTAAACAAAATTCTCGAGGTGTGGAAAATTTCCCAACGGACCCCCTAATCGAGCAAAAAGAAACGAGATGGAGGGGTAAGCTATCCTAACCTCGAAACTACCAACCATAAGTAAATCAGAAAACACAAAAAGCCTAAAAACCCCAAAACCCGGCAAGCCAAACACAAAAAGAAAAAGAGATGGGAAAAATCAGAAATCCACCACCACATGTATAGACAAAATAAGAGAAGAAATGAGTAGGAAACACACCTCAAGGAAGAGAACCACCACCGCACGACGCACCAGTTGGGAGGAGAGTTGCAGAGAGAGGTTGGCGGAGAAGATGCCTAGAAAAATGATTGGAAGTTCTTGAGAAAAGTGAGAAGAAAGGAAGTTTAAAAACTAAGGCTTTGGAAACTGAAAAACCAGCGGGAAGCCCAATAGTCCCAACTATTCGAGCATTAACTCCACCAGTCAGCACATGCCACGTATGCCATGTTCTGTGGAGCGCCGTCACTTCGCACTTAATACGGAGCAGAACCCCAAAAGTCACCTGCAACATGTGACCCTTCAAATTCTATGATCGTCAAAGACATGACGAACACAGAATCCGGGGGCAACTGACGGGACTGACGAGTCCGTCCCACACGGACGACCCCATTTATGGACGAAGACACCCTCAGGAGTGACAAAATAATCATTCACGTTACTGACGAAGACATCCAGGTCATTCAATGCAGTCAATTAAACCCAGAACGGTTAGAAGGCCAACTGTATGGACCGTTGGAGCACATTGATGCCACATTACACTGCCCCCAAACGTTACCAGAAGGAGCATTAAGATCTCCATAACTACTCCAACGGCTAGAGGCCATGAAAGAGTATAAAAAGCCCACGCATTGCCAATGACAAGGTACATACACACTAATAGACTTTTATCTTTACTTTGTCCAGTTTCGAATAGCATTATATACTGACTTTGGCATCGGAGGCTCTGTGGCAGGCACCACACCGGTGATCGGAGATTTCTTCCATCTGACGATTGACTGACGGATTTACGTTTCATCAGATTCATGAGGTAGAGACACATTAGGATATTAATTTCTATCCTGCATGTACAATTTTATGGCATGAGGTAATATATGGTGCCGTTGGACAAATTCATATGAAATATAGAAATACCAATTTGATAATATCCATTAACCTCACATTAACAATTGACACTCAACAATAGCAAATTAGACCAAACACAAATGAGCTCTAGTAATTTTGTAATAATTCATAATCAAAGAAAAGAGGAAAAAGCTAAAAAAAAAAAAAATAGAAACGTATGTACCTAGTACCTTTGAGTGATTGGCTCCCTAAAATTATGAAGCTCTTCAAAAACTGTGAAAGACCCGCACAAACCTGCTTAATCATGCGCGCGTGCGCACACACACACAAAATCTAAAATTAGAAGAGGAAAGGGAAACAAGACAAGAAAAAGAATAGTAGAATCCAATGATGAATAGTAGAATCCGATGAAGGAGAATCCAGTGAAAATCAAGCACTTACCTTACAAGTGGTTCTCTCAATCAAGGTTTTCAATAGTGCCTTTGTGAGGAAGTGGAGGCGCAGAGATAGATATAAGGGTTAATTTAGATACGTGGGATTGGAGAGGAAACATAATTTTAGGCTCTAAAAATTGAGAGAGAAAAAAATGGAAGCGCGGGAAAGAGAATGAAAAATATATTAGATAGAAATTTTTTTTATTTTATTCATGTGGCTCGAACAAATGCCCTGGTTCATTAAACTAGCGTGTAAGGTCTTGTCTATTTTGTGTTTTCTAAAGCCTTTGAAAACTGAAAAATAAAAACAACTGAAGACCTATTTTTAATTTCCTTCATAATATAAAAATTGGAAATAGTTTTTAATTTTTGCCTAAAATAAATTACCAAACAAGTTTTTTGCCTAGGGAAACAAAAAATTGTCATTAAAAACAGAAAATTGATGGAAAAAAAGGCTACTAAACATAGCCTAAGTTTCTAAAGTAACTAAGTTAAACTAAATGTCTACATGATTAAGTCAAATTGCATTATCACAATATCGAATAGGTCGAAGTAAATCATTTCGAACGAAATTAAACTAAGGAAGATCATCTTGATTAAAGTCATATCATAGATGCTCGGTTGATTAAATCCTAATAACACTAAATTACACTGAATGAACATTCAAACGAATTGAATTATCACAAACATGTACATATCACATCAAACTTCCGGATTTTCACAAATAAAAATACTGGCACATAAACTTACAAGCATATGAAGAGATCTCCTTACCAGCCTAAAGGATTAAGAGACTAAATGGTAAGAACCTAATCTAATGATCTTTGGAAAGTGCAATGTTTGTGTTCTAAATAAGTTCTCCGAATAAGTTATTTAGTCATGTGCTCTGGTAAAGTTTCTGATGGTAGAATAAGAGTTTTAGAGTTCAATTTCCGTTTACACAAAAATTTGATTGGTGTCTTGGTTTGATGATAAAAAACTATTATTAGGAGCGGATACTATAGGTTAAAAAAAAAAAAAAAAAAAAAGTTATGCTCTCAGAGGATTTGGCAGTTATCTTCATTACTTACTGCCACATGTCCCTCTTTGCTTCGTTCCTTCTTCCATGTGTCCCACGTTCGTTATTGCTCAACCGCCTCTTATAACCACTGAGGCAACCTCACTTTAATGTTCCCACGTTATTTCTATAAAAACTCTCCTAAAGGCTAAAACCGCTACAACAACCATCTCCCACATGTTTTTATGTGACTCATTCACTTAACCTAGCCATTATGCATTTGGGCTTCCTATTCTAGGTTTTTATATCTTGGACCTTGTCTGTATTACTGAAATTTTGTAGTTAGCCCAACAACTAGTAAACAATATGTGTTGAGATTCTTGAGAATAACTGAATAAGCTTTAAAAAAAGGACCAAATCAATATATGATCACCTGAAGGAACAGTGGCACCCATAAAGAATTTTGGATATCCACCTTAACTAAATAGTAAATATACATATATAAAATAAAAAAATATATTTATTATGGTCTTATAATGTCTACATTAAGGTAATCATTAAGCCCATCTCCTACCTTTTCTTTTTTCACAATTATCTTATATAGTAGACAGTAATTGATTATATCCATTAAAAAAAATTCTTATTTTTAAACATTTAAATCTTGATTACAAGTTTGTGTTACTTTTTTTTTTTTAGAAACAACACTGTAATTTTATTCAAAGGGAGATGAATTGACTTGCCTTACTTAACATAGCCACTATTTAACTGGCACATATCAAAGGAGATAGATATATAATTAAAAAAAAAAAAAAAAAAAAGAGTTTTCCTCTTCTTTTTGTTACATTAACCAAAAAAAATCCACATGCAATATCCAAATAAATAATAATAATAATAATAATAACGTCCAACAGATCAAAAAAAATAATAAATAAATAACGTCCACGTTCATTCACTTGGTTAATGATTGATTTAACTCGGTAATGTCTTAACTTTTGAAGGCCCTCACCACTGCCCATCTTGGCGAGTTGGTACCTGGGTTCCGTAGTGACCTGTTGCTCAGGGGTTCAATCCCCCGCACTTACCAAGAAAAAAAAAATCTTTTAAAGGCCCTCATTCTCATCAACATTTATTTTCATGCTTTTTAAAATCTTCTTTTAATTTATTATATTTTTATATTAGACATGGGTGGACGATTTGGTGAAGACTTTCAAAGAAAAGACAAATGCTAAATCACTGTATTTTTATTAAATATTATCTTCTTTTATTATTATTTAAATTTCAAATAATTGAGCCCTAGTTCATAAAATATTAAAATTAAACTATGATTAGGATTTGGCAAATCCTGATGACATGAGGTGGACTTCAAACCAATTAAGAGTTGAGAATTCCAGCCAATTTCATCAGAGACTTACTTTAATTTCGAGTATGTCAAGATTTGGTGATAACTTCCATAAACAGTGATGTTAATCCAGTCTAGAATTTGAATTGGTGTAGGCTTTGGGTCATTAGATCCTTCCTATAACTAAATAATCATTGGTGGAACTGTAAGCTCATATATATATATATATATATATAAAATAGATTTTTACACAATTTATTAAAAAAAAAATTCAAAATATTAACAACTGATAAATCAATTTAAAAAAATTTCATATACGATAGTCAATATAAAATTTAGACATAGTAAATCTAATACCAATTATTGAACTCTTTTTGTTCAAGATATATATATATATATATAAAGAGAGAGAGAGAGAAGGTCCATGTATGAATCAATGTTCAAAAAAAAAAAAAAAAAAAAATACATAATTAGTTATAAAGGACACCAAAAAAAAAAGTTATAAAGGAAATTGGATTTAGCTTAATACAAAAATAAGGCAAAAGTTGCAAGCATAAAAGAAATATTAAGATCTATCAAGAAAGTACATGAAAGATGAAATCAAAAGAATTCATTTGAGGTAATATTTTATGAAAAAGGTTCACAATGATCAACACTGGGATTATTTATATATTTCAGAGGTTTGCATACTATATATATAGCCTGCATAGTTTAATGCATGGAAAACATATGCTACCTACAGCATTAATATACTTAAGCTGTTTATAAATCACCCTTCCAATATTTTCACTCAACTTTTAGTTCAGATCTTAAGGTGTGTTTGATTGCTTATTTACTTTGAGATGTTCAAATCTCTTAAATACTTTCTCAACATAATGAGATTGACATAGTGCAAAACTCTCACCATGTTTTTTTTTTACTTTTTAAATTTTTTTTTTTTTCAAATACTATCTGTTTCATTTAAACACAACAGTAAAATATCATCAACATAGTGACAAATTATGAAACCATATTTATTTGTAAACTTAGAATGTATACCTTTGTGGGCTCCATTTATGTGTAAAAGCATCAAATAAGATAATATAATCAAATTTTTCATGTCATTCATTGTTTTGACACTTGTTTCAAGCTATACAAAGATTTGATAAGATTGAAAACTTTTTTTTTTTTCATTTTTTGTTTACAAGAAGTACAAAACCCTCGAATTGTTCCATATGTAAACTTTCCCATCAAGATCACCATTTAAGAAAATTTTCTTTACATCCATTTGATGTACAATCAACCTATACATGGATGCAAATGTTAGGATTAATGCCCTAAAATCAAATTGTATGCCTTTATCTTATCATCAAAAGTGTGTTAATTTTAGAGATTATATAGGTAAGAGTCATATTTTTATGTATTGGCATATTTGAAATCAAAACGCACTTTATTTATAATTGAGTTTTATTTTCTAGTTTGTTCAAGAAGACTTTGGTTGAATAAACAAATGGTATTATTACTAAAGAAACAACTCAAGAAAAGCTGAAACTGTAGTTCAAGAAGACCTCAGTACATTATTTATTTCTTCTTCTTCTTTTATATATATATATATGTGTGTGTGTGTGTGTGTGTGTGTGTGTGTGTGTGTGTATGTATGTATGTATGTATGTATAAGAAAACCATATGGTACATTCTTCTATTATTGATCAACTAGCTTGTAATTTCATGTATATGTATGAATATATTTAAAAGATATACATTAAAATATATAGTATAATTTCTATATATATATATAATTTAAATACTATTGATGTATAGTCATTTTTATATTTTTTTGAACTCTTTAAAAAATCAAGTAAGAATATTATTAGATAGATGTAGGGTTGAAGGCCCAAAAACATATATTGGGCTTTGGGCCTTGGCCGAGAGCATGATTAATCCGAGGAGCAACGAATGGTAATAAGTGATTCAGACTCAGGATTTAATGAGAAAGATGTAAATAGGAAGGTGGTTCGAGGAGGAATATCTCCTCGGATAAGCTAAACTCAGATCAGAGATATATCCTATTTGATCAAGGTAATCTTCCAGGATACTCCAATAACAGAGATGTGTATCTCAAGTGTACCAGAGGGCTAAGATTTCAGAAATATCTAATGGAAAGTTGCTACCACCGCATCAAATGCATTGCAGCTACTTTTTTTGCCGTATTTATGTGGAGGAGACCCTTGAACAATGCTACCTTGACTACCACCACTCACAAAAAGCCAAAGAATGTGTCTGATAGGACAGACACTCAAGTGAGGGCTTAAATGATCAACAAGTGTAGGATCAAGATGGTCCAAGGGGATATATATAATAAAAGAGAGACCCTCCATAGAAGGGGGATCGAAAAAAGAGAGAAAGAATACCATAGCAATCAAAGTTGCATTTGTAATCAATTCTATTGATTTATACCAAGATTTGCCTCCTTGGACAGTGAATTCATTCAGTCCTACGTGCATTGTTCTTGCTTGATTATCTTTTAAATCCATACTAGCCGTTGTTAAATTCATTAGGACTTAGTTTTTTGACATACTCTCTACAAATTTATTGTACTGGGCTCACTAGGTCAAGAACCCATACATCTTGGGCTTGGGCTGTAAAACGTGTCCCTACAATAGAAAATGTAAATTGTCCATATTTTAAAATATTTTTTTATGAATTCTTAATTTTTGGTATTGTGAAGCACTTTTTTTTTTTATTTATTAAAAGTTCACTAATTCTAGACTCTTTGGTTTTTGTACTCAATAATTCACTTGAATGAATATTTGTGATGTGGTCCCACAATTGGTTCCAAAATTATGAAATAAAACTTTCTAAAAATAAATAATATAGAACACATGGTGCAAAATTGGACTTCAATTTTAAAATCTAATTGAATTTTCTTTAAGTTTTACCTATTAATATATATATACACACACACACACACACACACACACACATAGATGAGGGATTGCCATTTTAGCTATTGTGAAAATATTATGACAACTTGTTGTGCCCCTAGGTCAACTCTAAAAATTAGCCCAAATAATAGTAAAAATAGTTTAATTGCCAAATAACAAAATATTCAACAAAAAACCTATTCATAAACAAAAAATAAAAACCTCAAATTATTCAAATTCGTAACTGATTCAACTCATACTATAAAAATAATCTCTAATTTAATTTTTCCGAAAAACCTATGCCTAAAGAGATACTATGGACGTAAGTTCTCGGCAATGTTGTCAACTCTGCTCTCCTTAGCTTTGCAATCATTGTAACTCTACTCTCCTTAGTGGCTTAACTCACAGTCCTAGCAATTATCATCTGCCTCTCTCTTGCTCCATTTTTCTTTTCTCAATCATCATTTTTTAGAGTCTCCCTGACTTTATTACTCCCATCTCAGCATTCTCAATTCTTACTTTATTTCTTTCATTAGTCCGTTTTGCTTTTTCATTTTGTTAGTAGTTAGAATAAAATTGTATAAATTTACATATTTGAGTGTTTTTTTTTTTTGTGAAATCAAAATATTCAAGTTTTTTTTTTTATTAAATTTTTTAATGACTAATGACTACCATACTAAAAATTCTTATCTAACCTCACCATTGATTATTATGAAAGCATAAATTTGTTAGACTAATTGAATAGCAAGAGGAAAATTGGGTTTGCTTACTTTGTGTGTCATGAAGTTATATATATTGTTGATGCCCCATTTTGCAACTCGAATTAACCTCACATGGAAGGTAAAAGGGAAATTTCACCTTGAAAATAGGAATCTTCATTGTAGCCAATATATCCTTCATTTCATTTCATCAAAATGATCTTAATGTTGTAAGGATCAAATTGACTGGTCATAAGTCTTAATCGGACCATCGGAATGAAAGTTATCATCAAATCAAGTTTTAATGGCTGAGATGCACTGTCACAAATTGAGTCCGACTATATGGGATTATGAACAATTGATTCCAATTGGTTATAATTATAATCAATTTTAAATTAATGATGTGTCATAATTTGATTGACTAGGACTACATCTTATGGTAAAGTTGCATACACTTGATTAATTAGATAATCAAACATTAATTATTCAATGAGTAATTTGTGCAATTATCTTTTTAATTAGGGTAAATTTGGAACTGATTAAGTCTAAAATGAAAGTGATTGGAGCCTACTAATGTTAATTGGAAACTAATTTGGAGCCTATTAATGCTAATTGTGTTGAAATTATTTTTCAACAAATGACCTTTGTTCATCATTTCGTTGATATCTCTTATAATATTTTGAATCTGTGAGTGAAGTTAATTTTTCCAGAAACTAGACATTCGAGACTTCAATTTGAGCACAATAACAAGACAATTTCGATCAAAATTGAGTAAGATATGACTTTTTGAGTAAGATATGACTTTTTGAATTTGTCTTTCTAGGCTGTTACAATAGTTACGGGAAAACCGAACTTTGCTTGCTCATCACTCCCTCAAATTTCTACATTTAATGCACCAGCTTTCCCCAAAATCTTTTCCACTACTACTATATAAACCCCCCCTCTTCTCCATTCCAAAACACAAAGAAACTCCCTCTCTTCTCCTCTCTTAAGTTTTTGTGAAGTAAACTAGTCTTGTCATATCTTGGTCTTCTTGAGACTCAAGATATTGAGTGAGACTCACTCTCACTCTCCCTCTCCTAGTTCTTCTTTTTACTCCACCCTTAGGACCTCTATCAAGAGTCTTCTCTTCTACCGTGTGGATCTTGCATGCAGGTATAATCCATTTCCCTAACTTATTTTTTATATTAATATAATGAGATTGGAATTAGAGCATGCTAGTGTTTATTTTAATTCCTTGAATATGTTTGAATGTTTTTAAATGTTCATATGCATTCTTCACATGTTTTTGGTTGTTCATCACATGTTTATGCATAACACTAGCTTTGATCTTAACTCCACGTCAAAAATGTGAAAAACATGTTTGTTTCATAATTCTTTCAAATCCTTAAATCTAGGATATCATCAGCCACATACATTCACTAGAATTTATTCTTCAATCCAAATGCAGTGCTTAATAAATTGAATTAGAATTTATCATATGCACATACACATTAAATTCAATGTACAAATTGATTGATAACATTGGATGATATGATATGAATGTTGGCCACCAAAGTCTAGAAGACCAGTTTTACTGGGTAAGATGGGTGCCTAACTCCTTCCCATCTTGTAACATTGCCTCCAAGCTTAGATTAAAAGCTGATAGATCAATGCTTATCCATGTTATTTTCAATTTCTAAATCGTAACTAGGAAACAAAGTTACGTACTTTATCTTAAATTGTATCTTGGACCAAAGTCATGTAATTTCTTATGATCAATGTAAATTCAAATGTAAATTAATAAAATGATGAATTTTTTAATTTTGGTTTTCTTATTTATTCCAATAATTAAATAAATGACAACTCCATTGTAAACCCTTAATCTAAGGGGAAAAATATAATCAGTCGAACTTCTATTTTGAGAGGCAATAACACGACTATATCCATTCATATGGGTTTGGCCCAACACCAAAAAAGGGGCAGGGGCACGGTCTATCTCTCTCTCTCATACACACACAATATATATATATTAAGCATAAACGCATGTCAGCATGTGTTTCGTGGGTTCCCCACCACCAGACTAGCCTCTATAAGTTTTGGTTATCACCTAAATTAAATAAAAGGTTTTCTGTTCATCAGTGGCCCCCAATTTGAAAACGGAAAGCAAAATACGTGTTTGATAATTACGTAATTTGCCACTACCCTTGTATATATAATAAGGGGAAGCCAAGACATCTTCATCAATCTGTGCATAGTATTACAGTTTTTAGTTGAGTAGCTACTAATATTATCATCAATACAAAAAAAAACATGGCTCTAAAGTACAAATTGGGGACTGAAGTAGAAATAAAGTCACCTCCAGAGAAGTACTACAACATCTTTAAGGGCCAAGCCTTCCATGTTCCCAACGCCGTTCCTGACCATATACAAGGAGTTGACGTTCATGAAGGTGATTGGGAGACACATGGCTCTGTCAAGATCTGGAAATATACAATGGGTAAGGCTGTACCCTACTATTTTCAAACTTATACTACTAGACTAAAAAAATTGAGTGGCTATGCCCTACATTAATTGATAATTAAAGTGAATAATTAATATAATATTATCAAATATATTGACTTGTTTTCACAGTTAAGCAATTTTCCATAATGCTATATTAAGGTTAAAAAATAAAAACTCTATACTATAATTTCCAATACACAACCCAAGGTTAAAAAGACAGTACTTATTTCTCGTACTGTTGTGCTACAAGAGCTTTTGTTTCTTTCTTGTTCCATACAAGGACTTAACTAATCTGCAAGCTAAAGGAGCTGTTGATGTTTGTCTTCAACATTTCTATTTTGAATGTTATGGGGTGCATATTTTTCTGAACTTACAAATCTGTGAAACTTTATCAATACTCTCTTTCTTTCTTATTGAATGTTTGGCCAATCACTAACAATTTTGTAATATCGGAGATGATATTTTTGACAATTATTTTCAGGCATTATAAGCACGTCTGATGTTCATATATTATTGTGAAACAGAATTTGATATTCATATTTTCTTGTGAAAAATAGAGGGAAAATCCGACCTAGTTTTCAAAGAGAAGGTTGAATATGATGACGAAAATAGGTCAGCAACCCTTATTGGTATTGATGGAGAAGTGATGCAGGAATACAAGTCCTTTAAGGGCACCTATCAGGTTGTTCCCAAGGGTACTGGCAGCTTGGCCAAATTGACTATCGAATATGAGAAACTCAGTGACGATGTGCCCGCTCCAGATAAGTACATCACTCTGATGGTTAATGTCACCAAAGGTATTGATGAGCTCATTGCTAAGGCAAAGTAGGAAGGATGTATCTTCTAGTGCTTGTATAATATAAGCATGTGTGTAACCATGTTTTGGGTTCAGATCTCATCTCTTTAATGAAGTACCTATGGTGTGTACTAAAATAATGATTGTTGGTTGTCAATGACCTGTAGGTCAATTGGCATGTCTATTGTCTAACCTCTTGTGTGAGGCATGCTAAGGCTATTAAATAAATTTATGGTTTGTGTTTGTATTAAATTGGAATATGAGAATTCAGCACGAATTTTCTTTTCTTTTCTCTCTAATTTTTTAGTGCTATTTTTAGTTTCTTGGACAGACATCACATAGAAGAATAACAAATCAACAATAACATGTTCTTTTAAAAATATGGAAGCGAATGTAGCGAGATCTTTATGGTTGAAGTGAATATAACTTTTGTAGCTTGTTAATTAATTGGTATATCTTGATTCATGAAGGTTACTCCAAAGAGAGAGATTGTTGTGATATTGTTCAAGATATTGATGCACAGGATACCAAGTCTGAGCTGAGCCAACCACCAAACAAACATACAAAGGAATTTACTAACACAGTTTGCGTGAATCTAAGCATGCAGAAAATAAACAAAATTTACAGAAGAAAACTCCCAAACATTTTAGTTCACTGAAAAATACAAAGGACACTAGGTGTATGTTTGGATTGCACTGAAAACAGCAGGCGTGCGCGTCTGCGTTTTTTTGTGTGGGTCCCATGCACTGTTCATAGGACCCGTAAATACGAATTTTAGTAAATTTTTTTTTAAAAACTGGGTCTCACGACACTATTCATACGTTTAAAAATTATTTTACTATAATGTTTTCAGTTTTCTGTTTTTAGCAATTAGCGATATCCAAATAGACCCTAGGAGTCTAGGACTTTCTTACCCAAGACATGCACTAACTTGGGATAGGTCGTAGTCAAATCAGCCTCCTATACTTATACAAATTACAAATGTTACCATATTTTCCTACACAAACTTTTTTATTGCTTCCACATTTTTGACACACCCAAATGCTTTAAGGGACATGCAGGGAATAACCAGTCAATTGTCAATTACCATGTAATGTCCCTACACATAGGAACCTTTCATGGCGGAGTCCATAACCCTGGAAATGCCTAATGACATGTAACTGTAGTTGTATGGCTTTTTTGTTTGGCCTTTTATGTTTTAAAATTTTCATTTTATTTAAAGGCTAAATAGAAGATTAAATCAAATATGAAGAGTCCAAATGAAAATTTTAAAAGGTAAGGTGCCAAAACGAAAATAACCTGATACTTGAAGGGTCAAAAGTGTCCAGTCAAAGAAGAAAATAAATTGATGTAAATAGACAAAGTTAAAGCAAGAAAAAAAAATTACTTGGTTAATCCGTATGTATACTTGCTTAAAATTTGAAAAATTGAGTAGGGTCATCTAAGTGTGCTAGCTCATTGACCTTTTAAAATTTTGACGTTGTGCTTATGCATATGATGATTCATTTCTGAATGCACAACTATTCAGTTCCCTTTGTTTTGCCTTAATTTTTATGTTGGGAGATTATTATTATTATTTGTTTGAATCCAGACCAAGCAGCCAAAGCTTCATTGAAGAAAGAAAACTGGGACAGATTACACATAGTCCCTTATTACAAGAGATGTTGAATTTGTATGTTGGGAGATTTGTATGCGGAGACTTGAATTTTTAATTAAATTTGACATTGTGCTTAAAATATTTAGGGCGTACAATTTTAAACGTGAGTAGTTACCCAACGCAAGCCACAATTTTAATAATTTTTTTAAAAAAGTTATACATTTAAATTTGTTATTTTAATTTATTTTAGATTTTGAAACTTAATTTAGATTTTTTTTAAAGCTTAATTTATATTAGATTTTAAATTTGTTATTTTAATTTATTATAATTTTTTTATGTGGCAAACTAGCATCTTGAGACTTTGAAACTCAAGTTCAAAGATAGAACTTGAGCTTCTAAAACTTGAGTTGCATGTGGTGGTAATTTAATGTGGAAATAAATCCATGTAGAACTCAAGTATTTAAAATTCGAGTTTGTTAGGACATATGTGAAATTGTTAAAGACATATGTTATGTATATTGGCTAATCCTTTAACAAAACACACTTTACTTGTAATTGGGTAAATCTAGGATTGGTTTAGTACTTTAAGGAACAAGAGTTCAAGTTTAGTATTAAAACTATGCAAATTTGTTCAAGAAATAAGTGAAGAAGTGTTGTTCATTAAAGCTCGACAAATAACTTGATAGAATCATATCTATCGAGGTTTAATGATGTAGCTCGACAGAAGCTGTATCTGTTGAGAATTATGAAATTAGAATTTTCGGATCTAATTTCACGCCTATCCATGTGTATTTGTGTAGAGTTTCTTTTCTCACAACTCTAGACATATATAAGAATTACTTTAAGGGTCGTCATAGACGATGCAACTTGATGCAAAGTGATAATACATGCTTATTGTGATTGGAGACAATTCGCCCTAGTTCATCATATTCTTTCTAGAAGCTACTGCGTCTTTGCGTCAAGCGTTTCGTAACCAAAGAGCTTCTTGATCTTCATTGTTGGATGAACTGAAAAACTTTGCAGCCAACATCTTCCTCAAGTTGGTGTGTTAGTCACGTATTGGGATTCGTGCATCATTGGTTAGTCACATACTGAGAGCTGTGCATTGAAAGGAGAGATTGCTGCTACATTACAAGTCTAATTGAGTATTGGGATAAGGGTTCAACTGTAGGTTGGTATTAGGTACTAGAATTCCTTTTACTTGTAATCACTTGTTTTGATAATAGTGAATTCTCGGGAGTGGTGATCTTAAATTCACCCGGTGGGGTTTTACCTCGGTGGTTTTCTCCATTCGTAAACAAATCACCTGTGTCAAATTTATTTTCCGCTGCATTTAACTTAGTTGGTGATTTGTTTGTGCTACCACACTTATTGCATGAAATTGAATCTAATTAATTTCACATGGCTAATTAATTGATTAATTTACCAATTGGGTCAATACATTTTTTGCCTATCAGAGTTTCTGCGTTCACCTGATCTATCCTCTGCTCATCTTCTTCCTTCGTGGGTTCTACTTTTTCCTCTGTTCTTCTTCATCCTCCATCCATGGGTTCTTCTCTTCTAGTGGCTTCTTCTTCGTGTGGGTTCTTCTCTTCCCGTGGTTCTTCTTTCTTCTTCAAATTCTTCAAACCGTGGGTTCTTCTTTCTCCTTCAAATTCTTGAAATCTTCTTCTTCTTCAAATTCTTCCATGAAACTTGACTTTTAGAGACTAGAATTCCACATGGCAAAAATCTTCATACCAGTAATAAGAACTCGTGCTTGTAAGGCTCGAATTTCTTCACTGAACTTGAGCCTCACGAACTCATAATGTTAATTTCCTTAATAGTTTCAAAACCTTGTTACTAACTAAATAATTTCTCATAACCATGCTAGAGGGAAAATATCCCCTCATATTTAATTTATTGGTTTCTTGGGCTTTGTTTTTTAATGGGCTGTACAATTCAATGTTACACGCTCCTCTAGGTTTCTAGCTAGCTTAGCCTCCATTTGGGTACTGCGTTTTGTGTCCACACTGGACACAAAACGCGTTTCACACTTTTATTTATTTATTTCTCTGTGCCGTGATTGTTGACCGGAAAGATGTGAACAGTGCACACTTCAGCAACTTTTCTAGCACTTTTTAATCAATTTTTCAACAACTTTTTAGTCATAGGACCCACAAATTTTATTTTTTAACAACTTTTTTATTAAAAATGAGTTTTACGGTACTATTCACACATTTAAAAATTATTTTGCTACAGTATTTTTCAGTTTTCAATTTTCAATTTTCAATTTTCAATTTTCAGCTGTATCCAAATGCACCCTTAGTCTTTTGTTTAATAAATTTTTCTTATTTAAATTTTTATGGGGAATGGGACTCGCAACAAAGTGTAATGGCAGACAAACCGACGTCAACACCACTATTCAGGTTTTTTTATTATAATTTCAAGGAAAATATCTCTCTTGACTTTTTATTTATTTATTGGGTTTCATAAAAAAAAGTTTATCGGATAGTTGGGCTTTGGCATATCACATGAAAAGTATATTTGATCTTTATATTTATTTGGATTATTTTAGTTATTAATTTAATATATTTATTTATTTTTTAAATAATTATTAAATTAATTATGATGTCAGTACAATTTGACCTTGGTTAAATTTTGGTCTAACCTTAAAAACCTTGAACTTTTTTTTTTTTTTTTTTTTAAAGTTCTTTGAACGCTGGGTCTAAAAATCATGGTAGTCATGTGATTGGAGATTCTCTGATAACAACAAATTAAAGATTTTAGTTTTATCATTGCATCTTCTTTGTCTTCCAATGTAGTAATTTTGGTAGTGTTCTTCAAGATTAGTTTTGTTCTCCTCTTTATGTTTTACCATTCATGAGTGTGTTGAAGGGGCAAGACCTAGGTTGTGTCCCAGACAATTACGAGTTCATCATTATGAAGAAGTACTGATGGTTCAGGAGTTATAAAGGTGTTTTAAGAAAGAATTAACTTAACAATGGTTATTGGTTTTCGAGTCATATGGCAGCCATGACTAACTATATCCATGGTGGCTTCTTTTCGATATGAGGTAGAAAAAAAGTATACTCTTACAAGATTTTTGATTACCTACGAAGAGCTCATCAAGAATTTCTTTTATATATAAAAAAAAAAAGAGTATATTGTTTTATTTCAAGAGATAGAGCAACCTACTCAACAACAAATTTTGGTTTGTTTTTGCATATCCCATAATTTATTTAGTTAGTTTGTAGCATTTACATTATGGAATAATAACTACTACTTATGTGTGTATTGCTCTTACAAAATGATCTATGCTTTTGATAGTTTTGTCTTGAAGTTGGAAAAGCTGGTGTGTATTAGTTGCCATTTTGTGAAGTGGTTGACCTGGATTTGGTTTGTTGTTCATTTATGCGTTTGATAATATTTGATTGATAAAAATTGTGGCTATTTAAGTTTACTATATTATTGTTTTAGCTCTACGTGAAGCTACAAAAAAGGTTAATTTTAGTAATATTTTAAGCCAAATAGCATCAGAATTTGCATTTGGACATGTGCCCTTAGATCAATTATAGTCCGCAATTTGTAGGCGCCCAATTCAATTTGGTTGAGCTAGAACAAGCTAGAAATAATGAATCCTTCTATCGGTACATATCACACAGAAAGCAGGAACACCAGCTAAAACAAGTCAACAAAACACCAACGTTCACCACGACAACACTGCTATAAATTGCTGCTTTAAATGTTATTCACAGCCTCATAGGCTCCCTCATTCTACATCATTTGTCTAAGACGACTATTACAGAAAATATTCGAATTACACTATCTGTGTTTTTTTGTTTTTGGCTGTAATCATGTTGCTAGAGAATTTACTCTTTGACTGATGATCTTGTTTGTTGGGCCCTCGTTTATTTTTCTTTCCACCCTTTCTTTCATAAGCCCGGATTGTCACGGAGAAGTTCTTTTTCCTCTGATTTTTGTGTTAACAGCTCTCGTTAATAAAGTCAGGATTATTCAGGGGGAAATTAAATTTCCTTTTTTTTTTTAAGAAAAAGAAAATTCCAACAGTAGTCTAGCTACCATGCACAATAATCGAGATTGAAATTAATTAGGTGCAAACCCTTAGCTTTCAAGGGATGAGATCATTGAGAGTTGAAAAAAATCAACTTTCAATTAATCTCAGCTCTTCTTGAATAAAAAAGGATTAAAAATTTAAAATTAAAAAGTAAAAAAAAAAATAAAAATATATATATATATGAGTGAAGAGAGTGTAATTGCACCGGTTGTCCCCGATCCTAATCCTAATAATTAGCTACTTTCTTAATGTTTTGTCAATTCCTTCATTGATCTTTTGGCAAAAAGGACAGAGGAAAATTCCGACAGTGGAACATTATTTTCATGCTCCCCCCCCATCAATGTATGTCCCCAACTACTTTGATTAAATTGGGAGGGGACATACCTTTTAAAAAGAATTGGTGGATGCTTTAAAATCTAGCGCTAATATTTTTATGAGAAAATATTGCAGCATAGCATTTATCCGGTACATCAAAGGCTATAGCAGTTTTTAAGAAATTGGGGTTTTCTCAACTCATGCCTCAAAATCAATAACAAACTTAGCATGATGAGCTAAAATATGAGTAAGCTTATTGCCATCTCTCTTAATGTGAGAAAAAACAATAGTACAAAAAAACTGTACATAAGAAAGAATGCCATCTATGACATTAGCAACAGCAGGAGGGGGAATAGTAAGTCTCTGTAGAGCATTGCAGACTTGGAGTGAGTCCCCTTCAAATACAAGATCATGTACTCCAATACCCCTCGCAAAAAATACAACTACTTCCATAGGCTTAGCTTCAACCTCTAGCGGACCCAAAGAAGCATTAGTTTAAGGGAATTTATTTTTGGCCAAAGTTATAATATTTTCATAATAAGTTTTAAATGACAAGTTGTTATTACTTTTAATTTCAGCCCTCACCATTAACATTACTTTTTACATACTATTAATAGCTTAAGTCACTAAGAATTTGATATGAATTTACCATTAAAATGTTGTAAATATAGGCTTTTTCAATTTAAAAAGATACCAAAGTAATGCCATGCGACCATTATTTTTATAGCAATTTGTTGCTCTCAACTCAAAACCGTGCATAAATGGCTCTATTATCGCAGTTAATGGGCCATCACTTTCAATTCCTAATTGATTTTTCAAATGAATTTTCTCATTGGTTTGAAAATCCTCCTAACAAAATTTCTTTACCCCTAAGATTTTTCAAGAGAAAAAACTTTCTCATTTCACTATATAGGCCATTTTCTACTTCATTAGTTCTCATTTAAGTATTTGAATCCGTGTTACAAATAAATCTATATATCTATATATATAATAATAGGTGAAGCTTAGAGAAACTCAAATTAGAATTCCAAATTAGAGTTTCAATTTTGCGCCATATGTTATAAATTATTTATTCTTAAAGAGTTCTATTTCTTAATTTTAGAATCAAATATGGGACCACATCATAAATATTCATCCAAATGAATTATTAAGTACAAAAACCAAAGGCCAACGGGGCTTGGCTCAGCTGGCAAGGTTCGGACGCTTCGTGCAACACACCTAGGTTCGAATCCCGTTACCAGCAGGAGTCCGTTTGTGGGCATCCTTAGTGGGGTAACCCCCCACACAGGTGTGTATAGGGCCGGCCGGCTACGAAAGGACCCGCTAACCCGGCTGCCACCTGGCGCCCTGCCCGAAGGAATAATATAACCATAAAATCCCCCATTTTTGTTTCTAAAAAAAAAAAAAAAAGGTACAAAAACCAAAGAGTCTAGAATAAATGAATCACAAAAATAAAAAGTTCTTCACAATAATAAAAGAAATGGACAATTTACATTTTATACCTAATAATATCCTTACAAATTTTTTTAAAGAGTTAACAAAATATAAAAATGACTATCAATAGTATTTAAATTATGTATATATGAATTATATTATGCATCTTATTGTATACCTTTAAGTGTA
Organism: Quercus aquifolioides; assembly: GCA_019022515.1. Classification (NCBI taxonomy): domain Eukaryota; kingdom Viridiplantae; phylum Streptophyta; class Magnoliopsida; order Fagales; family Fagaceae; genus Quercus; species Quercus aquifolioides. The sequence continues at coordinate 35,041,794 of CM032330.1, forward strand.
TATGTAGGAATGATAGGCCCAATAGTGCGTATATATATATATATATATATATATATATATATATATATTGGATCAGGGGCCTGGTCCGAGGACATTTAGCAGTCTGAGGACGGGTAAACGTTGTCATGGAAGTCCGCATTAGTGAATGAAGAAAGGGGTTTGGTCATGATGGTCCAGAAAAGTGGTCCGAGGAGGAATGCCTCCTTGGCTGCGCAAAGCAGAGATCAGAAGGTGTGGTCTGCCATCTAGAGTAACGTTCTGGGAGATTTTATTGATAAGGATATATATCATGAAAGCCCAGTACAAAGGGAAGCTATGAAATATCTAAGAAAAAGCTGCTACCACTGCATTGAATGCTCTGTAGCTAACTCTCTGACTGCATTAATGTGGAAGTGATATTTGAATAGTAATTTTTAGCCTTACAGCTACTCCCAAAGACTTCAGGAAGGTACTGATGGGACAAGGATTAACGCCAGCAACCTGATTTACACGTGGAGGGTAGAGATGAAAGAAGGAAGATAGTATAAAAGAGAAAGAATACCCTGAGAAAGGGGGATCAAAGTAGGAATAGAAAAACATTGTAGTCACAAAAATTGGACTCGTAATCAAATTCAAAAGAGATATATACAAGAACACATCTCCTCGGATTATGCCGATGACGATTTTCTTTAGATAAATCCTGTTTATCTTTGCTTTTAGGTCATCTAGATCCACCATAATTGTTGTCCAATTCATTAGAGCCTAGTTTTCTAACTCACTCTCTACAAATTCACTGTATTGGGCTCTTTGGGTCAAGATCCTTTTAACTCTTGGGTTTAGTACTCAAATTGGGTCCTTACAGTATCCATGCATATGCAGATGTTACAAGCTAGTATATAATAATAGGTAAAGTTGAGAGAAAGTTCAATTAAATTTCAAATTAGAATTCAATTGGAGTCTAATTTTGCACCACGTGTCCCATCTAATATAAGTTTTTAAATTTTTGTGCTAAGTGAGTTAATTCAATGTAAAAATTAGAGTTTAATTTTGTGACATGTGTCCCATTTAATCTAAGTTTTTTAATTTTTGTGCTGAATGAGTTAATTTAGTGTAAAAAACGATGAGTCCAATATAAGTAAACCATAAAAAACATAATTTATGAGCCTTTTTTATAAAACTAAAAACAATTCAAGTTTATAAGTCATATATATATATATATATTTATGTCCCATCTAATCGAATTTTTTTAATTTTTGTGCCAAATGAGTTAATTTAGTATAGAAAACGAGGAATCCAATACAAATAAATCATAAAAAAGATAATCATATATCTAACTATATATATAAAATTAGAGGAAGAGAGAGTTTGAATGATTTTATATTTATGAGCCATTGTTTTGTATAATTAAAAACAATTTAAATTTATAAGTCATCTATATCTATCTATCTATCTATCTATATATATATATATATATATATATATATATATATGTATGTATTAATAGGTAAAGTTTAGAGAAAATCTAATTAGATTCTACAATTGAAGTCCAATTTTGCGCCATGTGTCATAAATTATTTATTTTTAGAGAGAGTTTTGTTTCTTAATTTTGGAATCAAATGTGAGACCATATCATAAATATCTATTCAAGTGAGTTATTGTGTACAAAAACCAAAGAGTCTAGAATTAATGAACATAAAAATATTTAAAAAATGGAAAATTTACATTTTCTACCTAATAACATTCTTACAAGACTTTTTAAAGAGTTAAAAAAATATATATAAGAATGACTATCAATAATATTTAAATTATATATGTAAGAATTATATTATGCATCTTAATGTATATCTTTTAAGTATATCCATGCATATGCATGAGGTTACAAGCTAGTATATATTAATAGGTAAAGTTGAGAGAAAATCCAATTAGGTTTTAAATTGGATTTTAATTGTTGTCTAATTTTGCGTCACGTGTCTTATTTAAGTTTTTTTTTTTTTTTTTTTTTTTTTTTTTTTTTTTTGTTCTAGGTGAGTTAATGAAGTGCAAAAGATAAATGGTCTAATATAAATAAATCATAAAAAAAACTCAATAAAAAAAGAAAAAAAGAGTAAACTCATGTGTATATCCAAAAGAAATTAAAATAAAAAAATAAAAGAGAGAAAGAGAGAGTAATTTGAATCCATATATGTATGTAATTATAATTTTTCTTAATTGTACGTACCATGCATATGCACAAATTATACACTAGTTAGATTAATTGATATACCAAAATCAAACCACCACCACACAAGTTTTAATGAATTTGTTTCTAATTTAGCATTAAATTAAGGAAACCCTACAATATATAGCGGAGCTTGACACACCACGACAATAAATAAGAAACCACCGCTATAGTGTATTGCTGTAGTGGCAGTTTTCATGATTGCCGCCGCAATAACCTACAACGACACTTAAAGTGTGACATTTTTAACCACGGCATTAGAAATTGCGGCAATAGACCATTAGAGCCTTTTGTGGCGCTTTTATAGATTTTGCTGGCGTTTCGAAAATGCCACAAAAAACGTAATTTTTTTGTAGTGTTTATTTTATTATGTATTTTGGCTTGGCATGAGGATTTCACATTGTAGCTCCTACTTACTCATGTGAAGCTCATTTTATTGTTATATACTTTACATTTCACGAGTTAGCACACTCAAATGATCCAACTCAAATTTTCAAAGAGTTATTTTGAGATCACAATCTTTACCAATTATTTATATATTAATTTGGGAGATGAGAGATTTGAAGCAAGGAATGTAACCAGGGGTCCCCGGGGGATGTGCCCCCCTACATGTTTCAGTTAGAAACAACAAAAAATATTAACAAGTTGAACTACAAGACTCTTCGCAAATAAAACACCCTTAATGGTAGGGGCATTATGTATACCGAATACAAAAGGTGTAAGTGCACTTGGATAAAAGCATAACACTATTCTAAAATTTACATTTTTTGTCTTCGTCAGTGAACTATCAAATATGCACTCCACATGAATATTCAAACCGCGAGGGAGAAATCCTTTTAAATATTGTAATCTTGGTAATGAGGGCCCATATATACCTGCTGGTTCGGTTCAGTGTAAAAACTCCTCCAACCCTGTCCTAACCGAACAGATTTCAATCATATATATCAGGGATATTCGCTTCTCCCACAAACTGCCTAACTTAACGTGAACCACGTTTACATAGTTTTGTAAAAATTTATTTAAAAAAAAAAAGAAAAAAAAGAAGCAAAATTTGTGTACAGATAAGGCACGATTGAAAGTGAACTTTGCTTTTGATGTGGCATGTAATCAATGGTCTTGGGAGATTTTGGATGTGCTCATAGTCACCAATAAGAAACTGTTGCCTAATCCATACTCCATAGCTGATAGCTCTCTATATAAGGGGTAGGCAATCTAATATTCTTTCAACTATCGTAAATTGAATAGTATAGTGGTTTTCCAATTATTTTGGTTGAAAATATGGCACTAGTTGGTAAGCAAGAGGCCGATGTAGAAATCAAGGCTCCTGCTGATAAGTTTTTCAACATCCTAAGGAGCGAAATTCATCATATTCCTAATATCTCCTCTGACAAAGTGCATGGAGTTGAGGTACACGAGGGTGATTGGGAAACTTCAGGCTCTGTCAAGCTTTGGAAATTCACAGTAGGTACGGTCATTTTAACATATTGTTAATTTGCAAGCTAGCTCGTGTAGGAGCCAACAGTTGAATTGCATTACTAGCATTCAAAAAAAAAAAAATCTTTGGTCTGTTGTTCGTAATATTGATTTGTTATTTTTGCAGTGTTTAAATTTAATGTTTCAGGTCCAAAAATATTTTATCTTATTCAGAGGAAAAATTTTAGGGTCTGTTTAGTTAGAAAGATAAAAAAGTAGGAGAATAGAAAATAGGAAATGCTAAAAAAGTAAAATGATAGAAAAAATTTTAATTTCCTTCATTTGTATGTAGTTGGGAGTAGAAAAGTGAAAGAGTAGAAAAAATGAGTTTGGGTAAATTTACCCATATGCGCTTGTTAAAAATGATGTCCAATTAAAACAAAAAAAAGTAGCAAACAACAAAAAAAAAAAGGCAATAACCCAAATTTATTATAAAAAATAAAATCATGCCAAAAAAAAGTTTTAAAATTTTTTTCGTGTCTAATTAAACCAAAAAAAGAAAATAAAAAAGAAAGCACTATCCAGTATATAAAATGAGGGGAATAGTTCAGTCATTGACTACAACTATTCCTCTCTCCTCTATTTTCTCTCCCAATTTGGCAAGATACAATATTGGTAGGTCAGGAGAGAAACACCTAGGTCCTACCAATTTTCTATCCTCTCATTCTCTTTAACCAAATATCTATAAAATCATTTTTCTCTTCACTTTTCTCTTTTATATTTTCTATTCTCCTTATTTCACCCCAACCAAACGGACCCTTAGTCTCTATGGATGTCCACAAATACTTTAATGAGCTTATTATGTTCTTATTTGGCTTCTTAACTTGGTTTATTAGGGTAAGACTTTTGTATAGTGTTCTTGTGCATTGGACATTATACGAGGTTGACATGTAATCATGTTAAGATATATTGCCCTTGTTGGGTTCAACGCAAAGCAACACTGAAGTATTGAACACAAGCTAACCCTGTTTATTAACCTAGTTACAAATATTCATGACTATTTAGAATTACTAATAATAATCAGAGATGAGTTAATTTGAACAGTAAGTTTTGTGATGAAACCACAGATGGGAAGACTGAGACCATCAAGGACAAGGTAGAAATAGATGATGAAAACAAGTCAGTGACTTTTAGTGCTATTGAAGGAGATCTCTTTAAGAATTACAAGAGCTATAAGGCTACTGTTAAGATTACAACAACGGCTGAGGGTGCCTTGGCGAAAGTTACAGTGGATTATGAGAAACTAAATGAGGATGTTCCAGCTCCTGACAAGTACCTGGATTTTGTGCTCAATATACTTAAGGATGTCGATGCACACATAATTAAGCCGTAACGAAATGAAAAATCCTTCGCTACTATATATAGTGGGATAATAAAAGTTTGAAGAATCTTATGCTTACTGCTTCCTTTGATGGATAAGTCGTATTTTTAAGTAATTGTTGCTAAAACTATATCTATGTGTGCAAACGATGTGATGGTCCTGATGGATATGACATCACAAGTGTGTTTTTAATTGTAAGGACTTGATATCTATACTATATATAATGAAGTTTGGATTGCCGAAGTAAATTTGTGTCTTTCTCTCACTCCATACACACAATATTAATTAGGAACATGATCCTCCTCATTTCATTTCAAATAGAGTGAGTCAATTTTATGGTTAAAATTTAATTTATTGTATATAGCAATATACAGACTACCATGTCATCTGTAATGTTTAATCTGAATCATAAACTTAATCTATTTCGAATGGAGAGGGTATTAGTATGTTTTAGTACAGCAGACATTGGTTCCGTTGAGAAAGTTAGCACAAGTAAGCTAACATAAGGGACCAAGCTCATATGTCATACTCTATCAAATGACTTGGAAAGAAATGAACTAAGATTTGTATAAGGTGAAAACATTGACATTGGCGATGGAGTTAAGAATTTATCTTTGAGGGCCGAATAAAAAATAATAGACAATTATATATATATATATATATATATATATATATTTTTCTTTATAGAATATATTCATACCATATATATGTACAATAAGGTAAAATAATTTTATAAACACAATTTAATATACAAGTTAAATACTTTATTAACTACGAGTTAACTACTTTATAAATCGATGTGTGCTATGTAAAAAATATTTATTAAATTTAAACAAAACTGTTACAAGATTGATAAAAAGATTTGATGTTTTTAACTTATCTTGAAAAAACTACCATTTAGGTAGTTGACCTGAGGTAGCAAATAAGACAGCAAATGGATGGAAATTCTCCACCTAGGGCTCTTAATCTCTGAAAGTTCAAATAGTGTATAAACTACTATGAACGTTTAGACCCCCAAAATACAAATTACCAATTCAAGTTTTATATCAAACAATGTATGTGCGAAAAATGATTATAAGCTTATACCAGAATTGATAAACAATCTAAACCAAATAAAATCACATCCACAGCATGAATTTAATGACAAAGATTAAGGGAACAGAGATGCAAACACAAGGACAACACAACGATGTGTTATCGAAGAGGAAATCGAAGCCCTCGGCGTAAAACCTCTCCGCCGCCCTCCAAGCGGTCAATAATCCACTAGAAAATGAAGTTGGAATACATGAACAGCAGAAGACCCTCCAAGCCTAATCTACCTAGTGTATCTAAGCCCTCCATGTTTCTTGCTTCAACGAGGTTACGCTGAACCTTTGTCTTTTCTAACTTACTGGATTCCGCTATAGCCCATAGCATCAACCAATAACTATTGGTTCCTTCCTAACTACTTCCCAAAGCATCAAATAGCATTCTCACAGATGTGTGTATGGTGAGAAAAGGATTTGGGTAAAAACCTCTTAAGGATGTAACAATGGAGAGGATGAGAGTAGAGGAATTTGAAGAGTCTCTATGTAAAGATTGTGGATGAATCAATCTTGTTTTTCTCTAGGGTTTCTCTCTCAAAATTCTCTTTGGAAGCTCTCTACATTTCGTGGGTATAAGGGGTATTTATACTGGGGTGAGAGTGGAATGCGAAGAGTCAGGTTTTTCAAAATAGGGCTGGCTGGCGGCTTGGCCTCGCGACTTGACTGAGTCGCGAGTTCAAGCCGCGAGATAACAGAACGGCCAGGCTGGACTTTTTGTCCTGTAGTGCTCCAGCTGGCATGATTGTTCATCTTCTCACACACTTCACTCATGTGTTGCAGTTTGACAGCTTGCCAGTCGCGAGTCACCCACGAGTCCCAGCCGTGAGTCTCTGCATCCTTGCACAATCTTGAGCATTTCTTCACACTCTCTCACTCACTACCCTTACATGATTCCCACCTAAATACAGGGTTACTAATTGCTAAATTACAAGCAAATTTGGCACGGAATAAAGCCAACAAAATGGTTGATTAAATTCAACCTTACAATCTCCCCCTTTGGCTATTCCGTGGCAAAACCCTACAACAAACTCTAGACTTAACGCGTGAGTAGGGAACAGTTGAACAAAACTCACTCACACCTACTCTAGAATTTGTGAAGCTCTTAAACCATAAGAACAAGTATCTCCTTATCATATCACTCCCCCTATCATGAATCATAGGAGCTGTGATGAACTTGGAACATATATACCTGAACCTAAAACACTTGCACAAAACACATTAGATCCTCAAGGTAAAGTAAGTAATAAATGGACAAGTATAATGCAGCAAGTAAATAGCGATCAAGTAAACGTGATGTGAAACATGTGAGCAACTTGATCATACACCAAAACAGTCATATAAAAATGACTACAATGGTCATATAACAAAGCAAATGATCATTCGAATATGCATTCAGTGAAGCACAATAGCATAAGGATGTAATCATGTTCAACACACAAGCATGATGCAATGAGAGCAACAAAGCATATATACTAAATGTGCGCACCGAAAATGGAGCTAATGGGCTTGGGCTTACTCGGACTCACAACTTATTTGTATGGTGGGTTTGGGTTTCCCACACTGGGTTGTCCTCGACACGAAGACTCAATGAAATCACTTTTCTCTTCTCAACTGCCTGAACCACCTTCTGCTACCTTCCCTTTCTTCCTCTATCTTTTGCTCTCGTGTAAATTTTTCCAACCCCCACTTCTCCCCAAACTTCTCATATTTATAGTTCTAAATTAGTGGAGAGGTTGTGATCAATTTCTAGTTAGTGCAGCGGGTGGTCCAGTGTTATTGAACATAAGTGGGTGGTTAGGTGGGAGTGGGAAACGGTGAGTATGGCTTCGGAACTTGGTTCCCACTTCCGCTGATATGCTCAGCGGCGGTGCGCCCAAAGGTAATGCCGGGCATACCCTGCACGTCATGCTCGGACGCCGTTCGCGATAGTGATCGATAAGGACTTACTGAGCATAAACAGGAGGCGAACCTTGGGTCAGCGTTTTGTGTAGTTTTGGGATGGGCCTATAGAGAGGGAGACAATAGGAGTATGGGCCGTATTTTCGTATGAGAATTAATGGCCCAAGTGGAACCGGGTATAGGTGCCATACCCCCTCTTGATTTGTGCCCGGGCCTCAGCGAGAATCAAGGAGTCAGAACGGCGTATGTTACACGGGAGGTCCGGAGAGGCAACGTCTGGGATACTCCAGCAATCCCAATAATGCGCTCCTAAAAAGGCGCACAGGATTTGGCCGTTTGGTTCGCTCCTCATAATTACCTGACGCTTCGTGAACCGAGGTGGCACAGACGCCAGTTTGGCGTTGGGACCTGCGAGGCCTATCAATTAATCCTCATAATTGCTAATTAACTGTCGTTAATCCTCCTCAGGACTTCTATAAAAGGCCCGTTTCAAATCACTCATCTACTTTTTTCGCTCTCTACCCTCTGAGACCCCCTTTCCGCCGTACATTCATCCGCGCACTCATTCTCCAGCCCAAAATCTCTTCTCATCTTAGAGCCCAAAGTAAGTTCTCTACATTTTCCTTTTTACTTCCGCATCTTCGTTCATCTTTCTTCTAGTGTTTAGGATGGGATATTCATACCTTCTAGATACAGACGCGGCCTTAGCCTCTTTCAGGCAGGCCTTTGACATCCCCAGCAATGTGGAGGTGGCGTATTGCCCTGAAAGTGATATCGCTCTTCATAGAGGGGGCAGCACTACCTTTTTTCCCTTGATGGCAGTTTTGGAGGGTGGGGTGAGGTTTCCCGTAGACCCTCTTCTAGTAGACACCCTTAGGTATTAGGGGTTGTGCCCCGACCAACTCCCTCCCAATTTTTACCGGGTAGTGAGTTGTGTGAGTCGGTTGAACCAGATGTACGGTTTACAGTTGAATCAACACGACATAAACCACATGTATAGTTTGTGTGGGAGTAAGAAAACAAATTATTATTTGAAAGTTAGAGATATGAGGGTACGGCTGATCTCCTGCCTACCTGACTCAAATAGGAACTCCGCCGGGGAGTTTGTTCGGGTGCACAGCAATTGGTTTGCCGGTGAATTTCCCTGCCCCCTCACCAAGCGCGAAGTGGGTTCGTCCCGATCACTGACCTGCTTTCATTTCTTATTTAATTTCATGCATGAATGTACATTTATATCGTATTGTGAACATTTTACTCACTCTGACGCTTATTCGTATGGGTTGTCACAGATGGTAGAGTGTTTGTCCTGGACGTTAGAGTCGCGCATATGCGGGATTTGAACTTCGTGCTCAGGTCCGAGATTTTTGTCCACTCGGACGGTCAGCTCCGAGCATCCCACCTGATTCTCGGGTTAATCCCGTGTATTCCACCTGGCAAGCTTTCAGCCAAGCCCTGCTGGTAGATAGCCCACTCTTGTCATATATCGACGTTCGGCATGCTAATTTCCTCCCCCTGAAGTTTACAGTAGGTGAGGCCCGTGATCAAGGTCCTCGGTATATTTGCTCTGACGAGCTCCAACTTGTACAGGACGAGTCAGCCGAGCGTGTGTCTCGAGCTCGCCGAGAACGAGCTCACGAGCAAATTCAGCAAGAAGCCCCCGTTCAACCAGAAGGTCCCATCGACCAAGGAGCCCCAGCCTCGGACGTCGAAGAAGTAGTTGCAGAATCTCCCGACCGCCCTGAAACCGATCACGACCAAGGAGCTGAGATGGTGACTTAGAAGACGATGACGATTAGCCGTTTCATTCCCGGAGCCAGGCCTGCCGCGCAGTAGTCGCAGCAACAGGGGCGCAGCCAAACCCCTCCTTCGTCCACAGCCCCCGGTCGGCAAAGAAAAAAGCAGCATACAACAGAACAGACGGTCGTCGGCCCGGGTGATGTGCCTTTCAATACCCCTCCCCGGCCATCCAGTGGCATTGTAATTCGCGAACTTACGACTCAAACCGGGGCGCATATGGCGTCCTCTTCCCACGCCGTACCCGCGTGGCACCCTTCGTTCATGCTGGATGGCAAACTTCTCCCTTCGGACACAAATGTGCATGTCTGGGGAAAGGGGGCAGGTGATCACGTCGCCCAGACCCCGGCGCGAGGCCTTCTACTGCCCGAGGACGTGTGTACTTTCGAAGAGGGCACGGATAAGTCAATAGGAAGGAGGCTGCAGTGGCACACCGTCGCAGTAAGTTTTTTTTTTTTTTTTTACTAGCTTCTTTCTTTGGGGGTATGGTGCCCGTTCTTATCACTTCATTAGGCCGCGCAGCTGGCGTACATACTTGATAGGTGTGTCAACGATCTTACCGAGGATGCTGGTCGGGAGAAAGCCTTTAAGGATGTTGTTGAGGTAAACGCCAAGGAAAAAGCTGTGGCTGCTTCGACCGCAGAAAAGAAGGCTGCAGTGGCAGAGAAAGCGAGGGTGGCAGCAGAAAAGAAGTACTCAGAGCTGCAGGTTAAGGTGGGAGAGACTGAGCTCAAGTTGGTGGAAGCCGAGAGCATAAACAGTGCACGTTCCAAGGAGCTGGCCGACCTGAGAGCTGCCCTTGAGGCCAGCGAGAGCAAGTGGTACAATGAGGGATTTGCTGATGCCGAGAACTCAGCTGAACCCGTCATAGGGGATGCTCGGAAGCTGGGCTTCGAGGAGGGGTGGTTGGCCGCTTTGCAGGCTTTGGGAGTCCCCAAGGATTCCCCTCTAAGAATTCCTGACCAGATTCCGTTCCCGGTCTCTGCTCATAGCTCGCAGAACCCTCAAAGGCCCATTGATGAAGAGGAGATGACCAGCCTGAGGGAATTGGTGGAGCAGATAGATTCTCACTTAGAGTTGGAGGAAACGGAAGTGGCCAGCCGCCCCCGCTCTGGAGATCAGCTCGGCCAGGACCCCCCTCAGACCTTGACGCAGCAGCATTTTGCGGAGACCAGCGCTCAGGAGCAACCTGCAGATTCCGCCTCTTAATTGCCGAAATGTGACTTCTTTCTTTAATGAAGCTTTTCTTGTTTTTAGTTGGCTCGCCTATGTCACCGGGCTGTGGTGACCGAACAATCGCCTTTTTTTTTTGTTTTTATCTTGTTTAACACTGAAATGGCCACTTGGTTTTGTGGTCGGGATACTACTTTAATTCCTAATATGATGATTTAGTTTTGGAATATTTATTGTGCTGTTCGTTTGCTTCGCACTTATGTTGTAGTGGTCCGGGTAGTTGAATCCTATTTCGTCGTAAGGCGGGGATGTAGAACGAACCGAGAGTCAGGTTTCTGTCCTCAGTAAGTTTAAAGGTTTACACCTGCTCGGCGATATAGATCGAACCGAGAAGCAAGTTTCTTTTCTTAGAGTGAGTATAAAGGTTTACACCTGCTCGGCGATATAGATCGAACCGAGAAGCAGGTTTCTGTCCTTAGTGTAAATTTAAAGGTTTACACCTGCTCGGCGATGTAGATCGAACCGAGAAGCAGGTTTCTGTCCTTAGATTAAATTTAAAGGTTTACACCTGCTTGGCGATATAGATCGAACCGAGAGGCAGGTTTCTGTCCTTAGATAGAGTATAAAGGTTTGCACCTGCTCGGCGATGTAGATCGAACTGAGAAGCAGGTTTCTGTCCTTAGATAGAGTATAAAGGTTTACACCTGCTCGGCGATGTAGATCGAACCGAGAAGCAGGTTTCTGTCCTTAGATTAAATTTAAAGGTTTACACCTGCTCGGCGATATAGATCGAACCGAGAGGCAGGTTTCTGTCCTTAGAAATTTTAAGGTTTACACTTGCTCGGCGATGTAGATCGAACCGAGGGACAAGCTTCTGTCCTTAGAAATTTTTAGGTTTACACTTGCTCGGCGATGTAGATCGAACCAAGAAGCAGGTTTCTGTCCTTAGATTAAATTTAAAGGTTTACACCTGCTCAGTGATATAGATCGAACCGAGAGGCAGGTTTCTGTCCTTAGTGTAAATGTTAAAGGTTTACACCTGCTCGGCAATGTAGATCGAACCGAGAAGCAGGTTTCTGTCCTTAGATTGAGGATAGAGGTTTACACCTGCTCGGCGATATAGATTGAACCGAGAGGCAGGTTTCTGTCCTTATTAAGACTTGTAGCTTAAGGTTCTTTTATGATCGGCAATTGAAGTCGAACTAAGAAATTGAAAGAGTGTAGCCAGATGAACGCCATTATCTTCATTGGTGAAAACCATGCAATATTACATCAACCTTACAATTTACAGTACCGCCCATTAGTGATAGAATTTCTTAAGATTATGGATGTTCCATGGCCGAGGAAGTGGCCTCTCGCCTAGGTCCTCCAAGTAATATGCTCCTGCGCCAACGACGGCAGTGACCCTGTAAGGCCCTTCCCATGTCTGCGCCAGCTTCCCGGCGTTCGTATCCCGTATATTCCCTACGGCTTTCCTGAGAAACAAATCCCTGGCGCCAAACTCCCTTGTTCTTACGTCTTGGCTATATCTCTAGGCCAGCTTTTGCTGATATTCCGCAAGCCGTATAGTCACCACTTCACGAAATTCTTCCAATCTGTCCAAGCGTCCCACCCTCATCTCATTGTTTTGGCCGGGATCGAATCCTGCGACTTGTGCGCTGCACAGATCCACCTCGATTGGTATCACGGCTTCGGCTCCGTATGTGAGAGAGAACGGGGTCTCCCCGGTGGATCTCCTGGGAGTTGTCCGGTATGCCCACAAGACTTTGGGCAGCTCCTCGGCCCAGTTTCCCTTCGCACCCTCCAGCCTCCTTTTCAGCCCGTTCACAATTACTTTATTTACCGCCTCAGCCTGGCCGTTACCCTAGGGATACGCTGGAGTCGAGTACCTATTCTTGATGCCGAGATCACCGCAGAATTCACGGAATGCTCGGCTATTGAATTGCAGCCCGTTGTTTGATATGAGAGAGTTCGGCACCCCAAACCTTGTGATTAGATTCTTCCATACGAATTTCTTTACATCCACATCCCGGATATTGGCCAAAGCTTCCGCCTCCGCCCATTTGGTAAAATAGTCGACAGCCATCAGGACGAACCTTCGATTACCCGTCGCCCGGGGGAATGGGCCGATGATATCCAGCCCCCATTATGCAAAAGGTCAGGGACTGCTGATCGGGTTTAAATGGCCTGCAGGCTGATGGATTAGGGGCGCATGCTTCTGACACTGTTCACACTTATGTACATACTCAGCGGCGTTCCTTTGCATTTGAGGCCACCAAAAACCTTGAGTCATTGCCCGATGTGCCAACGAACGTCCTCCCACGTGGCTGCCGCACACTCTTTCGTGAAGCTCGGCCAAGAGCTCGCCCACCTTCTCCAGGCGTAAGCACAAAAGGTAAGGCCCCCCAAAAGATCTCCGATACAACGTTCGGTCTTCTGATAGCCAATACCGAGGGGCCATTCTTCGGATCTTTCTGCCCTCCTTTTCGTCAGACGGGAGCCGGCCCTCGGCCAGGAAGTCCATAATGGGGTCCATCCAGCACGGCCCAAGTGTTGCGATCGTTGTGATATCGATCCCTGCAACTCCCGGATCAGTTACTATCCTGATGCTCGGCTCTGGAACAAGCTCAACTCTTATTAGCCGGGGTATCTCTTCGGCTACTGATGACGCCAGCATGGCGAGGGAGTCGGCGTGTCTCTTTTGCGTCCGAGCTACTTGGTAAACCTTTACCGTGCTGAAGCTGGTTATAGCTTGCTTCGCCTGTTCCAAGTATGCTTTCATCCAGAGATCTCGGCTTCAAAACTGCCCTCAACCTGATTAACCACCATACGCGAATCTGAATACATCTCTACTTCCCGGGTACCTAAACTCGAAACTGTCCTCAGTCCGGCCAGCAGGGCTTCGTATTCCGCCTCGTTGTTGGAGGCTCTGAAGCCCAATCTAAATGAGTGCTCTAACCGTATTCCCTCTGGGGTGATTAAGACAACCCCCGCGCCGGCTCCCGTGAAGCTCGATGCCCCGTCCACAAACACCTTCCACCGGTGAGACTCCACGTGGCAAATTATCTCCCCCTTCCCTCTTGGCGAGAACTCGGCGACAAAATCCGCAAGGATCTGGCCCTTCACTGAACTTCGGGGCCTGTACCGTATGTCAAAAGAACCTAGCCGAGTTCCCCATTTTGCTATTCAGCCAATGAAGTCTGACCTCCTTAACAGCAACTGTAGGGGATACTCGGTTAAGACGTAAACCGTATGAGCCTGAAAGTATTGTGGCAGCTTTCTCGTGGCGTGTATCAGGGCCAACACAAGCTTCTCTAGAGGTAAGTATCTCGTCTCCGCATCAACTAGAGTCTTGCTGATGTAGTACATGGGTTGTTGGATTCCCTGGTCTCTCAGTAGCATAGCGCTCACGGCGTGCTCGGACACCGCCAGGTACATGAATAGATCCTCACCTGGTTCTGGTGCCGTTAGCATGGGTGCCCACGTCAAATAATCCTTCAGATTCATAAAAGCTCTGTCGCATTCTTCGTTCCACTGAAATCCAGTCCATTTCTTCAGAAGTTGGTAGAATGGTCGGCATCGATCTGCGAATTTGGAGATGAACCGATTAAGGGCGACTAGCATCCCGATCAACACTTGCACTTCTTTCGGACTGCTCGGTGGCTTCGGTCTTTTCACGACCTCAATTTGGTCGGGGTTGACCTCTATTCCCCGCTTAGTGATCAGATACCCTAGGAATTTTCTGGCCCCTACGCCAAACGCACACTTTTTGGCATTAAGACGTAACTTATGCTGTCGAAGAACCTCGAAAACACCCCGAAGGTCGTTCGTGTGCCGTGCTATCTGCTTGCTCTTCACCACCATATCGTCAATGTACACTTCAACCGTGCACCCTATCATATCTTGGAACATTCTTGTCATCATCCGTTGGTACGTGGCCCCGGCGTTCTTTAGTCCGAAGGGCATCACCGTGTAGTGATAATTAGCTTCCGGTGAGATAAACGCCGTCTTCTCTTGGTCCTCGGGCGCTAGGGCGATCTGATGATACCCTTGAAAAGCATCCAGAAAGCTCATTCTCGGGTGCCCATACGTGGCATCCACCAATTGGTCGATTTTAGGCACGGGGAAAGGGTTTTTTGGACATGCTCGGTTCAAATCCCTGAAGTCCACGCAAACCCTCCATTTGCCGCTCTTCTTCTTTACCACCACTGTATTTGCCAACCATTCCGGGAAGAAAATTTCCCTTATCGCCCCAGCATCCTTCAGCTTTTGGACTTCCGCTTTCACCGCCTCGGTGTGCTCCCAGGCCGATCTCCTAGGCTTCTGCTTCTTAGGGGGGAACGAGGGGTCAACCCTAAGTCTATGGACAATGAACTCGGGGTCCACCCCGAGCACCTCATATGGACTCCATGCAAACACATTTACATTCTGTATGAGGAGCAACAGCATTTCCACCTTCTCATGCTCGCCCATGCCTTTCCCTACGTGGAAACACTTGTCGGCATCTGGAAGTACCCTTACTTTCATCATCTCCTCGGCACCACCACCCCCCTCTTCTCCTCGATCATTCTGTAATTGCTATAACGGGACCCCCCGCGGCAGCCCCTTCTATCGGTCACACTCCTCCTAGTCGGTTTCGTCCTTCCTCTGATTGACCATGGTGATTAAGCATTGTCTCGCCGTCTGCTGGCTTCCCTTCACCTCAGTAATACCATGCTCGGTAGGAAATTTTACTTTCACATGCAGTGTGGATGGGACGGCCCCCATCGCGTGAATCCATGGTCTGCCAAGTATCGCTGTGTACGGGGTGAAAGAAGTCACTACTATAAACGTCACTACCACCTCCTTGCCCTCCATATTCATGGGCATAGATATTTGCCCCTCGGGTATTACAATTTTCCCATCAAACCCGACCAAAGGCATGTTGTACTTAGAGAGGTCCCCACTTTTCAACCCGAGCCCCCGGTACAAGTCTGGATACATCACGTTGGCCCCATTTCCCTGGTCTATCATCATTCTTTTTACCAAGAACCCGCCTACCCGGGCGGTAACCACCAATGCGTCGTCGTACGGCTGGACCGTTCCCTCTAGATCATTGTCACCGAAAGCGATAGGCTCCCGGGTAACCTTCATCTTCTTCCCCGCCGGTGGTGCGTCCAAGCTTCCCTCCACTGGGATCACATTTAGCACCCTCTTTCTTCTTGCCGAGGTGAGACTTCTTGGTGGAGCGTGGATGACTTCAATTATCCCGAGCGAGGGTGGAAGGGGGTTGCCCCTCTGAGTAGCTCCTTGCCTTGTCCTTCGGTCCTCCGCGTCTAGTATGAACTCCTTCAGGTACCCTGCCTTGGCCAGCTGCCCGAGATGGTCTTTTAAGACCCGTCACTGCTCGGTCATATGTCCCTTGTCTTTATGATAGGTGCAGTACAAGTTCTGATTTCTCCTAGAGGGGTCACTGCCCATCCTGTTCGGCCACCTGAAATATGGCTCGTGTTTAATCCTATCCACGATCTTGTGCACCAGCTCTTTGAACGTCACGTTTACCTCCCCTACTTGCGCCTCTGGTTCTTGAATTCTCAAATTTCCCTGGGTCCTCGGTTGAAAGACACTTGACCGGGGATGATTCATTATCGGCGCCTTGCCCTTGCTCTGCATCCGGTCATCTTCTAGCCGTTTATATTCTTCTATACACCTCATTAACTGCCTCATATTCTCGGGAGGCTTCTTAGTCAGTGACTCCCTTAACCCGGATTCCTCGGGCAACCCCATCCTGAATGTGCTCACAACAATCTTCTCGTTCCCTCCGTCGATCTCGTTGTAGAGCTCCCAGTACCGGCTGGCATAACTACGGAGGGTTTCCCCTATCCTCATTTTCATGGACAGCAACGCGTCTACCGGTTGTGGCACCCGGCTGCAAGTTACAAACCGGACGCCGAACTCCTGTATAAGCTCGGCAAAATTGTGGACAGAACCTTTCCGCAGCCCGTTAAACCATCTCAAAGCGGTGGGACCAAGACTCGAGGGAAAAACCTTGCACATCAGTGCGTCATTGTGGGTATGCAGAGACATCATCTGGATATAGTGACTGACGTGCTTTACTGGGTCCGTTTTCCCGTCGTAGGAGTCGAAAGGAGGGCGCGTGAATCTGTCCGGCATTGGGGCCCTCTCGATGTCAGCTGAGAAGGGGGACCGAGTAGCTCTTCGTAGCGCGCGACTCATCGCATCCATGGCCGCATTATGGGGCCGTTGCTCTTCTGGGGAATCCGAACCTCGGTCGGCGTATTCCCGTGATCTTGAACGGTCTCGGTGTCGGCAGGATTCCCGTGAATGAGCCTGTTCCCTTCGCTGACGAGATTCTCGGGAATGGGAGCGTTTGCGGCGGTTATGAGACCTAGATTGGTTTGACCCAGCTTGGCGACGATCTTCCCCGGTATTGGCTCTTCTTTCTTGGTTATCTCCATCCCTTCTCTGATGCCTGTTCTCCGCCTCCAACTCTAGGTCTCTTACTAGCCTGCGCAACCGTTCAAGCTTTTCGTCTCTCTCATCGAGTTGCCGATCCCCCGAGGCATTCGAAATCGTTTGTTGCGTTTGGTACGACCCCTCCCCGAGGCTGGACTGCTCTTCTCGTTCGCGGTCCCTGTCTTCACGTCTCTTCTGCCTTCTTTCTCGCCAAGAGGATCCCTGAGAAGATCCCGCTGAACCACTTTCAGCGTCGCTCCCAGAGCGTCTCCCAGACATCTCCCTCCCCAGGATTGAGTCTCAGTGGAACTACGGCTTAGTAGGAGATTCCCATAGACGACGCCAATTGTGCGCACCGAAAATGGAGCTTATGGGCTTGGGCTCACTCGGACTCACAACTTATTTGTATGGTGGGTTTGAGTTTCCTACATTGGGTTGTCCTCGGCACGAAAACTTTGAGATCACTTTTCTCTTTTCAACCACCTGAACCACCTCCTGCTACCTTCCTTTTCTTCCTCTATCTTTTGCTCTGGTGTAAATTTTTCCAACCCCCTCCTTCTCCCCAAGCTTCTCATATTTATAGTTCTTAATTAGTGGAGAGGTTATGATCACCTTCTAGTTAGTGCAGCGGGTGGTCCAATGTTATTGAACATAAGTGGGTGGTTAAGTGGGAGTGGGAAACAGTGAGTATGGCTTCGGAACTTGGTTCCCACTTCCGCAGATACGCTCGGCAGCGGTGCGCCCAAAGGCAATGCCGGTCATACCATGCACGTCATGCTCGGACGCTGTCCGTGACAGTGATCGGTAAGGACTTACCGAGCATAAACAGGAGGCGAACCTTAGGCCAGCGTTTTGTGTAGTTTCGGGATGGGCCTGTGGAGAGGGAGACAATAGGAGTATGGGCCGTATCTTCGTATGAGAATAAATGGCCCAAGTGGGACCGGGTATGAGTACCGTACACTAAAAATAACTCAAAGCACCATAAAGCAAAGAGAAAACAAGCATAAAGTAAATCAAGGTTTTCTCAAAAAGGAATGTCTTCTCCCCCTTGGTATATGCATCTCTCCTATGGCTTTCTTCCCCTAAGAGTGTGCACAAGAGTCATATAGAAATGACGATACTCTCCCCCTTTTTCTCACGAATAGACAAATGAATCAAGAGGAAGGAGGGAAAGAAAAGAAGATATGAACAAGGATAAAAGATGATGCATGAGGGGTGCGAGATGAATGAGAAAATGAAGCTCAATCCTAAGACAAAAAAAGTACTACAAAGCAGAAGGTAAACATGACATGCTAGGATGAAGAAACACGATATAGACCAATGTAGGACAAAGGTAGCAAGGTGTGTGCAAGAGGTGGCTATGTGCAATGCATGACCAATGCGTGGAAAATGCACATGTGGGGCAAGGTGTGTTAAAGACACAACCAATGAACCAAACATGTTCCTAATGAGGAAACATGAGAAACCCCAAAGTTTGATACTTATCGGAGTCCAAACAAATGAGAAAATGCTTAAGAGACATTTTATCAAACACCTAGCATGCACACTATGAACAACAATGTGAAACAATGCATGAACATCATGAAATCCACCCTTAATACATGCTCTTTTTGCCACAAAGGGCCAACATCCAAAGCAAATCATTAAAAGAAACCAATCCCATTCAAAAATTTGACAAAAATAAAGTTTTCCCAACCTCTATGATGAAAATCCCAACCAAGAGCACAAAACTCACCAAAACATAATCTAAGGATCCAAATCAATGAAAAGAGTTTAAATTTACCTTAGAGATGTTAATGGAATAATAAAAAATAAAAATAAAAACCATTCAAATTGGTTGGGTTTTGATGTAAAAATATTGAAAAAGGAGTTTAAGAGAGGATGGGAGAGGTTTAAAACAGGTTTCCCACGAAAAAACACTTTAAAAAGCTGTTTCTGGGCGATTTGCAACTGGGTGAGTCGCGAAGTTCAGTTGCCAAAAATTTCACGAGTCGTGAGTGAGTCGCCAAAACTTCTGGATGAACTCACGACTAGGGTTTCGTGACAGGTGAGTCGCGAGATGAGTCGCGAAAAACTCTGACACTTGTTTTTCAACACAAAACATGTTTAAACAATGAAAAAAAATGTAAGCACTAAACATGAACACAAAGAGTTATAAAAATCACTTCCAAATACATATAAAATGATCAAAAACCTTTTTGGATTGATCCATATATAGTTGAGCACACACACATCACATTTAAACAAGTACAATCGAACAAATGAATAAGGCATTCATTGAACATTAGGCATGGGTGTGTGTGTATATCAAATGTGGAATAGTCCTTAGTCTAGAGTGAAACTTCAATGATCAATTTAATCAAGTCATACACAACTGGTATTAAGCCAAGTGGTCTATCTCACTTATAGAAATATGCATATATGACCTCCCACAAGAAAATGCTTACATATCTTTGAAGCTTTTCATTTGGCTTCTTTACAATTCATAACATTTGATCGTTTTTTATCTTTACATCTCTTTTTGAGATCGATGCCTGAAATTTTTGATATTTCAATTTGATGAACAAGTCTTTGGCTTTTTGGGCATTATACATTTTCATTAACAAGTCGCTTTCCCTTTTTCCTAGTCAAATACTAGTATGTGCGACGGCTTTTGCAGCTCATTATCTCTTTTCATTTTGAGATTTACATTTGTTGAGCTCTTTA
Source organism: Quercus aquifolioides (assembly GCA_019022515.1). Lineage (NCBI taxonomy): Eukaryota > Viridiplantae > Streptophyta > Magnoliopsida > Fagales > Fagaceae > Quercus > Quercus aquifolioides. Next base: position 35,061,898 of record CM032330.1, read on the forward strand.
AGCAAAAACAATAAAAAGTGTGGGAAGATATATAGGCACAAATCTATGCATGTATCTAAACCAACATGATTATTGACTAATCATTCATGACAAGCTTGAAGATCGATTTACAACAATCACACAAAGATGTCAAGATTTTTCCCACAAAGATATAAGTGCATAAAGAACAAGCTAAGCTCGTAAATGCATAAAGCCATTTGTACGAAGGTACAAGGCAAAACTCACATGTGATATGTGCTCAAATATATACGATCAAACTTTTTGAATTTTTCACTTTTTATGTGATTTTGGATTTTTACTCACACAAAACTAAAACATAAAAGTAAGATCAAAACAAAAGCAATGCATACAAATAAATGCAAAATGCACAAAATGCATGAAAATATGACATTCAATGCATGAAGGGTCCTACAAAGATCGAAAGAATTAGATCAAGGACCAAACGAGCAAAAGCTCAACCATGGGAACCCTTTCTCATCCAAACGGAATGATTGTTTGGAATGAGTGTCTCATGAGAAATGAGACAAGGGTTGGAAGAATGAGAACCGGAGATGCACATAAACAAGGAGTTAAAAGTATTAAACACTTTCTTTAACAACATGCTATTTTCACTCAAATCCGGTTTACCATTTTTAGCATAACTTCCAAGAAGATCAAGTTTCTCTTTTCTTTTGATTATTTTGAGAGCATGAAACTTAGAGTAATGAGGTCTAACATGAACAAAAGCACCACAATGGTGACAAACAATGTGTTTAGGTCCACTAGGCTTTTTGGGAAGGGATCTAGCAACATGGTTTTGTTCTTTCTTCAACTTATAACATTGAGGTCTTATATGACCAATCACACCACAATGATGGCAAGTTGGAACAAACTTAGATCCATCCAAAACCTTAAGTTGAGACCTAAATAGAGGCTTTGACTTAACAGCCTTTCTCTCCACATTTTGATTTCTTTTATGTGGAGGAATGTACAGTGATTTATCCTTTGAGGTAGAACACATAGTAGGCACAAAATCGGGTACCACAACATGATTGCAACAAATATTTTCATCCTTTTTAGCTATAGGTTCAGCAATCAAACACTTGGCATGCATTTTTAGAGATTCATTCTCACATTTTAGTTCATCAACAAGTTTGTTAGATAAAACAAGTTTAGCATCTAAGTCCACATTCAAACACTCAAGCTCCTTCAGCTTTTCAAGAGAATTTTCAGCAAGATCCTTATATTTCTCAACCAATTTCTTGGATTCATTGAGCTTAGCAATCAAATCATCATTTTCACAAAATAACTTGCTCAAATTCTTTTGAAACTTCTTAACCTTTTTTTTCAAGGGTTTGATGTAAAGAATATCAACAACATCCAAAGATTCATGTAACATAACATCACAATCATGAGGATTATCACTCATAGAGGCATTTTCACAAACACATGGCATGTTACATTCATCATTAACCATATCACAAAAAGAGGCATACAAAGCAATATCCATGGTAAATAACACAAGGGGTCAAGGATCACACTTAGGTATTTAAACCATAACAAGTATACCCACTCTGATACCAATTGAATGTTCAAATAGCGTGTAAAACACTATGAACGTTTAGACCCCCAAATTACAAATTACCAATTCAAGCTTATTATCAAACAATAAATGTGCAGAACATGAACATAAGCTAATAACAGAATTGATAAACAATCTAAACCAATTAAATCACATCCGCAGCATAAATTAAAAGGCAAAGATTAAGGGAAGAGAGATGCAAACACAAGGACAACACAATGATGTGTTATCGAAGAGGAAACCGAAGCCCTCGACATAAAACCTCTCCACCGCCCTCCAAGCGGTCAATAATCCACTAGAAAATGAAGTTGGGATACATGAACAGCAGAAGACCTTACTAGCCTAATCTACCTAGTGTACCTAAGCCCTCCAAGATTCTTGCTCCAATGAGGTTACGCCAAACTTTTGTCTTTTCTAGCTTACCGAATTCTGCTATAGCCCATAGCATCAACCAATAACCATTGGTCCCTTCCTAACTGCTTCCCAAAGCACCAAATAGCCTTCTCACAGATGTGGATATGGTGAGAAAAGGATTTGGGTAAGAACCTCTCAAGGATGTAACAATGGAGAGGATGAGAGTAGAGGAATTTGAAGAGTCTCTATGTAAAGATTATGGATGAATCAATCTTGTTTTTCTCTAGGGTTTCTCTCTCAAAATCCTCTCTGGAAGCTCTCTACATTTCGTGGGTATAAGAGGTATTTATACTGGGGTGAGAGTGGAATGCAAAGAGTCAGATTTTTTTCAAAACAAGGCTGGCTGGCGGCTTGGCCTCGCGACTTGATTAAGTCGTGAGTTCAAGCTGCGAGCTAACAGAACGGCCAGGTTGGACTTTTTGTCCTGTAGTGCTCCAGCTGGCGTGACTATTCATCTTCTCTGCACGCTTCACTCATGTGCTACAGTTGGAGGCTTGGCAGTCGCAAGTCACCCGCGAGTCCCAGCCACGAGCCTCTGCATCCTTGCACAATCTTGAGCATTTCTTCACACTCTCTCACTCACTACCCTTACATGATTCTCACCTAAATACAAGGTTACTAATTGCTAAATTACAAGCAAATTTGGCATCGAATAAAGCCAACAGAATGGTTGATTAAATTCAACCTTACAATCTCAAAGGTCTTAGTAGGATTCTTACTTTTTGGCCCTGCCGTTTTCCTTATTGCTCAATGGCATCCATTGCTTAGTTATTCAAGCTCCTTCCTTTGTTGATCTCTATCATTCCGCTCCTCTATTTCTTTCACTATGGCAATCTTCTTTTAATTCAATAAATAATTTCAATTGAATTTTATGAAAGATATCTCCTCCCTTCAATCTAACCAGTATATTACATCTAAGTAAGGCACTCTTTAAAAGGAAGGAAAACATGAGTTAATAGCAGGTGCAATAGAAAGGCAGTTGAGGGCAGGCGATAAGGAGGTGCCATAGGCTTATGTCAGATACAAGTAAGCTCAGTTTCAATATTGCATTAGACAAGGGGTTGGCTAGTGTCCCACCTTTTGGTCTTGATTGGTAGGCACAATTGCTTGAGTCTAGTTCTTTAGTTCTAACTCCTCTAGCTATTAGCGTTCGTAGCTCTCCTTCTAGCAATGCAATATCGGTTGTCTTCCTTCATCTCTCTCTATTGTCATTCCTTCTTTTAGCAGGCCATCTCAAATCTTAAATGTTTAGTGAATTGATCGCATTAACCTGATCATTCAAGGCTTACCTTTCTATTCTTTCTGGTCTCTGGTCATTGGTAGGAAAGGCCAGTAAATTCCATTTCTCTCGGCCCCCACCTCTCCAGCTTGGGAATACATCTTTCTATTGGCTATATATATATATATATATATATATATATTCAAAATTGTTTATTCGTTTAGACCCCTATATACTCAGATTGTTTAACCTAATTAATTAACCAAGCTATTACTTAGGTTTATTATTTATATCTAGGTTAAACACAAACAATCATATCACTAAGTACGAAAAAGTAAAGAAGAAAAGTGATATGATGACTCAGGAAAACCAATGAAACTATCTAGTTTCAAGATAAAAAATCTGGAAAGAATTTAACCTAAACAATCCTCAAGGCAACAAATTCACTATATAGAATGAAAGTTTTATAATAATTTTTCCCTAAATTTAAAGCTATCTCTTGGAGTACTTACTCATGTGATCATACGCAGCTCCGAATCCACGGACTCTTCTATCTAAATTTGTTGCACACAAACACCCCCCTTTATGACTTTGAGATCCTACTCAAAGTTTTAGATTATCAGTAGTAGTTGATCTTGTATGCAATAACTTCTACAACACCGGATCTTGAGTTTCTTTAAAGAATATTGTCAGTAGAAGATTTTAGAGAGCTTTGGGTACAAAAACCCTAGATCTACAATTGAAGGCACAAGATGCACTCTTCTCTCTCTAACAACCCCACTAAAACGTGCCTTAGAGTTTCCTTTATATAATAGGATGTTAGGTTCTAAGACTTTAGGAGCTAATGTATTAGAACTTCATTTTGTATTTTGTTGGCAAACCATGATCAAAACATAGAGTCTAGGTTCAGGCTTGCTCAAAGTATGTTTATTTGTAAAATTGGAATCGAGTGATTACAGAATTTATTGGACTAAATCTGCAAGGCTCGATCGATTGAAAATTAGACTCGATCGATCGAACCACGTGCAAATTAATTTTTTTGTAGAATTTCCAATTCAGCCCAAGCCCGATTTGACGTGTAGGGTTTTATGTTTTACTCTAAGTATAAAAGGAAAAACCCTAGCTACGTTTTAGAGGTCTTTGATGTATTGTATGTTGAATCTTTTGTGAGATCTAGTGGTGTTTACCTTCATACACACTTAGAGTTATCAAGATCAAGATTCATGTCAAGAACTTGGTGATTGCTTTAGTTTTTGTATAAAGAACTTAAAGAAGATCTGAAACCTTTGAGTGGAGTCTCAAAGTTACAAGTAGGAGAACTTGTGGTTACAGTGGATCAAAGAAAGAAGTAGTCCGTGGACTCGGAGCTGTCACGTGGTCGTGGTAGTAAGTTTTCTATTCAAGGTAGCAATAGGATGTTAGTGGTCTAAGTTCTATTGTAAAAACTTCAATTCTTTCGTAGTGGATTTGTTTTACATTCAGGATAGCTAGGTTAAATTCTCCCCAGGTTTTTTACTAGATTGGTGTAGGGGGTGGATTCGAGCGCTCTCTAAGGATTGAGAGAGTGGGCCCAAGCCCAACTAACCCTTCAATAAATTTGTAGAGTATGGGCTCAAGAGCTAGGCCTCAGTAAAGAAGGCAACGGCCATGCATGGTTGTACGTGGTTGCTAACAACTGAAACGTGGGTTTTGAACACACAATGTGGCTCCTCGGACGTGCCTTATGGAGCTGGAAATTCTTATTATCTCTTTTCAGTAGGGTTACAAGAGTTGAGAGAGAACACTTTGCTACAGTATTCCTTTTTCTCCGGTTTTTCGTCCGTCCCCTTCACAAGAGGGATTTTTTACATTATATACTTCCCAATCAGTTGATCCTAGCCCTACATTTGTTGCTCAATCCGGTTTCCACTCGAGTGCCTGTCCCATCAGCCGCATTCCCATACCTCCAGTGGGTTGCAGCGCTCAAGACGGCACTGTTCAGAGGTCCTATCCTTATTAATGCGGCCAGAGCGTTAGTTGAGGGCATTTAATGTGGAGGTGACAGTTCGCCTGGGACTTGCTTCTCCGCCATGCTTCAATGTCCGGTGATTGGCTCTTGCTATTTGCTCCTTGGATGCTTGGGGAGACTCCCCTTAAGGGTGTGCCGTATGCCCACTTTCTGTCCTCGGACTGCCGAGGATGTAACCATCCTCGGCAATGCTCCTTGGGTCCTGGGCTCTAAACATTGGTCCTCGGACCTCGGATCATGGAGGCGTCCTCGGCATGGGCCTCTGGGCCTGGCTTGGAGTGGGCCGAGGTTGCTAACTTATTCTGGCCCCACAATAGCCCCTCAAAATAATGCTGTCCGCATCCTCGGGCGGAAGGAGGATTTTGATATCTCCGGACCTGCTTCGCGTCTAATCAAGTCTTATCCCTCGTCAGCGTTGGCGCCTTTTCAACTGCCCAAGGTGCGTTACTGGCGCTGCGATGTGCGTAACGTGTCTTGCATTAAATTCGGGCGGCTTTATGCTCCCCACGTTCAACGGGCAGATGGCAATCTAACGGTGGAGATGCGTCTGGCACTTGTGGGCGGGAAAACTTGCGCAGCTCTTCTTTCTAGGGTATAAGTACCCATTAGAGCCGTTTCTTCATCTTTCATTTGCAATCGAGAGCTCCTGCGCCTCTATTCTGAGTCCAGCCAAACTTCCACCTCTATCTCCAGCACAAAAAGCCAGTCCGAGGACTCCTCCTCATTTCTGTAAGTCTCTCTGTCTTTCTCTGAGCTTTTTCCCTCTCTACTCGTCCTTCTCTTTCATTCGTTCATCTTTTAGTCCGCTTAGGCGTCATCTAGGATGGGTAGACTTAAGAAGTTTGTTGGCACTGAGGAGGCGATGGAGAAATTCATCGCCGATTACAAGATACCGGCCAATGTGGGCTTAAGGTATTGTGAGGAGGGGGAGTGGTACCTCACGAAGCGAGAGGGCGAAGTGGTGATTCCTGTCATCGCTTTCCTTGAAGGGGGGATGAGGATCCCCATGGGGCCAGTGATGAGGGGTTACCTCACCTACTTCCGGTTGACCCCCACCTAGTGCGCCTCCAACATGTTCAGGATTTTGGGCAGTGTGGACGCCCTTAATGAAAAGATGGGTCTGAGGCTGACCTATCACGATGTCAACTACTGCTACAATCTTCAACATTTGAAGAACAAGTCCTATTACATGAGGACGAGGGACGACAGGGTCCGGCTTATCCAGTGCCTCCCCGAGTCCAACAAGGGGATGAATGAGGATTTCCTCATCGTGTCCGGAGCGTGGCACGATGGCCTTCATTGTCCGACGAAGGAGGGAGAACCAGGTGGGGCAATGGGAATAAAAGGGGATTTATAGATTCTAGCTTCTTTCTCTGCGTTATTTCTTCTTGTATTGTTTGACTTCTAACCACGGACGTGTAATTTCTTTGCAGATCCGCACTCCTATGCGCGCCATTTCAACTTGATCAATAGGGAGGACTTGCAGAAGGTGCTCAGGTCGGCGGACTTCGAGGACGAAGAAGACCACCAAGTCAGAGCTGCGCACAAGATTCTGGGGTACACTCCGCTCCAGAAGTCATTTGCGGCCCCGAAGTACGTGATCAGAGCAAACGATCCTCGGCTGCAGAAAATAGCAGTGACCGAGGACGGGTTCGAGTTTCCTGAGGACACCTCCACTTCAGAAGGCGTCACAGTAGCAGTCCCCTCGTCTTCCCATTCGTTCCCAGAGGCCGCGGAAGAGAACTTAGAGAGGGAAGGGGAACCTGTAGATTTTGATACTGCCGAGGAGGATTTCGGCGTTTTTGAGCAACTCCATCAGTCCGAGGACCCATCTGGAGACTTGGGTGATCCTCGTCTAACCGAGGCAGACCTCTTCGCAGCACAGACGTCTTCCCGGCGCAAGATGGGCTACAAGAAGAAGTACCAGCCAAGCCTGTCCGAACTACTAGAAGGGCAGCCGGGGAAGTCCAAGCCGAAGCTTCCTCCCCCATCTCCAAAGAATCGTCCTGTTCAGACCAGGTCGGCTTCAACACAATCCAAGCTTCCTCCTCCTCCGCCTCAGGCGAGCCCGTCGTCCAGGCACGAGCCTGCTGACCCTAAGCAAAAGAAGGACAAGGGTAAGAGGACCCTTGAGGACAAATCTGGGCCCACGCGGGAGGGCGAGGGCGATCAACGGCCATCGAAGCAATTGAGGATAGGCCCCTCAACGCAGGATAAACAGGTCGCTCCCTCGCCCGAGGTCCAGGCTTGGCTCCCCGCCCCAATGCTCCGCGGGGCTCCCTTGAGGGATGACTCCTCCCTCAGGGACTTTAAAGATGGCGAAGGCGCGTACGTGGCCGACGCTGTGGAGAGATGCCTGCTCCTACCTGCGGACATGGCGGAGCTAGGAACCATGAGGAGTAGGGATGTCTTCCTCTGCCTCAAGCGGTATTTGGGGATGGTAAGACCTTAACACTTGTGCTTTTTCTTGCCTTTTTCTTGTTTTCATTTCTTTTTGAGCTCGGCTAATTGCAACTTGTCTGTTTCGTTTGGCAGGCTGTACAGGCCACCTTCAGGCTGGAAGAGGCGGCCAATGAGCATGGGAAGGCCATGGATCTGGAGCGCGATAGGCGCTTGGTGGCTACCAGGACCCTCAAGAAGTCGGAGGAGGACCTTGCCAAGGCCAGGGAGGCGCTGAAGGCAATGACCCAGGCTAAGGAAAGCGCAACGTCAGGCCTTGAGGGTGCCCAAAGGCAGGCCGAGACTCAGACAAGGCGTCTGGGTGAGGCAGAGAAGCGTCTGGGTGAGGCCTTGAGGGTGCCCAAATCCCAAGTCCCTGGGTTATGTAGGCGCTACTGCTCCGAAACTTGGAGCGAAGCCCTCAGGCAGGCTGGAGTGGATGCTTCTTCTGACTTGTGGAAGGAGGAGAACGTGTACTACCCTCCTTTTATCCGCGAGACTGCCCACGATGGCTCTGAAGCCGAGGAGGCTGCTGTGGAAACTGCTGCTACTCCGGGCGAAGAGGCCTCGGGTGCTGGGGTCGCTGATGAGCCAATCCAAGGGAGCAATCCTCCCGTGGTGGTTGTGTTGAGTGATGGCTCCAACGAGGACGCGCCTCAGCAGGTTGTAGAGCCTTCCCCCGCTGCCCAGGTCTCTTCTGCCGAGGGGGCGGCTATTCCTGCTGTGCCTCTGCAGGCCATTCCCATCAGTCAGGGCTCAGGGGACCCTGAGGCAGCTACGGGCCAGCCACCCACTGAAGCAGCCAATTAGGCCCCATGGCCCTTCTGCCTGCTGCACTTTATTTCTGCATCTCTTTCTTTTTCCCTTTTTTGCTTTATCTGTAATGTGACTTCCTGGATGCAATTCCCTTGTGTTTAATGAAACGAAAACTTTATTTCCTTTTCTATTTGTTGTGGCTATTTCCTTACTTGCACGCTATTCATTTTTTTGTATAACTTTGACTTCAATTGTACCTCGGCCAATCGCGGCATTTGATAATTACAACGTAAGGTGGAATTTTGAAGTAGACACTTAGGATCTTTTAAAGTGGTTAGTTTCTCCTTAGGCATAGGTCCGAGGACCCAGCAGTCCTATGTTTCTGTCTAACACTTGGTTTTCTTTAAGTGGTTAGTTTCCCCATAGGACTGAGTCCGAGGACCATGCAGTTCCCTGGTTCTGTCTAACTCTTAAGCTTTCTGAAGCAGTTAGTTTCCCCATAGGACTGGGTTCGTGGACCATGCAGTTCCTTGGTTCTGTCTAAAGCTTAGCATTCTTAAGTAGCTAGTTTCCCCGGGGGACTGAGTCCGAGGACCATGCAGTTCCCTGGTTCTGTCTAACACTTGGGTTTCTTAAAGTGATTAGTTTCCCCATGGGAATGAGTCCGAGGACCATGCAGTTCCCTGGTTCTGTCTAACACTTGGGTTTCTTAAAGTGATTAGTTTCCCCATGGGAATGAGTCCGAGGACCATGCAGTTCCCTGGTTCTGTCTAACACTTAGTTTTCTTAAAGTATTTAGGACGCGAGGCAAATAACTAAGATATGCTAACAATTATGAATCAAAGTGACTTCTTTATTAATAGTAGTACCTTTTCAGGTTGTTTACATTCCATGGACGAGGTACAGGTCTGTCATCTAAATCTTCTAAATAGTACGCTCCTATCCCTGCCACCGAGGTGATTCGATAGGGGCCCTCCCAGTTGGGTCCGAGCTTTCCCCAGGAAGGGTTCTTGGCAGTTCCTACAACTTTTCTCAGCACCAAGTCTCCCGGTGCTAGTGGTCTGAGCTTTACGTTGGTGTCATATCCCTGCTTGAGCTTTTGCTGGTAGTAGGCCAGCCGGATCATTGCTTGCTCTCTTCGTTCGTCTACCATGTCCAGGCTCCGCCCCAGCAGCTCATCATTGCTGCCTGGGGTGAAGGAGCTCGTCCTTAGTGTCGGGAAATTAGTTTCCAGGGGGATCACTACCTCCGCACCATAGGTCATGGCAAAAGGTGTTTCCCTCGTTGAGCGCCGGGGCGTAGTCCGGTATGTCCAGAGGACATGGGGCAGCTCTTCTGCCCATCTCCCTTTGGCGTCATCCAATCTCTTCTTAAGCCCGTTGACAATGACCTTGTTGACTGCCTCGGCCTGTCCATTCCCCTGGGGGTAGGCTGGCGTTGAGTACCTGTTTGTGATCCCAAGTTCGCAACAGTACTCCCTGAAGGCCTTGCTATCGAACTGGAGTCCGTTATCCGAGATGAGGGTATGAGGGACCCCGAACCGCGTAACTATGTTCCTCCAAAGGAATTTCTTCACGTCTACATCTCTGATGTTGGCTAGTGGTTCGGCCTCGACCCACTTGGTGAAGTAGTCCGTGGCCACCAACAGATACTTCTTGTTCCCTGGTGCCTTGGGGAAGGGTCCCACGATGTCCAAGCCCCATTGGGCGAACGGCCATGGACTGGATAACGGATTGAGGACCCCTCCTGGCTGATGGATGTTTGGGGCGAACCTTTGGCACTGGTCGCACTTCTTGACATACTCTTGGGCCTCTTGCTGCATTCCCGGCCACCAATATCCTTGAGTGATGGCTCGGTGAGCCAGGGACCTCCCCCCTGTGTGGCTCCCACATATTCCCTCGTGCAGCTCCTCGAGTAGTAACTCCGCCGCTCCAGGGTGGACGCACAGTAGGTATGGTCCAGAGTAGGAGCGCTTATATAGCTTGTGATCCTCGGACAACCAGAACCGAGGGGCCTTCCTTCTAACCTTCTCGGCTTCCGACTTGTCCTCGGGCAGGATATCTTCTTTTAGGAATCTCACTATGGGGTCCATCCAGCTGGAACCCACCTCAATCTGGTGGACGGGGACCCCTTCTCTTGGCACTTCGCTTGCCCTTCCCAGATGTTCCACGAGTATTATCCGAGGCAGATCCCCTGCCGAGGAGGTTGCGAGCGTGGCCAATGAGTCGGCATGGCTGTTCCCGCTCCTGGGGATATGAGACAGGCTGTAGAGGCTAAACCCCAATCGCAAGCGCCTGACTTGGCCCAGGTATTCTTGCATTCTTGAATCCCTGGCCTCCATCTCCCCATTTACCTGGCCTACCACCAATCTCGAGTCCGAGAACATCTCTATCGACTTTCCTCCCATCCTTTGTACCATGATCATCCCCTGTAGTAATGCCTCATACTCGGCCTCGTTGTTCGTGGCCGCGAATCCGAGCCTTAGGGATTTCTCAATGACATGATCTTCAGGGGATACTAGGACCAGCCCCACTCCGGACCCCCTTTGGTTTGCCGCGCCATCCACATACACCTTCCAACATGGTGCCTCTGGGATGGAGATTGCCCCAACTGATTTCTCATCACGGCTCTTATCCTCGGCCGTCACTTCTACGGTTGGTTCGGCGAACTCGGCCGTCAAATCTGCCAGAACCTGGCCCTTTATGGAGGTCCGGGGCATGTACTTGACGTCAAAAGCCCCCAGAATTGTGTTCCACTTCGCGATTCTGCCTGTGTAATCAGCGGCCCGGAGCACAGACTTCAAAGGCAATTGGGTTAGGACAACCACGGTGTGAGCTTGGAAGTAATGGGGGAGCTTTCTCGTGGCGTGGACTACAGCCAGGATGGCCTTCTCTAAGGGTAGGTATCTCACCTCCGCTTCGTGCAGCGACTTGCTGACGTAGTAAACTGGCCTTTGAACGCCATTATCTTCCCGTATCAGTACTAGGCTCACCGCATGGGGCGCCACCAATGGGACTTGCTCCTAGTCAAAGTATGACCACCAATGGGATAATCCCTCGGAACATCTGTGAGACCACTGGGTAGTTTGAGCTTCGTCTTGGCAATCAATCCCATGATCAAAGAGGGGAATGGCATCACAGTCCATGAATTCTGCTTTGTGATGCTCTTCTTCAAGACATGCATGATGTGGCCACAAATGTCAATCTCCTTATGTGTGAAGAGATCATACAGAAATCTTGTTCTCGGAGCAGATAGAGTGGTGAGATTGGTGACTGGATACAGATTGTGAATCATCACATAGCTTAATGTCCTCATTTCTGGAGAGAACTTGAGAGTGTCCATGGATGATTTCTTCGATACACCACCAAGGACCTTGATCATATCATCAATCTTACCCAATCTGTCCTCATAAGCAACTGTGATTTGCTGAGATGGAGGACGAGTCTCCAAAAAGTCTTGGATGCTCTCTCTAGTAATCTGAAACTCCTTGTGTCTCACCCAGCCCTCAATGCGATCTCCGTTGACAATGGCATTAGAGAAGAATTCTTTGATGATCTCTGAATAGACCACTCCAGTTGGGTTCAGCAGCTTGGTCCAAGTTCTATCTTTGAACACTTCAGGGATGAAAGTGCCCTCAAGAGTCTCTAACTGGACTACCCGTTCCATGATGATCGTCTTGTCCTTGTAGCAGTCATTGTACTTCATATCAGCCTCTATAGACCGGAAATGTTCAGAATCAGTTCGGGCTCTCTTTGAAGACGATTTCTTCCTAGCTGCATGCTTGGTGGGAGACATCTGCACAATTGCACAAAGCAAAGAAGGAAACAACAATGCACAAACACAAACCAGAAGACAAACTTCATTAGATTCAAGTTAGTGCCAAATCAGACATAGACTAACTGAAAAACAGAGCATGATAAACACTAAAATCATGCTAAAAGACTCCACCTTATAAGGCATAACTACAATGCAATAAATTAAGAATTATTGCAAGAGTGTGTGTCTGTGAGCATGTGCTGATGAGTGTGTGCGACATGAGATGCATGAGGGTGCCTAAGTGTGCTTAGTTGTGTGTCAAAAATGTGCAACATGAACAAAGTGATTGAAACACAAAAACAATGACCAAACCAGGTAAAATAAGGTCATACAAGTGAGAGTCCATTGATTGAAATCACTTGATTTCAAAATAGCACAAAAATGTCACTCGGACATTTTGACAAACACTTAGTGTGCACAAATGCAAAAACTACATGAATAATGCATGAACATGTGAAAATCTACCCTCAATACAAGATAAAATGCCACAAGGGGCCAACACAAGTGCAGAAACAACTAAAGGAACACAGCCCAATCAAAAAAAATGAAAAAGATTCACCCAATTTTGAAAACCAACCCAAAGTTTCGAAAATCCCCAATTATCAAAACCCTAACAAAAATTCTGCATAATCTAAGTAAAAACTTGAAAAGAAATAGTTGAGAAAGTGCTTGGATTGAAGGGAAATGAATGGAATAGTGATTTTGGGTTGAAAAACTTTGAGAGAGGTTGAGCGAGGGAAGTTTGATGGTTTTGAAAAACTGTCACATCAGCTATATAAAAACTGAAAACACGCGTTTTTCGCGGGTTAGAGAGTGGCGACACAGTCGCGAAACAGTCGCGAGAAGAGCCACTGAAGCATAAAATTTTTCGCGAGAAGCATTAGGTCGCGAAACAGTCGCGAGACAGTCGCGGTAACTTCTGTCTGAAATTGGAAAAATCCAATTTTAGCCAAACAGTATTTCGCGAGTAGCTTTTGGTCGCGAGACAGTCGCGAAACAGTCGCGAAAGTTTCTGTGTGACATGTTAAAAGAAAAAATTCCCTCAACTCCTTTTCGCGGGAAGCTCTAAGTCGCGAGATTCTCGCGAAACAACCCCTGAACCAGTTTTTGAAGACACACAAAAACATGCTTTTTAATGAAAAACAAATGACAAGAAAGTATAAAATCACTTTCAAAAACAAATAAAACACTCAAAAATCTTTTTGGGTTTGATCAACAAAGATTGAGCATGTGAAAACACATTTAATCAAGTACAATCACACAAATGAATAAGACATTCATTGAACATAGACTTGTGTGTTGTGTGTGGATATCAAAAATGAGATAGTCCTTCGTCCAATGTGAAGCTTCAATGATCAATTCAATCAAGGCATACACAACTAGCACTAGATTATGTGATCTATCTCAATTATAGAAACATGTATATATGACCTCCCACACGTACTTGACAATAATTCATTGAAGCTTTTCATTTGGCTCCATATTTAACATATCATTTGCAACTTTTGAGCAAAGAGAATCTCATTTAGAGAAAGATGCCTGAAATTTTTGATATTTCAATTGATGAGTTAGCCTTTGGCTTGTTGGGCATCATACATTTTATTTTGGTCGCTTTCCCTTTTTCCTAGTCGAATACTAGTTTGTGCGACAGACTTTTGCAGCTCTATATCTCTTTTCATTTGGAGATTTACAATTAGAGAGCTCTTTTAAGCAAAAAAATAAAAGTGGGAAGATATATAGGCATGAGTCTATGCATGTCTCAAGATCAACAAAAACATTCACTAATCATTCATGACAAGGTTGAAGATCTATTTACAACAGTCACATAGATTTCAGAATTTCTTCCACAATGATATGAGTGCATGAGAGACAAGCTAAGCTCGTTAAATGCACAAAGCCATAAGTACAAAGGTACAGGGCAAAACATGCTTTGAGACAAAACTCAACAAAGTGATCAAACTTTTTGGATTTTCAATTTTTTTTTATGTGTTTTTGAAATTTTTTTTTTAACACACCCAAAACAGAACAGGAAAAAAAATTAGCAAAGACAACCGGTACAAATCAACCGGACAAAATAACAATATTAAAGAAATAGAGCAATGCATGAAAAAGATGCAACAGCAAATGTCCCTAAACATTGAAAGAATTTATGCGTGGACATGTTATAATGCTTATGCATGAGTACCCCTTTTCACCCACACGTCACGTGCGTTTGGGGTGATATCCTTAACGGATTGGGTACGAGAATTTGGACTATCAAACCTTCTGGTGAAACTCTCCAAGCAGGTGGTGAAGGCACCAATCATTTTCATCACGTCCATCATGCCAGGATCACGATTCTGACTTCTCGGTTGTTCACCACCCCAAGACCTCATGTCATTTCTCCTTCCTCGTGACCGAGGTGCGCTTGAATTGTTGTCTGATCTCAGCTTTTGACAGTTGGGTCTGGTATGTCCTTGCATTCCGCAGTAATGACACACATAGTCCGTTCTAGGACTCCGTTGTGATCTTGGGAGAGATCTTCCTCTGGTTTCATGTCTACCCATGGAGTGATTTCGGGGCTTATTCACCATCCGTTGCTCACTCACATTCTTCTTCTCAGCCTTAACATTCTCAGGGATGGTTTCTTCTACAATAGGCACTACGGCCTTCACAAACTTCACTTCTTTGGTAGCTTTGGCTGATGAGCTGCTTCCTCCGGTGTATCCCAACCCGGACTTGTCTGAAGAAGGTTTTTGAGATGAGATAACATCATCTAACTTCTGGGAGGAGACTCTCTCTATCTTGGCATAAGCTTGCACTACCTCTTGCTCAAGAAACCTCACCTTCGTATAGGCTTCAGACAACTCGCCATTTAGTGTCTCAATCTCACACTTAGCCTCTTTATATCTGACCATGAGACTTCGGTAATCTTCCTCAGCCTTCTTCATTTTCCTTACAGCTGCCTTGGCTATTCTAGTATACTCTCCGGACTTCTCAAGAAGTAAAGAGTAATTTTCTTGAAGATTAGCTGTATTCTCTTCTTCTTCTTCAGCATCTGATTCTTCTACATTCCCAATAGACTCTGAATCGGAATGTTCACCAAGCTCCTTCACAAGAGCACCCAAATCATCCGATGACTCCACATGAGCAATGGTCATGAATGCGGAGTAATTTCCCTCTCCGTCACAGCTCTCTTCAGAGTCAGAATTAGATGAGTCTGAATCACTGAGTGTCGTGGCATAAGCTTTGCCTTTTCCTCTCAGAAAATTTGGACACTCCTTCTTTAGATGTCCATGGCCATTGCACTCATAGCATATAATTTCTGAAGAAGGTTGAAACTCCCTCCCTTCTTTTCTTGTAAACTCTTTCCTATCACCTCTTGAAGATGAAAATTTTCCTTTGTTGAATGGTTTCCCACTGTTCTTCATCTTCAGAAATTTTCGGAAGTTTTTCGCAAGAAATGCTACTTCCTTCTCCACCCCATCTTCTTCGGAAGAATCACCCATCCTTTCGGTGATGGTTTTAAGAGCAAGTGATTTACTCATCTTATGGGAAGGCAGTCACATCTGATATGTTTGGAGAGACCCAACTAATTCTTGAATTTTAATCTCATCCAAATCCTTGCTTTCCTCTATGGCTGTAACTTTTGCTCTAAAACTTTCAGGCAAGGACCTCAATACTTTTCTCACCACCTTAGCATCTTCAATCTTCTCCCCAAGATTGAGTTTAGCAATTACAATTTCATTGAACTTCCCATAGAATGAATCAAACGGTTCATCATCACCCATCTTGAGCTCTTCAAATTTGGTGGTAAGCATCTGAAGCTTTGTGTCCTTAACTTTCTTTGTACCCTCATAAGTGGTCTCCAAAATCTCCCAAGCTTCTTTGGCTACCGTCATGTGAGAGATCCTGTGGAATTCATCAGGAGACACAGCACAAAATATAGCGTTTAAAGCTTTACTATTAGCATTGGCTGCTGCAAGAGCCGCCTTATCCCAATTAGCCTTAGGAGCTTCCGGCTTAGTCCAGCCGAGCTCTACCGCATCCCAAACGGTATCTTCTATAGAGCATAGAAATGCTCTCATTCTGACTTTCCAGAATGTGTAATTGTTCCCATCAAAAAATGGTGGAACATTGAGCGATTGAGATCGGTCCATCTCAAATAGGGTCAAGGATCACACTAAGGTATTTAAACCAAGCAAGTGTACCCGCTCTGATACCAATTGAAAGCTCGAAAACGTGTTGAAAAACACAAGAGCTGTTTAGACCCCCGATTAAAAATTACGGCTTGGTTGATTTTACACTAACTTAATACAAGTGCGGAATAGTGTAAACACAAGCGTATAAGCAATAAGCTACTCTAATCCATAAACTAAGCAACACAGCAGTATAATGGAATATACAAGAGTAGGGAAGAAAGATGCAAACACAGAAAACACCAAGACGTGTTTTTGAAGAGGAAACTGAAGAACTCGGCGAAAAACCTCTCCGCCGCCCTCCAAGCGGAAATCGATCCACTAGACAATCAGTTGGGATACATGAGTAAGCAAAAGACCCTCCAAGCCTAATCTACTCGATGCACCTAAGCCCTCCAAGCTCCTACTCCAACAAGGCTTCTCGGAACCGTGTCTTGTCTAGTTCTCCGGATCCCGCAACAAGCTCCATGTTGCATCTGCCATCCTTGGCTTCTTCCAATGCTTCCCAGCAGCACCAAAACGTCACTCAACACTCTCAAAAGGTGTGGTAAGTGTTTGGGCTATCAACCTCTCAATGGTGTGGAAATGGAGAGGGAAGGGTTGAGGAGATACCACAAGCAAGTGTATAGAGAAAGGTGGGGATGACAATCTCTAATTGCAAATGTGTTTGGCTAGGGTTTTCTCTCTGAAGCATTCCTCAACATTTGTGGGTAATGGGGGTTTATATAGGATAGGTGCAGAATGTGTGAGTCAGTCAGTACAGGCTGGCAGAACAGCATGTCTCGCGGGTGTCTCGCGGGAAGGCCTTACCCGCGAGAGACAGCTGTCTCCACCTGTCCTGACTCTTCGCATTCCAGCATGTGCAAGGCACATGCTTCACTTCGCGGGAAGCTTAGTCGCGACATACCCGCGAGATTCCATCAGCTTCCACTTTGCTTGAGTCTTCACACACTCTCTATCACACACCCCTTACATCAATTCCCACAACAAATACAGGGTATAAACAATTGATAGTAAATACAATCAAATTTGGCACGGAATAAAAGCCAACAAAACACATAGTTGTAAATCACAACTTTACACCTTTCTCACATTGCTTGTTGAGTTTACACAACCTTGTCCTTCTCAAAACTCATTCTAACTTGAAAAACCTAAGTAATTCCAACCAAAACAAAAAATATATGTATGAATTTCAAAAAATATTTGCTGCAAACAAAAATTATCTACAAATCAACAGCTATAGCCCAACTGAAAACAGAAAATTAAAACCTATAAATTACAATTTGATACAAACCAAGACAAAAATATTATATTACTCATTGAAATGTCTTAAAAAGACACAAATAGATTATCTGCTATATGAAAAAAATCATTAATGTAAGCATATATCGTATACATTTAAAAAAAATTTGAAAATCTTCAAGACAAAGTAAGCCTTGAGAGTTGAGTCATATTTATTTCATTTTTTTTGGGTCAATGATAGATTGCTAACCTTGCTATAAAAGATAGATAAAATAAAATAAAAAAAAAAAATTAAGTCATATGGAATTACCCCTCCATGTGCAAGAGCAATGGCCATGATAGTTGCAGTTGACTACATATATGAGACAAATAACTTTTCATTAAGCAAAATCCATCAAGGTTTGCAGAAAATTCAAGAAATTTCATTCAACATGAAGCTAGAACCATCCAAAATTACAATGAAAGAAGTCCACAACTCAGAGATAAAATGAACAACCCAGTATACTTTAAATCATATAGTAGGTAGTGGATTCCATCTACTCATACCCAGCACTGGTAATAAATTAGTTTTGCAATCTAATTGTGATAGCTACTGCTACAGTAGAATGTTATAAGTTATGGGGAAACATGGACCTTTTTTTATAGTAATAATATCTCTCTATTCCCCCCCCCCCCCCCCTCCCCCCAAAACTACAAATACTACCTTTTAAACAAATAATGCATATAAAACAAAATCAATCTAAGCCATCATTCAACTTTCATATTTGATAATTAAAATCATAATTATGTTATCACATAGCCAATTTTTTTTTTTTAAATTGATTATAGATTATACCTTAGCAATTTGTTGAACACTTTGAGCGTAATGGGGTTGCCTCTGTTCTCTTTTCATGCGATGAAGAACTATTATAGCCTACTGAATTCCATTATTTATTTTAAGCATTCCACCATTAAAAATATATCTTGTAAAGGAAAAAAAAAAAAAAAAAAAAAAAAAAAACTGAAGACATTCAAGGGTCTGACGCTGGCAGGAGGTTAGACAATAATTTGGCTGTGCAAAGGCTTGAATCGACCATGAAGCGAATTAGTGAAAGGCCAAAGGGAGTTCTGCGTTTAATGAGATTGAGGAGAAAGAAGAGGATTTGTCAAACAATAGTCGGTGAGATTGAGTAATGAGCCCTAAACGTGCTTATGTTATGTATTATGCGGCAATTCTGTAATCCAATGAAAGAATAAAGGAAATTACAATGAGGTGTAAAAATCACATGCCCAAACTGTTTACTGTATTCATAAAATCTGTTTTCTGCATTAATTCAAACTGTTTTCTACATGTGGTTCGTATGACTATAATTGGCATCTGCGTAAATTATTTTCTGTTCACTATTTAAAAAATTGTTTGTGTTTTCTCATAAAACACCTAGTGAAATCGTGTTTTCTAAATTTAAAAGCCAAATCTGAATGCTTTTTCATGTTTAAATTTCACAATAATCGAATTGGTTTTTCTGCATTAATAAAATTTGCTCTATGTACATCATGTTTACTGTATATTCAAATCTGTTTACTGCATTCATAAAATCTATTTTCTGCATTAATTAAAACTGTTCACTGTTTTCTCATAAAAATTGTTCACTGTTTTCTGCATAAACTATTCCTAGCATTCTGCATAAAATTATTTTTAGTTCAGCATTATTTAAATAATTGTTCACTCTCTTTTATGCGTATATTATTTTTTGTTCACTATTTAAAAAATTGTTCACTGTTTTCTCATAAAACACCTAATGAAATCGTGTTTTCTAAATTTAAAAGCCAAATCTAAATACTTTTTCATGTTTAAATTTCACAATAATCAAATTTGTTTTTTTGCATTGATAAAATCTGCTCTCTGGACATCATGTTTACTGTATATTCGAATCTGTTTACTGCATTCATAAAATCTATTTTTTGCATTAAGTAAAACTGTCCAGACAAATCAAGACAGTCCAGACAAATACAGACAGATGTTCAAAAGTTAGTACTATTTACTAGCATGCGTAAAAAGAGATCTGATAGATTCCCAAGATTTGAAAGATTCCCAGACAAACACAGACAGACTATTACTCATCAGTACTAATTTCCATACCATCGACAGATTAACTTGAGTTAAATTTACCTACTTAGGTTACTTTACCATGGTTCATTTCACCTATAAAAGAGATGGACTACGAAGACAGAAGACAAGTTTCTAAGTTTCTAAGATTCTAAGCTTTTAAGTTCCAAGTTTTAGAAAGCCTTTTGTAATAGCCTTCCCTCTCCCTCAGAAAGACTTTTGTACTCTCTCCCCTCTTGTAATCTTGTAACCTTTCTCTTCAGACAGTTTTATTTTCAAGCTTGTATCAAAGACATCAGTTTGTTTTCAAGTTTATCAAAGACTGAAGTTTTTATTCAAGTAAGATTTTACTAGTTTCTGTTTTCATAATTCATAGTCTATTTTAACCTTATTTTGAATATATCTATTTTGCTATTTACTTCTTTATTATCTATTTTATCATTGTTTATGCTTCCATATTACTGCTGTGCTTTCTCCTAGGTAGTCATTGGTATTAGAGCATCCGGATCATAAAACACCTAATGAACAGTGAATAATTTATGCAGAAAAACAGTGAACAATTTTTCAAATAATACTGAAGAGAAAATACGTTTATGCAGAATGCTAAAAATAGTTTATGCAGAAAACAGTGAAAAATTTTTATGAGAAAATAGTGAACAGTTTTAATTAATGCAGAAAATAGATTTTATGAATGCAGTAAGCAAATTTGAATATACAGTAAACATGATGTACAGAGAGCAAATTTTATTAATGCAGAAAAACCAATTCAATTATTGTGAAATTTAAACATGAAAAAGCATTCAGATTTGGCTTTTAAATTTAGAAAACATGATTTCACTAGGTGTTTTATGAGAAAACACAAACAATTTTTTAAATAGTGAACATAATATAATTTACGCAGACGCCAACTGTAATCATACAAACCATATGCAGAAAACAGTTTGAATTAATGCAGAAAACAGATTTTATGAATGCAGTAAACAGTTTGGGCATGTGATTTTTACACCTAATTGTAATTTCCTTTATTCTTTCATTGGATTGTAGAATTGCCGCATAATACATAACATAAGCACGTTTAGGGCTCATTACTCAATCTCATCGACTATTGTTTGACAAATCCTCTTCTTTCTCCTTAGTCTCATTAAACGCAGAACTCCCTCTGCCTTTCACTAATTCGCTTCATGGTCGATTCAAGCCTTTGCATAGCCAAATTATTGTCTAACCTCCTGCCAGCGTCAGACCCTTGAATGTCTTCAGTTTTTTTTTTTACAAGATATATTTTTTATGGTGGAATGCTTGAAATGAATAACAGAAACCAGTAGACTATAATAGTTCTTCATTGCATGAGAAGAGAATAGAGGCAACCCCATATCCTTAAAGTGTTCGGCAAAGTGCTAAGGTATAATCTATAATCATTTTTTTTTTTTTTTTTTTGGTTATGTGATAACAAAATTATGATTTTGATTATCAAATATAAAAGTTGAATGCTTCTATTAACTGTGTATGATGGCTTAGATTGATTTTATTTGATATGCATTATTTTGTTTAAAGGGTAGTATTTGTAGTTTTTTTTGGGGGGGGGGGGGGAATAGAGAGATATTATTACTAGAAAAAAAGGTCCCTATTTCCCCATAACTTATAACATTCTACTGTAGCAGTAGCTATCATAATTAGATTGCAAAAATAATTTATTACCAGTGCTGGGTATGAGTAAATGGAATCCACTACCTGCTATATGATTTAAAGTATATTGGGCTGTTCATTTTCTACAAAATACTAATGTTGTTGGTTTAGGAATTGTTATAAAGGGTAGCTTTGTGCAAATAATTGTAGGTCCTTCTAAAAACAATTAGTGCTGTTATTAGTTGTGTCCTGATTTGATCTTAATGTTGGCATTTTTTATGTTATTTTTGAAACAGAGTTTAGCAAGTCATCTTTGGTGATTTGGAGCTCCTCAGGCAAGTTGCTAAGCAGTTTGCAAGTACTTTCAATTCAGAGCAGACCCATAATTTGATTGTTAGGCTGCAGCAAAATGTCATAAGAACTGAACCATTGAAAAATATTGTTTTGTTCTTTTCAAATTAGTTGAGCAAGTCCATCTCTTCCTACTAAAATACACTAGGCAATTTATGTGTTTGTCGCAATTTGAGCTATTTTATGTTTTAGAAACTATATTTGTCTATACTTTGAACATAGTGAAATAATGGATTTGATAAACAATTTAATAAGGTGATTTGCATTATGATGGAAAGGCGCAATTCTATGTTAAATATAGTTTTTCTTATGTTCTTTATATTTTTGTATTGTGGTTTGCTTCCAACAATTTTATTCTTTGATTGTAAACATTAGAAAGCAAGGTAAATGTGTTTCATTTATTTTCTCTTTTGTGTATATTATTCACATATTTCAATTAGGTAGTCAAAAGTAATTTGGCTGGTATTAAAGGTATTGTTCTTTAGTGCCAAATATTTGTTTGAATTGGAAGCCTTAAGGAAAAAATTTCATGAAAAAGGAACCCTCATTTTTTTGGTATATTTTTTGTTCAACTGGCCCTTGGTGTTATATGGCTTGATCTTAATGAAAGATTTTTATCAAGACAAAGTAACTGGGGTTTCTGTACAGTTGTTTATCTCTGAGTTGTGGACTTCTTTCATTGTAATTTTGGATGGTTCTAGCTTCATGTTGAATGAAATTTCTTGAATTTTTTGCAAACCTTGATGGATTTTGCTTAATGAAAAGTTATTTGTCTCATATATGTAGTCAACTACAACTATCATGGCCATTGCTCTTGCACATGGAGGGATAATTCCATATGACTTATTTATTTATTTATTTATTTTAAATTTTATCTATCTTTTATAGCAAGGTTAGCAATCTATCATTGACCCAAAAAAAATGAAATAAATATGACTCAACTCTCAAGGCTTACTTTTTCTTAAAGATTTTCAAAATTTTTTTAAATGTATACGATATATGCTTACATTAATGATTTTTTTCATATAACATATAATCTATTTGTGTCTTTTTAAGACATTTTAATGAGTAATATAATATTTTTGTCTTGATTTGTATCAAATTGTAATATATAGGTTTTAATTTTCTGTTTTCAGTTGGGCTATAACTGTTGATTTGTAGATAATTTTTGTTTGTAGCAAATATTTTTTGAAATTCATACATATATTTTTTGTTTTGGTTGGAATTACTTAGGTTTTTCAAGTTAGAATGAGTTTTGAGAAGGACAAGGATGTGTAAACTCAACAAGCAATGTGAGAAAGGCAACATGAACTTGCGACTAAGAAGACATATGCTAGGTACATGAAACTTTTCCTTCTTTTGATTTTAATTGGGTATTTGTTTTTGGGCTCCTTATTTTGAATTATGGCAGGGTAAATTGATGTTTGTCATGTTTCATTTGTTGTTGTTGTTGTTGTTGTTTTTTTTTTCTTTTTTTCTTTTTTTCTTTTTTTTTCTTTTTTTTTGCCTAGAATGTTACTTTTATATTGATGAAATATCTCAAAGTGCAAATTGGGTTTTCATTATTGGATATTCGGTTGCACTTATTACTACAAGGCTGAATGGATTCCTCCATGACCAGTGGTCACACGATGTAAACCAACTTTGAACTTATAAATCCATTCCTATTCAAGAATTATAGTAGCATAAGTATAGTGATGATCTTATTTTTGTTCACTGATAAGGAGAAATCATAGCACACAGCACCATAGGCTTAACCCGTCGGCTTCGTCTCAGGCTGACGGGCTAAGTCATGAAGGACGCTGACTCTATCGCTGACGAACAGGGACAAGCTGACGGGGAAGGAAATCCGCGAAGAGCTTAAGGGTCTGATTCCGTCTAGAGGCTGACGACCCTTCATGACTGAAGGGAATGAGACAAGCTGATGGGTCAAAGGCCGACGGTTCTTATAAAACCTTGACTTGGCCACCACGTATGAATAATAAAACCATGACTTGTACTCCACGCTCAATGATAGAGTCCTATAAGGAAAGGATTCCGCAATCTACGCTCATAAGGATTCTTATATGGAAAAGACTTCTACTCCAAGAAATAGAGGTCAACCCTCTACTACTATAAAAGCCCCAATACCTTCATAAATCGAGGTACACATAATTAACCCCTCTCTAGCACTCTAGAGTTGAAAGAAGTTATAACTTGACCTTCGGAGGGTATTTGGTCGGCACCACACCGGTGCTCTCTGTTAGGTCTTCTCCTTTTTGTTGTGCAAGTGTCGTTTCGAGCGTACAAGCATTGTGCAACTCACTGGTGAGATTTTCGGCATCATCAGTTGGCGCTGTCTGTGGGAAATCACCGTAAGCCATTCTATCGTTTCCCGAACTAAAGGGTTGCATGGTACTCACTCGCTCGATGGCAACCACTAACGACGTTCAAGGAGAGGAGCCACCCACGACTGCCCTCGAAAGACAAGTTCGGACTCTCGGAGCCACCGTGGAGCGGCTCACCAAGCAAAACCACGACTTGGAAGAATAGCTACGCCAGAAGAATGCAACACTGAACGACCAACAAGAAGATCAGGAAGGGACCAGCACTCCAAAGAGAAATCAGGAGAAAACTGAAGGTCCAAGTAGCGAGGTTCATCCTGATGAGAGACGTCTTGTACAAAAGAGGCTTCTCCCGCCCTTACCTAAGATGTTTAGGCCCTGAAGAAGCAGACTACGTCATAAGAGAGATGCACGAGGGAATTTGTGGAAACCACTCAGGGTCGAGGTCATTAGTACACAAGCTAGTACGAACGGGGTATTTTTGGCCAACCATGCAGAAGGATGCCGAGGCCTATGTAAAGAAATGCGACAAGTGCCAAAGGTTCAGCAATGTCGTCAGACAACCACCAAAAGAACTACCTCGATGACGGCACCGTGGCCGTTCGCTCAATGGGGATTGGACATCATGGGACCGTTTCCTACGGCAATACGACAACTGAAGTTTCTAGTAGTAGGCATCAACTACTTTACGAAATGGGTAGAAGCTGAAGCCTTGGCCACCATTACGGAGAAGAACGTACGCAATTTCGTTTGGAGATGCATCATATGCAGATTTGGCATCCCTAGAGTCTTAGTCTCGGACAACGGGAAGTAATTCGACAACGATGCCTTCTGGGACTTCTGCTCGCAATTAGGGATACAGAACCACTACTCCTCCCCCGCCCACCCTCAAGCCAACGGACAGGTCGAAGTCACGAACTGATCCTTGCTGAAGATTATCAAGACTCGGCTCGAGGGGGCAAAGGGTATATGGGCTGAAGAGTTTCCGAGCATACTTTGGGCCTACAGGACGACGGCAAGGACACCAACACGGGAGACACCATTCCGGCTAACATACGGGAACGAAGCTGTCATCCCAGCCGAAGTCGGCCTCACAAGCTACAGGGTGCACAACCATGACGAAGGGAAAAATGACGAAGCCATACGTCTACAGCTCGATCTAGTGGACGAAGTTAGGACAACGGCAAAGCAAAGGCTTGCACGATACCAGGACCGCATGGCCAAGTACTACAACTCCCGGGTCAGGCACAGGGACTTCCAGGTTGGAGACCTCATTCTAAGGAAAGTCATGGGCGCAGCAAGAGACCCAACCCAAGGAAAACTCGGCTCGAATTGGGAAGGACCTTACCGAGTCACGGCGTGGCAGAGGAAGGGCACCTATCATCTGGAGACACTGGACGGACGAAAGCTACCGCATCCTTGGAATGCTGAGCACTTGCGAAAGTACTACCAGTAGAGGCGATGACATGAAGAACAACACCTATCTTTTTATTCTTAGATTTACTATTAAGTATCCGCTACAATAAGCCCAACGGGCATGTTTTTTACTTTGGTTTTGCTACAATAAGCCTAAAAGGGCAGGTTTTTCTTGGTTTGAGCTACCTTTTATATAGATGCATGGCAATAAGAGAAATTTATTCTGAACTACTGAAGTTTCTACGTACAAATGTAAATTCATAAAAGACCGACGAAATGGCTAAGTCCACAAGATGGACAAAGCAATAAAGCTGACGGTCTAAAAATGACCAAGTCCACAAGATGGACAAAGCAATAAAGCTGACGGTCTAAAAAGTCTAACAGCTGCACATCCACAAAGTGGACGAGCCAAATAGTTGACGATCTAAAAATGACCAAGTCCACAAGATGGACAAAGCAATAAAGCTGACGGTCTAAAAAGACTAACAAGCTGCACATCCACAAAGTGGACGAACCAAATAGCTGACAGTCTAAAAATGACCAAGCCCACAAAATGGACAAAGCAATAAAGCTGACAGTCTAAAAATGACCAAGTCCACAAGATGGACAAAGCAATAAAGCTGACGGTCTCATAAAAGACCGACGAAATGGCTAAGTCCATAAGATGGACAAAGCAATAAAGCTGACGGTCTAATAAAAGACCGACGACATGGCCAAGTCCACAAGATGGACAAAGCAATAAAGCTGACGGTCTAAATAAAAATACTGGCAAAGTGACAAAGTCCACAATAAACTCAGCTATTAAGCTGACCGACAATTTTCCATCCACAAGACGCATACGGCTATCAAGCTGACGGTCTAATAAGAGACCCAAATAAGCCAACGAAGCTCAAAGCAAACACAAAGCCGACGGTTTAAATAAAGCTGACGACACTACTAAACTAAACGGGTCAAAAATCATAACTCCATTCCTTTGGATCATAACCTACAACTGGGCAAGCCCAACGTTGAGCAAACTTCAAAAATAAAGGAATAATTAAAAATCCCTAGCAAAAGGGCGACGACTTTATTGAACCAACAGAGTCGTGAGCACATTAAATTATGGCAAGGCTGACGGCATCAGCCTGCAGCTAAGAAAGTAAATTTAGAAAAGAAGCACTTGAATAACCATACATACATATTCAAAAAACGACGGATGCTAAGTATCATAAGCAAAAGTAAAATGATTTCAAAGCCCCAAAAAACCAAGGGGGCACTTAGAAACATTGTTTTAAAACAAAATACAACGGTTACAAGAAGAAAAACTACGGTTGGGAAGGAGGAGCGTCACTTGAAACCTTTTTTGCAAGAGTATCTTCTACAACAAGGATCTCCACTGATGGGGTGACGGGAGGATTCGCTGCAGGCTGAGCCAAAACAACACTATTCCCATGGGGAGGGGAATCCTCTGGGTTGTCACTACCAACAGTGACGGCATCATTAGCAGGCGTCATCAAGGGTGATCCCAGATAGGTCAAAATCTGGAAAGGCCGACGCTACTTGTCTAAGGCAATCATCGAATCCCGTGCCATAGTATCCACCACAGGAATCAATGAAAGAGTCTGACGTCTTGAACTTCGCGACCGCATCAGCCTCAGCTGTCTTCACCTGGTCACGAAGAGTCGTCAGTTCTTTCCCTAACTCTTCTTTCTGACGACCCGCCTCTTCCAGCTTCTGCTTTACGTCCTTCAGCTCGACATTAAGAAGACGCATAGCTTCCTTATACTGAGCCTGCTGATTTCGCATATTAGCATTATGTTTGTTAACACGGGTGACGACACCCTCCTTGGCCATGCACCAGTCTTGAAGCGCCTTTACACGAACCAAGGCCTAGAAAAAATACAACCGTCAGTCATTAAACAAGAAAAAAGATCAGGCAAGGATCAGTTAAAGGCTGACGGCTTACCCGTGAAAGATCAAACAAGGCAGACGACCCCAGATCTTCCGTCCCCAGCTGAGCACAAGGGTCTATGTCCGTCGGTCTTATAAGTGCTTCAATGGTTTCAACAGCAAAGTCCTTGTGCGTCAACAAGCTACGGGGCCCCTTCAGGACGGGACCGGAAGAAGTCATAACACCCTTCCCTGCTCCATGGCCTGACTTGGGGGTCGACTTCTCGGGGAGCTCATTCCCAAGAGTGACGGCTGTCTTTTTTAAGGGACGATTGACATCCCCGTCGGGTTTCCTTTTTTGGGAACCCTTAGCGACGGTCTGGGGGGTAGACGTAGACGTCACCTCCCCCTTTGCCTTCTTTTCCTCCTTCTGACGGGCAGCGGCAGCCCTAATCCGTTGCTTAGCTGTGTCCATCTCTGCAAAAGAAACACATAAGAGGAACTGACGACTAAAAATACTAAAAATGACGAGACCATAAGATCAAACCACTCACGATGACGGGAAAATTCTTCTAATCTGCGAGCTTCAGGCGTCGGTTTAGGATCCCCGCAGTATGCGTGAAGAGTGTCGAGTGTAATTAGATCTCGACACGATCGTTCCTTTATAGGAATCTCTAAAACCCGACGGATGAAATCTTCCTGCTCGTCGGTTATTAGGGGGCGAGTAAGGGCTGAAAAAGAAAAGCAAGTTGGCAACGTTAAAACCATTCAAAAATAGATTGTGATACGCAAAAATTGACAGGGACAAAAGCTGACGGCTAAAACCTGACTCCCTGACAAACGCCCAAGTATTATCGAAGTAACCGTGAGGTATCGTCTCCCATTCTTCTTGACGGCACACCCAGTCCGTCCCCTTAACAAAAAAGAACCTAATCTTCTAGGCTCTATTTGAATCAGGCATCTCAGACACCAACCTCAAATCCTTCTCCCTGACGGCGAAGTGATACATCCCTTTGGAAGAAGAAAGGTACCGGGGTTTGTAGCAATAAAAAAATTCGTCCAAAGAAAGCTGACGGTGGCCTCCACTTAGACGACCACACAATATCTCAGCACCAATAAAGATTCTCCACGAGTTTGGAGCAATCTGACTAATGGACAAGCCAAGGAAATCAGCCAGCTGACGGTGTAAAGCCGTTAGGGGCAGTCTGAGCCCTGCAGCAAACAAGGCATCGTACATGCCGACATCCGCAGTTCTTCCCGTATAACATTTTTCACCATCCCTAGGCAGACGGATGGGAATATGGTCGGGGATTTGGAAACGAACGCGTAACTTTTTAAAAATTTTGGGAGTCATTTTTGGGAGGAACTTATTTACAGCCCACTCCTTGGGAAGGATGAAGGGACGGTTACCTCCAGGACTTCCAGAAGTCCCTTCACAAGACCCCTCGTCGCCTTCATCCCCATCACTACTTCTCTCTTCTACCCCAACTTCACTCTCCTCACCTACTACCTCCTCCTGACCGCCGTCTCCATGACCTCCTACCTCCTCGACGGGAGTTTAGGCTGATGTCTCCCTCTCTGACGACCAGGAAAAGCTCCCGGACTCACTACCTGAACCAAATACCTCGTCGTAGCCCGCTCCATCGTGGACCGACGACCGGTCACTCGACGCGTCACTCAACATCTGACTACCTACAAGTGACGGGTGTAATCTAAGCACCTAGTATGACGACCTCACTTTAAAGAAATTAATTGAAATAAAGTATGTACGAAGAAAGAAAAGGAACTTACAAGTTTCTCAAAAGTGACGGTTGAAGAAGTGACGGTAGAAATGTAGGCGAATAGTAAGGAAGTACTGACGGAGGATAGGCGACAGATTTGCTCTCCAGGAATCAGTGAGTGAAATAGGAAAAATGGGGAGAGGTGGGCCATATATATATATAAGGGAAACGCACGGAAGACGAAGCGACGCCCTCGTCCAGACACGGAGCCAACCCGAGCGCGCCACATGTCCGAGCATTTAATATTGGCTGCTCGAGGTGTCAGCTTTGGAATATTTTCTCTCTCCTGGCCAAAGCAACAGATAATGACAAATGAATACTCCATAACCCGTCAGTTATAACTGACGGAGATATGGAGTAGGGGGCAACTGATAAGGAGAAATCATAGCACACAGCACCATAGGCTTAACCCATCGGCTTCGTCTCAGGCTGACGGGCTAAGTCATGAAGGATGCTGACTCTAACGCTGACGGACAGGGACAGGCTGACGGGGAAGGAAATCCGCGAAGTGCTTAAGGGGCTAATTTCGTTCAAAGGCTGACGACCCTTCATGGCTGAAGGAAATGAGACAAGCTGACAGGTCAGAGGCCGACGGTTCTTATGAAACCTTGACTTGGCCACCACGCATGAATGATAGAGTCCTATAAGGAAAGGATTCCGCAATCTACGCTCATAAGGATTCTTATATGGAAAAGACTTCTACTTCAAGAAAGAGAGGTCAACCCTCTACTGCTATAAAAACCCCAATACCCTCACAAATCGAGGTACGCATAATTAACCCCTCTCTAGCACTCTAGAGTTGAAAGAAGTTCTAACTTGACCTTCGGAGGGTATTTGGCCGGCACCACACCGGTGCTCTCTGTTAGGTCTTCTCCTTTTTGTTGTGCAGGTGTCGTTTTGAGCGTACAAGCATTGTGCAACTCACTGGTGAGATTTTCGGCATCATCATTCACAATGTTGAAATTGTCAATTTGAAAGAAGCAGACAAGAAGAATTTATTACATCATAAGAAGCTATACTTGGTTCTTGATTTAGATCATACGTTGCTAAATTCTATTGAGTTTACAGATATGACATCAGAATAAGATATTTAAAGAAACAAACAGATTCTTTGCAAGGTATTTCTTAAATAATGCTGAACAGAAAATAATTTTATGCAAAATCGTAGAAATAGTTTATACAGAAAACAGTGAACAATTTTTATGAGAAAACAATGAACAATTTTAATTAATGTAGAAATTAAATTCATATTTTGAAATTAAAATCTCTATATTTTACAATGCTTCTGTTTAAATAAATAAAAACATAAAAAAGCCACTTATTTTTACCTTTATGTTTATTTGTTGATTATCCCCAAACCAAAAAAAAAAAAAAGAAATTTACACAGTACACGAGTTTGGTAAGCTCGAGTACCGTGTAAATTTTTTTTATCTGCCTGTTATACTCGAGTATTGTGCATGGAACTCGAGTTTACCAAGCTCGAGTACCACATAATTTTTTTAATCGCACAAATTCCAGCTCAGCAGTGCCACGGTGGCAGAATTGATGAGGAACTCGAGTTTCTGAAACTCGAGTTCTAGAAAAAGTGGTACTTTGCTATTTATTTCCGAAACAGTGTTTTTTTGCTAAAAATTAAAAAAAAAAAAAAAAAGTGGTATTTGGCCATTTTGACCGTAGTTACAAACTATTCAGATAATTGGCAACCGAGACCATTGCTACCGGAATCTTATTATGCCAAAGAAGTTTAGTCCGTTTTAAGCCTTAAGGGCGTGGGCATCAATATCCTTGAAGAGATTAACAATAAAATCAATGTACTTAGTGGGAGGTGGGGCATTCTCGTTGGGTTTCTCATATTCTATAGTGACTTTCACAGAGCCACCCTCACTCTTTGGCACAACCTGATAGATAACCTTATAGGTTTTGTAAAGATCCAGGCAATGTCCTTCGAGAGCAGTGAGAGTTACCTTCTTGTTTGCGTCATCAACTTCTACCTTCTCCTTAAAAGTCTCGACGTTTCCCTCTGTAGGTTCAAAAGAAAACAAGAGGGTAGCCATCAGTCAAATTTCCATGTTCATGGCCAATTAATATGTTCAGGAAAAGGAGAAAGCATATATCAACCACAAAAATCATGTTTTTACGGCACCCTACCTTTTCTTTTATTTTATATATATATATATATATATATATATATATTTATAATAAGAAAAAAAGCTTTTTTTTACAAGATAGAATTTTACTATAGCCTAATCTAAGTGTATATGTGTGTGAAACTCTCCTGGAGACTTGAATCCCGGCTCTCGCCCCCCACATCCTACAAGCACTTATACCTATGGAGTGACCATCGTATCAATGGTGTGCGGTGGTAGACTAAGAGTTATTTAGTTCTACTGACATTTCTTAGAGACTGTTTGGCAGTAGCTTTCAAATATTGTTGTTTAAAATAATGTGAAAAATGTAGTTTAAAAAATGTTGTAAAAATATATATTTAAAATATACATAATGCAAAAAATGTATTGAGTATTATGTTTCAAATAATATATTTAAAAAAAAAAAACATAATTACCTATTTAGTATATGTATGTTTTTTTTAACAAAAAATTGTACTTGTGTGACAATTACAGTACACTTATTAATATTTTAATTACTATTTAATTCTTCCTTATTACCGTTAGACTGTCTTCTTCTTCGTAAACTTACGCTGCTCTCCTCTTCTCCCAAATCCTCTCTGCTCATACTATCAAACTTAATCTTCTCTGCTTATTATAGCATCAAACTTGAACAACAATTTCTTTTGCTCATATCATCAAGATTATAGAGGCAGAGAGACAGATTGCTATGGAGTTGGGTTTCAAAAAGAGATGAGGGAGAGATGGAGCTTGGTTGGCTTGGAAAGAAGAAGATGAGAGGGCAGAGAGGGACGTGGGACAAGGCCTCTGGGAGAAAAGAGATGAGAGAGAAATAAGATTTTAACTTTTTGTGTAATGTCAGATGTGGGTCCCGTGAATTTCAAGATATTTACAACAATACCATGGAATATTGTTACTCAAATGCTGAAAACTGTTATGGGTGTATTCTCACAATACAGTTTTTAAACGACCTAAATTAAGAATTATGTTTCAAACACTATTAATTAAAATCTCTTACCAAATACATTTTTTTTTTTTGCTCGTCCTTTAGTATTTCCCAAAAAGATGTTTATGGTTCAAATATTCCATTTTGTTATTATAGCATTATAAAAAAATTGTAATTTTTTCTAATAAAAAACATATATTTATTATGATAATTAGTTCAAATAATGGCATTATTAAAACATATCACAAAGACCAAGTCAACATAAGTTGCCAAAACTGAGCTTTTTATTTTCTTTTATTTTTTTTTTGTTGGGAATTATACTCACCTTGATTAAGGTTCAAGGGAATGATACTTTACCCAAAAAGGAAAAAGACACTTACATTCATTGAGATTTGAAGAAAAAAACATTCCACTTCCTTCCGTTAATATCAGTATCAAAATATTATAAATTTTAGAAATAAATTTCTTTGAACCAAACTTTAACTATGGTTGAAAACATAACTAATAGAATTTAGAATG
The DNA here is from genome assembly GCA_019022515.1 of Quercus aquifolioides. Classification (NCBI taxonomy): domain Eukaryota; kingdom Viridiplantae; phylum Streptophyta; class Magnoliopsida; order Fagales; family Fagaceae; genus Quercus; species Quercus aquifolioides. The sequence goes on from CM032330.1 coordinate 35,094,572, forward strand.
AAATGAAAAAGTTTCTCGAGCTCCAAAAGACTTGCAAATTTTCTGTACAAGCAGAGACAATTCAGAAATGCTTCTTCCATATTTCACCTTTTTTTGCACATTTATTTTCATGATTCTTCTTTAGTTTTTAATAATTGTGTCTTTCAAGAGTTGGGACAGATGGTTATAGCTTTACTAAATCTTAGTTTTCAATTTTTAGTTTACAATTTCAAAGCATTATTTGGAAGTTGTAAAAAAAAAAAAACCTTCTTGAACGATAATTTGGCAAAGATATTCCTAGAGACTGTAATGGACCTTAACCAAAGGTCAAGTTATTCCACAAAATTTTTAACCTTAAGTTAACTATGTTTGGTCAAAATATGTCATCAGAGTTGACTATTTTTCTTCTTCAAGTTTGGGCCCTTTGGGGGTGAAGTATGATTTCTCCGACTCTCAAGAAAGGAGAGTGTAATTACCTCTCTTTTTTCTTTCTTTTTTTTTTTTTCTTTTTTAATTCAAATGTTATAACAAAATGGGGTTAAGATATTGGAACTTTGGTTTTCGGTCTTCCCCTATAAGAAAGACCTAGATATGTCATTGAGCCGTAAGCATTGTTGGCTCACGTCCTAGGCCACTTAGGCCTGGCTTTAGGTCCCAATTTCTCTCTAAATGTTGTTAAAGCCCCCGTTTGAAAAATAAATAAATAAAAAATAAAAACCCTAATTTTTTTTTAATCCTATAAATTGTAGAATGATAACTTTTTTTGAACCAAAAAAAAAATAAGTTTTTTTATTATTTTCGCATTTTCAAGAAAGTTCATAAAATATTGAGGTAATAAAAATCCAATAAAAAATTGAAACCCCTAGACTGTTTAAAAATAAAAAATTTGTTGCAACTTTGTTATGAATGTTCTGAATAATAATTGAAAATCAATTTTCATAACAACTTAGAAAAAGGATATTATTAATACCTAAATACTAAAACTATATTAGCAATTTTGTATCTTACAAGGCAAAAAGAACAATTTTTAAACAAAAGAAAAAAAAAGTTCAATTAATATTATTTATTTATTATTTAAATATTAAAAAATTACCACCAAATCTTATTTTCTTGTTCCAAAATGTATTGGATCAAGTAATGCTCGTAATTAGCAACCAAAACCTAGGAAGCATGGAGATGGACATGAACACAAACATAAGTTCGACACGGCGACACGACAGCCATGCATATTAATTAATTATTAAATATATTTTTAATTTTATATTTAAATATTTTTAAATGTTTATTTTTGCAAAATGTTAAACATATATCAATTTAAGTGTAATAATAAATAAAAAAATTAAATCATGACCAATAAAAAAGAATACAACCCAAAAATAAGATCCAAGAGAGTAATAAAAGATAACTAGATAAATATTCAAGAATGAAATTAAAACTAAATTAAAGAAAAGTGCCTCTCCCTGCCCTAGCTGTGTCCGGCAATTTAAAAACATAAAAAACACAGTTACGTACACATCACCCAAAAAAAAAGTGTCTATGGTTCTTAGGCCAAAACTAAGGTTAAGAACACGGGGATGATGTTGTCTTACCTACGGTGAATTTCCAAAGCTTGACAGAGCCCGTAGTTTGCCAGTCGCCTTCATGTACTTCAACTTCGTGCACAGTATCAGAGGCATTCGCAACATGGTAATTTTGGCTGCTAATGATACTGTAGACCTTGTCGGCAGAGGACTTGAACTCTAATTCAGTCTCCAGCTTACTCGTTAAGGCCATGTCTAAATGCTCAGAATTAAACCTTATTTTCAATTAGCAGATATAATAATATGGGTGGCACAGGTTGAAGAAGGAAATTTGGGTGGTATATTTATAGAGACATAGGGGTAGTACGTCGATACATCTCATCCCTATGTATGGTTGTGGCCAAGACTAATTCTGCTAAATTTTCGACTTATCTGATTTACAATATTTATTCAGCACGCAGAAATAATGCTTCTTACGCAGTAGACCCACTGGCGGAGCCAGGGAGGGGCGAGGGGGGCCACGGCCCCCCCTGACTTTTCAAAATTTCCATTTATAATATTGATAAAATGGGAAAAAAAGGATAAATTTTATGGAAATTAAAATACCGGCCCCCCTAGGATTTTGAGATTAGAAAATATCCAAAAAAAAAAAAAAAAATCATTTGAAACAACCCAATGAAATAAAAGTTTTGGCCTATCGGCCTATGACAAATTCCCAAATCTAACTCCTTAAAAAGCTCCATAATAAATAAATAAATAAATAAAAGAAACCCAAATCAACAAGGAAAAAGAAAAAAAAAAAAAATATATATATATATATATATATATATTTCTAATACATATCTGCAGTTGCTTGAAAAAAAAAAAAAAAAAAAATCCCTTACGCCGTTGCCATTGTCTCCACACTGCAAAGTTTCAACACTTTGCCTCCACAAGTTGCTGTTTTGTGACCCCAGTTGTGGCTGAGCCATAGCTGGACTCGACGAGTGTGCCCAGTGGTAGTATGTCTCTCTGTTGGTCTGTTTTGGCCCTTTTGGGTTTCCCGTTTCTGTGGTTAGTTTAGGATTTTATGTTTAGTTGTTTATTGGGAGAAAATTGCTTTTTGCCCCTTTCAAAAAAAATCCAGCATTTTGTCATCTTTCTCAAACTAATTAGGGAAATGCCCATCTTTTGAAAATCGAGTTTTTGAAAATCGATTTAGGCCCTATAGCGGCGTTTTTAAGAACCCTATAGTGACGTTTTAAGGACCTATAGTGACGTTTTGTAACTCGATTTTCATAAAGTCGAGTTACATGCAATTTTTTTTTCTTTTTTTTTACCTATAACTTGACTTTATGAAAATCGAGTTACAAAACGTCACTATATGTCCTTAAAACGTCACTATAGGATCCTTAAAAACGTCGCTATAGGGCCTAAATCGATTTTTAGAAACTCGATTTTCAAAAGAGGGGCATTTCCCTAATTAATTTGAGAAAGAGGGCAAAATGCTGAATTTTTTTTTTTAAAGGGGCAAAAAGCAATTTTGTCCTTGTTTATTGACTACTTTATTGATATTAGTAATATATTGATATATTTTATTACGTTTATTATATATATATATATATATATATATATTTTTTTTTTTTTTTTGGTAAACCATGAACTTTCATTAGATTATAGACTAACTAATCTATTACAAAAAACATTAGCTCTATCATGAGCTATAATACCATCCACCACAGGCGGTGGAGTCCAAAAGACAACAAAGGAAGTTAGCGAAGCAGCTCCCATTTTTGCCAATGCATCAGCGCATTGGTTGGCCTCTCGGTAGGCATGGACCACACGTTTATTATATTTAAAGAGTGGTTAGCAGCTAGAATCATTTATAATTTACAATTTGTATATTTTATTTTTTAAATTTCATAATGGTGGCTGGCTTGTTATGGTTTATTTGACAAAATGGTTTGAGTATTTGTATATATATAATTATATTTGAACAAGTAGCAGTCTAATTATTTTGTAGATACGGATTTACACCTTAGTTGTTTGGTTTTGTCTGACTGCACATAAAGAGATTACTAAAATACACTTTAGAATCAATTATAAATTATCAAAAGTCTTATAGTTCAATAAATATTTGTTGGTATTTTCAACACAGTCTAAAGTTCAAATCTTCCATCCCCAACTATTGAATTACCAAATTATAAAGAATCAATTATAAATTATTTTGGTATAGCACCCAAAAACATAAGCCAAAACTTTAGAGTTAATTTTAATTTTTGAAATAAAACTTTTTTTTAGTTATACAACTTTTTTCATACTTAGCTTGGCCTCCCCTAGGAAAAATTTCTGGCCTCTGCCACTGAATAGACCCAGCCCTTAAATGCATGTCTCTAAAGAGGAAAACAAATTACAATTCATTATTAAATATAATAAATAGGGTAGTGTCTATTACATACTGCCCTATTACACATAAAGTATACACAATTTTTTTTTTTTTTAATAACTGAAACCTAACTTCAAGTTATGATTTCAGTTCAAAAAGTTTGAATTGAAATCATAACTTGAAGTCAAGTTTTCAGTTTAGTTTTTTTTATTTTTTTTATTTTTATTTTTTTATAAATTGTGTGTATGATTTGTGCAACAAGTAGTGTACACTAACAATTACCTTAATAAATAATTAGAAATAATAAACATAACTCTATCTCTTAATTACGTCTTAAGTCAATGTTTTTATTTTCTTCTATAACTTGGGTAGTAGGGCATGAAATTCTAAGCATAAGTTGACTTCATGGGCCTAGCTCATGATTCTTGATCGATTGACTAACTATCTATCTAGGTGTCAAGAGTAAAAGAGTCAATACCGTATCAGAACCTGTTTTGGTTTAGTCAGAGAAACGAAATATTTCAATACCGGTCAATACTAGAGTACCGTTTCGGGTTTACCGCTAATTTTATATATCCATATATAAATTAAAATTCCTTTAGGTATATATATAAATAAATATATAAAAATATTTACATTTATTATTTTTTTTTTTTATATAGGTTTGTAGGGACTGGGTTCGAGCACTTCTACTGTTGAGTGAGCGGACTCGAACCCAACTAGCCCAATACAATGAATTTGTAGAGAGCAGGTTCAAGAACTAGGCCCTAGTGAGGGTTACAACGACTAGGCATGGTTGCATATGGATTGAATAACATGAACATGGGCTGAAATATGCAATGATGTTCCTCGGCCCTCCTCTCGGGAGTTTGAAGTTCTTGCTATTACTTTAGTGATCGGTTACAAAGGTTTCTGTGAGGATACCGATTGCTACAGTGTCCTATACTTCTAATCTTTTTTCTCTCCTCTCCCCCTCTCAAGAGGGAGTCCTTACATTATATACCCCCCTTTCAGTTGATCTTAGCCTTACATTTATTGATCAAGTAGGTCGCTACTTGAGTGCTTGTCCCATCAGCCGCCTTCCCATTCTTTTTGTGGGTTGCAGCAACCAAGGCTGCACTGTTCAGGGGTCATTTCCTTATTAATGCGGCCAGAACATTAGTTGTGGGCATTTAATGTGGAGGTGACGGTTCATCCTGGACTTGCTCCTCCACCATGCTTCCGTGGCTGACATGTTGTACTTGTTCCTTCTCTTTAGATGCTCTAGAGGGCTACCTTTGGTGGCCTGTTGCTCCTCCTTTCTATGGTCTTGGCTGGCCGAGGACAGGATTGTCCTCGGTGACGTCTCTGGGCGATTTGGACTTTCCACTTTGTCCTCGGGCGTTTCTTCCTCCTCGGCATGGGTCTTGGGCTTGGTATAAAGTGGGCCGGGATTACCAAATTCCCTAACCCCACAATAGTCCCTCAAAATCCTGCCGTCCGGCTCCTCGGATGGAGGGGAGAATTTTGATATCCCCGGGCCATTGTTATGACTTGTCACGTCTTGTCTTCCGTCAGTGCCAGAGTCTCTTCACCTGTCCAAGGCACGTTCCTGGCACTTCGGTATACGGAGCGTACCCTCATTAAATTCTAGCGGCTCTGTGCTCCTCACGTTCAACGATGTGATGCCAATCCAACGGCTGGGCTTTTTCCAGCTTTATGAGCTGGAAAACCTGCACGGTTATCTTTAGTTGGGGGTATAAATACCCATTTGAACCGATTGGCCTCTTTACTTTTGCATTCAAGAGTTCTTGCGCACGTTCACTGAATTCGGTCAAATCTCTAACTACGCCCACGCCTTTTTCAGCACAAAAAGCCTGTCCAAGGAGCTTTTCCTCATTTCTGTAAGTCTTCTTCTCTCTCTAGCTCAAATTTCTTCTCTAATTCCTTTCTTTCCCTCGCCCTTTCCTGAGTTTCTTAGTAGTTGTTAGGGATGGGTAGATTTAAGAAGTTAGTTGAGTCTGAAGAGGCGATGGAGAAATTTATCGCCGATTATAGGATACCCAGTAATGTGGGCTTGAGGTACTGTGCGGAAGGGGAATGGCGCATTCGGAGGAAGGAGGGTGAGGTCGTCATTCCCATGATCGCCTTCCTCGAAGGTGGTATGAGGAAACCCATGGGGCCAGTAACGAGGGGCTACCTTAGGTACTTTAGATTAGCCCCCACTCAATGCGCCACTAACGTGTTCAGGATCCTGGGTTGTGTGGACACCTTAAATGAGAAGATGGGGTTGAGGTTAACCCATCATGATGTAAATTGGTACTACAACCTCCAACAGCTAAAAGGTAAGTCTTACTACATAAAGATGAGGGACGATAAGGTCCGGCTTATCCAGTGTCTTCTTGAGTCCAGCAAGGGTTGAACAAAGACTTTCTCATCATGTCCGGGGAGTGGCACGATGGCCTTCACTGTCCGACAGAGGAGGGGACACCAAGTGGGGTACTTAGAGTAGAAGAAGGTCTAGTTTTGTTTTTTTCTTTTTTTTTTGGTTGTAAGTCTGCTTTGTTCGATTGATGACAAGAACTTGTTTTCCTTTTTGCAGATTCGCACACTTTTGAGCGTCATTTTAACCTGGTCAACAAGGAGGACTTGGAAGTTGTCCTCAGGGCGGAGATCTTTGTGAACGAGGCTGACAACCAAGTTAGAGCCGCCCACAAGATCCTCGGGTATAAGCCGATCCAGAAGTCGTTTCTGGCTCCGAAGCACGTGATCAGGGCTAGTGATTCTCGACTTCGTGAGATAACTGTAGTAGAGCAAGGTTTTTTGCTTCCTGAAGGTATTTCGTTGGCAGGTCCTTCTACTTCCACAAAAGCTGCAGAGGCCAAGGAGAAAGAGCTAGGAGAAGAGGAAAAAGTTGCTGATTTAGGTCCATTCGAGGACGAATTTGGCGCTTTTGACCAAGTCCACCTAGCTGAGGATCCCTCTGGTGACTTGGGCGATCCTAATCTGACCGAGGCAGATCTCCTCTCTGCAAGGACTTCTTCCCAGGCCGAGATGGGCTTTAAGAGGCAACCCCAGACCAGCCTATTTGACCTGCTTGAGGGCCAGCCGAGGAGGGACGAGCCGGGGAAGTCTTAATCCAAACTTCCTCCTCCGTTACCTAAGTCTCAACATGTTCAAACCAGGTCGTCTTCTGCCCAGTCTAAGCTTCCGCCTCCTCCACCTCAGTCGAGCTTGCCATCAAGGCCCGAGCCTACTGATCCCAAGCGTAAGAAAAACCCTAAAGGCAAAGGTCCTATGGGAGCTGAGAGGACTCGTTCTTCCCAGGAGGAGGCTGAGGCTCGGCGCCCTCTTAAGCAGCAAAAAACCGGGCACCAGGACCAGGGAAGGGAGGTGGTTGTGCAGTCCGAGGTCCAGGCCTAGCTCCCTGCCCCGATGCTTCATGGGGAGCCTTTGACAGATAACGCCTCCCTCAAGGACTTCAGAGGGGGTGAAGGCACATACATGGCCGATGCGTTGGAGAGGTCCCTGCTACTCCCCGCCAATATGGCCCAACTGGAGGTCCTGAGGAGGCAGAAGGTCTTCCTCAGCCTGAAGAGGTACTTAGGCATGGTAAGACATCCGGCGCCGAAGACTTCATCAATTTTTACTCTTCAGTTCCAAACTTATCGTCAGTTTATTTCAATTTGCAGGCTATCCAGGCCACTTATAGGCTAGAAGAGAAGGCTAATAAACAGAGCAAGGCCCTTGAGCAAGAACGTGACAACCGCCTAGATGCCACGCGGGTCCTTAAGAACTCCGAGGATGATCACAAGAAGGTAAGGGAGGCTCTAAAGGAGGCGACAAAGGCTAGAGACAGCGCGGTGTCTGGCCTAACCAGCACTCAAAAGCAAGCCGCCGACCAAACGAGACGCCTTCTCGAAGCTAAGGGACAACTGAAGATTGCCAAGGAGCACATTAGTAATTTGACGCAGAAGCTGGCCGAGGCAGAGAGGGCCAAGAACGTCGCGGAGTTCGCCAGGGATGAGGCTTTGAGGACCAAAGTGGAGGCAGAGCTCACGAGGACAGAGGCTGAAAGCTCTAAGGAGTAAGCCGAGGAGGAGGCCTTTGCCTTCTGGGTGGCTGAGACCCAAGCTAGCCTCAAGGCTCAAGTCCCTGAGGTATGCAGGTGATACTGCTCCCAAGTTTGGACTAAAGCCCTTGACCAAGCTAGGGTTGAGGCCTCGTCCGAGTTTAGGAGGGCCGAGAGGGTGTATTACCTTCTTGCTATCCAAGAGGCTACCTCCACCGCCTCTGAAGCTGACACCGCCCCCGAAGCGCCAGATGGGGACCAGGCTAACACTGCCAAGGATCCCACTTCTATTGATAGGCCTGCCGAGAAGGCCAAGCGTCAAGGGGTGCCAGAGAAAGAAAAAACCAGTAACCAGGAAGTGCCCCAAGATGTGATGAAACCCCCTGTTGGTCCTCAAGTCCCTCTTGCTGATTCTCAGGCTCTTCTTGCCGAGGAGGGCCTCTCCAAAGTTGCCCCTCCAGTCAAGGAGACAGCTCTCATGGTGGTGCCTCTACAAGCCATTCCCCTAGGTCAGAGCTCCGAGGACCCCGAGAACGCCTCTGGACAGCCTCCTAAGGGGGGAGTAAAGCCCAAATCGAAGAAATAGGCTGTCCTAGCTAGCTTTTATATTATGTTTTGTTTTCTGTTTCTGCTGTTTTTGTTCCCCTTTTTTTTTAAAGCACTGTACTACAACTTCTAAATTGAATGTATGAATCCCCCTTTTTTTCTTATATGTGGTTATTGTTATTGTGATGAGTTTTACTGCTTATATTACCTGACCTTTATTTACTAGCTACACAATCTCAGAAGCTCAACTTATTTTTCATTTTGAATTGGCAGCCAAAAAATGTAAAGGCCCATAGTGATAGTTTCCACTTATACCTTGGTTGATAATTGAACCACCTTGACGCCACGACCTATTTTTACTGAATTGAATACTGAGGGAACAACTTTACAATATTGGCTCTATATCTCATGAATTGGTTACTATAAATGGTAAAAAATGCTAAGCACACAGCACCCGTAAAGATAATCCTTTAAATTCTAGGATCAAATACCGCAGCACAATGTACAAAGGTGCTCATAAGTGTGCTTTAAAAACTTACTGACCTTAAGAAAACCGTTAGTTGCTGATCATGCTAGGGGGTTAAGTTCAATGTGCTTCAGAATGCCTTAAGTGATGCTCATGGGCTTGTGTTTATTTACGCCTTTGCTGAGTGTAGCCAGTTTCTCCAGAGGTCTGAGTCCGAGGACCATGCAAGACCTTGGTTCCGCCTAACCCTTAGGTTCTTCTGTAAGCAACTAGTTTCCCCATAGGTTTGAGTCCGAGGACCATGCAAGACCTTGGTTCTGTCTAACACTTAGATTCCCCTGTAAGTAACTAGTTTCCCCATAGGTTTGAGTCCGAGGACCATGCAAGACCTTGGTTCAGTCTAGTACTCAGGTTTGTCTTGAAGTGGTTAGTTTCCCCATAGGTTTGAGTCCGAGGATCATGCAAGACCTTGGTTCAGTCTAGTACCCAGGTTTTTCTTGAAGTGGTCCAGTCTAGTACTTTAAGTGATCGCCAAAACACAAGATATATAATCATAATGGACCTAAAATTTGAATCAAAAGAAAATGGATGCTTTCATTAATAATAATACCTCCACAGGTTATTTACATTCCACAGATGAGGTACAGGTTTTTCATCTAGGTCTTTTAAGTAGTATGCACCTATCCCGCTACCGAGGTAATTCGATATGGCCCCTCCCAGTTGGGCCCCAGCTTTCCCCAGGAAGGGTTCTTGGCAGCCCCCACAACTTTCCTCAACACTAGGTCCCCCGGTGCTAGTGGTCTTAGCTTCACATTGGCATTATATCCCTGCTTGAGCTTCTGGTGGTAATAGGCCAGCTAGATCATTGCCCTTTCCCTTCGTTCATCAACCAGATCTAGACTCCTCCCCAGTAGTTCATCATTACTGCTTGGAGTGAAAGAGCTCGTCCCTAGCGTTGGGAAGTTTGTCTCCAGAGGGATAACAGCCTCGGCCCTGTAAGTCATGGCAAAAGGTGTCTCCCCCGTTGACCGCCGTGGTGTAGTCCGGTATGTCCAAAGAATGTGTGGCAGCTCTTCCACCCATCTTCCCTTGGCGTCATCCAGTCTCTTCTTAAGCCCATTGACGATGACCTTGTTGATAGCCTCGGCCTGTCCATTTCCCTGAGGATAAGCTGGAGTTGAATACCTGTTTGTGATCCCAAGCTCACAACAGTACCTCCTGAAGGCCTTGCTGTGAAATTGGAGTCCGTTATCCGAAATGAGGGTATGAGGGACCCCGAATCGCGTGACGATGTTTCTCCAAAGGAATTTCTTAGCGTCCACATCCCTGATGTTGGCCAACGGCTCAGCTTCGACCCATTTGGTGAAGTAATCTGTGGCAACCAACAGATATCTCTTATTCCCTGATGCCTTGAGGAAAGGGCCTACAATATCTAGGGCCCACTGGGCGAACGACCATGGGCTGGACAAAGGGTTGAGGACCCCTCCAGGTTGATGAATATTTGGGGCGTACCTTTGGCATTGGTCACACTTCTTAACATACTCCAGGGCCTCCTGCTGCATCCCCGGCCACCAATATCCTTGGGTGACGGCTCGATGCGACAGGGATCTTCCTCATGTGTGACTCTCACAGATCCCCTCATTCAGTTCTTCGAGCAGTAACTCTAATGCCTCGGGGTGAATACACAGTAGGTATGGTCCAGAGTAGGAGCGCCTATACAGCTTGTGGTCTTCAAACAACCAGAACCGAGAAGCATTCCTTCGTATTTTCTCAGCCTCTGACTTCTCCTCGGGTAGAACATCATCTATGAGGAACCTTACTATGGGGTCCATCCAGTTGGGACCCACTCCAACTCGATTTATGTGAACCGTGCCCTTTGCCACCTCATCTGCTCTTTCCAGGTGCTCCACAAGAATGATTCGAGGCAAGTCCCCTGCCGAGGAGGTGGCCATCTTCCCTTGGCGTCATCCAGTCTCTTCTTAAGCCCATTGATGATGACCTTGTTGACAGCCTCGACCTGTCCATTTCCCTGAGGATAAGTTGGAGTTGAATACCTGTTTGTGATCCCTAGTTCACAACAGTACCTTCTGAAGGCCTTGCTGTCAAATTGGAGTCCGTTATCCGAAATGAGGGTATAAGGGACCCCGAATCGTGTGACAATGTTTCTCCAAAGAAATTTCTTGGCGTCCACATCCCTGATGTTGGCCAACGACTCAGCTTCAACCCATTTGGTGAAATAATCTGTGGCGACCAACATATATCTCTTATTCCCTGGTGCCTTGGGGAAAGGGCCTACGATATCCAGGCCCCACTAGGCGAACGGTCATGGGCTGGACAAAGGGTTGAGGACCCCTCCAGACTGATGAATATTTAGGGCGTACCTTTGGCATTGGTCACACTTCTTAACATACTCTATAGCCTCCTGCTGCATCCCCGGCCACCAATATCCTTGGGTGACGGCCCGATGCGACAGGGATCTTCCTCCTGTGTGACTCCCATAGATCCCCTCATGCAGTTCTTCGAGTAGTAACTCTGATGCCTCGGGGTGAATACACAGTAGGTATGGTCCAGAGTAGGAGCGCCTATACAGCTTGCAGTCCTCGGACAACCAGAATCGAGAAGTATTCCTTCGTATATTCTCAGCCTCTGACTTCTCCTCGGGTAGAACATCATCTATGAGGAACCTTACTATGGGGTCCATCCAGTTGGGACCCACTCCAACTCGATTTATGTGAACCGTGCCCTTTGCCACCTCATCTGCTCTTTCCAGGTGCTCCACAAGAATGATTCGAGGCAAGTCCCCTGCCGAGGAGGTGGCAAGTGTGGCCAGTGAATCGGCATGGGTGTTTCCACTCCTAGAGACATGTGACAAGCTGAAAAGATCGAAATCTGACTGCAAGCGCTTGACCTGGCTTAGGTACTCTTGCATCCTCGAATCTCTGGCTTCTAGTTCTCCCTTTACCTGGCCTACCACCAATCTTGAATCCGAGAACATCTCTACTGCTTGTCCTCCGATTTTCTGCACCATGAGCATCCTTTGTAACAATGCTTCATACTCGGCCTCATTGTTTGTGGCCGAGAACCCGAGCCTCAGGAATTTTTCTATGACAGACTCCTTGGGGGATACTAAGACTAGCCCCACTCTAGACCCCCTCTGATTTGCTGCGCCATCAACGTATACTCTTCACATGGTGGCCCCGAGATGGAGATTGCCCCAACTGATTTTTCGTCAATGCTTCTCTTCTCAGCTACTATCTCTACTGGTGGTTTAGCGAATTCGGCCACCAAATTAGCCAAGACCTGGCCCTTTATGGAGGTCCGAGGCATGTATTTGACGTCAAAAGCCCCCAGAATCGTGTTTCACTTGGCGATCCTTCCTGTGTAATCAACGGTCCGGAGTACAGACTTCAGGGGTAATCGGGTTAGGACAACCACTGTGTGAGTCTAGAAATAATGGGGGAGCTTTCGTGTAGCATGGACCACAACTAGTATGGCTTTCTCCAAGGGTAGGTACTTGACCTCAGCTTCATGTAGTGACTTGCTAACGTAATAGACTGGTTTTTGAACGCTATTGTCATCCCGTATCAGTACTAGATTCACAGCGTGAAGTGCTACAACAATGTATGTGTATAGGACCTCGTCGGCCTCAAGATTAGACATGATAGGCAGCTGGGATAGGTACTCCTTGAGTTGCTGGAAGGCCATGACACAATCCTCGGACCACTCAAATCCCTTCCACTTGTTGATCAGGAGATAGAAGGGCCTGCACCTGTCAGCCGACCTGGAAATAAATCGATTTAGGTCCGCGATCATTCCGGTAAGCTTCTGGACCTCCTTGGGGTTTTGCGGAGGCTTTAGATTATGAATAGCCTTGATTTGGTCAGGATCAACCTCGATTCCCTTGTGGGTAATCGTGTATCCTAAAAACTTGCCAGATCCCACGCCAAATGAGCATTTGGAAGCATTTAGGTGCAGCTTGTGCTTCCTCAAGATGTCAAAGGTGTGGTCGAGGTCTCCTAAATGTTTGGACACCACTTTACTCTTTACCACCATATCATCAACGTAGACCTCGATGCTCTTGCCCAGCATCGGCTCGAACATTCTCGTCATCATCCTTTGATAGGTGGACCCTGCGTTCTTCAGACCGAACGGCATTACTTTGTAGTGGTAGTTCCCAACAGGCGTCACAAAGGCTGTCTTCTCCTGATCTTCCAAGGCTAGTGGTATTTGATGATAGCCTTGAAAGGCGTCTAGGAAGCTCATCTGAGGATGGCCCGTGGTTGCATCCACCATCTCGTCTATTCGAGGCATGGGGAACGGATCTTTTGGACATGCCCTATTCAGGTTGGTGAAGTCCACACAGACCCTCCACTTTTCGCTTTTCTTCTTGACCACCACAGTGTTGGCCAACCATTCGGGGTAAAAGACCTCTTTGATAGCTCCTGCACGCTTAAACTTATTCGCCTTTTCCCTAATCGCATCAGCGTGCTCTCTCGATGGGCGCCAGGGTGGCTGTTTCTTGGGAATTATGGACGGATTGACGTTGAGATGGTGACAGATGAAGGACGGATCAATCCCTGGGGCATCACAGGCATCCCATGCAAACACGTCAATATTACTTTTGAGAAACTCAATTAGCTCCTCCTGCTCCTTAGGAGGCAGTCGAGCCCCGACCCGAAAGAACTTCTCCGGGTCGTTATCAATTACCACTTTCTCCAGATCCTCACATTTTGCTTCCTCGGCAGCTGCATCAGGAGGCGCCACCGGGGTCTTTGATTGCTGTAAGCTCTCTTCAACAATGGTCGAGGACTGTGCATCGAGCCGATGTGATATGACAGCCACCATGCACTGCCTTGTTGTGGGTTGGCAATCACGGATCTCAAGAATCTGATCTCCTGACGGGAATTTCACATTCTGGTGTAGGGAGGAGGCAACACCCCCCAAGGTGTGGAGCCAAGGCCTTCCTACGATGGCTATGTAGGGGGAGTAGGTGTCCACTACTATAAAGTTCACCTCCACCACTTCTGGGCCGGTCTGGATGGGCAGCCTGATCATGCCCTTTGGGATAACGAGCTTCCCGTCGAAGCTCATCAAGGGAGAGCTATAAGGCGTTAAGTCCTCCAGTTTCAACCCCAGCCACTTATAGAGGTCTGGGTACATGACCTCGGCCGCGCTGCCACCATTCACCATCACTCTTTTCACATCGTAGTCTCCGATTCTGAGAGTGATCACCAGAGCATCATTATGGGGCTAGGTGGTCTCAATCTTGTCTTCCTCCGAGAAACTCAAAGTCTGGTGAAAATTCCTTCTGGCCTTTTTCGGCTCTGGCTGGGACTCCTCGGCAGGTAGCTGGGCTACAGACAATACTCGTGAAGGGCGTGTGCCTGTTCTTCCTAGTGCGGACAAGATTATATTGATCGCCCCTGCGGGCGTCCTTAGGGCGTTATCTCTCTGGGGCTCCTGATGGGTCCGGCCTTGATGGTCACCAGGGTGATGCAGAAGGTGCTTCAGCTTTCCTTCTCGGACCAGCTTGTCCAGATAGCTCCGGAGATTCCTGCAGTTCTCTGTAGTATGTTCGTGGTCCCTATGGTACTGGCAATAAAGGTTCTTATTGCGCTTCGTGGATTCCCCCACCATCTTATTCGGCCACCTAAAGTATGGCTCGTTCTCGATTTTCTCCAACACCCTGTGCATTGGCTCTCGGAATACGGCATGGACAGTCTGTGTGTCATCTGCTCCAGATTGCCCCACGAAGTCCCTCATCGGGCGGGTGCTGTTGTATCGGTCCGACCTGAAATCCCTCCTCTCCTGAAGGATAGCCTTCTCCTTTCCTCTGCCCTACAATTGGTCTTCCTCCACTCGTTTGTACTTGTCGATCCGATCCATTAGTTGGCGTATACTAATGGCAGGCTTGCTAGTCAAAGACTTCCTTAGGCCATGTCCAGTTGGGAGACCATTTTTGAAGGTGCTGATGGCGACATCATCAAAATTGCCCTCCAGTTCATTGTACATCTCCCAATATCGGCCTAAGTAGGCCTTTAAAGTCTCTCCATCATGCATGGACAGAGACAGTAGCGCGCTCAAAGGCCGAGGTGCTATGTTGTTTGTAACGAAGTGAGAGCCACAGGCCTGGGTCAGCTATCTATATGAGTCTATGGAATTTGTCTTCAAGCCATTGAACCACCTCATCGCCACTAGACCTAAGCTAGAGGGGAAAACCTTGCACATCAACGCCTCATTCTTAGAGTGGACATCCATCCTTTGGTTAAACTGGCTCACATGCTCCACGGGGTCCGTTTTGCCGTTATAAATGAAGAAGGTTGGCTGCTGGAACTGCCGAGGAAGGGTAGACCCTTCTATGTGGTGCGTGAAAGGTGACTTGGATAGTTGATCCAGTGCCCTGCTCATGGTATCGTATCCTAAGCCCCTAGTAGATGGGCTTTTACGTTTACGCTCCCGGTAGTGCTCTTCTTCATGAGAGAAGGTCTCGCTTGGAGGAGTTCTTGATCTTTACCTATAGTCATCGTCGCTTTCGTCGTCAAAGGGCAGGTCGGGGCTAGGTTGAGGTCGCCTTCGTTGTGCATGGCGTAGCCTCCTCTTCCAGTCGTCTATCTCTCACTGCATGGTCTACTCATCGTTCTGCCCCTGGGTCACGCGGCTCCTAACCTCTTTTGGTTGTATGGCCCGGTTGTTGTTTTGTCTCTGGAGTACATGGCTGTCTCCACGTGAGTAGCTTCTGTTGGTTTGAGTGGTGTGAACACTTCCCTCTCAAAATCTTCCATTCTCTTTGTTTCGATCGCGCTCAGGGTCGGTGAAATTACCCTGATGCTGGGATTTGACCGGTTCAGGCTGATGGGAGCCTGCCTAATGAGGGCCTGATCCTACCATGCTTGATCGTTGCCCTTACTAACACGCGAGTTCTTCCCACAGACGGCGCCAATTGTAGGGACTGGGTTCGAGCACTTCTACTGTTGAGTGAGTGGACTCGAGCCCAACTTGCCCAATACAATGAATTTGTAGAGAGCGGGTTCAAGAACTAGGCCCTAGTGAGGGTTACAACGACTAGGCATGGTTGCATATGGATTGAATAGCATGAACATGGGTTGAAATATGCAATGATGTTCCTCGGCCCTCCTCTCGGGAGCTTGAAGTTCTTGCTATTTCTTTAGTGATGGGTTACAAAGGTTTCTGTGAGGATACCGATTGCTACAGTGTCCTATACTTCTAATCTTTTTTCTCTTCTCTCCCCCTTTCAAGAGGGATTCCTTACATTATATACCCCCCTTTCAGTTGATCTTAGCCCTACATTTGTTGATCAAGCAGGTCACTACTTGAGTGCTTGTCCCATCAGCCGCCTTCCCATTCTTTCTGTGGGTTGCAGCAACCAAGGCTGCACTGTTCAGGGGTCATTTCCTCATTAATGCAGCCAGAACATTAGTTGTGGGCATTTAATGTGGAGGTGACAGTTCATCCTGGACTTGCTCCTCCACCATGCTTCCATGGCTGACATGTTGTACTTGTTCTTTCTCTTTAGATGCTCTGGAAGGCTGCCTTTGGGGGCTTGTTGCTTCTCCTTTCTATGGTCTCGGCTGGCCGAGGACAGGATTGTCCTCGGCGACGTCCCTGGGCAATTTGGACTTTCACACTTCGTCCTCGGGCGTTTCTTCCTCCTCGGCATGGGCCTTGGGCTTGGTATAAAGTGGGCCGGGGTTACCAAATTCTCTGACCCCACAAGGTTTGTTATTTAAAATCCATATAATTAGTAGGTTTATACTTATTCTTTTTATTTTTTATTTTTATTTTTTTAGAAGATATCCTTGTACTTATCTAAACTCTAACAAAAATGGTAGTAGAATTTATCTAATAAGAAAAAAGAAAAAGGAAAAGAGTGGTTGTAAAAAATTTTAAATTACCATTTGTACTTATCCATAGTTATCATGAATTACAAACTTCATTTATTTGTTTTTTACAGTTGGATGGCAGTAAAAAATTTGAATCTAACGTGTAGTAATAGCACTGTCATAAGTTATTCACGTGGGTCAGTGGGTGTATTAGTGCATTGTCATTCAAGGCATACTTTACAAAATTCAAAGGAGGTTTTGGGCTACGAAATGAAAAAGTAAAATAAGAGTAGAGACTGAGGAAGCATACATTTACCACATCTTCCACGAAGAAAATTATTGTGCGGATCTTTTGGCTAAGGAATATTGAGTTTTTAGTAATGATAATTTTGTTTTGTACTCTAGCCCTCCTCCCTTTCTTTTGTACCAACTGTTTGCTGATTCTTGGGGTGTTTCCTACCCTAGACTTTGTTCATCTTAGTTTGTTTTAATGCATATTCCTTTTCACCAAAAAAAGAAAAAGAAAAAGTAGAGACTAGAGAGAGCTAGAGAACGTCTGGTCCAAGTCTTTGAGTGAAGAAGAAGAAGACAACGAAGAAGAGGAAGAGATTTGAGGTGGTGGGCCATTGGCAAAATTCATTTTCTGGCTAAAAACCGGTATATACCCCGATACGACCGAAATGGCCCCGGTACAACTAGTATTTAAACTGGTACAAAACAACTGTGTTTCTGTACCGGTCTAAGCATTGAATCGGTAAATACCGGCCGTACTGGTTGGTACAGTATGGTATCGACTCCATTGGTCAAGAGGCCTGGATTGATCAACAAGCTGTTTAGTTATGTGTCAAGATTTAGTGGTGGAGTTAAAAAAAAAAAATTTGGGGTGGGAGGGGGGGGGGGGGGGGGGGGGGGGGGAGTAAAAAGCTTGACAATGTTCTAACATCTCAAAAGAACTTCTTGGACAAGACCGAATTAGGATACACCGGTGAAGGAAGTTCAAGTGCTGAACCCAAGAAGGAGATGAAGTTTGTGTTAGTTAAGGTTGTGGAGAAGCCCAAGGTTGAGGATCCGGTTGATGAGAAGAAGGCCGTTGTGGCAAAATCCAAGGCAAAAGGAAAATCATTGCCTAAGAATCAAAGAGGACCTCAAGTGGAGCATTTTTATCATCATTGCAGTATTCATGGTCACACTAAACTAAATTGCTTCAAGCTTCATACACTCAAGAGAGCCGACCAACAAAATGCTCTTGGAAATGAAAAAGGGAAACCAAAAGAAAAGCTAGCTGAAGGAGAAGATCGTGGTCTTTGTAGACACTTAACTTTGTACTCCGTTAATAAATTTTGGTCACCGGCCTCAATGATGAGCTTGACATATGTCAACCAAAAAAAGTTCACAATAGTTTAAAAGTAATTACAACTCAAAAGTGCTCAACTATTATATAGGTAACCAGCCATTAAAATAGTTACTCCCACAATCACCACGATAGCAAGAATATCATGTTAATGGTTGGTTACCTATAACTTTCCACAAGCCTTAATATAAACCCAATTGAATGCTATGTTCAAGTACCACACCAATTATTAGAGAATTCTTAGGTTTCATTTCTAAAAGAGACAAAAATACTAAACTAAGCATCAAAAACCCTTTGCCTGGCACCACACTAGTTTCAGTTTCCTTTTTTACAGGTTTATCCATTGACCATGTTAGCCATATAACAAATAGAGCACAAAGAATTTCAATATGGAGGTGAATCTAATTCTAAAAAAGAGCGGTCGAGCATTATTTTGATGACAAAATTTAAGTTTTTCGGATTTTATTTGTACATGTTTATTATGGCAAGCTAGACAATTCTTTTGTGCTTATTAAAGTTTAAAAATATAATAAATTTTGGATATTACTGGAATTCAATCCCCAAACAAAAATTCATGCATTGCCACTATAACTGATACTTGTGTCAGAAATAAAGTGGACTTGGGCATGTGCCAGCCAAAATCCACCGATTGTCATTTGCAATCGTTATTTTGGCCACTAATTTGTTGTGCAGCCTTCGGCAGCCTATTAATTCAGCCCTTAATGTCACCTAAATCCTCCAATTACATTTCATTGCTTCAGCACATCTCTTAAACCCAACCGACCTACTAAGGCTATATATAGGTATCAAAGCTTTATTGTAAAGATATGCATAACTATTCAATAGAAAAACTACTTGTTTTTCGGCAATGTGGATGACCACCTTAATAGAGTTTATATATTTTCCTCTTTCTATGCTTTATGTATTTATTGCTATATAATACTTTCATTTTATAACAATTTATATCTTGTGTTAAGCTTGAGTATCAAAAGGTAGGGGGGTTTTAGTTTTCTATTTTACCTTAAAATGGAAGAATACCTTCAATATATTACTCACCATTCCTGGTACGTGATAGCAATATTCTAAAATGTCATGAACGAGCACATGGAGAGCGGGCAAATTCTGTGAAAATATTGCTAGCCACGCATTACAAACTCAACATGCACATCATTTCAGCTTGAATGTAAACCCAAAAAAAACAGGTGGTGGGGGTGAAAGAAAAAGAAAAAAGAATGTATGCCCCAATGATATTCAAGCTAGAATTTGTGGCTATTTCATTGCCAGCCGACGATTATTGATGGAAGGATGCCAACAAGCAAAGCTGAAACACGACAAAACATAATCTCGTAGCTCAATCATTGTCAGTACGTAGGACTGTAATGGAGTCATGCTGACCTAATAAGTATTGAATGTTGCGATTTGGACGAATGCTCAAAGATAGGCTTGAGCTTGACAATTGACACGGGCTTGCTAAAATTCAATTAGCTTGAGCTTCGCTCGGTTCAGCTTGCTACATTATTCAGTCCGAGCTTAAGCTCAAATTTTATAGTCATGCTTTGGCCAGCTGAAACCTAAATCTCTGGTCAGAAATATTACATCCTAATAAAATTATTGAGAGACTACAATTTGATCCCCTACGACGCTTCTAAAATCAGGCCCGCGGCATCGCCATAAATGATAAAAATATTTGAATATATCTTCCTTATTTCCAATTAATTTCCAAGTAAAGTGGTATAACTCACGGTCCAACAAGTGGTATCAGAGGTCATTAGTTTGAATCGTGGAACTGTCATCATGAGAGGGGATTGTTGAGAGAGACCACAATTTCGGCTCCTTATAACCACTCTAAAAACAGGTACGCGAGACATGATGATGAATGCTATAAAAGTTCTGAATATATTTTCTCACAAATTAGTTTTGAAGTAGAGTGACATGGTTCACGGTCCACAAGAACAAAAAGAAAACAAACTAATCCAAAGAAAAAAAAAAGCTTACCATCCTAAATTCTTAATACTCAACCTCGCCAGCTTTATTCAAACAAGTCCAAAAATACTTAAACCTAACTCAATATTAACCAAACAAGCTTAATAATGAAAAAGATTTTCGTCAACCTCACTTGAGGTTTTTTAAAAGGATTTAGTTAATGTATTAATCATCCATTTTAAGAAATTATTGATAAAAATTAATAATAATAATAATAATAAAGTGACACATTCCCTAAGTGATACAGATTTTCTCTTTTTGGCTGTCGTCCATTACCATGCACAATAATTAGCTAGCTTTTTATGTTTTGTCTATTCTCTCATTGGTTAGACAGCGAAAAGTAAAAAGAAAAATTCCGACAATGGAACTTCTCAATTTTCATGCATGTATGTCCCATAAATCCATCTCCCAACCACTTTTTTATCATCTATTTTACACACACTATTACACACAAAATACACACTCTCACTTTTTTGCACTAAGCTCGTGACTCTAATTATCACCCTTGATGATATTTATTTATTTATTTATTTTGAGAATTACCCTTGATGATATTTGAAGGGAAGGACTCCTACCTCAAATAAGAATGGGGGGGGGGGGGGGGGGGGGGGGGGGGGTGTGTTTTCTAAAAGCTAGCGTTAATTAGTTTGGGGGAATTCTTTTTGGCTATTTAACATGATCCAAAAGTAATTTGATGTGACAATGTTTAAGATCCATTATTATTTGTATAGTTTTTTTTCTCCAATAATTTTATTACAACGAGAGAATGAAGATTTGAATCTTAGATTTTATGAAAATATTAAAAAAGTATCAACCAGTTAAGCTATAGGTTTCTTGACATCATTATTTATATATTTTATTGTTTCTCTCAAAACAAAATCATACATAAATTGCTCAAGTCTCACAGTTAATGAGCCATCACTTTCAAAATGGTTTTTCTTTGTTTTAAAGGAGTTTAAAAAACCATTTTGAAATAAGAAAATTTGGTTCAGTGCAAAAAAAATTATGACAAAATTGATAAAAAAAATTTGATGTTTTTAACTTATCTTTAATAAAGTACCATTTAGGTTCTAGATATTTATATATATAAAAAATAATATTATAAAAGCTAAATTTATTTATTTAAAACTATATTTAGTTGTCATTCAAAGCCTAGGCCTAAGACCCCTAATTTTTAAATGATTATACACTTAAAAAGAAAAAGAAAAAAAAGAGGCCCAGTCTCATTATGAAAATACCCAAATTTGTAGAGTAGTGTTATTACAAGTATTTATGTAATTTAAAAAAAAAAAAAAAAAATCTAATATTCATTTTTTTACGTGATTGGAGCTCACCAATTATATTTAGTGCCACATCAATTTGTGTGTTTTATATAGTAACATTTTTAGTTACCTTAGCATTTGAGTAATGCTATTGCTGGGGACACAGCTAAAAACCACAACAATCTCACAACATTCCCAAATTAGCATGCCCACTCACATATGGGTCCAAATTAACATTTTTTTTAATGACATGGCATGCTAATTATTTAGGAATGTAATGCAATTATTGTAGCCTTTGGTTGTGTCCATATCATTACTCCTAGCATTTTTCAAGATTACATAATAGTAAGTTGTTTAAAAGAAAATGAATAGGTTGAGTACTATTTTTCTTACTTCCAAAAAGGTCTTCAAAATATTATATCAACCAAAACAAAAAAAAACTCAATTGAAAATCAAAAACTTTTTGGAGAAAAAAATTTATTTCAATGCTTTAATTTTTATAAGCCAATATTCTACATAATAGATTGTCAACATTACCCACCTAATCTTTCAAATAACCACACACCAAATAATCTTTATCTCTTTCTTATCACCAATATCACAATTTATTATGATGTACCACCTTATCGAAGATAAAGTAAACCTCCTTTCTAAAACAAATAATAATTGTTTTTCTTAAATTTTATTCTTGAACCATGATATTTGGTTCTCTATATGAAATTAAATTTAGTTTCATTAGTATTAATTCATGAAATTATTTTTTTAATTCATCAAACTAACGTTGGTTTTGTTAGCATTAAATTAATTTATGTAATTAATATTTAAAAAATGAAAGCCCCACTTAAAATTATTACCTTAGGCCCCCCAACTATATCAAGCCGATGCTGACTACGACTAACGCTCTTTAAGAAAACTAAATTCATCAAGTATGAAATTAAAATTGAAGTTTTTAGCAATTTCACTTTCAACATAGACAACCAAAATTATTTGTGATAAACTCATCTGTCCGCTAACTAATTGAGCATAAATTGATCATGTGGACAGTAGAAGAGTCACTAGTTGTTGTGGACACTAGAAGAGTCAAAACAAGACAAATTAATATATCAATAAGATGGTGTGCATATGTTGTTTATTTATTAATTTATACAAAATAGAAATTCTACGTTAGCCTAATCTAAGTATATATATATATATATATATATATATATATATATATATGTAAAGCTCCATCCTGGAGACCTGAATTCCGGCTCTTATCTACCACATCCCATAAGCACTTATATTTATGAAGTGATTATTGTGCCAAGAGTGCACGGTGGTGTGCATATGAATTTTTCATCCCTACTAACCTTAAACATAAATTGATTACAAATTAAGAAAAATTTATTACTTTGGATGATTACCAATATCATGCATTCAAAATGCTTCAAATAAAATCACAAATGTTTTTTTTTTTGCTCGATGAAATTAAGAGAATACTATTTTGGTCATTATATTTTGGGTCACTGATAATTTAATTTTTATATTTTGATAGCAGTCAATTTGGTCTCTACCACCAACTGACAGCTTTTCTTACATTTTCTTGCACTTTCTTGGCAACCAAACACAAAAACACAAATCAAATTTACAAAATTTCAACTCCAGTAGGCACATACATGTCAACTCAATAACTAAAACAAATCCAGATAACTAAAACAAATCCAAATTTACCAAATTATTTGTGATAGACTCATCTATCCGCTAACTAATTGATCATAAATTGATCACGTGGACAGTAGAAGAGTCACTAGTTGTTGTGGACACTAGAAGAGTCAAAACAATACAAATTAATATATCAATAAGATGGTGTGCATATGTTGTTTATTTATTTACACAAAATAGAAATTCTACGCTAACCTAATCTAAGTATGTATATATATGTGTGTGTGTGTGTGTGTGAAGCTCCATTTTGGAGACTTGAATTCCAACTCTTGTCTACCACACCCCATAAGCACTTATACTTATGAAGTGATTATTGCGCCAAGAGTGCACGGTGGTGTGCATATGAATTTTTCATCCCTACTAACCTTAAACATAAATTGATTACAAATTAAGAAAATATTATTACTTGGATGATTACCAATATCATGCATTCAAAATGCTTCAAATAAAATCACAATTTTTTTTTTCTTGCTCGATGAAATTAAGAGAATACTATTTTGGTCATTATATTTTGGGGTCACTGATAATTTCATTTTTATATTTTGGTAGTAGTCAATTTGGTCTCTACCATTAACTGACAACTTTTCTTACATTTTCTTGCACTTTCTTGGCAACCAAACACAAATCAAATTTACCAAATTTCAACTTCAGTAGACATGTACATGTCAACTCAATAACTAAAACAAATCCAGATTTGGACCCAGAATGACTACAAATTGAAAATGAAAAACACCAAATTAACTGCAAATTGAAAATAATATAAACCAATTTAATCGTTTCCAGAATGTATGGATCAAATTGATTGTAAGTTTAAAATAGTAAGAACCAGATTTACTACTATCAAAATGTAAAGACCAAAATGACCCAAAAATGCAAGGACGAAAAAGTTATTTTCGCCTAATATTTATTAACAAGACTGCATATGTCATACCAAATTGTTAGACATCATTTGAAACTTAAGTTGAACTAAGCGTGTAGAGTTCCATTGTCCATCCACCAAATTTACGTATTAAGCACTTTGCAATTAAAAATCTACGGTAGCAACAGATGTATCAAAATGATAATGATGATTTCGATACGAATTTAACCACTCATTTATCATCTTTATTTATTTATTTATTTATTTTGAGTCAAATTTATCATCTTTAATTAAGATAGAAAGCTTTGATAAATAAGTGGTTAAAGTTGTAAAATAGACTAAAAAAGTAAATCTTACTAAGAAAAATCTTAAAACTGCTACAAAATTTAATAAATAAATTTTACAAACTAATTTGGTGTCACCTCAATAAGGTAATAAATGAGTATTTGAATTATTTTTTATCATTATTCAAAACATTAAAAAAAAAAAAATTATTCTTTATAATGGGTAACACATCGTGTTATAAAATAGTTATATCATAAATTATTATATAGTGAGCTTAACGTCACTTCTTTATTGAAGTTAAAAACTATTCAAGAAAAAATACACCATGTATCGGATAATACTTCCTAACTATTCAGATACTAGGCGACAAACACCATCATAAATGATACAGTAAGCGTAGGCATCACTCTTTTATTGGAATTACAAACTATTCATATATTTGGCAACAAACATCATCGCTATTGGTTTCTCAAAATAAAATAAAACACCATCGCTACCGAACCCTCTTATTATGCGAAAGAAGCATAGTCCACTTTAAGCCTTGAGGACGTGGGCATCAATATCCTTGATGATATTAACAATCAAATCAAGGTACTTAGTAGGAGGCGGGACATTCTCGTTGAGTTTCTCATATTCCAGTGTCACTTTCACGGAGCCACCCTCACTCTTTGGCACAACCTGAAAGTTAGCCTTATAGCTTTTGTAAGGATCCAGGCAATGTCCTTCCAGAGCAGTAAGAGTTACCGTCTTGTTTTCGTCATCTATTTCTACCTTATCCTTGAAATTCTCGACATTTCCATCTGTAGGTTCAAATTAAAACAAGAGGTAGCCATCTGTCAGGGTTCCATGTTCATGAAACTAGAAAACATATATAGATCAACTTCAAAAATCACGTTTTATGGTATCCTACTTGTTCTTTTATTTTACATTTATTTATGATAAGGTCAAAAGACTTATAGTTTAACAGACATCTTTTAACCCAGTGGGGTTGGCCAAGTGGTTGGGCACTTGGCCTCAAAGTGGCTGTCTTGGGTTTGACTAGGAGCTTCCTAGTTTAAGTCCGGGCAACAGCACTTTGAAAAAAACTTCCTGGGCCAGCGATTTACCCCGCTATGGGCCCACTCGTCGTGAACAGTGATTAGTCTCTGGTTGAAAGTTTTGAGGAAACACTGTGGGAACTAAAAAAAGAAAAAAAACAGACATCTTTTGATATTTTTAACAGAGATGCCAATGATTTACTTTTTATAACTATGGAATTATTATTAAAAAAAAAAACATTATTTGTATTTTTATTAAAAAAAAAAATGTTTATGGCAAGATAATTAAGTTCAAGTAATGGAATTATCAAAACCTCGAGCAAAGACTAAGTGAACACATATTGCCAGAACTTAGTTTAAGAACACCAGAATGATGTTGCCTTACCAACAGTGAATTTCCATTGCCTGACTGAGCCTGTAGTTTCCCAATCGCCTTCATGTACTTCAGCTTCATGCACAGTATCAGAGGCATTCGCAATGTGGTAAGATTGGCTGCCGATGATGTTGTAGAACTTGTCGGCGAGGACTTGTAATCTACCTCAGCCTCCAGCTTACCCATTAAAGCAGCCATGTCTAAACTCTTGGAATCAAACCTAGTTTTCAATTAGGAGATATAATGTCCGTTTGGATACAGCTGAAAACTGAAACTGAAAACTGAAAAATACTGTAGCAAAATAATTTTTAAATGTGTGAATAGTTCCGTAAGACCCATTTTTAATGAAAAAATTGCTGAAAAGTAAAATTTGTAAGTCCGTGAACAGTAAAATTTGTGCTGAAAAGGTGGAAAAAGTCAAAATTTTCGTGTATGAACAGTAGCCGTTTTGTCTCATTTTCACGTGCCAAAAAAAAAAAAAAAAAAGAGAGAAAAACGCAGACACAGACGCTTCAGCCGAAACCAAACGTACACATAGTGTTGGTGCCTAGTGGTCGATGGAGGAAACTTTTTTTTTTTTTTTTTTAGAGAAGCGATGGAGGAAACTTGGTTGGGGTAATAAGGTAACGTTCATACTATTTAAATTTTTATTTTAGCCAATTTAATTCTTAAAACTTTACACGTGTGCCAAATGCTACTTTTGTTTAATCAACCGTTAAATGGACTAACTTCTTACTCACATGAGTGTCATGTGGAGAAGAAAATTCCCAAATTCCAGTTGCAATCGTTTTATTGTTTTAGACAGAAAAACTTTATGGTTCACTTTTGAGAGAGAGAGAGAGGATCAAACTAGCGGTTCTCTCTCTCAATCAAACCACAACATCGCTAGAGTTCTTGGTATTGTTGTACAACCCTTACATCTTCGACCCAATTAGCAAAAGCAACATAATTTCACTAAATCATCAATGTCGATAAGCAAAACAAAAGCAAAAACTGTCACATTTAACATTCACTTGTTCCTCTCATTAAGAGGTATGTGAAGTGTATATTTGTGTGTATACTTTATACACTTGTATAGCCAATCAGCCATACCACTACCAAATCACAATACGTATGGTTTTAGAAAAGAGAATTCATTAAACCCCTCAATCATCCTTGGTTAAGTTACTGTTGGGAAATTTAGACATCGGTTGATAGAATTAACAAATTTTAAATCCAAGTTATTAATTAGATTTATTATTGTTAGGTTCTAAAGACTTAGGATTTGATGTATTCAGAACTCTAATGTGTAATGTTGGCAAACCATGATCAAAACAATATGATTAGTCTTGTTTAGGCTTGCTCAAAGTTGTGTAATTTATGTAAAGTTGGAATCGAGAGGCTGCAGATGTATTAGTACATTTTGGCCTGGCTCGATCGATTGAAGGATGGACTCGATCGATAGAAAGTCGGCCAGAATGTTTTTTATATAGAATTTCCAACCCAACCCTATCTCATTAAACGTTTAGGGTTTTATGTTTTTGCCCTAGGTATATAAGGCAAAACCCTAGCCACGTTTTGAGTGTTGCTCTGGTTGTATTATTGCTCATATTTGCGGTTTGTGTGAATCTCTTGTGAAATCCTTGAGGAGCTTTCCTTCACATAAACTTAGGGTTTTCAAGGTAGAGATTACTTCAACATTTTGATGATCAACTCAGTTGCTGCCATTGGAGCTTAAAGAAACACAAGCGGGAGTGCTTGTACCTGATTGGAGAATCCAAGAAAGAAGGAGTCCGTGGATTCGGAGCTTGTACGTGGTTGTGTCAGTAAGTTCTACTGGTGGGTAGCATTAGGAAGTCGAGCATGGGTGCTTGTAAATCCTTTTGTATGAACTTCGATTCTTTCATGTAGTGGATTCAAGTTTACCTCTAGCATAGCTAAGTTAAATCCTCCACAGATTTTTTACCGATTTGATTTTCCTAGGTGATCATATCTTTGTGTTCTTTATATTTCCGCTGCTTTATATCTTGATATGATTATTTGATTGTGTTAACCTAGATTTGCATAATTTGACTAAGTTAATTACTTGGCTAAATAAACTAGGTTAATCCAATAGTTGTTTTAAGGGGTCTAAAAACCTAACAAGTGGTATCAGAGCTGGTAGCTCTCGTGTTGTAGATCTTTTGATCTCTGAGCTGATCCTTGACCCCTGTTGTCACGGAACATGGACACTCTCTTGTTGTTCCTCCTCACTTTGATGGGAATAACTATGCTTATTGGAAAGTAAGGATGAAAGCATTCCTGAAATCTATTGATGAGAGGGTTTGGAATTCCGTTAAGTACGGATGGGAGAAGCCCACTACTCCTGTGAGTGAGTGGCAAACTTCTCAAAAAGAAGCAGCTGGGTTTAATAGCAAAGCTATGAATGCTATCTTTAACGCTGTTTCTATGGAGGAATTTAAGAGAATCTCTAATGTTGAGGTTGCTCATACTAATTGGAAAATCCTCCAGACTGTGCATAAAGGCACAAAGGCAGTTAAGATTAATAAATTGCAGCAATTAACTTCTAGATTTGAAAGCATTAGGATGTCTGATGATGAATCTTTTGATGAATTCTATGCTAAACTAAATGATATTGTTAATTCTGCTTTTAATCTAGGTGAAATCTATGATCAACCTAAAATTGTTAGGAAGATTCTTAAATCCTTGACTGAGGACTTTAGGCCCAAAGTGACTGCTATTACTGAGAGCAAGGATGTGGACTCTGTCCCTGTTGATGAGCTTGTAAGATCTCTTCAGTCCTATGAGCTAGACCTACCCAAAGCTAGCAAATCCAAGTCAGTGGCTCTTAAGTCAGTTGATAATGTTGAGGTTGGTGGATTTGATGATGAGCTTTCTACTACAGAAATTGCTTACCTCAAGAACTTTAGAAACTTTCTTAGGAACAGTAACAGAAAGGCAAGAAATACAAATACTGCTGAACCTAGAAATTTTAGGAAGAATGATCCCATTAAGGTTAGCAACACTGAAAAACCTAGAGAAAAAGTATGTCAATCTTTCAATAATTCTTTGGATTCTCAATGTTTTGGATGTCAAGGGTATGGTCATGTTAAATCTGAATGTCTTACATTCTTGAGGTCTAAGGGTAAAGCTATGGTTATAACCCTTAGTGATAATGAGGTTTTTGATGATGAGTCTGGAAGTGACGAGGATGGAAATTTCATTGCTTTCACTGCTACTGCTATAGTCAATGAAAGCGTATCTGTTGAAGAGAACCCTTCTGATGGGGGACTCTCTGAGGATGCAGATCTTCAAGAGGCCTATAATAAACTTTGCAAAGTTGCTGCAAAGGATGCTATGAATGTTGAACTTAGCCTGAAGAAAATTGAATCTCTTGAGCTTGAAAAGAAAAATTTGCTTGTTAAATTGTTTGATCCTAATGATCTTTTGAACAATGTGAAATATGAGAATATGCTCTTGCTTGATAAAGTTAAAACTTTAGAACATGATTTATCTATTGCTAGATCTGCTAGTTCTAAAATTGATCAAATGCTGAGTGCTCAAAAGTATCCTTCTGACAAATCTGGTTTAGGTTTTGTTGAAAGCATCTCTGTGTCTGCACCACATTCCACAAATTTTGTTTCTTCATCTTCTTCTGAACCTCCTGCGAGTGAGGTTGTGAGTGATACTGTCAAACCCCCAGTGAGTGAGGTTGTCAAACTTATAGAAGTTTCACCACCTAGAAAGATTAGGGTTGATCTGAAAGAGTCTAAACCTAAGGAGTCTACCCTATCTAAGGACAAGATGCATGGTAAACCTGCTTGGGTTTGTCATTTTTGTAAAAAGTTTGGACACATTCGTCCTAACTGTTACAAGCTTCAAGCTACTAAGAGAGCAAACAAACCAAAAGTGCTTGTGCCTCAAGCACAAGATCCTATGGCACTCATTGGTGAATTGGTAAAGGCTTTAAACCCTTATTCCAATCCTGGAGTTGGAAATCACTCGAAAGTGAATAGGAACTCCAATGCTCATGGTGCATCTAAAAGGTTTTAGATGCAAAAGACTCAATCTAATTGAGTCTTTCTGACATGGTCCTTGTGCTTCATTGCTCTACTCTTTGTGACCATTGTTCTTTGGTTTTTGTGTTGTTTTGTTTCTAGGATTTGCATTGCATAACATTCATGCATTTCATTCTAGGATTTATTTTTGTTTTCTCTTTTAAGTAAAAATAAAAATTAAAAAAAGGAGGAAAGCAAATTGTGTTTGGCATTATTTTTCTTGGTTTTTTGAAAACAAGGTTGGTCAATTTATTTACACATAACATGTCTTTGTACCTTGTTTAGCTTAGATGAGCTTATTTATTGCACTTGACTAGTTGAAAATTTGTAATGCATGTTGTGTGGGAAAGATGTTTATGGTGTTTATCACTTTGTCTTAATCTTGAAGTCACATGTTATTTGACTGTCGGACTTGATCCTTTTGAGAAATGCATAAATAACCATCTCACCACTGTTCATTAGCCAATCATGAGCACCTTAGTGCATATCATAAGATTTTGTGCTCGAGAAAGTGTAGCACATGCACAAAAAGAACATAAGGTGTAGCCTCGGTTTAATTGCTTAATGCTTAAAATTGGTGTATACTATTAGGCTTGATGCCAAATCACATAATTAAAATTGGTGTGTACATTATCCCGGCTTTTTAATAAGTTTCTGAACAATTTAAATTGGTGTGTATATTATGAGGCAAAATTCAAGAAACTTACATGATTGCAAGCTTTTGTTCTAGGAGATGTGAGAGTTATATGATGTAACTCTTTAGGTGATAGTCTCTTTCAAATTCGATGTGATGAAATTTGTAGACTTTGTGCTTGATTTCTATCCACATATCACCTCACATGTATCTCAAGCTTTTGCTAGTTGCACACACTACATAAGTTACTCTTTGCTAAACACTGTACAGGTTATTGTGTGTTTTTGGTCTGACCAACCAAGTTTGAAAATACCTTGAGTATTATGCAAAACATTTTTTTTGCTTGAGAATTTAAGGGGAGAATGGTAGAAATTTTTTTTATATAACTGGGCTTCAAACTTGGGTTTTTGAAAAAGCATTTCATCTTATACTCATGCATTTTGTTCATCAATTTTAATGCTTCGAGGAGTTTATGGCCAAAATGTGTTTTTTTTTTTTTCAAAACTGTGTTTTTTTCTCAAAAAATTTGTGAGCCTCTATCTGTTTCGATCGATCCATTCTGTTTTTCGATCGATCGAAAATGTGTTTAAAATTCTTTTAAGAGTCTCGGGTTGATTCGATCGATCGAATGTAATTTTTGATCAATTGAATATCACGAATCAGGTTTTTAAAATATCAGACTTTGACTTGTTCAAGTCACTTTTTCAAAAAGTTTCAAACCTTTTTCACTCTCTCTCCGACTCGGCAAGGCTAGATCATCATTTTTTTTGTCGTTTTCCTCCGAATTTTTTGGAGGTTTTTGTCCTCTAAGGCCAGTAAGTCCATTATACCCCTCCTTTTTCTTTTATTTTTCTTGTTTCATGCATTATTCATTGAAATTTTCGGATCTAATTCTTTTTGGGACTTTTATTGATTCAAGCCTTTTTAAGTGAAATTGATCATTGGGTTTTTGTTGAGACATGATATAAACTTGATTTTGTTGGTTTACTTTGGTCAATTTTTTTATTTGTGAAAAATTAAAAATTCTAGGGCTTGTAATTGATCCGAATTGGGGATTTGTTCAAATTGGGTTCAATTGATGCAATTGGCTTGTTGAATTGATGTAATTGATCATTATATTATGTATTCTAGCTTGTGTGATGATCAATTCATCAAAGTTTTCCAAAATCTTAACAAGTGGTTTTCAATTTTGGGGTTTTTATTAGAAACTTTGTGCTCAAGCCAATTTTGTGAAATTGAACTTAGTTTTACTGCATTAGAACATGCATCATGAAATTGTAATTGTTCATGCATCATATAGATTTTTGTTCTATATTTTTTTTGTGCTAACTTGCAGTCTGCCCTTGGTTTGTTTTTTGTTTTTGTTCTTTTGGTTTTTTTTTTTTTGTCTTTGTCCTTTCCTTAGCATCATGCCTAGGAAGACTAGAGCTCATAGGTCTGTTCCCCCACCTTCTCCTCCCCCATCTTCTTTTGACCGTGAGAAGTTTCCTAGTGAGAAAAACCAAGAGATTTTTGAGACACTGAATCTTAGGAGAAAGATATGGGCTGAGCGTTCTGTTGTGTTAGATGAGCTTGATCCTACCATTAAGGTAAATTTTGAGCGTCGGGGCTGGTTACCTTTGTTGGATATTTCTGATCCTCCTCCTCCAGCTACCCTGATTAGAGAGTTCTTTTCGAACATCTCTATCCGCATCTATGATTCCAACACTTTGGTAAAGAGTTGGATACGAGGTGTAGAGTACACCATTACTCCTAGTGTAGTGGCTAATGCTCTAGGGGTACCTTTGGTCTAGCACCCTGTCTACCCTTATGATGAGTTTCCTCTTTTAAATGATGTCATGTCATACATCACTGGTTCTTCTATCCTGTGGAGTTCTAATCCTCGGATCACCACTGCTAAGCTACCTAAGTTGCATTATCTCTTCTTTAGGATAGTCTGTCATTCTATATGGCCCATTTCTCATCTTCACACCATTCCTCTCGAGCGGTATGTCTTTTTGTACGCTCTTGTTACTGATGCTCCCATTAGTTTTCCTCACTTGTTTCTTCTTTCTTTGAACGAAGTTTATAGGAGTTCATCTTCCTCTCATGCTCTTGTCCATCCTATCTTTATTCATAGGATTTTGTTATATCTTGATCTTGATGATTTCCCTTCTTCTGAGCTCGTACATGTTATTGCTCCCATTGGTGCATCTTTTCTTAGACAAAGGGCTGCTCATCTTCGAGTTGGCTCTAAACACCCTAGGTCTGAGCCTTCTGATACAGCACCTCCTCCTTCTTCTTCTACAGGTCCTGTTGGTGAGGATGTTGCTGATCCTGTTGGTGATGCTGCTGCTGCTGATGTTCCTCCACCTCCTTCGGATGACTTTGATATACGTCGTACATTGGAGACTGTCATGACCGTTCAGGCGGCTCATGGTCAGATTTTGGTGGACTTGCTTGATGAGATACTTGCTTTGCGAGCCGACTTAGCACATCTTCGTTCACCCTCACCACCTCCTTTTGATGATGGCGTGTGATTGTCCTTTGGCATTCCGTCACAAAAAGGGGGAGTAGAGTTTTGACTCTTGTAGAGGAGTTTTTGTAGTTAGGGGGTGAGTTTTTGTAGTTAAGGGGAGTATTTTTTTTTGTTTTGCGGAGCTAGTGGAGATATTAGATTGTATCTAGGTGCTTCACTTTGTATATTTTTTTGGGGCTATTCTTGTTAGGGGGAGATACATTTATTTTGATATACATGATTCTTGTTTCTTGTGTTCACTGCTTATTGATTATGTCTTTATTATGTGTTGTGTGAAACATACAAGAATGTTTTATTTTTTGTTGTATCTAACTTAAGGGGAGAGTTAGTTTACATATCTGTTTATTTACTGTTTTTTGTCACACATGCGTTTATGCGTTTGTTGAGTGTTTCAGGAATATACAGGTTGATTCAATTAAGCTGTCGTCTACACTTGCAACTGATGGATAGTCGTTAGGATTGAATTTGTATTTATGAGCATTATTTTTGTAAAGGGCTTTTATTTGTAAACTTTGAGCTTTTAAGTTGTGTTTTGTCACGGATTGCCAAATGGGGAGTTTGTTAGGTTCTAAAGACTTAGGATTTGATGTATTTAGAACTCTAATGTGTAATGTTGGCAAACCATAATCAAAACAATATGTTTAGTCTTGTTTAGGCTTGCTCAAAGTTGTGTAATTCAAGTAAAGTTGGAATCGAGAGGCTACAGATGTATTAGTACATTTCAGCCTGGCTCGATCAATCGAAGGATAGACTCGATCAATCGAAAGTCGGCCAGAATGTTTTTTCTTTTTGCAGAATTTCCAACTCAGCCCTATCTCATTAAACGTTTAGGGTTTTATGTTTTTGCCCTAGGTATATAAGGCAAACCCTAGCCACGTTTTGAGTGTTGCTTTGGTTGTATTGTTGCTTATATTTGCGGTTTGTGTGAATATCTTGTGAGATCCTTGAGGATCTTTCCTTCACATAAACTTAGGATTTTAAAGGTAGAGATTACTTCAACATCTTGATGATCAACTCAGTTGCTGCCATTGGAGCTTAAAGAAACACAAGCGGGAGTGCTTGTACCTGATTGGAGAATCCAAGAAAGAAGGAGTCCGTGGATTCGGAGCTTGCACGTGGTCGTGTCAGTAAGTTCTACTGGTGGGTAGCATTAGGAAGTCGAGCGTGGGTGCTTGTAAGTCCTTTTGTATGAACTTCGATTCTTTCATATAGTGGATTCAAGTTTACCTTGAGGATAGCTAGGTTAAATCCTCCCCAGGTTTTTTACCGGTTTGGTTTTCCTGGGTGATCATATCTTTGTGTTCTTTATATTTCCGCTACTTTATATCTTGATATGATTATTTGATTGTGTTAACCTAGATTTGCATAATTTGACTAAGTTAATCACTTGGCTAAATAAACTAGGTTAATCCAATTGTTGTTTTAAGGGGTCTAAAAACCTAACAATTATGAATAAATCTTGTTATAACAAACTAACATCAATATCATGTCAACATCATGCACAACGGAATAGTAAATAAGACAAGATATGATGATCCAAAAAAACTAATGAAACAAACTTGTTTCACAGTAAAAAACTTGGGGGGAAACCTTCTTGAAAAGTAATCCACTATAATAAAGAAAAGTTTTAGATTTAATACAAAACTTTTATTCCTATACTCTATAATCCTCGTAGATGAACTTATAGTAGAAACTTTCTACCGCTTCAGAACCTCTGAACTCTTCAATATATGAACGCCACCCTTTTGCATGGATCCTAGTACGTGACTAACCAATGATGCACGACTCTCAATACGCAACTAACTCATTCTTCACTTCATCAACAATGATGATCAAGAAGCACTTGGTTACAAAACCATAAAGCGCAAAGACACAGTAGCTTCTTTCAGAGAGAATAAGGCACTCGGTCACTTTTTGCATATGTTCTCCTAGTATTCTCTTATGTGACAGCCTTTAAAATAAGCCTTATATATGACTAGGGTTGTGAGAAAAGAAACCCTACATATACATATCAGCATGGGCCGAAAATTAGATCTGGAAATTCTGATTTCGTAGATTTCGATAGATACTGTATCTGTCGAGTAGCTGTCGAGACCTCGATAGATATATCTGTCGAGATTTAATGAACAACACTTATTCATTTGTTTCTTGGATAGATTTGCATGTTTTCAATACTAGACTTGAACTCTTATTCCTTGAAATATTAAACCCATCCCAGATCTATCCAATTACAAGTAAAGTGCGTTTTGTCAAAGGATTAGCCAATTATAATAACATATGTTCTAACAAGTTCCACATATGTCCTAACAATCTTCCCATTTGGCAATCTGTGACAAAACTACAACAAACAAATAAAATATAAAAGAAATCATAAATCACTCAACTCATACTCACTTGTTGAATACAATAAAATCTAATCATAACACAAACTCTTGAAAAACATTGCAAGAAGAGAGTTCATGGCATGATAGATTTTGACAACCTGTTTTTCTGAAACACTTTAAACAAAACTCATCAAGGCATCTTAGTATGGAAAAAAAAAAAAAAAGATTGCATACATAAGAAACATGTGTATAAAGAGAGAAAAGAAACAACACATACAGAGGTAGGTGAAGAAGACATATATCATCATATATATATATATATATATATATATCTCAAAGATAAGTACAATGTATGTAAAAATGGTCACAAGACAGGTGTACAAGAAGCTAAAAGAAGCTCCTAAAATAACAAGGAGGTAAACACTCCCCTTAACAAGATGAAACACAACTCCCCCTTACAAAGGCATGTATTTCTCCCCCTAACATGTAGAATCTTAAAAAGAAACCACATTTTCCCCCTCTTTTTGTCATGATTGACAAAGGGTACAAGAAACTATAAAGCTTCACCTGAAAAACATAAAGATGATCAAAGATGATCAAAGGGGCACAAGGAATCTATAAAAATGCATGAATGTAATGAAATAAGATACTATGAATGACAAGATAACAGAAAGATGCAAAACATGTGAAAAACAATGCATGCAAGAGGGTCTCAACAGATCAAGAAGCTGTTGAGTTGCTATCGAGCAGAAGCCAACCTCGATGGATCGAGAATTTGTCGAGAATCTATCGGCCAGACCAAAAGTTTCTCGATGGATCGAGAAGCAATCGAGATGAAATCCAGAAAGCTCGATGGATTGAGATTCTGTTAACTCTTATCGAGAAAAGAAGAACAAGGGGCTCGATAGATAGAAAGCTGTCGAGAATCTGTCGAAAAGCTGTCGAGCTTGATAAAAAGCAGTTTTTCAAAGAGAAGAAAAACACATAGAGATGAATGCAACAAGCAAGCTACTCAACCATAGATCTAATCAACATTTTAAGCTCTCAAAAACATCTCTCAACAAGAAAAATGTAAAGCATTCATGATCCAAAACACACACACACTAAACAAGTCTAACCAATTTT
The DNA here is from genome assembly GCA_019022515.1 of Quercus aquifolioides. Classification (NCBI taxonomy): domain Eukaryota; kingdom Viridiplantae; phylum Streptophyta; class Magnoliopsida; order Fagales; family Fagaceae; genus Quercus; species Quercus aquifolioides. The sequence continues at coordinate 35,130,829 of CM032330.1, forward strand.
AATATTTCAAAAACAAGTCAAGACAGTTTAGTGAGAATACATTAACACATGTATTCCTTGTGATTGCCAAATCACATTGTACCTGCACATCTATCAAAGGTAGCAAAAAATTTTGCGTGTTGTGTGTGAAAAACTTTGCAAGATTGCATAAGTGTCTATATGTTATGACGATTTGAGATATGAGAAAATTAATTTAACTCACACATAATCATAACTGCTTGATGGGGACTATCACCTTCAAGGTACATCCTATAACTCCCACACCTCCTAGAAACATGCTTGCAACCATATATAAAAGCATTTTGATTCTTTTTGCTTTTGATTTTCTTTGCATATTTTTTTCTTTTGAGCATATCATGAATGGGCATATAAGAGAGAAGAAATACCTAATTATGTAATATTAAATATCACAATTTTGCTATGCTGAAGCACACAGATGTTATACATGTTTGGTGGGCTTTAGTGGTGAAATGGTTATTTATGCATTTCTCTTAGAATTTTTTAGTCCTTCACATCAAAAATAGTGATATGAGTGTTAAGTACAAGAGATTACTTAATCGTACTCATCACAAACACGAGCCACAAAGCTCACTTGCTTAGTTGTGCATTGAGATGCTCATCTAAGCTACAAAAGATACAAAGTTTAAAAAATTTTGTTTCAATGGCTATCCAAGGTACACAAGTACGAAAGTACACAAAACACACATTATTTTTGTATTTTTCTGATTTTTTAATTTTTAATTTTATTTTTATGAAAAACAAAATAAAGCAAAACTGAAAACAAACAAACAAAAACATGTTAAACAAATAAAAAGAAAGCATAAAACAAGAAGCATATGCATGAAAGCATGATTCCAAAAAGATAAGAAATCAAGCAAGAAAGTCCTACTTTAGATAGAAAGAATTAGAGTAGAGGACAAACAGAAAAGACAATTAAGTCTTAGGCTCATTTCTCACTCACACAGCACGAGTCTTTGGTCGTGAAGATGAAAAGGCACGTGTCCTAGTATGTCTACTAAAAGACATAGAAGAATTAGAATTCTCCTGAAATTGAGTTAAAAAGCTCAAAGTTTTTAATAACTCTCCAAACAAAGGTGTAGGTCCTTGAGAGGAAACCTATGACCGTTTGGACACATGCTTTTGAGGATACAACTTAAAGCAATTAGGACGAATGTGTCCAAAAATACCACAATGATGACAAGCATGAGGTCTAACAAAGGATTTAGAATTAACCAAAGACAGTTTTTGATCCAGAAGCGGTGGAAGAGGAGGGGTCAGAGGAATCAGCATATCCTAAGCCAGTCTTATCAAAACTAGGCTTTTGAGCATTCAATACCTCATCAACCTTTGCACTAGACATCCTCTCTATTTGAGTTCTAGCTAGACTAAGCTCAACCTCGAGATTCTTGACCTTCTCTTCTAATGAGGTGTTCTCCACAACAAAAGTCTCAACTAACCTAGTAGTCTCATCTAGTTTTACTAACAATTTAGCTTTTTCAGTTTTTACCTCATTAAGCTCTTTTTTACAAAGATAGGAAATCTTTTCAGATTTTATAAATTCAGTGCATAGTTTATCATAGGCTTCCTGAAGGGTCAACTTCTTGGGTACTTTATCATCAGAAGAATCCTCACTGTCGCTAGCACTCTCCACAATCACCTTATCGGTTATGGCAGTAAAAGCCATAAAGTGACCACATTCATCCACATACTCATTAGAAGAGTCATTCTCAGTATCACTCCAGGTAGCAACCAATCCTTTATCTTTTGAATTCTTAGTCTTTTCCTTTATAAGGTAATTTGGGCAATCTATCCTCATATGACCAAAACCTTTGCACTCATGGCACTAGATAAGGGGTTTCTCACTCTTACCATTCCTAGAGGATTTAGATTTCTTAAGAGGTTTGTCCTTATCCTTTTTCCTAATTTGAAGAAGCTTGATAGTCTCAATAGCTATGAAGGTTAGATCCTTATCCTCATCCTCATCTTCATCTTCAAAGTCATCAATCTCTTCCTCTATACCCTTAAGAACCAAGTTTCTACTTTTTCCACCTTTTCCCATTAAACCTAATCCAATCTCATAGGTTTGAAGGTTCCCTACAAGTTTAGTCAAATAATCCAATCTCATAGGTTTGAAGGTTCCCTACAAGCTTAGTCAAAGGAATTTTATCAATGTCCTTCACTTCTTCAATGACAGTGATCTTGGCATGGAATCTTTCAGGTAAGGACCTAAGGATTTTCCTAATAATTTTGTTTTGGCTATAAATTCTCCAAGGTTGAAGGAAAAATTCACAATATCCTTGAGTTTAGCATAGAACTCATCAAATGTCTCATCCTCCTCCATCCTTATTTCTTCAAAACTACTAGTGAGTCTTTGAAGCTTCACAGTCTTTACGGCTTTGGTACCTTCATAGGTGGTCTCAAGAATGGTCCATGCTTCCTTGGCAACTTCCGTGGATGATATTTTCTTGAATTTCTCATTGTTCACCCCACAAAACAAAACATTCAATGCCCTACTGTTGAAATTTGCCGCATTGATTATTGCTTTATCCCAATCCATTGGCACTTCCTTTGGCTTAATCCAGCCAACTTCAACAGCTTGCCATACTTTTTCACCTAAAGCTTGCAAAAAAGCTTTCACATGAACTTTCCAGTACGCATAATTAGTGCCATCAAATAAAGAATGAATCAAAAGAGATTGTCCACGATCCTTGACAATGGGGGTCAAGGATCATACTCAGGAAATTAATCCAATCAGAGTGTACCCGCTCTGATACCACTTGTTGGGAAATTTAGACCCTGGTTGATAGAATTAACAAGTTTTAAATCAAAGTTGTTAATTAGATTTATTGTGAATAAACCTTGTTAAAACAAACTAACATCAATATCATGTCAATATCGTGCATAGCGGAATAGTAAATAAGACAAGATATGATGACCCAGGAAAACCAATGAAACAAACTTGTTTCATAGTAAAAAATTTAGGGGGAAACCTTCCTGAAAAGCAATCCACTATAATAAAGAGAAGTTTCAGATCTAGTACAAAAATTTTGTTCCTAGACTCTACAATCCTCGTAGATGAAGTTCCAGTAGAAACCGTTTACCACTTCAGAACTTCTGAACTCTTCAATATATGAACGCCACCCTTTTGCACAGATCCAGTAAGTGACTAACCAATGATGCACGGCTCCCTGTACATGACTAACTCACCAACTTGAAGAAGATTGTTGGCTGCAAAGTTCTTCACTTCATCAACAATGATGATCAAGTAACACTTGGTTACAAAACCCTAAGGCGCAAAGATGCAGTAGCTTCTTTCAAAGAGAATAAGACACTCGATCACTTTTTGTTTATGTTCTCCTAGTATTCTCTTTTATGACGGCCTTTAAAATAAGCCTTATATATGTCTAGGGTTGTCAGAAAAGAAACCTTACACATACATATCAGCATGGGTCGAAAATCAGATCTGAAATTTTTGATTTCGTAGATCTCAATAGATACTGTATCTGTCGAGCAGCTGTCAAAACCTCAATAGATATATCTGTCAAGCTATCTGTCGAGATTTAATGAACAACACTTCTTCACTTGTTTTTTGGACAAATTTGCATATATGGCTTCTGATAGCTCGAAAATGTGTAGAAAACACAAGAGTTGTCTAGACCCCCAAATTAAAGTTACGGCTTGGTTGATTTTACACTAACCTAATACTAAGTGCAGAATAGTATAAACACAAGCGTATAAACAAGACAACTACTCTAATCCATATTTAAAGCAACACAGCAATAGAAATGAAATGAACAAGAGTAGGGAAGAGAGATGCAAACACAGATAACACGTTGATGTATTATCGAAGAAGAAACCGAAGAACTTGGCAAAAAACCTCTCCGCCGCCCTCCAAGCGGTAATCGATCCACTAGACAATCAGTTGGGATACATGGGTTAGCAAGAGACCCTCCAAGTCTAATCTACCCGATGTACCTAAGCCATTTAAGCTCCTACTCCAACAAGGCTTCTCGAAACCGTGTCTTGTCTAGCTCTCCGGATCTCGCAACAAGCTCCATGTTGCATTCCGCCATCCTTGGCTTCTTCCAATGCTTCCCAGTAGCACCAAAACTTCACTTGACACTCTCAAAGGGTGTGGTAAGTGTTTGGGCTATCAACCTCTCAATGGTATGGAAATGGAGAGGTAGAAGATGAGGAAATTCCCAAAACAAATGTGTAGAGGATTGTGGGTATAACAATCTCTAACTCTCAAGGTGTTTGGCTAGGGTTTTCTCTCAGAAGCTCTCCTTTACATTTGTGGGTAATGTGGGTATAAATAGTGTGGGTACAGAAAGTGTGTATCAGACTGGACAGGCTGGCAGAACAGAATGCCTCGCGGGTGTCTCGCGGGAAGGCCTTACCCGCGAGATACTCGCGAGACACAGCTGTCTCCATCTGGCCTGACTCTTTGCATTCCAGCATGTGCAGGGCACATGAGTCACTTCGCGGGAAGCTAAGTCGCGAGATACCCGCGAGAAATCTTCAGTCTTCAAATGCTTGAGTCTTCACACTCTCTCTCTCTAACACACAACCCTTACAATGAAATCCCACAATAAATACAGGGTACAACAGATTGAATATAATTACAATCAAATTTGGCATGGAATATAAGCCAACAAAACATATAGTTGTAAATAACAACTTTACAATCTCCCCCTTTGGCTATTCCGTGACAAAACCCCTAAAACAGACTCTAGACTTAAACGTGAGTTTGGGAACAGTGGCAAAACTCACTCACACCTAATCTAGAAGCTGTGAAGCACTTGCAAGTATATACCTGTTACCTGAAACACTTGCACACAAACAAAACTTTCATTAAGCTTATGACAAGTTAGACACAAGGAACATACAAGAGCAAGTAAAGAGTGATCAAGTTTGTAAGCACATCATAACATGTATGCATATCTAGATCAAACAAAAACAATCATTAAAGAATGACTACAATGAACATTTAGCAAGTAAATGCTCATCTGGACATGTAATGCAATAAGAATGATCCATAGGATCAATTGCATGTCCAACACTCAACCAATGCAAAATACACGAAGTACTTGCATCTAGGATAAAAGATCCTACTAGGGCACAAGAGTGAGGTACTTAAGACATAATAGCAATATCTTAAAAGTACAAAAAAAAAATGCTACAAAAGCATTGAGATAAACACAAAAATACTGAAATTAAACATAAATTAAAAACATAGTATCAGATCTTTAAACAAAAGCAGTAACAGTAAAAACTGTAAACAAAGAAAAATAAACTTCTTCTTCTAGCTTCTTCTCCCCCTATCACCACCATACTCCCCCTATCAATGGTCACCATACTCCCCCTATCAACGACACCATCTCCCCCTTTTTGTCATGGAATAGCTAGTCATTTTCTTTTAGCTTCTGTTGAATTTCGTCCAATTGAGTTTGGAGAGATGTGAACTTTGAATCAAAACGACTGTGGAGAGAGTACATGATAGATGCTAGTCCAGATATCTTGGTATTGATCTCTTGAAGAGCAGTGGTAATGTTGTCTAACTGTTCATCATAGGCATGGGGTGTAAAGCTCGAGCTCCCTGGAGTTGCATGGCTTTCTTGCTTGACATTCTTCTTTGTGTGACTCATACTTGCATGGAGAGTACGAATGGTAATTGGACTTGGCCTTGGGTATGGGCGTTCATCCTCCGAAGGGTCCGACAGAAAGGAATACAATTCCTTGAAGCAGTCCGGTCAACCGTTTTCGCCAAGATGTGGAAAATATGAGAGCACACATCAATCTCTTTGTCAGTGATCAGATCATTCAAGAATAATGCTCGACCAAGATTTATATATCCGGTGCTTGACAAAGGATAGAGGTTGCTACACATGATCAGTGAGAGAAGTCTTAATTCGGGAGAAAGTGATGCCACATTGATTGACTTCTTATTTGAGGAGAATTCCAAATTGGCTCCTAAAGTCTTTTTAAGAAACTGTTTATCTGGATTCAGCTCATTATATACCGGCGGTATGGGGGGTATTGGCCGGTTAATGTGTAGAATTTTCGCCAAGTACACTGGTGTGACAGAAATTTTTTCCTCTAACCCAACATTTTATCTCATCTCCATCAACAATGGCATTGGCATAGAATTCCTTAACCATGTTCTCGTATGCATCCTCGAGAGTTGAGAGCAGAAAGTTCCAATATTTCGTGGCAAACCATATGGGTATATTTGTGTCACTGAGAGATGGCTGATCAACAGCCCTTTCAACTAGCAAAAGGGCGTCTCGAAAATAGTTCCTATAGTTCTGAAAAGCAGCATAGGATCTGAACAGATCAGGGTCATAGACTTCTGTTGAGAAACGAGTCCTTTTTGACCTTGGTGACGGTTCATCAACATCAATGATTGGCTCTTTCCCTTTGTTGTTGCCTCCTTTCACTGCGGAGCTTTTAAAGGGAGTCATCTGCACAAATGAACACAGAGCAGACAAAAACATGTGCAAAAAAAAAACACAAAACAAAACACAAGAAACTTGATTAGATTCAAGTTAGTTCAAAGCAAGGTAAAATAACCTAAAATGGAGCATAAGCAACTCAAAAACATCATGCTAAAACAATCAAACCAAGATCACAAAGACACAATGCATGAAGATAAGTAGATGTGCATGTGTGTGCATATGTGTGCATGTGCTGATGCATGTGTGTGCAGCATGAGATGCATGAGGTGTGCCTAGAAGGTGCCTAGGTGTGTGCCTAGTGTGTGCATGGCATGGCATTGAGGCACAAAATGGGCAAAGTGTGTAAAACACATAGCCATTGACTAAAACATGATAAACATGACAAATAAAACCTAGACCAATGATTGGAACTCAGTTTAGTCCAATACAACATACAAATGTCACTCAGACATTTTGACAAACACCTAACATGCAACAAAGCAAATAACACATGAAAAATGCATGAACATGGTGAAATCTTGCCTAAGTACATGTAAAAAATGCCTCATGGGGCCAACACAAATGCACAAACATCAAATGGGACTCAGCCCAATCAAAGATTTTGGAAATAAATCCGCAGAAAAAGAAACCCAACCCAATTCAGAAAACTCCCCAAATTTTGAAACCCTAACATAAATTTCTGCATAAATGAAGAAAAACATGAAGCAAATGTTTTAGAAAACGTACCTTGAAGTTGAAAATGCAGAAAATATGCTTGAGAATGATGGGGCTTGAGAGAAATAGTGATTTGAGTTGAAAATGGTTCGAGAGAGCTATGCGAGGGAAATGAGAAACTTTTGAAAAACTATCACATTTGCTACATAAAAACTGAAAACACGCGTTTTTCGCGGGTTAGGTAGTAGTGACGTAGTCGCGAGAAGGACACCTGATGCACAAAAACTTTCGCGAGAAGCTTTAAGTTGCGAGACAGTAGCGAGACAGTCGCGATAGCTTCTGTCTGATTTTGGAAAAATCCAATTTTGGCCAAACAGCATTTCGCAAGAAGCTGTTGGTCGCGAAATAGTCGCGAGAGTTTCTATGTAAATAGATGAAACATTTATTTCCCTCAAGCTCATTTCGCGGGAAGCTCTAAGTCGCGAGCTTCTCGCGAAACACCCTCTGAACCAGTTTTTGAAGAAAAACACTAAAATACATTTTGAACAAAAACAAAGAACACGAAAGTATAAAACCACTTTCAAAAACAAATAAAACACTCAAAAATCTTTTTGGGTTTGATCATCAAGTATTTGAGCATACACATCACATTTGAACATGTACAATCACACAAATGAGATAAGTATTCATTAAATCAAAGTCTTGTGTGTTGTGGGTGAGTATCAAGTGTGAAATAGTCCTTAAACCAGAGTGAAGCTTCAATGATCAATTCAATCAAGTCATACACAACTGATACTAGGTCAAGTGGTCTTTCTCAATTATAGAAATGAACATATATGACCTCCCACAAATTGATTACACAACTTAGAAGCTTTTCATTTGGCTTCTGCATAAATCATAACATTTGATCCTTTTTGGATAACACATCTCTTTTTGAGATTGGTGCTTGAAATTTTTGATATTTCAACATTGAGAGATAGCCTTTGGCTTTTTGAGCACCATACATTTCAAAAACAAAAGTCGCTTTCCCTTTTTCCTAGTCAAATACTAGTATGTGCGACAGGCTTTTGCAGCTCGATATCTCTTTTCATTTGGAGATTTACATTTGGTGAGCTCTTTTGCAAAAACATAAAAATAAAGTGGGAAGATATATAGGCACAAGTCTATGCAAGTATTAAGACCATCAAGACTATTGACCAATCATTCATGACAAGCTTGAAGATCTATTTACAACAATCACACATAGTTTTCAAGATATCTCCCACACAGATAAATGTGCATATAAAAACAAGCTAAGCACGTAAATGCACTACGCCATTAGTACGAGGGTACTAGGCCAAACTCATATGAGATATGCACAAAACACGCGATCAAACTTTTTGGAGATTTTTCAACTTTTTATGGGTTTTTGAATTTTTTGAACACACTAAAAAACAAATCGAAATAAAGTAAGATCAACAAAACAAAAACAGGCACAAGCCAAACAGGTAAAAGAAACATGCTATAAAATGAAGGCAATGCATGATAAGATGCAACAGCAAATGTCCCTAAACATTGGAAGAATTAGTGCATAGACATGTTATAATGCTTATGCATGAATACCCCTCTTCACCCACACGTCACGTGCATTTGGGATGATATCCTTGACGGATTGGGTACGAGAGTTGGAACTTTCAAACCTTCTGGTGAAACTTTCCAAACAAGTGGTGAAGGCACCGATCATCTTCATCACGTCCATCATTCCGGGATCACCGTTTTGACTTCTTGGTTGCTCACCACCCCAAGACCTCTTGTCATTTCTTCTTCCTCGTGACCGAGGATCGCTTGCATTGTTCAATGCTCTCAGCTTATGACAGTTGAGTCTGGTATGTCCTTGCAATCCGTAAAAGTGACAAAAATGATTCGTTCTAGGACCCCGCTGTGATCTTGGAAGTGATCTTCCTGTAGCTTCAAATCTAGCTTCTGATTGATTCCGGGACTTATCAAACACCCGTTGATCAGCCACCTTCTTCTTCTTTTCAACCTTAACTTTCTCAGGGATAGGCTCTTCTACAACCGTCTCGTTTGCCTTCACAAACTTCACTTCTTTGGTGACATTGGCTGATGAGCTACTCCCTCCGGTATATCCCAACCCGGATTTATCTGTGAAATGTTTTTGAGATGAAATAACATCTTCTAGCTTTTTGGAGGAGACCCTCTCTATCTTGGCATGTGCTTGCACTACCTCTTGCTCAAGAAATCTCACTTTCGTGTAAGCTTCTGATAGCTCACCATTTAGTGTCTCAATCTCACACTTTGATTCCTTATATCTGACCAAGAGACTTCTGTAGTCCTCTTCGGCTTTCTTCATCTTCTTCACAGCCGCCTTCGCCACCCTTGCATACTCTCCCGATTTCTCAAGAAGTAAGGTGTAATTCTCTTGAAGACCAGCTGTATTCTCATCCTCTTCAACATCTGATTCTTCCACAATCCCTATGGATTCTTCATCACTGTGCTCCCCAAGTTCTTGTATAAGTTGATTCAGGTCTTCTGAGGATTCTACATGAGCGATGGTCATAAATGCAGAAAAATTTCCTTCTCCATCACAGCTCTCTTCCGACTCAGAATTGGATGAATCTGAATCACTCAGAGTTGTAGCATATGTCCTGCCCTTTCCTCTTAGATAATTGGGACACTCCTTCTTGAGATGTTCATGGCCATTGCATTCATAACAAACAATGCCTTGAGAAGACTGGGAATCATTTCCATCTTTCTTCTTAAACTCTTTCCTATCCCCTTTGGAGGATGAGAACTTCCCTCTGCTGAACGGTTTCCCACTGTTCTTCATCTTCAGAAATTTTCGGAAGTTCTTTGCAAGGAATGCTACATCTTTTTCCATTCCATCTTCATCGGAGGAATCATCCATTCTTTCGGTGATGGTTTTAAGAGCAAGAGATTTACTTGTCTTATGAGAAAGCAGTCCAAGCTCATACGTTTGAAGAGACCCAATGAGCTATTGGATCTTAATTTCATCCAAATCTTTGCTTTCCTCTATGGCTGTGACTTTTGCTCGAAAGCTCTCCGGTAAGGACCTCAAAATTTTTCTCACCACCTTAGCATCTTCAATCTTCTCACCAAGATTGAGCTTCACAATCACAATTTCATTGAGCTTTCCATAAAACGAATCAAAGGACTCATTATCTCCCATCTTAAGCTCTTCGAACTTGGTGGTAAGCATTTGAAGCTTTGTTTCCTTTACTTTCTTTGTTCCTTCATAGGTGGTCTCCAATATCTCCCAAACTTCCTTGGTTACTGTCATGTGAGAGATCCTGTGAAATTCTTCTAGAGAGACACCACAGAAAATAGCATTCAAGGCTTTACTATTAACATTAGCCGCCGCGAGAGCTGTCTTATCCCAAGTGGATTTTGCAGCCTCCGGCCTGATCCAACCTACTTCAACTGCATCCCACACAGCATCATCAATAGAACACAAAAATGCCCTCATTCGGACTTTCCAAAATGCATAATTATTACCATAAAAAAATGGTGGAACATTTAGAGATTGAGACCGGTCCATCTCAAACGGGGTCAAGGAACACACTCAGGTATTTAAACCACAGCGAGTGTACCCGCTCTGATACCAATTGAAAGCTCGAAAATGTGTCGAAAACACAAGAGCTGTTTAGACCCCTCAAATTAAAGTTACGACTTGGTTGATTTTACACTAACTTAATATTAAGTGCGGAATAGTGTAAACACAAGTGTATAAGCAAGACAACTACTCTAATCCATATTTAAAGCAACACAGCAGTAAAAATGAAATGAACAAGAGTAGAGAAGAGAGATGCAAACACAGATAACACGCCGATGTGTTATTGAAGAAGAAACCGAAGAACTCGGCAAAAAACCTCTCCCCCGCCGTCCAAGCGGTAATCGATCCACTAAACAATCAGTTGGGATACATAGGTTAGCAAGAGACCCTCCAAGCCTAATCTACCCGATGTACCTAAGCCCTCCAAGCTCCTACTCCAACAAGGCTTCTCGGAATCGTGTCTTGTCTTAGTTCTCCGGATCCCGCAACAAGCTCCATGTTGCATCTGCCATCCTTGGCTTCTTCCAATACTTCCTAGCAGCACCAAAACTTCACTTGATACTCTCAAAGGGTGTAGTAAGTGTTTGGGCTATCAACCTCTCAATGGTATGAAAATGGAGAGGTAGGAGATGAGGAAATTCCCAAAATAAATGTGTAAAGGATTGTGGGTATAGCAATCTCTAACGCTCAAGGTGTTTGGCTAGGGTTTTCTCTCAGAAGCTCTCCTCTACATTTGTGGGTAATGTGGGTATAAATAGTGTGGGTACAGAAAGTGTGTATCAGACTGGATAGGCTGGCAGAACAAAATGCCTCGCGGGTGTCTCACGGGAAGGCCTTACCCGCGAGATACTCGCGAGACACAGCTGTCTCCATCTGGCCTGACTCTTTGCATTCCAGCATGTGCAGGGCACATGAGTCACTTCGCGGGAAGCTAAGTCGCTAGATACCCGCGAGAAATCTTCAGTCTTCAAATGCTTGAGTCTTCACACTCTCTCTCTCTAACACACAACCTTTACAATGAAATCCCACAATAAATATAGGGTACAACAGATTGAATATAATTACAATCAAATTTGGCACAGAATATAAGCCAACAAAACATATAGTTGTAAATAATAACTTTACAACTTCAATACTAGACTTGAACTCTTGTTCCTTGAAGTACTAAACTCATTCTAGATTTACCCAATTACAAGTAAAGTGCGTTTTGTCAAAGGATTAACCAATTACAATAACATATGTTCTAACAAGTTCTACATATGTCCTAACAGTTACCATGACAACATGATTAACGACTCAAAAAGCCTAGATTGGTGACAAGACCATGAACTCCAATGCTGCTGCAATTTGATTAACAGAAAACAATTGACTCAATTTTCTCACTCCTAGGTTTACAATAGTTGTTGGATTTTTTTTTTTTTTTTCTCTCTTAATTGAGTAGGATGTTAGTTCATTAAACTGTTAACAAATGAGAAGTAGCAATTTGGCACGTGTATTAATTTTAGTACTAAATTAACTAAAATAAAAGTTTAGGAGGTATAAGTGTTACTACTCCTAAATTCAGGGGTGTTTGGGTATTATTCCCATTAAATTTCTGGAAAAATAAAATCAATTTAATTTATATCAAGCAAATTATGATAGTAAAACGCTGAATTGCATAATGTAAGCGTGACATACAAGGCCCAACTATTATTGGTTAAAATAAAATATTATTATAGATTATTAAAATAAAATAAAAATAAAAATTCTCTTTAAGTTCTAGAGACTTTTGGATAAACCGGTTTACAAAACTTAAAATCATAGCAAAAAATTTTTGCTTCAAGAAAATCAAAAAAATGATTTTAACATAATTATTATGCGCTACAAGGAGAAAGAACTTTGAAACATCTGTAACATTTGTGTTGAGTATTTGGTGCAGCCATAGATATAGGACACACATTTATTATCTAGTATTATGTGAGTTAGATTTAGAGCTTAATTAAGAATTATAGATGAATCAAAATTAAGTATTTGAGCAAATTCTAGTTAGCTTAACAGATAAAATCTATTATTGTTGAATAAGAGATTTGGGGTTCGATTCATGTTTATACAAAAACCAATTAGTGTCTTAGTCTGATAATAAATAACAATTATTAAGAGCACATGTCATATATTCTCAAAAAAGTTAAATATTTAAATATAAAATTAAAATTTAATAATAAAAATTATAAACATATAGTAAAAATTACTTTAAGATTGTGATAAATGAATATCATGTAAGACTAAGTTCTAATAAAAAAAGATAGATTATAAAATTATTATAATAGATTTTAAAATAATTTAAACAGAATAATGAAATTAAATTTTTTTTTTTGAAACTTTTAAAAATTGTGTTTTAATCAAACAAATAATGTATTTTTTTTAAACTTTAGTAATTCAGTTTAACTTAAGTAAACTATATTAATAATATTAATGTACATATAATTAGTCATGTGGCAAAATTATGTCATACCACTTCTAAGACATATACTTAGGCACATAGTACAAGAACTACATGTAAGGCAAAGGCAGAGTCAAAAGAAGTTGCCCTTGCAGCTGCACCCAAAATCTCTTATTTCATCTATATATATATATATATATATATACTATTCAGAAGAGGTTTCTCCTTTTTAGATTGGACTTTTATGCAATTAAAAAAATACCCCTAAACCTTATGTTTAACAGGAAAAAAACTTGAGAATAACCCGATAAAAATTTATCTCCAATTTCATTTAAAATGCTTACAAAATAGAACACTTTCATACTAATCCATGTCTTCAAAAAAAATTTATCCAAAATTTAATATTAAAAAAGGAAAAATTAAATGACACTAGACCAAAAAAAAAAAGCCTCATCCCATACGCAAAGCGCATGTGATGAGGAGGCTAGTCTATATTCTTCACTTTCAACTAGACTTTTATGTGGTTCAAAAATATGCCTCATTAATGAAGCGTAACTTCATTTATAAATAGGGTTATAAATGTCAAATAACAAATTTTATCTTAAATTCAAAAAAAGAACTTCTAAAATTTAAGATTTTGTTCCTTCACGTTCAAAAAAGAAATTACAGTTACTGCTTATCTCCAAAGTTTATTATTTTATTTTTTTGAAAAATAAATAAATATATTTCTAAATTATAATAGATGCAAATTATTAACATTTACACAAAAAAAGAAAAAAAAGAAAAGAAAAGAAGAGCATTTGAGCACGTGCGTGAGTGCATGCTCAAAAGCTAGTTATATATAAGAGGATTTCCTTTTTTAAACTGGACTTCTATGTGGTTTTAAATAGCCTTATTAATGAAGGGTAACTTCTCTTAGATACAAGGTCATAAATGTCAAATAACAAATTTCATTTTAAATTCAAAAAGAGAATTCCTAAAATTTAGGATTTTTTTTTTCTTCACGTTCATCTTTTTATTCCCTAAAATTTAGCATTTTTTGTTCCTTTTTCATTTGAATAAAAGTAAAATATTCCCAGTTAAAAAAAAAAAAAAAAAAAAAATTTAAGATAACTCCTAAAATTTAGCATTTTTTCCCCTCACTTTTATCTTATTTTTCCTATCCAAACTTTTTTCTATATTGCTATGCCACTTTCAAAAACATGTTTAAAAAATAAATTATAATTACTACTTATCTCTAAAGTTTGTCATTTTTATTTGTTTGAAAAATAAAAATATATATTTCAAAACTATAATAGATGCAAATTATTAACTTTACAAAAAAAAAAAAAAAAAAGCCTCTAAGCGCGTTCTTAAAGGTTATTAGAGTATAATTATATATATGCGTGTGTTTTCCTTGTTGCTATATGTGTATCTCTCTTTTACATAACAAACTTCATTTAAAAAAAAAAAAATCCTTAATCTCTTATCATTATATTTTAAAATTCAAAAGTTTTAAAGAAATTAAAGAATGGAAGAAAAGAAAACATAACAAAATTCATTTTAAAAAGTCCTCCTTCTCTTATTATTATATTTTAAAATTCAAAATTTATAAAAGAAAATAAAGAATTGAAGAAAAGAAAACAAAATAGTTTTAATTGAAGTGAAAAAAAGTTATCTTTTAAAAATTTCAAGAATTCAAATTCAATTCTTTATGCGACTCTTTTATTTTATTTTTCAAACAAGTGAGTAAATAATAAAATTTGAAAATAATTACATAATAAATTGCATAGTTTGATATCGCTTCAAGATAAACTCTAAAGAATATGCACAAGCACAACAGCTCAAATTCTTAATATATAATTTTATAATTTTTTTAAAGAAAAAAAAAATCTGTACTTGATCGGTTTATCAAATTACCAAAAATTATTACATGACTATGAAAGAAGTCACAAAAAACTTATTAATTATATATATATATATATATATATATATATATTGATAGCATTACAAACTCAACAATCACATGCACATTACTCAAATTGAATGTATATCCAGAAATTCTGGTGGGAGGTGGGGGAAACAGAAAAGGAAAAAGTAAAAAGAAGGTATGGCCCAAACGAATAATTCAAGCTTGAATTTGTGGCCAGCCTAAGGAGGCAATGCTAAAATAAGACAAAACATTTCGAATCTCTTTGAGTAGGAATGTTGACCTAATATTTAAGTATTGGATGTTGCGATTTGGAAGTATGCTCAAAGTTGGCTTGAGCTTGAGCTTGAGCAGATAGTTAAGCATTGGTTCAGCTTGCTTCATTATTCAACCCGAGGTTAAAACCTATAGTCATGCTCTGTACAACAGAAGGCTAAATCTCTACACGAAAATTTTACTTTATATGGAACAAAATAAAACAATTACATTCAAAGAAAGAAGCATCTAACTTGTATATTAAAATGCTAATAATGTATGACAAAATGTCAAAATCTACAATTTAGTTTTTGTTATTTATTATTTTTAGGCCTGCGTCACTAACAAAATGACTTGAAATAAAGTTTTCCACTTCCACAGCCATTCACACAAAATTGGTTTTGAAAATTGGAAAAAATAGAGGCATTATAAAGACTTATCCATCGTGATGTCCATCACCAGAATTGCTATTGGCTCGTTTGTTACGTAATAGACCACAATAAGGACATAGCTATGACACCAAATAACATGTACAACAGTTTACCACAAGTAACATAACATGTTTTAAGAGTGAACCATTAAATCTAAAAGGCTATTCCTTGAATTCACAGGGATGTTCATTGAATCTGCTACGAAAATTTTAGAATCCACAAAAAAGAAAAAGAAGTAAAATTCTTGTAATCTAGCCCAAAGTTCAAGGGGGTGTCAAGACTATTAACCAAAAGTTTAGGAAGTGTCAAGGAATTTTCCTCTAATTATGTATATTCAACATATACAATTTATAAACAAAAAAAAAAAATTGTACAAAACTTTACATATTCAATGTACAAATTATTTTAAAAAAACTATACACAATTTTTTTATGTGATGACATTCTCCTTCACAAATTACTGAGATTATAAGGTTTGTAAATTCAATATCCAAACTTTCAAAAATAATTACAAAATTCTGTATATTCAACGTATACTATATTTCAAAAGAACTACACAATTTTGTATATACTTAACGTATACAATTTTTTTTTTTTTTTTTTGTAAGAATATTTTTCCTCACAAATTACTAAGAGTGTAAAATCTATACATTCAGTATCCAAACCTTCACACAATGTTTAAAATTCTATATAATACAACATAGAACAATTTTCAAATAATGTACACTGTAAGGTTGAATTTATTCAATCATGTGTTGGCTTTATTCCGTGCCAAATTTGCTTGTAATTTAGCATGTAGAAACCCTGTATTTAGGTGGGAATAATGTAAGGGTTGTGTGTGAGAGAGTGTGAAGAAACTCAAGTTGTGTGCATTCAAAGGAGTCTCGCGACTGGATCTCACGACTGACTCATGATTGGCAAGTCACCAAAGTGCCACACGTGTGAAGCATGTAGGAAGTTTAAGGGTCATGACAGCTGAAGCACTACAGGACAAAAATGACAGTCTGGCTAGTTAGTTATCTCGCGACTGGAACTCGCAACTGGGATGAGTCGTAAGGCCAAGTCGCCAGAATGCCCTATTTTACAGAAAAATGACTTTTCACATTCCTCTCATACCCTACTATAAATACCCTTATACCCACAAAATGTAATGTGCTAAAAAAAGAGCCTATTGAGAGAAAAACCCTAAAAGAGGTTTCTACAACACACCCACCTTATTAGAGAGAGAGCTACTCATTCTTAGAGAGAAATCTGTGTAGTCTCTTCTCATTCCCTCTCCCACTGTTATACCCATTGAGAGGAGATTTATACCCAAACACAACTCACACCCATTTAGAGTGTTGAGAGTGTTTTTGGAGATTTGGGAAGCATTGGAAGATGCCAAGGATGGCGGATGCAATATGAAGCTTATTGCGGGATCTGGAAAGTTAGAGAAGACAAAGTTAGGCGTAACCCTGTTGGAGCAAGAAGCTTAGAGGGCTTAGGCGCATCGGGTAGATTAGGCTTGGAGGGTCTATTACTATTCATGTATCCCAATTTTATTCTTTAGTGGATCATTTCACCGCTTGGAGGGCGGCAGAGAAGTTTTTAGTTCTTCAGTTTCCTCTTCGATAACACGTGCCGGTGTTATCCTTGTATTTGCATCTCTCTTCCTTTACTCTTTAACCATTAATTACTACCGTGTTTGTGATTAATTATGTGTTAAAGTAGTTTGCCAAATTGGGTATTGCTTATATTTCATATTCCGCACATACATTGTTTGAATATAAGCTTGTGTTGGTTATTTTGTAATTGGGAATCTAAACATTCATTAGTGTTTTACACACTAATTAAACTTTCATACACAATTCTATATATTTAATATACACATTTTTTCAAAGTATGTACACAAATATGTTCATTCATTGTCCACAATTTTTTCAAAAAACCAAACTATACATAATTATGTATATTCACTATACACCATTTTTCAAAGACTGATAAGAATTTTCTATATTCAATGTAAATAATTTTTTAAAACAAATTACACAATTCTGTGAATTTGTTGTACACAATTCTTTATAGACTGTACAAAATTGTGTACATTCTTTAAGAAACTGTGTACGCTAAATAAATAGAATTTTATACATTGTGTGAATGTTTGAATACACAGACTTTACACTCTTAATAATTTCTGAAGAAAAATGTCCATAAATTAAAATATTGTGTACGTTAAATATACAGAATTATGTGCATTCTTTGAAAAATTATGTACATTAAAATATATAGAATTGTGTACATTCTTTGAGAAATTATGTATGCCAAATATATAGAAATTTGTACATTTCTGGGAAGATTTGGATATTGAATATATTGAATTTTGTATAGACTGTATATTCAATGTACACAATATTTCAAAGAATGTACACAATTTTATATGTTGAATATACACAATTTTGTGGATGTATGGACATTTTGTTTTACAAATTACTAAAAGTGCACTTTTTGCCCAATTTGGACCTGTTGTTTGGGATATTTATTTGTCGTTTCATATTAGGGTTTGCTTATTGAAAATTGTACTACCGCCTCTATATTTTTCCCTCTAACATATTGAAATCATTGCAACTCTGTGGATGTAAACACATTGCCAAACCCATGTAAATCTTTTTTGTTGTATGATTGTTTATGTTAGGTTCTAAATATTTAAATAAATTTTTGATTCTAAATTTATGTATGTTGGTAAATCGAGAACAAAAACATATCTAGATTAAGTGTTATACATTGCTCAAGTTTGTTCAAGTCAAAATTCAAGATCAATCGAGATATAGAAAGAAGAGTTCAAAATCTGTGAAGCTCGACCAATCAAAAGTCATATTCTGCAAA
The DNA here is from genome assembly GCA_019022515.1 of Quercus aquifolioides. Classification (NCBI taxonomy): domain Eukaryota; kingdom Viridiplantae; phylum Streptophyta; class Magnoliopsida; order Fagales; family Fagaceae; genus Quercus; species Quercus aquifolioides. The sequence goes on from CM032330.1 coordinate 35,149,387, forward strand.
ATTTAAATTAGAAGTTCTTGGAAGTCTTGTGAATTACTCCTGTGAGATTTGTGAGGTTTCTGTAGCCTTCTAGCTCAACAAGCATTTGCTAAAAGCTAGATCTACAATCAAGAATTAGTGGAGACAAGTTGCTGCATAAGGATCAACTATTAACGGTGATCTAAGACCTTTGAGTGAGATTTCAAAGTCATGAAAATGGGTGTTTGTGTTTAGCAAATTCAGATAAAAAAGTTTGTGGATTCGAAATTGCACGTAGTCGTATGAGTAAGAAATACAAGAGGTAGTTTTAGATTTTAGGGAGAAAATCTATTCTAAAACTTTCATTCTATCATAGTGAAATTGTTGCCTTGAGGATAGATTAGGATAATTCCTCCCTGTGTTTTGTACTTTGAAATTTTTGGTTTCATTGGTTTTCCTAGGTCATTATATTGCTTGCCTTCTTTACTTTTCCGCACTAAGTAATATGATTGTATGTGATTTACAACTATGTTTTATGTTGGCTTTATTCCATGATAAAAAGTGTTGTATTTTCTTTAATTTTGTTCCTTGTATTTTGTGAGATTTTATTGTATTGGGTTTAGTATTAAGTTGGTGAAGAATCGAGCATGTATTGGATGAACAAGTGGACTTCGCGAGTGTCTTGCTAGAAGCCTACCTATGAAAGAGCCACGTGAGAAGCACATGGTTGGAAACTGAAGAGTCGTGCCAGGCTGTCAGTTTCGTGAGTGTCTCGAGGGTAAAGCCTTCCCATGAGGTACTCGTGAAACATTCTTCTTGGAGGATTTTTAAGTGTGACTTTCTTACTCTTCACCTATACTATATATACCCTAATTACCTACAAAAGTATGAGAGGTCATTCAGAGAGAAAAACCCTAGATAGATTTTCTATAACACACACACCCATCTTTTAGAGAGAGAGAGAGAGAGCTACTCATCCTTAGTGAGAAATCCTTGTAGCCTCTTCTCATTCTCTCTCCCATTGTCATACTTGAGAGGAGATTTATACCCAAACACAACCCACACCTTTTCAGAGTGTAGAGAGTGTTTTGAAGCTTAGGAAGCTTTGGGGATTTGCCAAAAGAAGCCGGTGAGGCTTGGCGGATGCAATTGGGCGTATTGCGGGATTCAGAAAGCTAGAGAAGACATTACTCCGAGAAGTCCGTTAATAGCAAGAGCTTGGAGGGCTTAAGTACATTGGGTAAACTAGGCTTGGAGGGTCTTTTGTTATTTGTGTACTCCAACTTTATTCTCTAGTGGATCGATTACCGCTTAGAGGGCGGCGGAGTGGTTTTTCGCCGAGTTCTTCGGTTTCCTCTTCAATAACACGTCTTGGTGTTATCTTGTGGTTACATCTCTCTTCCCTTACTCTTGTACTTTACTTTTATTGTTTGTTGTTTATGTTTATGCACTAGAGTAGTTTTTCAATTTATTGCGCTTCACTTACTCTTGTTTCTCACTTACTCTTGTTCCACACTTAGATAAGTTAGAGTAAAATCAATCTAGCCGTAATTTTTATTGGGGGTCTAAACAACCTCTTGTGTTCTCACACAAATTCGAGCTTTCATTTGGTATCAGAGTGGGTACACTTGTTTTGGTTTCATTACCTAAGTGTGATCCTTGACTCCGTGTGTTTATTTGCCATGGATAGTGATTTGTATGCTTCTATGCATGTTTTGGTTGATGATGAGTGTAACATGCCATGTGTTTGTGATAATGCCTCTATGAGTGTTAATCCTCATAGTTGTGATGACATGTTACATGAATCTATGGGTGTTGTTGAGATTCCTAATGTCAAACTCTTGAAGAAAAAGGCTAAGAAGTTTCATGAGAATTTGAACAAGTTCATTTGTGAAAAGGATGATTTGATTGCTAAGCTCAATGAATCCAACAAATTGGTTGAAAAGTATAAGAAACTTGCTGAACATTATCTTGAAAAACTAAAGGAGTTTGAATGTTTGAATATGGACTTGGATGCTAAACTTGTTTTGTCTAACAAACTTGTTGATGTTCTTAAATGTGAAAATGAATCTCTTAAGATGCATGCCAAGTGTTTGATTGTTGAAACTGTTGCTAAAAAGGAAGAAAGTATATGTTGCAATCATGTTGTGGTACCTGATGCCTATTGTGAGTTCTACCTCTAAAGACAAATCGGTGTAATTCCTCCACACAAAAGAAACCAAAAAGTGGAGAGAAAGGCTCTTAAGCCAAAGCCTCCATTTAGGTCTCAACTTAAAGTTTTGGATGGATCTAAATTTGTTCCAACTTGCCACCATTGTGGTGTAATTGGTTATATAAGACCTCAATGTCCTAAGTTGAAGAGAGAACAAAACCATGTTGCTAGATCCCTTCCCAAAAAGCCTAGTGGACCTAAGCACATTGTTTGTCACCATTGTGGTGCCTTTGGTCATCTTAGACCTCATTGCTCCAAGTTTCAAGCTCTAAAGAGAATCAAAAGAAAAAAGAAACTTGAGTTTCATGGAAGTTGTGTTTTGCAAGCTAAACCGGATTTGATGGAAAATGGTAAGTTGTTGAAGAAAGTTTTTAATGTTCTTACCTCCTTGTCTATGTGCATCTCTGGTTCTCATTTTACCAACCCTCGTCTCGCTTCTCATGAGACACTCATCCCAAACGATTGTTCCGTTTGGATGAGGAAGGGTTCCTATGGTTGAGCTTATGCTTTTTTGGTCCTTGATCTAATTCTTTCGATCTTTGTAGGACCCTTCATGCATTAGATGCTTCATTGTCTTGCATTTGTGCATCATGCATCTCTTTATATGCATTGTTTTTATTGTTTTTGCATTTGATCTTACTTTTATGCTTTTGTTTTTGTGTGTGTAAAAATCCAAAACACATAAAAAGTGGAAAATTCAAAAAGTTTGATTGTATATGTTTGAGCACATATCACATGTGAGTTTGGCCTAGTACCTTCGTACTAATGGCGTAGTGCATTTACAAGCTTAGCTTATTATGTATGCACATTTTTCAAGTGTGAGAGACATCTATAAATCTATGTTTGATTGTTGTAAATAGATCTTTAAGCTTGTCATGAAAGATTGGTCAATAGATTTGCTTGATCTTGATACACGCGTAGACTTGTGCCTATATATCTCTTCACATTTTTTTTTCCTTTTTCAAGAGCTCTACAAATGTCAATCTCAAAAAGAGAATTTTGAGTTGAAAAAGTCATCGCACATACTAGTATTTGACTAGGAAAAAGGGAAAGTGATTTGTACTAAAATGTATGATGTCAAAGCCAAAGGCTAAATTGTCAAAGTTCATTCAAAATGTTTATGGTTTCGCTTCTCAAAATTTTGAGTTGTTTTGATCAAAAGTATGTAATATGGAAGCACATCAAAAAGCTTTCAATCAATTCTAATCACATTGGTAAGGGTTCATATATGTTCATTTCTACAAGTGAGATAGGTCACTTGACTTCGTATTAGTCGTGTATGACTTGATTGAATTGGTCATTGAAGGTTCATACTAGACTATAGACTAGTTCATACTTGATCCACACACACAACACACAAGTCTAATGTTCAATGAATGCCTATTTCATTTGTGTGTTTGTACATGTTCAAATGTGATGTGTGTGTGCTCAACCATATGTTAATCAAATAAAAAAGATTTTTGTTCTTTTTGTTTGCTTTTGGAAGTGATTTGTATCACCCATGTTTTTTAAAGTTTTTCAAGTTGTTTTTGTGTGAAAAACATGTTTTCTGGATGTTTTCATGACTTATTTCATGTCTAAGCTCAGCCGCGAGTTAAATGGTCCAATTCTCAAGTTTTTCAACTTTGGACAGAGAGTTTCGCGACTGTTTCGCGAGTAAGGCTTACCAGTGAGTTACCAGCAAAATTATCAGGGAAATTTCACTAGTAAGTCTTACCCGCAAAAATTCCTAGCTTCTCACGAAAATTTCAAGATCAGCTTTTTAAAGGGCATTTCATGGGACATTTATTTTAAATGTCTCCCATCTTCTCCCAAACCCCTATTTTAATGCTTCAACATCAAAACCCAACTAATTTCAAGTGTGTTACATTCCATAAACATCTCTAAGGTAATCTTTAACTATTTTCATTGATTTTGATCCTTAGATTATGTTTTTGGGGGGTTTATATTCATAGTTGGGATTTTCTCAAATGGGAGTTGGAAAACTTTGTCAATCTTTTTGATTGGGTTTTGTTTTAAATGATGATTTGCTTTGGATGCTGGCCCCTTGTGGCGAAAATAACATGTATTTGAGCAAGATATTCATATGTTCATGCATTGTTTAACATACATGTGTAGTGTGTGCACTCTAAATGTTTGATAAAATACCTAAATGACATTTTCTCATTGTTTTGGACTTCGATGAGTACCAATTTTTGGGGATTACCATGATTATGCATGTTTATCATGTATTGATAATTGGTTGTGTGTTTTACACACTTTGCCCCATGAGTGCTTACTCATGCATTGGTCATGCATCTCACATGCAAATTAGATGCACATTAGATGCACCATACTGCACACATTCTAACACTTGACATGTTTTGCATTCACTCATGCTAGTTAAGTCTTTTTAGACCTTTTAGCACATATAACATGTTCTTGTGTCTATGTCATGCCTAGGTTTATATCATGTTCCATCATCCTTAGCATGCCATGTTTACTTTATACTTTGTAGCATTTTATTTTATTTTATGATTTTGTCTTTTGTTTGAACTTCATTTTCTCATTCATCTTGCACCCTTCATGTATCATCTTTTACCCTTATTCATATCTTCTTTTCTTTCCCTCCTCCTTGATTCATTTGTCTATTCGTGACAAAAAGGGGGAGAGTATACTAGCGAATATACCGGAGTGTATTGTCATTTCTATATGACTCATGTGCACATTCTTAGGGGGGGGGGGAATTCTACCTCGTGCACATTCGTAAGGGGAGAAAGTCATAGGGAATATGCATATACCAAGAGGGAGAAGACTTTTTTTTAAAAAAATTTTTTTATGAGAAAACCTTGTTTTGTCATGTTTTACCTTATGTTTGTTTTCTCATTGCTTTATGATAGGTCAAGAATGTATTGACTCCTTGTGATATATTAATTGATTAATTAGCCAAGTTTATTAATTAATCAAATTAACATGCAAAGCACGTGGTAGCACAAACAAATCACCAATTATCTAAAGTATGTAGCGGAAAATAAATTGATACGGTGATTTGTTTACAAATGGGGAAAACCTACATGGCAAAAACCCCACCGGGTGATTTTAAGGTCACCACTTCCGAGAATCCACTATTATCAAAACAAGCGGTTATAAGTAAAGGAATCTCAGTACTTTATACCAACTTATAGTTGAACCCTTACCCCAATACCCAATTGGACTTGTTCTGTAGTGACAATCTCTCCTTTTCAATGCACGGCTCCCAGTACGTGACTAACCAATAGATGTGCGGATCCCAGTACACGACTTAATCTCCAACTTGAGAAGGATGTTGGCTGCAAAGTTTTTTAGTTCATCAAGACGATGAAAATCAAGAAACTCCTTGGTCACAAAACCCTATGGTGTACAAACATAGCAGCTTCTTCAATAGAAAGATGAACTAGGGCAAATTCTGTCTCCGGTCACAATTTGCATGAACAAGACTTTGCTCTACACTTGTGCCAACTGTGCCACTTTTGACGGCCCTCAAAATAATCCTTATATATGTTTAGGGTTGTGAGAAAAGAAAGCCTAAACACATACTCACGGATTGGATGCAAAACAGACTTGAAAATCTATTTTTCATAAACCTCAATAGATAACCATCTATCGAGCTAGCTGTCGAGCCATGGGCTTCAGCAGCTTTTAAACCTCGATAGATGCTAGCTGTCAAGTTAGCTGTCGAGATTTAAAAACTAGTACTTTATTACTTGATTCTTGGACAGACTTGCATGGCTTTAACACTTGAACTTGAAACCTTGTTTCTTAAAGCATTAAACACATCCTAGATCTACCCAATTACAAGAAAAGTGTGTTTTGTCAAAGGATTAGCCAATTACATAAAATAGTGACATATGTTCCTAACATTGAATCACATATATCCTAACACTTTATGGTGCTTTGAGTTACATTTAGTATCTATGCTTTATTGCTCTCATCGCATCATGTTTTTGTGTTGGACATGTATACATCCTTATGCTATTGTGCTTCATTGAATGCATGTTCGGATGATCATTTGCTTTGCTATATGATCATTGTAGTCATTTTCATATGACTATTTTGTGTTTGATCAAGTTGCTCATATGTTTCACATCATGTTTACTTGATCGCTTTTTACTTGTTACATTATATTTGTCATTTTATCACTTGATTTACCTTGAGGGTCTAATGCGTTTTGTGCAAGTGTTTCAGGTTACAGATACTTTTGTTCCAAGTTCATCATAGGTTTTAGATTTATGTGTGAGTGAGTTTTGCCATTATTCCCAAACTCACGTTTAAGTCTAGAGTCTGTTATAAGGTGTTTTGTCACGGAATAGCCAAAGGGAGAGATTGTAAAGTTGTGATTTACAACTATGTTTTATGTTGGCTTTATTCCATGACAAAAAGTGTTGCATTTGCTTTAATTTTGTTTCTTGTATTTTGTGGGATTTTATTGTATTAGGTTTAGTATTAAGTTGGTGAAGAATCGAGCATGTATTAGATGAACAAGTAGATTTCGCGCGTCTCGCTAGAATCCTACTTGCGAAATAGCCACGTGAGAAGCACATGACTGGAAGTTGAAGAGTCATGCCAGGCTATCAGTTTCGCGAGTGTCTCGCGGGTAAGGCCTTCCCGCAAGATACTCGCGAAACATTCTGCCTAGAGGATTTTTAAGTGTGACTTTCTTACTCTTCACCCATACTATATATACCCTCATTATTCACAAAAGTATGAGAGGCTATTCAGAGAAAAACTCTAGATAGGTTTTCTACAACACACTCACACCCATCATTTAAAGAGAGAGCTACTCATCCTTAGTGAGAAATCCTTGTAGCCTCTTCTCCTTCCCTCTCCCATTGTCATACCTTGAGAGGAGATTTATACCCAAACACAACTCACACATTTTCAGAGTGTAGAGAGTATTTTGGAGCTTAGGAAGCTTTGGGGATTTGCTAAAAGAGGCTGGTGAGGCTTGGTGGATGAAATCGGGCGTATTACGGGATATGGAAAGTTAGAGAAGACATGACTCTAAGAAGTCTGTTGGTAGCAGGAGTTTGGAGGGCTCAAGTATATTGGGTAGACTAATCTTGGAGGGTCTTTTGTTATTCGTATACTCCAACTTTATTCTCTAGTGGATCGATTACCGCTTGGAGGGGAGGTTTTTCGCCGAATTCTTCGGTTTCCTCTTCGATAACACGTCTTGGTGTTATCTTGTGGTTGCATCTCTCTTCCCTTACTCTTGTGCTTTACTTTTTTTGTTTGTTGTTCATGTTTATGCACTAGAGTTGTTTTTTGGTTTATTGCACTTCACTTGCTCTTGTGTTCTCACACAAATCCGAGCTTTCAATACACACACACACACACACACACATATATATATATATATGTATGTATAAAAGAAAGGATTCTCCTATTTCAACTGAACTTTTATGTAGTTCGAAAATGTCTTCATTAATGAAAAGTAACTTCATTTAGAAATGAGGTCATAAATGTCAAATAAAATATTTTATTTTGAATTCAAAAAGAGAATTTCTAAAATTTAGGATTTTTTTCCCTTCACCTTCAAAAAAGAAATTATAGTTACTACTTATCTCTAAAGTTTATATTTTTTATTTGTTTGTAAAAAAAAATATTTCTAAATTATAATAGATAGAAATTATTAACTTTTACCCAAAAAAATAGAAAAGCCTCTGAGCATAGAGGCTAGTGTGTGTGTGTGTATAAGTAGAGACCTCATCCAAGAGAGCATGAGATTTTGCCATGTAGCACACGTTATAAAGAGAATTGAAATACTCTTAAACTACATTAAAGATAAGAACAAATTTAAAATAGGGGCTTTTTATTTCTTTCGGTTTAATGTTTCAAGACTACTTTTTGTTTCCTTTTATTTAATATTTTAAGACTACTATTTGTTTCATTTGGTTCAATGTTTCAAGACTTTTCCTCTCTTTCACACATACAAAACTCTTTATATTTCTATTCTTCCTTTTCACTTATATTCCTTTATATACACAAGCCCACAACCCTTCATGTTATTTCATCTCAAATACATTAAAACAAAAAATGATGTTATTTTCCTTCAACCTTTCAAAGACTCCTACATAACTCCAAGTCTCTCTAACATTGTTGTACCATTTGACCCTAACCCGTATGAGTAGGCTATGACTAAGAAAGGGAGCTTGTATTTTTTATTCAATGACGGTGGCTTACTGTTTTGATGTTGAAGTTGGACGTAATGGATTTTGTGAAGGTTGTAATTTGCTTTGAGTACAACCTTTTGTGGATTTTGCATTTTCTATTCACCATTTTCACTTCTAGTATTAGGGTGTTTGAGATTTTGGTTCGGAAAAGTTATAAATGTATTTTATTTTAGAAGTAAAGAGAAAGAAAAGAAACATTCTAATTGATTATTTATGAAGTTAGCTTTTCTATATTTTTTTAGAACTCATAATTTGTAGGGTTTTTACTGCTATTTTGGGTAGTATAAGCCACAGTGATAATAATAAAATTCGATAATGATTTCTTAGTGTTTTCCTCTCTTTTTTAGGAATATGAAAGCTCAACAAAAGACAATTAAATTATGATAAATTGATATGTTTTTATCCAATTTCTCATTGTTTAATCACGTTCTCTTTATGTTGATACTTACAAATGATTTCATTAATTTCATTGAGATAATGAATTGAGTGTTTGAGATTGATGTCTCCATATTTGGTTGTGAGAATAGAGTGATTGAGGAAGTGTTTGGAAGGTTGCTTAATTTATATAATTTTAGGATATAAAAGAATTTTATACTTAAATTCTTATTTATAGATTTCAAAATCATTTAATTGGGTTAAAAAATAAAGTCTACTTTTAACAATATATATTATAATATGTGTGGGTCCCATAGGCATGCTTGGCAACGTCCTAGGCATGCTTCTGCAACGTCCTCGGGACCTCGGGCATGCTTGGCAACGTCCTAGGCATGCTTTGCAACGTCCTCGGCATGTCCTTCAACGTCCTAGGATGGGGTCCTAGGAGTCCCACATCGAAGGAAAACCCCCCCACTTGCTGCCTCATAAGCTGTGAAGCAAAGGGAGTAGTGTACCATCAGTTTAGTTATTCGAATAACTAAACTGATGGTACACTACTCCCTTTGCTTCACAACTTATAAGGAAGCAAGTGGGGGGGTTTTCCTTCGATGTGGGACTCCTAGGACCCTGTCCTAGGACGTTGAGGGTCATGCCGAGGACGTTGCAAAGCATGCCTAGGACGTTGCCAAGCATGCCCAAGGTCCCGAGGACCCGAGGACGTTGCAGAAGCATGCCTAGGATGTTGCCGAGCATGCCTATGGTACCCACAAAGCCCTTTTATTGGGGTACCATAGGCATGCTCGGCAACGTCCTAGGCATGCTTCTGCAACGTCCTCGGGTCCTCGAGACCTAGGGCATGCTTGGCAACGTCCTAGGCATGCTTTGCAACGTCCTCGACATGTCTTTCAACGTCCTAGGACATGCCGAGGACGTTGCAAAGCATGCCTAGGACGTTGCCAAGCATGCCCGAGGTCCCGAGGACCCGAGGACGTTGCCGAAGCATGCCTAGGATGTTGCCGAGCATGCCTATGGAACCCACAATAAAAGGTCCACATCCTAGGACGGGGTCCTAGGAGTCCCACATCGAAGTAAAACCCCCCCACTTGCTGCCTTATAAGCTGTGAAGCAAAGGGAGTAGTGTACCATCAGTTTATAGTTATTCGAATAACTATAAACTGATGGTACACTACTCCCTTTGCTTCACAGCTTATAAGGCAGCAAGTGGGGGGGTTTTCCTTCGATGTGGGACTCGTAGGACCCCATCTTAGGATGTTGAAGGACATGTCGAGGACATTGCAAAGCATGCCTAAGACGTTGCCAAGCATGCTCGAGGTCCCGAGGACGTTGCAGAAGCATGCCTAGGACGTTGCCGAGCATGCCTATGGTACCCACAATAAAAGGGCCACATCCTAGGACGGGGTCCTAGGAGTCCCACATCGAAAGAAAACCCCCCCACTTGCTGCCTTATAAGCTGTGAAGCAAAGGGAGTAGTGTACCATCAGTTTAGTTATTCGAATAACTATAAACTGATGGTACACTACTCCCTTTGCTTCACAATTTATAAGGCAGCAAGTGGGGGGGTTTTCCTTCGATGTGGGACTCCTAGGACGCCGTCCTAGGACGTTGAAGGACATGCCGAGGACGTTGCAAAGCATGCCTAGGACGTTGCCAAGCATGCCCGAGGTCCCGAGGACGTTGCAGAAGCATGCCTAGGACGTTGCCGAGCATGCCTATGGTACCCACAACAAAAGAATAACTAGAAATTGATGGTACACTACTCCCTTTGCTTCACAGCTTATAAGGCAGCAAGTGGGGGGGTTTTCCTTCGATGTGGAATTCCTACGACCTCGTCCTAGGATGTTGAAGGACATGTCGAGGACGTTGCAAAGCATGCCTAGGACGTTGCCAGCCAAGCATGCCCGAGGTCCCGAGCACCCGAGGACGTTGCAAGGCATGCCTAGGACGTTGCCAAGCATGCCCGAGGTCCCGAGGACGTTGCAGAACCATGCCTAGGACGTTGCCGAGCATGCCTATGGTACCCACTATAAAAGGGCCACATCCTAGGACGGGGTCCTAGGAGTCCCACATCGAAGGAAAACCCCCCCACTTGCTGCCTTATAAGCTGTGAAGCAAAGGGAGTAGTGTACCATCAGTTTAGTTATTCGAATAACTATAAACTGATGGTACACTACTACCTTTGCTTCACAACTTATAAGGCAGCAAGTGGGGGGCTTTTCCTTTGATGTGGGACTCCTAGGACCCCGTCCTAGGATGTTGAAGGACATGCCGAGGACGTTGCAAATCATGCCTAGGACGTTGCCAAGCATGCCTATGGTACCCACAATAAAAGTATAACTATAAACTGAAGGTACACTACTCCCTTTGCTTCACAGCTTATAAGGAAGCAAGTGGGGGGGTTTTCCTTCGATGTGGAATTCCTAGGACCTCGTCCTAGGACGTTGAAGGACATGTCGAGGACGTTGCAAAGCATGCCTAGGACGTTGCCAAGCATGCCCGAGGTCCCGAGCACCCGAGGACGTTGCAGAAGCATGCCTAGGACGTTGCCGAGCATGCCTATGGTACCCACTATAAATGGGCCACATCCTAGGACGGGGTCCTAGGAGTCCCACATCGAAGGAAAACTCCCCAACTTGCTGCCTTATAAGCTGTGAAGCAAAGGGAGTAGTGTACCATCAGTTTAGTTATTCGAATAACTATAAACTGATGGTACACTACTCCCTTTGCTTCACAGCTTATAAGGCAGCAAGTGGGGGGCTTTTCCTTCGTTGTGGGACTCCTAGGACGTTGAAGGACATGCCGAGGACGTTGCCAAGCATGCCCGAGGTCCCGAGGACATTGCAGAAGCATGCCTAGGACGTTGCCGAGCATGCCTATGGTACCCACAATAAAAGAATAACTATAAACTGATGTTACACTACTCCCTTTGCTTCACAGCTTATAAGGTAGCAAGTGGGGGGGGGGGGGGTTTCCTTCGATGTGGAAAACCCCCCCACTTGCTGCCTTATAAGCTGTGAAACAAAGGGAATAGTGTACCATCAGTTTAGTTATTCGAATAACTATAAACTGATGGTACACTACTCCCTTTGCTTCACAGCTTATAAGGCAGCAAGTGGGGGGGTTTTCCTTCGATGTGGGACTCCTAGGACCCCGTCCTAGGACGTTGGAGGACATGCCGAGGACGTTGCAAAGCATTCCTAGGACATTGTCAAGCATGCCCGAATAACTAAACTGATGGTACACTACTCCCTTTGTTTCACAGCTTATAAGGCAGCAAGTGGGGGGGTTTTCCTTCGATGTGGGACTCCTAGGACCTTGTCCTAGGACGTTGAAGGACATGCCGAGGACGTTGCAAAGCATGCCTAGGACGTTGCCAAGCATGCCCGAGGTCCCGAGGACCCGAGGACGTTGCAGAAGCATGCCTAGGACATTGTCGAGCATGCCTATGGTACCCACAATATATTATAGTCTTATAGTATTATATAATTTTTAAAAAATAAAATATGAATTAAGAAAATCAAGTTTCAAAGTATTCAGCAATATTGAGGGTAAACACAGATATTATATAACAAAGTAAGTATTATATGTAAGTCTTAATATACAGAATAATGATTTCAAATAAAATTGTAAAATATCCACACATCACATGGGGCATAATTTAGTAAATTATAAATGATAAATCTTTTTACATTGATGGCAGATAGGGGGAAAGGCTCACAACCCCTCTACTCCCTCTAACTTTTGAATATAAAGTAATTATAGAATATTTTGAGAATAAAAAAAAAAAAAAAAAAAAAAAAAAAAATCCTCTCACATTATAATTTGTATCATGAGTAAAAAAATTTTGTATTTCATTTTATAGTCCAGCAGCCATGGTGTATGTAGGGACCGGGTTTGAGTACTTCTATGGGTTGAGAGAGTGGACCCAAGCCCAGCTAGCCCTGCAATGAATTTATAGAAAATGGGTTCAAGAACTAGGCCCTAGTGAGGAATGCAGCGACCATGCATGGTTGCATGTGGGTTTAATAACCTAAACATGAATTGGGATGCACAATAATGCTCCTCGGACTGGCCTTTCAGAGCTTGGAGTTCTTATTATTTCTTTGAAGATTGATTACAAGGTTTGAGAGAATACAAGTCACTACAGTACTTCCTAATTCAGGTTTCCCATCCGTCCCGCTTTCAAGAGGGGCTCCTTATATTATATACATCCCTCTCAGTTGATCCTAGCCCTACATTTGTTGATCAGCTAGGCCACCACTTGAGAGCCTGTCCCATCGGCCGCATTCTCATTCCTCTTGTGGGTTGCAACGCCCAAGACAACACTGTTCAGGAGTCCTATCCTCATTAATGCGGCCAGGGCATTAGTTGAGGGCATTTAATGTGGAGGTGACAGTTCATCTGGGACTTGCTCCTCCACCATGCTTCCATTGCTGGCGCTTGGTACTTGCTATTTGCTCTTTGGATGCTCAGGAAGACTCCCCTTGATGGGGTATTGCTTGTCCACTTTATGGTCTCGGCCGTTCGAGGAAGGAATCGTCCTCGGCATTGTTTCTTGCACAACTGGGCTTTTTACTCTCATCCTCGGACCGTAGATACCTTCTCGGCATGGGCCTTTGGGCCTGGTACGGAGTGGGCCGTGGCTGTCTGACTCTCTGGCCCCACAATAGCCCCTCAAAATCTTGCTGTTTGCGTCCTCGGGCCTGCTCCTTGTCTTGTCGAGTCTTGTCCCCCATCAGCGCTGGGGTCTTTTCGTTTGCCCAAGGCGCGTTTCTGACGCTTCGGTGCACGTAACGTGTCCTTCATTAAATTAAGACGGCTCTGTGCTCCTCACGTTCAACGGGCGGATGACAATCTAACGGTGGGGATTCGCCTAGCATTTATGGGCGGGAAAAACCTGCACGGTTCCTCGATTTGGGGTATAAATACCCTCTCGAACTGCTTTTCCCCTTCTTTACTCGCAATCCAGAGCTCTTGCGCATATATCCTGAGTCCAGCAAAGTTTTCACCTACATCTCCAGCATAAAAAGCCTGTCCGAGGAGCTTTTCCTCATTTCTGTAAGTCGCTCTATCCCTCTCTGAGCTTCCTTCATCTCTACTCCTCCTTTTCTTTCATTTGCTCTTTCTTTTGTTCTCTTAAGCGTCACTTGGGATGGGTAGACTTAAGAAGTACGTCTATACTGAGGAAGCGATGGAGAAATTCATCGCCGACTATAAGATACCTGCCAACGTGGGCTTGAGGTATTGTGAGGAGGGGGAGTGGCTCCTTCGGAGGCAGGAGGGCGAGGTGGTGATTCCCATCATCGCCTTCCTCGAAGGTGGCATGAGGATCCCCATGGGGCTAGTGATGAGAGGCTACCTGACGTACTTCCGGCTAGCCCCCACTCAGTGTGCCGTCAACGTCTTCAGAATTCTGGGTTGTGTGGACGCCCTGAACGAGAAGATAGGGCTAAGGTTGACCCATCACGACGTAAACTGGTGTTACAACCTCCAGTGCCTGAAGGGCAAGTCGTACTACATGAAGACAAGGGACGACAGGGTCCGGCTTATCCAGTGCCTCCCTGAGTCCAGCAAAGGGCTGGACAAGGACTTTCTCATCGTGTTCGGAGGGTGGCACGATGGCCTTCACTGCCCAACGACGGAGGGGACACCAGGTGGGGCAGTGGGAGTAGGAGGGGGTTCAAAGATTTTAGTTTATTTCATGCATCATTTTTTTTTTTTGCACTGTTTGGTTACTAACATGAATGTGTCTTCTTTCTGCAGATCCGCACGCCTACACACGCCACTTCAGCCTGATCAACAGGGAGGATTTACAGAAAGTGCTCAGGGCGGCGGTTTTCGAGAACAAAGCTGACCATCAAGTTAGGGCCGCTCACAAAATCTTGGGGTACACCCCGGTCCAAAAATTGTTCGCGGCCCCAAAGCACGTAATCAGAGCAAAAGATCATCGGCTGCGGAAAATCACTGTGACCAAGGACGGGTTCCAGTTCCCCGAGGAGCCCTCCACTTCAGAAGGTGTTACCTTAGCAGGCCCATCTTCCTCCTACAGATCCGCAGAGGCCCCAGAAGAAGATCTAGAGAGGGAAGAGGAAGTTACTGATTTTGGCCCCGCCGAAGACGAGTTTGACGTGTTTGAACAAGTCTACCAATCCGAGGATCCTCCTGGGGACTTGGGTGACCTTCGCCTGGCCGAAGCCGACTTCCTAGCCTTAGAGACCTCTCCTCGGCCTGAGATGGGTTACAAAAAGAAATCCCAATCCAATCTGTTTGACCTAATCGAGGGCCAATCGGGGAAGTCCAAGCCAAAGCTTCCTCCTCCTCCTCCTAAGACTCATCCTGCCCAGACCAGGTCGGCCTCTACTCAGTCTAGGCTTCCTCCTCCTCCGCCTCAAACGAATCCTCCGTCCAAGCACGAGCCCGCTGATCCTAAGCAGAAAAAGGATAAGGGCAAAAGGCCTATTGAGGACAAGTCCGGGTCCACGCAGGAGGGGAACAACACTCGGCGTCCCTCGAAACAGCTGAAGATAGGCTCCCGAGGCCAGGATAAACAGGTCGATGCCCAGCCCGAGGTTCAGGCCTGGCTTCCCGCCCCAATGCTCCATGGGGGACCTCTGAGGGATGACTCATCCCTCAGGGATTTTAGAGAGGGCGAAGGCGCGTATGTGGCCGACGCGCTGGAGAGGTGCCTCTTACTCCCTGCGGACATGGTGGAGCTGGGGACTATGAGGAGTAGGGAGGTCTTCCTCAGCCTCAAGCGATATTTGGGAATGGTGAGACCTTCAATACTTGTGATTTTTCTGGCTTCAGTCTTTCTTCTTCTTATTTTTTGAGCTCGGCTTATTATGTTCCCATTTTGTTTGACAGGCTGTCCAGGCCACCTATAGGCTGGAGGAGGCGGTCCACGACCAAGGAAAGGCCATGGATGCAGAGCGTGAGAAGCGCTTGGAGACCACTCGGACCCTCAAGACCTCCGAGGACGACCTCGCCGCGGCCAGGGAGGAGCTGAAAGCAATGACCAGGGCTCGAGACAACGCAGTGTCAGGTTTCGCTGGTTTCCAGAAGCAGGCCGAGGATCAGACGAGGCGTCTGGGTGAGGCAGAGGAGCAGCTGAAGATCGCAAATGAGCTGATTGCTGATCTGACGAAGAAGGCGGCTACTGCCGAGGAGGCCAGAAAAGTGGCTGAATGGGCCAAGGATGAAGCTGTGAGGGTCAAGTTTGAGGCAGACCAAGGTAGGGAGGAGGCCTGGGCCTCTAAGGAGGAAGCTGAGGAGGCAGCTTATGCTGTGGGGGTGGCCGAGACGGAAGTTGCCTTTAAGGCTCAAGTCCTTGGGGTGTGTAGGTGCTACTGCTCCCAGGTCTGGAAGGAGGCCCTCAAACTAGCCGGGGTCGAGGCCTCGTCTGACCTGTGGAAGGAGGAGAGTGTGTACTACCCCCCTGCCATTTGCGAGGCTGCCCTAGATGGCTCTGAGGCTGAAGAGGCTGCTGAGCAAACTGCTGCTACTCCGAGTGAGGGAGCCTCAGTCGCTGGACCTACTGGTAAGCCTATTCAAGGGAGTGATCCTCTCGGGGTGGTTGAACCGAGTGAAGGCCCTAATGAGGAAGCGCCCCAGCAGGTTGCAAAGCCCTCCTCCGATGCCCAGGTTTCTTCCGCTGAGGAGGCAGCTATTCCTGCCGTGCCTCTGCAGGCTATTCCGCTTAGTCAGAATCCAGAGGATCCTGAGGCTGCCATGGACCAGCCACCCACTAGGGCGGGCAATTAAGTGGAAGGAGTAGGTTCCTTGGCACCTCTGCCTGCCTTGTTTTTGGCCGTTTCTTTTGTCTTTGCATTTTTTTTTTTTTTACATTGTAATGTGAATCCTATCATGTAACTTCTATGGACGTAATGCAATGTGATTCTCATTTCTTTTTCTATTTGTTCTGGCTGTTTGTTTACTTGCACGTTATCCGATTTTTTTTTTTTTTTTTTACTTGTATAATTCTAACTTCAATTGCACTTCGGCCAATCGTGGCAGTAATTATTATAACGTGAGGGCGTGCACGCTTGAGCGGACCTTTTATGTCCTAAGGACTAGGTAGAATCTTTTTGAAGTAGACACTTAGAATCTTTCTGAAGTAGTTGGTTTCCCCATAGGCCTGAGTCCGAGGGCCATGCAATGCCTTGGTTCTGTCTAACACTTAGAGTCTTCTTGAAGTAGTTAGTTTCCCCACAGGCTTGAGTCCGAGGACCATGCAATGCCTTGGTTCTGTCTAACACTTAGAGTCTTCTTGAAGTAGTTAGTTTCCCCACAGGCTTGAGTCCGAGGACCATGCAATGCCTTGGTTCTGTCTAACACTTAGTCTTTTGAAGTAGTTAGTTTCCCCACAGGCTTGAGTCCGAGGACCATGCAATGCCTTGGTTCTGTCTAACACTTAGTCTTTTGAAGTAGTTAGTTTCCCCACAGGCTTGAGTCCGAGGACCATGCAATGCCTTGGTTCTGTCTAACACTTAGTCTTTTGAAGTAGCTAGTTTCCCCACAGGCTTGAGTCCGAGGACCATGCAATACCTTGGTTCTGTCTAACACTTAGTCTTTTGAAGTAGTTAGTTTTCCCCACAGGCTTGAGTCCGAGGACCATGCAAGACTTTGGTTCTGTCTAGCACTTAGTCTTTTGAAGTAGTTAGTTTCCCCACAGGCTTGAGTCCGAGAACCATGCAATCCCTTGGTTCTGTCTAACACTTCTGTTCTTCTGAAGTAGTTAGTTTCCCCACAGGCTTGAGTCCGAGGACCATGCAATGCCTTGGTTCTGTCTAACACTTTGTCTTTTGAAGTAGTTAGTTTCCCCATTGGCTTGAGTCCGAGGGTCATGCGATGCCTTGGTTCTGTCTAACACTTCTGTTCTTCTGTAAGTAGCTAGTTTCTCCATATGTTTGAGTCCGAGGACCATGCAAGATCTTGGTTCTGTCTAGTACCCAGGTATATTTGAGTAGTTAGTTTCCCCATAGGTTTGAGTCCGAGGACCATGCAAGACCTTGGTTCTGTCTAACACTCAGTCTGGCCGTCAGGACGCGAGACACATAATCATGATAGGCTAAAAATCTGAATCAAAAGAGACTTCTTCATTAATAGTAATACCTTTTCAGGTTATTTACATTCCATGGGCGAGGTACAGGTTTGTCATCTAAATCTTCTAAATAGTATGCTCCTATCCCTGCTACTGAGGTAATTCGGTAGGGCCCCTCCCAGTTGGGTCCCAGCTTTCCCCAAGAAGGGTTCTTGGCAGCCCCTATGACTTTTCTCAGCACCAGGTCCCCCGGTGCTAGTGGTCTGAGCTTTACATTGGCGTCATATCCTTGCTTGAGCTTTTGCTGGTAATAGGCCAGCTGGATCATTGCTCGCTCTCTTCGTTCGTCTACCAGGTCCAGGCTCCGCCCCAGCAGTTCATCATTGCTGCCTGGAGTGAAGGAGCTCGTCCTCAGAGTTGGGAAATTTGTCTCCAGGGGGATCACCGCCTCGGCACCATAAGTCATGGCAAAAGGCGTTTCCCCCGTTAACCGCCAGGGCGTAGTCCGGTACGTCCAGAGAACGTGGGGCAGCTCCTCTACCCATCTCCCCTTGGCGTCGTCCAGTCTCTTCTTAAGCCCATTGACGATGACCTTGTTGACAGCCTCGGCTTGTCCATTTCCCTGAGGGTAGGCGGGCATTGAGTACCTGTTTGTGATCCCAAGTTCACAACAGTACCTCCTGAAGGCTTTGCTATCGAACTGGAGCCCGTTGTCCGAGATGAGGGTGTGTGGGACCTCGAATCGTGTGACGATGTTCCTCCAAAAGAATTTCTTCGCGTCCACGTCCCTGATGTTGGCCAGTGGCTCGGCCTCGACCCACTTGGTGAAGTAGTCCGTGGCCACCAACAGATACCTCTTATTCCCTGGCGCTTTGGGGAAATGTCCTACAATGTCCAAGCCCCACTGGGCGAATGGCCATGGACTGGACAAAGGATTGAGGACCCCTCCTGGCTGATGGATGTTTGGGGTGAACCTTTGGCATTGGTCACACTTCTTGACATACTCCAGGGCCTCCTGCTGCATTCCCGGCCACCAGTATCCTTGTGTGACGGCCCGGTGAGACAGGGATCTCCCTCCTGTGTGGCTCCCACAGATTCCCTCATGCAGCTCTTCGAGCAGTAATTCTGCTGCTTCGGGGTGGACGCACAGCAGGTATGGCCCAGAGTAGGAGCGTCTGTATAGTTTGTGATCCTCGGACAACTAGAACCGAGGAGCTTTCCTTCGTATTTTTTCTGCCTCTGACCTCTCCTCAGGCAGGACATCATCTTTGAGGAATCTCACTATGGGGTCCATCCAGCTGGGACCCATCTTAACCTGATGGACGGGGATCGCTCCTTTGGTACTTCACTCGCTCTCTCCAGATGCTCCACAAGTATGATCCGAGGTAGAGCCTCTGCCGAGGAAGTTGCGAGTGTGGCTAATGAATCGGCATGGCTGTTCCCACTCCTGGGAATATGAGACAAGCTGAAGAGGCCAAACTCCGACTGCAAGCGCTTGACCTGGCCCAGGTATTCTTGCATTCTCGAATCTCTGGCCTCCATCTCCCCCTTTACCTGTCCTACCACCAATCTCGAGTTTGAGAACATCTCTATCGACTTTCCTCCCATCTTCTGTACCATGACCATCCCTTGAAAGGCGTCTAGGAAGCTCATCCGAGGATGACCCGTGGTCGCATCAACCAGCTGGTCGATCCGAGGCATGGGGAACGGGTCTTTTGGACACGCCTTATTTAGGTCGGTGAAGTCCACGCAGACCCTTCACTTTCTGCTCTTCTTCTTGACCACCACAGTGTTGGCTAGCCATTCGGGGTAAAAAACCTCTTTGATAGCCCCGGCACGCTTAAGTTTATTCACCTCTTCCCTGATGGCATCAGCGTGCTCCCTCGATGGGCGTCGGGGCGGCTGTTTCTTGGGCACTATGGATGGATTGACGTTGAGATGGTGACAGATGAAGGATGGGTCAATCCCTGGGGCATCGCAGGGGTCCCATGCAAACACGTCGATATTGCGTCTGAGGAACTCAACCAGCTCCTCCTGCTCGGTGGGAGGCAGCCGAGCCCCTACCCGAAAGAACTTCTCTGGATCGTCATCAATCACCACTTTCTCCAAGTCCTCACATTTCATTTCCTCGGCGACTACATCAGGGTGCGCTACCGGGGTCTTTGATTGCTATAAGCCCTCCTCAGTAGTAGCTGAGGGCTGTGCATCGAGTCGATATGATATGGCAGCCACCGTGCATTGCCTCGCTATGGGCTGGCAACCGCGGATCTCTAGAACCTGGTCCCCCGATGGGAATTTCACCTTCTGGTGCAAGGAGGAGGCAACGCCCCCCAAGGTGTGGAGCCAGGGCTTCCCTACAATGGCTGTGTAGGGGGAGTACGTATCCACCACCACAAAGTTCACCTCCACCACTTCTGGGCCAGTCTGTATGGGCAGCCTGATTATGCCCTTTGGGATGACGAGCTTTCCGTCGAAGCTCATTAGGGGGGAGCTATAAGGCGTCAAGTCCTCCGGTTTTAGCCCCAGCCCCTTGTAGAGGTCTAGGTACATAACCTCGGCCGCGCTGCCACCATCCACCATCACTCTCCTCACGTCGTAGCCCCCAATTCTGAGGGTGACCACCAGAGCGTCATCGTGGGGTTAGGTGGTCCCCATCTTGTCCTCCTCCGAGAAACTCAGGGCTGGGGGAAAACTCCTCCTGGACCTTTTCGGCCCCGTTTGGGGCTCCTCGGCAGGCAGTTGGGCTACACACAACACCCGCGAAGGGCGCGTGCCTGTTCTTCCCGATGCTGCCAGGATTATGTTAATCGTGCCGGCAGGCTGCCCCATGGCGGTATCCCTCCGTGGCTCCTGGTAGGTTTGGCCCTGATGATTGTTGGGATGGTGCAGGAGGTGCTTCAGCTTTCCCTCCCGGACTAGCTGGTCCAGGTAGTTCCAGAGGTTCCTACAGTCCTCCGTGGTATGTCCGTGGTCCTGGTGGTATTGGCAGTAGCGATTCTGATTGCGCTTCTCAGGTTCCCCAGCCATCTTATTCGGCCACCTGAAGTATGGTTTGTTCTTTATCTTTTCCAGCACCCTATGTACTGGTTCTCGGAACACAGCGCTAACAGTCTGGGCATTGGTCGCTCCAGACTGTCCCGCGAAATCCCTCCTCGGACGGGCGTTGTTATACCGGTCCGACCTGAAATCCCTCCTCTCCTGAAGGAAAACCTTCTCCTTCCCCTTGTCCTGCAGTAGATCTTCCTCCACCCGCTTGTATTTATCGATCCGATCCATCAACTGCCGCACGCTGGTGGCGGGCTTACCAGTTAAAGACTTCCTCAGGCCGTGCCCCATTGGCAGTCCATTCTTGAATGTATTGACGGTGACATCGTCGTACTTGCCGTCCAGCTCATTGTAAACCTCTCAATACTTATCCGAGTAAGCCTTGAGAGTCTCCCCATCACGCATGGATAGGGACAGTAACGCGCTCATGGGCCGAGGAGGTTTGCTATTCGTGACAAAACGGGAACCAAAAGCCTGGGTCAGCTGTCTGTATAAGTCTATGGAATTTGTCCTCAGGCTGTTGAACCACCTCATTGCCACAGGCCCCAAGCTGCTGGATGGGAAGACTTTGCACATCAACGCCTCGTTCTTAGAGTGGACAGCCATCCTCTGGTTGAAATGGCTCACATGCTCCACGGGGTCCGTTTTGCCGTTGTAAACAGTGAAGGTTGGCTGCTGGAACCGCCGAGGGAGCATTGCCTCCTCTATAGGACGCGTGAAGGGCGACTTGGAGAGCCGATCCAGTGCCTTGCTCATGGCGTCACTCCCTTAGCCCCTGGGAGTTGGGCTATCACGCTTACGCCTCTGGTAGCGCTCCTCCTCGTGAGAGAAAGTCTCGCTGAGGGGTGTTATTGACCTTTGCCTGTATTCGTCATCACTTTCGTCGTCAGAGGGCAAGTCAGGGCTGGGTTCGGACTGTCTCCGCCGTGCATGGCGCAGCTTTCTCTTCAAATTATCTATCTTGCGCTGCATGGCCACCTTATCATCCTGTCTCTGGGATGCGTGGCTATGGGCATCTTCTGACCGCGTGGCGTGGCCATTGTCGTGCCTCTGGGGCACGTGCCCGTCCCGGCGGGTGTGGCTTCCGCTAGTTGTTGAGGTATGCACGCTTCTCTCTCGAAATCGTCCGTTCTCCTCGTTTTGACCGCGCCCGGGGTCGCTATAGTTACCCTGGTGCTGGGATTTAGCTGGTTCAGGTCGATGGGGATTTCCTTGGTGAGGGCCTGATCCTACCATGCTTGGCTGTTGTCCTTACTAACGCACGAGTTCTCCCCACAGACGGCGCCAATTGTAAGGATTGGGTTTGAGCACTTCTATGGTGTTCAGAGAGTGGACCTAAGCCCAGCTAGCCCTGCAATGAATTTATAGAGAATGGGTTCAAGAACTAGGCCCTAGTGAGGAATGCAGCGACCATGCATTGTTGCGTGTGGGTTTAATAGCCTAAACGTGAATTGGGATGCACAATAATGCTCCTCAGACTTGCCTTTCAGAGCTTGGAGTTCTTATTATTTCTTTGAAGATTGATTACAAGGTTTGAGAGAATACAAGTCGCTACAGTACTTCTTAATTCAGGTTTTCCGTCCGTCCCTTTTTCAAGAGTGACTCCTTACATTATATACATCTCTCTCAGTTGATCCTAGCCCTACATTTGTTGATCAGCTAGGCCACCACTTGAGAGCTTGTCCCATCAGCCGCATTCTCATTCCTCCTGTGGGTTGCAGCACCTAAGACAGCACTATTCAGGAGTCCTATCCTCATTAATGCGGCCAGGGCGTTAGTTGAGGGCATTTAATGTGGAGGTGACAGTTCATCTAGGACTTGCTCCTCCACCATGCTTCCATTGCTGGCACTTGGTACTTGCTATTTGCTCTTTGGATGCTTAGAAAGACTCCCTTTGATGGTGTATTGCTTGTCCACTTTATGGTCTCGGCCGTCCGAGGAAGGAATCGTCCTCGGCACTGTTTCTTGGGCAACTGGGCTTTTTACTCTCATCCTTGGACCGTAGATACCTCCTCGGCATGGGTCTTTGGGCCTGGTACGGAGTGGGCCGGGGCTATCTGACTCTCTGGCCCCACAGTATACTATGTGATTGATTTTTTTTTTTTTTTTATTTATTTTAAATTTGGTTTATTTATAATGAAAGTCAAACAAATACATGACAAGTTGTAATTAATTGAATATAAAGTGAAACACAAAAAGTGAGATAGAAGATTTATGTTTACGTATCACTAGTTAAATTTATGGAAGATTTACTATTTATTTGAGAGCAAAGAGTGTGTATTTATTTTTATCCCAAAATATTCTATGCTTTTTCTTGGACATGATACAATTTCCATATTTCTTTTGAATGACCACCAAAAAGTCATATTTAATAGAGCACTAGTATCAGATGTGTTAAATGCTAAATTTTTAGGGTTAGAGACAAAATTTTTTTTCTTCTCCTCTCATTAGGAGCTCTCCTTCTCATCAATTGGGTGAGACTTTCTTCCTACTCTTTGTGGGACAAAAGTATACACATTTTCACCACTGATCCTTTCCATTAGTGACGCACCAGCATTGTGGTTGCTCAACATGGATTCGGATTTCATAAAATGCTTACGACAAGTGAGTTTGACGCCGGAGGAGGGTAAGGTCATATAGGTTCAATCTGAGCATCGCAAACAAATACTAGAAGAATGCTCCTTGAGTGAGTCTATTGGGTAAGTTCCTCACGACCAAACCCATAAACCTTAGGGTAGCAAAAAATCTCTTGAGGTCAGTATGGAAGATGGGTAGCGACTTGAAGATTACTGATGTTGGGGATAGGCTTATACAGTTTAAATTCGCCATTGAGAGTCAATTAGCATGGGTTCTTAACAATGGTCCATGGAGTTTTGATAACCATCTGTTATTACTTCACCGATGGGAGAAGGGGATGATGGCTTTCTCAGTAAACTATCAATATGTGCCAATTTGGGTCCAAGTGTGGGGTTTACCGTTCGACCTCATCAATGAAGAAGCAGGCAGAGATATAGGGAGGGGAATTGGCCGAGTCATTGAGGTGGATTGCAAGGCAATTGCGTCGGACCAAGCGAGGTTCCTTCGTATCCGAGTAGAGCTGCCAATTGACAAACCAATCCAGCGCAGCTCTCTTGTGCTCAGTCCGAAAGGTGATCAAGTTTGGGTGGCATTCCAATATGAAAGGCTCCAGGGTTTATGCTTCCACTACGACTTGCTAGGCCATGAAGCTAAGTCGTGCACAGTCAAGCTTAGGGATGGTGAGGAAACTCCATATGGGGAGTGGCTGCATGCCGGTTTTCGGAGGACGAAATTCCAACAGACACGAGCACCACCAACCCCACCACGTCGGGACCAAGGAGATACAAATGCAAGGGCTTCATCGCTGACCAGCCACACCCTTGAGACGGCAAATCCACCTGTCAGTCACATGATTAATGGCATTGATGAGGGAGTAACAGACATGCAGCCTGCCTTAAATACACATAGAGAGACATCCGTTTCTATTCAAGCTGTTTCTGAAAACAGTCATGAGTTTATGATACACATTGAAGTTAATGGGATAGAACACAATCCCGAAAATCATGGAGCACAGCTTGTTAGTGTTCCTATCTCCTACGTGGAAAATGTGGAGAGCAAAGACTCTGAAACCCTAGCAAACACAAGCACAAGGGAGTCACGTGACACAAAAAAGAAACTAAATGCAAAAACTCCAAATTTCAAAAAAACTCCTCACCCAAAACAAGATGCCACAAGCAAACCCGTGGTCTTTGAAGGCTTGGTGGGGAAGAAGCGAACTTGTGAGGCGGAGTATAAGGTTGTTGAAGGAAGGAAGCGTACAAAAACAGGCACAATGGTGGCGGCTGCCAGTCAGCCCCGCCGAGCACAATGATTGTCTTGATTTGAAACTGCCGGGGGCTTGGGAACCCTTGTGCAGTCACTGTCCTCTCTCACTTGGTGAGAGAAAAAGCTCCCGACGTTTTGTTTCTCATGGAGACGAAACGTATAGTAGACGGGATGAAAACAATACAAACTGAGTTGCACTATGATGCCATGCTTGCGGTTCCCTGCATTAGTAGAGCCAGTGGATTAGCTATGCTATGGAAAGAACGAGTAGATTTACATATCCAAAACTACACTCAAAATCATATTGATGCTCATATTAGGATTGACCCATTTGCACCATAGAGAATCACAGGTTTTTACGGCAGCCTGGAGGAGTATCGAAAGCATGAATCTTGGAGTTTGTTGAGACACCTTCATACTAGAGACTCATTGCCATGGCTATGTTTGGGAGATTTCAATGAAATCCTCTCATTTGAGGAGAAGCAAGGGCAGATTCCGAGATCACTTCGTCTGATGGAGGAATTTCAGAGTGTATTGCTGCATTGTGGACTTATTGATCTTGGCTTCAATGGAAACATGTTTACTTGGAGGAATGGTAGACGGGGTGACACGTTTGTACAAGAAAGATTGGATCGTGCTTGCGCAACAACTGAATAGAGGGATATCTTTCCAAACAGTAAGCTATACCATCTTTAGGCAGCATATTCGGACCATGACCCAATCATGCTCAATACCCAAGCGTGTACACAAGGTGCTTGCCGGAAAAAAAATACCAAAGCGTTTTGAGGAGAAGTGGGCCTCTCACTCGGAGTGTGAAAATGTAATCTTTGAAGCCTGGAATGGAGTGGTGACCAATGGTAGCCCCATGTTTCAGCTCTTTGAGAAGATTAAAAAATGCCGAATGGCTTTAGTGGCATGGGGAAGAAATTTGGGAAACTCCAAAACAAAAATTGAAGAGAAGCACAAACAATTAGAAGCACTGACTTCTATGAATACGGTGGACAATATTGAATTAATACAAAAGGTGAGGGATGAGATTCAGTATCAACTTTTCCAAGACGAACTATTCTAGAGGTAGAGGTCAAGATTAATATGGTTATCAGCAGGAGACAAGAATACAAAATATTTCCACCAAAGAGCTAGTCAAAGGCGGCAGAAAAATCAGATCAATGGTTTCTTAGACGAGAATGGCCAATGGTGCACCTCTGAATCTGATACGGCTAGGGTGGCTGAAGCATATTTTCAGAATTTATTCACATCAACAAACCCAACAAATCTGGAATTAGTGTTGGACTCGGTGGATAGAGTCCAGACATGAACCACACATTGCTTCAACCATACACTCCTGAAGAGGTCAAGTGGGCTCTATTCCAAATGCACCCCTCCAAATCACCAGGACCGGATTTTATGTCCCCTTTCTTTTTCCAAAAATATTGGCTCATAGTTGGAAGGGATGTTACTACTACTGTATTATTTGTTTTACAGTCTGGTAATTTTTTTTTCATAAAATGAATTACACCCATATTGTACTTATCCCAAAAAAAAAATGAGCCTAGATCTGTCTCAAATTACTTTCCTATCAGCCTAGGCAACCTAGTGTCCCAAATTGTATCTAAAGTGTTAGCCAATAGGCTGAAATTAATTCTGCCAAATGTAATATCTGACTCCCAAAGTGCTTTTGTTCCTAACTGGTTGATTACTGATAATACTACAATAGCTTTTGAAGTTTTACATAGGATGAGGAAAAAAAGGACAGGAAAGAAAGGGCAGATGGCAATAAAACTGGACATTAGCAAAGCCTATGATCGGGTAGAATGGGCCTTCCTTCAGCAAATTATGCTCAAATTGGGAATTGATGGGAGATAGGTGCAGTTAGCAATGGAAACAGTCCATATTGCATCATACTCGATACTCATTAATGGTGAACCAAAAGGATATATCACCCCATCCCGTGGTATAAAGCAAGGTGATCCACTCTCCCCATACCTGTTTCTATTGTGTGCAGAGGGCCTATCCTCATTGATCAGGAAGGCAACAGAGTCACAACAACTACATGCAATATTATCCTGCACTAATGGGGTTTGTATGTCTCATCTATTATTTGCAGATGACAGCTTTATTTTTTGTCAAGCTACAGTGGAAGAAGGCCAACGCCTTCTAGAAATTCTAGGGCGGTATGAAACTGCATCGGGGCAGGCAATCAATAGACAAAGACCTCTATCTTTTTTAACCGGAATACAAGTCAAGCTGCTAAAATAGACATCCGAGACCAATTTGGAGCACGGATTATGGAGGATTGTGAGTCCTACCTTGGATTACCTATGGTGGGTGGTAAATCAAAGGTTAACACCTTTAAAGATTTATAGGAAAGGATAACCAAAAGAGTCATGGGCTGGAAGGAAAAATTTATTTCAAAGGCAGGGAGGGAGACCCTCATCAAAGCAGTTGCTCAAGCTATTCCGACTTACTCCTTGGGTATTTTCAAAATCCCAAAAGCTTTATGTGACACAATTAATTCTACTTTGGCAAGGTATTGGTGGGGGCAGACAAAGGATGAGAAGAAAATCCACTGGATAAATTGAAAAAAATTGTGCAACCCAGAGGAGAGGGGTGGTATGGGATTTAGGGATATTCATGCTTTTAATTTAGCTTTGCTGGTAACAAGCATGGAGGTTGATCCATCAAAACCACTCCTTATTTTTTCGGGTCTATAAGGCTCGATACTTCCCAAATTGTTCGTTTATGGAAGCTAAGTTGGGGAATAATCCATCCTATATATGGCGAAGTTTACTAGGTGCAAGGGATATACTCATGGAAGGAGCACAGTGGAAGGTGGGGGATGGTCAATCCATTAGAGTGTCTGCCCATAGGTGGCTGTCCCATAAGCCAATTTTCCTTGGTGAGCAACAACACAACTTGATGGTAAAGGATCTGATTGATGTTCGTGTTGGGAATTTAACCAAAATTTCAACCTGTGAGAAACAAAAAAATAGAGAAAACACGCATCAAAGAAAAAATAATCACACGCACTAGACAGTATTTACGTGGTTCGGCAATTTGCCTACATCCACGGAGTTGCAGGGATTTCACTATTATCAGGGAAAAATACAAAGTGCGGCTACAGTGTTTTTCTCTCTCTCTAAAAACACAACAACAGTAGTAGTCTAAAACCCTAATTATAAAAGTGGCTTTTATATCCTACTTATAGGGTTATAATGGGCTAGGCCAAAAATAAACTAGGCTCCACAAAGCCCAACAAATCTCCCACTTGGAGACTAGTTCAATCATCAACATCAGCCGCTATCCTCCAAAAGCAATCCCTCATCCCTGCAACTCATCCTCCTGTCCTCAAGCTAGAAGACCAATTGAAGCTGCACACAGCTTCAACTTCTCAATAGTGACACCCTTAGTCAACATATCTGCTGGGTTCTTAGATCCACATATCTTCTCAAGTGTTACCAACTTATCTTCAACAAGGTAACGGATAAAGTGGTATTTTGTTTGTATATGCTTCGACTTTGAATGAAAAGCCGAATTTTTGGCAAGAAAGATTGCACTCTGACTGTCACTGTGTAGAATGCCCATCTCCTGCTTCTTACCCAATTCATCTAAGAAACCATGTAGCCAAATCATCTCCTTTCCAGCTTCAGTTGCTGTAACATACTCAGCTTTTGTAGTAGACAAAGTAACAATCTTTTGCAGATTTGAAGCCCATGATATAGCTGTACCACCCAGAGTAAATACAAACCCAGTAGTACTCTTTCTACTATCAACATCACCAGCAAAATCAGCATCTACATAACCTTGCAGCTTCAAATTTGCACCTGTGAAACAAAGACATGTATCTGATGAACCCTTCAGATATCTCAGAATCCACTTGACTGCCTCCCAATGCTGTTTTCCAGGCCTACTCATGAATCTGCTCACAACTCCCACTGCATGTGCAATGTCTGGCCTTGTACACACCATAGCATACATCAAGCTGCCAATAGCTGAGGCATAGGGCACCTTGCTCATATGGTCCCTTTCTTCTTCTGTCTTCGGTGACTGTTCTTTACTCAGTTTGAAATGACTACCCAAAGGTGTGCTCACTGGTTTAGATTCATTCATGTTAAACCTGCTGAGAACTTTCTTCACATACTCTGACTGTGAAAGCTTCAATGTACCATTAGCCTTGTCTCTAATGATTCTCATACCAAGGATTTGCTTTGCAGCTCCTAAATCCTTCATTGCAAACTGTTTTGACAATTGCTTCTTCAGATTATTAATCTCCTCAATGCTAGACCCTGCAATGAGCATATCATCCACATACAACAGTAAAATGATATAAGAATTGTCAAAGAATTTAACATAGCAACAATGATCAGCTTCACATCTCTTGAACCCAATTTTATGCATAAAATTGTCAAATTTCTTGTACCACTGTCTAGGAGCTTGTTTTAGGCCATACAAGCTCTTTCTCAGTTTGCAGACTAGATTCTCTTGTCCCTGAACAATAAACCCTTCTGGCTGAATCATGTAAAGGTCTTCCTCCAAATCACCATGAAGGAATGCTGTCTTTACATCTAACTGCTCAAGATGTAAATTTTCTGCAGCCACCATTCCCAGCACCAGTCTAATTGTTGACATCTTCACAACTGGAGAAAATATCTCTGTGTAGTCAATGCCTTCCTTTTGCTGGAACCCTTTAACAACTAATCTGGCCTTGTAACGTTTGCTACCATCATGCTCATTCTTTATTCTGTATACCCACTTGTTGTGCAAAGCCTTCTTTCCTATTGGCAATTTAGTCAGTTCCCATGTCTGATTCCCCAACAAGGAATCCATCTCATCCTTCATGGCTAACTCCCACTTGCTTGAATTTTCATCTTGCAAGGCTTCATCATAACACTCTGGCTCACCACCATCAGTCAATAGTAGATAATTTAAAGCGGGTGAATAACGCTGTGGAGGTCTAATATTCCTGGAAGATCTGCGGACTTCAGCTACAGGTGTACTCTGATCTACCTGTGAATCTGCATTCTCCTTATTTTCTTCACCCCTTTTCTGGACAGTACTTTCAGTCAATCCATCTAAGTTGACAAAATCAGATTTCTTTTGATCTATCTCTGCAATATTTGATACTACAGTTGACCTGTCCTTGTACATAACCTGTTCATTAAATATCACATTTCTACTTCTGATGATTTTCCTGTTTTGTTCATCCCAAAACCTATAGCCAAATTTCTCATCACCATAGCCAATGAAAAAACATATTTTAGACTTAGCATCAAGTTTACTACGAGCATCAGAATCAATATGAACATAAGAAACACAACCAAAAACTTTTAAATGGGAAAATTTTACCTCTTTACCGCTCCAAACCTCCTCAGGAAGTTTGAACTCCATGGGAACTGATGGCCCTCGGTTTATCAGGTAAGCTGCAGTGCTAATAGCATCAGCCCAGAAAGTTTTTGGTAGTCCAGCATGCAACCTCATACTCCTAGCACGCTCATTAAGAGTTCTATTCATGCGCTCAGCCACACCATTATGCTGTGGTGTCCCAGGAATGGTCTTTTCCATCCTAATTCCCTGTGCAGCACAATACTCACTAAACCCTCCATCTATGTACTCTCCTCCATTATCAGACCTCAAACATTTTAGTTTTAAACCTGTTTCTATCTCAACCATGGCCTTCCACTTCTTAAAAGTTTCAAATACATCAGATTTATTTTTCAGAAAATAAACCCATACCTTTCTGCTTGAGTCATCAATGAAAGTGATGTAGTACCTTGAACCTCCAAGGGATGCAACTGGAGAATGCCCCCACAAATCAGTGTGTACTAACTCCAATTTTTCTGCCTTCGGTGTCCTGCCAGTTTTCAAGAAACTCACTTTTTTTTGCTTTCCTAAGATGCAGCTTTCACACATGTCAAAATCAATGGACTTCAATTCTGGTAGTTTTCCTTTTGACAGCAGCATCTTCATCCCTTTCTCACTCATGTGACCAAGTCTGCGGTGCCATAGGCTTGTATCAATACTTGCATCAGCAACTGCAATTGTGTCTCTTGGACTTGAGGTCATATAGAGAGTGCCAGTCTTCTTTCCACGAGCCAATACTCTAGCTCCCTTTGTAACCTTCTAAGTACCACCAACAAATAGTATTGCATGCCCTTCATCATCAAGTTGTCCAACAGAAATCAGATTCCTCCTCAGGTCAGGAATATGTCAAACCTTCTCCAGTAACCAAACAGACCCATTGGGTAACAATATCCGGACATCTCCCATACCCACAACATCCAGGGCTGAACCATCAGCCAAATACACCTTACCAAAATCACCTGCAGCATAGTTCTGTATGATTTCTCGGTGTGGAGTGGTATGAAACGAGGCTCCTGAATCCAAAACCCAATCATCAAGTGGACTGTCTACTGCAAGAAGTAATGCATCCTGTACCTCTTCTGTTACAGCATTAGCAGAATCATCTTCATTCTTCTTCTTAGGACTTTTGCATTGGTTCCTAAAGTGACCTATTTTCCCACAGTTCCAGCATTGTACTTGTTGGCCTGATCTAGATTTACTTCTGTTCCGATTAGAATTTCTTGATTTTGATCTGCCCCAATTTGAATTTCTGTTATTACCTCTGCCTCTTGTCTCAAGGTTTAGGGCAGAACCAGATCCTGAGGTTTCACCTGCATCTCTTCTGCGAATCTCCTCAGCCAGAATTAAATCTCGAATATCATTGTACTTGAGCTTTTCCTTTCCTGTAGAATTACTTACTGCCATCCTCATTGCCTCCCAACTGTTTGGCAAAGAAGCCAAGACGATCAAAGCACGAATCTCATCATCAAAATCAATTTCTACAGACGACAATTGATTTGTAATAGTGTTAAATTCATTCAGATGTTGTGCTACTGATGCGTTCTCTGCCATCTTCAGATTGAACAGTTTCTTCATCAGATGCACCTTGTTGTTTGCTGACGGCTTTTCATACATACCAGACAAAGCCTTCATCAGATCTGCTGTGGCCTTCTCCTTTACAACATTATGTGCAACAGACCTAGACAGAGTTAACCTGATAACTCCCAGTACCTGTCTGTCAAGAAGAGCCCATTCATCAGCCTTCATCGCCTCAGGTTTTGTCCCCAAAAGAGGCAGATGCAATTTCCTCCCATAGAGATAATCTTCAATCTGCATCCTCCAATACGCGAAGTCTGTGCCATCAAACTTTTCTATTCCAGACGCCTTTCCTGCTTCCTCTGCCATTGCTCCCACTCAAACCTAACCCTAGGCTCTGATACCAGTTGTTGGGAATTTAACCAAAATTCCAACCTGTGAGAAACAATAAAAAATAGAGAAAACACGCGTCAAAGAAAAAATAATCACACGCACTAGACAGTATTTACGTGGTTCGGCAATTTGCCTACGTCCACGGAGTTGCAGGGATTTCACTATTATCAGGGAAAAAATACAAAGTGCGGCTACAGTGTTTTTCTCTCTCTCTAAAAACACAACAACAGTAGTAGTCTAAAACCCTAATTATAAAAGTGGCTTTTATATCCTACTTATAGGGTTATAATGGGCTAGGCCAAAAATAAACTAGGCTCCACAAAGCCCAACAGTTCGTACTTTCCAATGGGATAGGGAAAAAATACATGACCTCTTTGCACATCGGAGACGTATGGAAATTTTGTCTATCTCATTGCAAAGTAATCCGACTTAGGATGTACTGGTTTGGAAGGAAAACAAATCCCACTCTTTCTTGGTAAAGTCAGCTTATCATGTTGCCCTCAGGTTGCAGGAACAAAATCGGGTTGAACACTCCACAGCAGGTAGGGACATAACTCATTGGAAGAAAATTTGGAAGCTTAATGTGCCCCCAAAGGTCCGTAATTTCATTTGGCGAGCCTGCTCAAATATACTGCCTACCAGGGAGTGCCTACATCGGAGAAGGATGAATGTGGATGCCTAGTATGAACTGTGTTGTCAGCAACCAGAATTTGCAGGTCACTTGCTGTGGGAGTGCCCTTTCGCAAGAAACGTATGGGCCTTATATTCGGGAAAAATACAAAAAATGCCCAAACAAAGCCAATGATTTCTTCTTGTTGTTCAAAATGTTGATACAGAGACTCTCTAAAGCGGATTTAGAAAAATGGGTAGTGGTATCATGGGGAATTTGGAATGCATGAAACAAAGTATACTTTGAGAGAGTTCAACCCCACCCCAAAACCATTTTGGCAGGGGCTGTTGGGTTCTTCCAGGAATACCAAAATCTCACCAACACACAAAGGAACAATGGATAAGCTATCAGGTTTGTGTGCCGAAGATGTAATGGAGTATTTGTTTTTTTCAGGCTTGTATTTGATTCTTGTATTTGAGGTCAAACTCTTCCCCTGTTTCGAATGTGCCTGAACAGGGCTTATACGTTTTTGCTTGTATATCGTTTTTCTAAATCAATAATATTTCTATCTTTTACCTCAAAAAAAAAAAAAATTAATAAATAATTTAGCATTTATCACACCAAACATAAAATAGTCATCGACATGAGAAGTGCCAAATACCAAAAATAAAAAATGGCATGTGCTACAATCACATTCTATTTTTAGAATGGTATGGTTCATGAGTTAAAAATTTGGGTATTATTTCATTACTTTCTCTCTGTTCTATTAATAAAAAAAAATAATAATAATAATATTTAACTAATGTAATAAAAGAGTAGAAGATGTGATATAGAGTATATTGTAAAGTTGTATATAAGTTAAAGTAGATAACATATACAGTGCATTTCATGAGGTAATAGACCGTCTTCCTTAATATAGAATCCTCTTCATTTCGTTTGAAATAAAGAGAGTCAATTTTAAGGTTGAGGTTTTTTTTTTCCTTTATTTATTTATTTTTTCAATTGACAATGTATATGATATTATTAAAATTTTAAATAACATGAAGTTAGGAACACCTTTACTTGTAATGTTCAATTTGAACCATAAAATGGATTCATTTGAAATGATTTGTTTTTTTTTTTTTTTTGGAGAAAAAATTGAAATGAAAAATGATTCAATAATGGTTAGTTTATATAGAAAATCATTAGGTTAAATTGTCAGGCATTCAAAATTAATTCACTATTATCTAAAATTTTACTTGAGTAGTGTCTAGTTAGAGTTAGGCAAACTCTCGAGACAACACAGTAATGCCAATTTCAAAGTATAATATCTACTCATTTCAAATCCAAAAAAGTTTTGAGAGTAATACCTAACACCCTAGGGCTCAAGTACGCTACCCAATTACATTGCAATCCTAAAATACATGGAAATTAAGTGTACTTAGAAGACAATTTGGCACGAAATTAATTCAACAACAACAAAAAGTTAAAAAGTTTAAATTTGTGTCTATTTTGAAATCCCATATATCTACATTCTAATGAGATAAGCTCAATTAGAAGTTCATTATGGTATAATAGATATGGATGAAAGATTAGATCAACTCCTCATCTTTAATTACGTAGATCGAAACTTCATTGTCTTTGAATAGTTTTTGACATAGACAAAATGCTAATACAATTCAAATTTAATATATCTTGACACTATGATATATCAACCCGACTATAAACCCTAACAATATATAATTATGATATATATAACCAATAATTATCTCTATAAATAATTACTTTTCAATATCTGAAATTTCTAGTGGGGAACTCCTAGTGGAGTTTGGTGGGAGTGTGGCCAATTATCATTGTTTGTAAAAAGCAGCCAAATCTGAGATCTCATGCAACTTCGACAACAATTGTTTTTTTTCCCCCCCTTCGATAATGCCTTTCAATTTTACAATCACGACATTCGTAATGGATTTGTTCTTGACTTTTTCACTCCTATGAACCCCACATTCAAATACAATATTTGCAATGTGACTTAGTTTAATTATATAATCTAATCGAAAGACAAACAACGGAAGACACAGCCTGTTTTATTTAAATTTATCGGGGGCCCTTCAGTTTTGATGTGCCATTTGAGTAAATTGGTCATTGTAAGAATTAAGAAACTGAGTCGGTAAGTGAAATAATATATTTGTTTTCTTTTCCCATAAATTTTCTATTTAAGATCAAGGGCAAAGCATTTTCTTGAAAACCTGCCTTTGGTTGTTTGTAGTTAACATCCATTGGATTCTTGAGTATTACACGCATCCTAAGGAGATGGCTCTAAAATATAAGCTGGAGACAGATATAGAGATAAAGGCACCAGCTGATAAGTTTTACAACATCTTTAGGAGCCAAATGCACTTAATTCCAAATGTCTCCTCTGACAAAATACAAGGTGTTCAGGTACATGAAGGTGATTGGGAAACCATGGGCTCTGTCAAGCACTGGAATTATACCTTAGGTAAGAGAAAGCATAATATATAAAGGCTTAACCCATGAATTATCCAAAGTTTTTTCCTCCTGTAGTTGTGGTTGTGTTGCAGAAATTGTTTAATACAATATAAATTTATGTGGGTACTATATATATACTACTAGATTTTTTTTAATAAAAATCTTCTTTCTTTTTAACATGGGAGCTCTATTACTTTTTTTGCCAATAGTGATTGGCCACATGTCTCTTTTATGTATATGTATATATCTCAGATACATGACATCTTGTAGTTCGTGTGACATAAAGTGGAACATTTCTTGTGTCATAGAGGGTTTTTATTCACTTTTATCCAATTTTAATACAGAAAATCCTCTGTATTAATTATATCATCATTTTTTTAGTCCTATGTCTAACAATTAGTAACACAACTTGAGGTTATTCCAGAATATTTGCAAAATAGAGTTCAGATGAATTCTGGCTATATGACAATATCATTATAGCTTTTTGCAATCATGAAACTTCACTCCTTAAATTACAAGCACAAATCACATAAAAATGAGGTGGAGCTTCATAGTGTAAATCTTCTTTTAAAAGGAAGTAGGTAATACCACTAAGTTATGAGATACTTGACATGTAAATTCATTTAATATGTATATTAACTGCTTCTTAGTGGACTAATATACTGTTTGTAAAGGCTTAGTATATGATAGGAAAAATTAATATAAGATATATCACTTCATAAAAAACTAGTGTGAGATGTGGAAATTATAAATTGTGAAACTTATCCACCATAACATGATGAGCATACTTTCATGTGATACCATATAGATGGGAATGCATTAAGTCTAAAGGAGACTGTTGAAGCAATAGACGAAGAAAACAAGTCAATCACTTATAACATTGTGGACGGAGAAGTCATGAAGCACTACAAGAGTTTGAAGTGTAGCGTTCAAGTAAGTGCAAAGGATGAAGGCACCTTGGTGAAGTGGATTATTGAGTACGAGAAGTTGAATGAGAAAATCCCAGCTCCAGATGCATATCTGGACCTCGCAGCAAAGGTTACTAAAGATGTTGAGGCCCATCTTGTTGAGGCATAGCATGAAAGTTGTCATTCTCTTGTATTACATAGAAGTATTGAGTGTTTGAAATTATCATTGTGTGGGTTTGCTTATGCTTGTGTTCTGCGTTAGGACAATATTAATGCTCTCCTTCTCAAGGAATTATACAAAAGTAATAATATCATTTGGTAGAATGAACTATGAAGTGCTTGTAAAGTTGTAATGTATAGCTAGGTATCGTATCATGGGCTGCTTCGCCCTGTCCAATATATGCACCGTACTAAATATGTGTGCATAGTTTTCTTTTGTATCGTGTGCAATATTACATTATTACCTTCTTGTGTACGTTTTACACACTAATTTGACATATCTGTACAAAATGCATTGAAATTGATACTTAAATTCATGATTTTCAATCCGTACATACACACACAAAATGTATTGAAATTGTGATTTGCAGTCATGATTTTCAAGTAACAAAAAACTTGATACTGGAAAACAAAAGAAATATATTTTATCTAGCAGGAATTTAGACATGATTTTAAGTATAGAAAAGTAAGCTGTGTATCTTACTATGTATGCGTACGTATTGTAAAAATCCTATCAAGCTGTTAAATTGGTATTGTCCGACTCATAAAGATGTGAATTTAATTAGTATCTCGAAAATTCACTAATAGTATAGGGATGACTAATCCTACTTGGTGCTTGATTGAAGAGATGAAAAAAGTAGAGGGATGATAAACTCTTTTGTTTTGTTAAGAAAATAAATTAGATGATGAAAAATGTAATTTGTATAAATTTACTTGTGGGGCCTAATAATCTGGCAACCCCGGCCCATCTTATATTCGGCCCAAGACCCATGCCGAGGAGGAAGAAATGTCCGAGGAAGGAGTGTGAATGTCTAAATGGCTAGGAGCCCTGCCGAGGACGACCCTGTCCTCGGCCAACCGAGACCGACACGTCAGCCATAGCAGCATGGCGGAGGAACACGTCCAGGATAAGCTGTCACCTTCACACTAAATGCGCTCACCTAACCCCCCAGCCACATTAATGGAGATGTGACCTCTGGACAAGGCTGCCTTGGTTGCTGCAACTCACAGGAGTGTTGGAAAAGTGGCTGATGGGACGGGCGGTCAGAAGGAAGAGGCATGGATGATCAACAAGTAGAAGAAAGATGTTGAAAAAGAGGACTATATATAAGAAGAAGAAATAGATTAGAGGGGGGGATTTTTCCCCAGGAGAAAGACCACCATCAAGCTCCTCGGACTGGTGCCGAGGACAGACTCTGGAGGGTAATCTTGGTCTGCTACCCTTCGACGGCGGCGAACGCTACACTGGACGTTGCCCGCTTGCAAGGGCCTAGTTCTTGAACACACTCTCTACAAATTCATTGTACCGGGCTAACTGGGCTTGAGTCCACTCTCTCAGCATTAGAAGTGCTCAAGCCCGGTCCTTACATTACTCTTATGTCTTTATTAGATAATAAAAAGTAACACATTATATTTTTATTAAAAAATTGTGTATGGATAGACACTTTATTTTCTTTTACAACAAGCCAAAAGAGATGGGAATGCTTAAAAAAATAAAATTGATGAGGTGTAAAAAAAAAGTACTTGGAGAACACATAAAAGGGATGAGAAGGGTCAGAACAAAGGATACAAAAATAAATGAAAGGCGTGAAAGAAAAGAAAAAGGAAAAAAGTACGTTTTCATGGGGTTGTTTTTGTCCAAAATGCGTGAAAGATTTGTTCTTAGATTTCTCTTGCCTTTTCTCTCCAAATCAAAGAGATCAAATTTTAGTGGGCTCAGAGAGTAAATGCCTGAATCCCACCAAAAATCCTCTCGCTTTTATCTCTTTACCAAAAAATACCAAATCTTATTTTCTCTCATTTCTTTTCTATGCTTTCTATTTTACTTCCAACCAAACGTAGCCTTAAGGTGTTAGTTGAGGTTGTAAGATAACCAATTAAACTGTTGGTTTGGGTTAAGTGATAATAACTTAAGTTGTTCGTCCCTGTAAATGATGACCACTTAAAGTATTGATGGCCGCTTAAAAGAATTGATTTGGGTGCGATGACCACTTAAGGTGTTGGTTCAAAATGTCATGCTAAGAAAAGTTTTTATGAGTTTTCAACGACCTAGTATTATTGAGTCAGTAAGAGATATATTAGACATGTTAGCCAATGTAATAAGCCCAAGCCCACATACTTTATGTGTAAGACAACTCCCCTACTTGTACTAGTAGTCTAGAGTTTAGTTTCCTATATATATTCATGTTATGGTTTGTTAGTTTTTAAGACCCCTGAACAAACAAGGTTTAACCAGTTTTAATGCCAAGTTATTAATTAAGTCAATTATACAAGCCTTAGGTTAAACAAATAATCGAGCATATCATGCATAATGGAAAAGTAACGCTTCGTTTGTTTCGAAGTAAAATATTTTCAAATGTAAAATATTTTACTGAAAACATTTTCATTTTATGGTGTTTGGTTGTCTACATGAAAATGACAAGAAATGTAAAATGAAACAAATTTCGTAATCTCACAACCCATCAAACCCAAGCAACCACCACCAAATCAGTAAAAACCAACCCACCACCAATACATGAATCATAGGGGAATAGGTACACTCTAATTACTTTCAATTTGTAAACAAATTTACCAAAATATCAGGCATAATAAAGATGACATTATGACCACTAGTAATTAGTCAGTACATCGACATGGTACTCCCTCAAATTTTAAAATTAAATGGACTGTCTCACACTTCTTCATTGTCACTTGCAGATGGTCTACAATTGCTTCTCAGCTGCCAGGAAGAACAGATAATGAGATAAAAAACCACTGGCACACCAACCTAAAAAAATGCTTGAAACAGAACTCAATCGCACAAGAAGAAAACCACCCAAACCACCACCGTAGTAGCTTAAACCCAACACCTGGCCACTTATATCCACCTATTGGAGAGGAAAAAAAAAAAAAAAAAAAAGAAGAAGATGGCCAACCACCCACTACAACCCACAACAGAGTCACCACCACAATCCAATTCAGCTACCCACCAATTAAAACCCACAACTCAACCACCACCAAGACCCGCAAAACATCCCAGCCATCCACCACAACCCACAAACCCAGCCACCCATGACCCATAAACCATCCAAAAACCTAAATCGGTAAAGCCACGCAGCAATAAAGGAAAAAAAAAACTGAGATTAAAAGAATGAATCAACGACAATGGAGGTGGCCAAGAAACAGTGGGGCCAATGACGATGGAGGATAATGAAAAAAAAAAAAAAAAAAAAAAACTCAGGGAGGTGAATTAGTAGGTGGTGCTAATGGCAGTGGAGATGCAGTCGGTGATGAGTGGCGCCAATGAGTGGATCGATGGCTGGTGATGAGTGGCATCTGGGAGTGGATCAAAGGCTGAAGGTCTGGTTTGTGGAAGGGAAACTTTGAAATTAAAAAAGCACAATGTCGAGAGAGTAGGGAGAGATGACTAAGTGACTTTTGTAAAATATTTTACACTTGTTTTAAGGGTAAAATATTTTACAGTTGGTTGGCTTAATTTTCCACTTTATACTGGAAACTATTTTATGGTTGACTATATTTTACATCAAAACAAACACAGTAAAATGTGTAAAATATTTTCCTGAAAATATTTTACTTCAAAACAAACGGAGCGTAAATAACACAATAATATGATGACCTAGGAAAACTAATGAAACAAACTAGTTTAAAGATAAAAAACTTGGGGGGGACCAATCCCAAGAAAAACAATCCACTATTAGACATAACGTTACAACCAAAATATTTAATTCATAGTAAACCTAACTAGAGTTAACAAACTTAGCTCTAAATCGTACAAACTTTTTTGATATGGATCTTTTCCAACATTAACCTCCAGTTCACGCTTTGATCTTCAGTACACTTGAAATCTAAAACTTGGGTTGCAACTTGATTCCACCGGTACTATTGGTGTGAGTGTGATGTCTGGTAGAAACTTGAAAGAGTAAAAGGCACAGAACCTCTCATATCTCTAAAGAGTAGCTCTCCAAGACTTGAAAAACGTGCATTAGGTTTATATATATATATATATATATATATATATATATACACACACTTAGTGAATCTGGACTGAAACCCAAAATGCTTGATAGGCTTTAATAAAAATTCTGCAGAAACGAGGTTCGATCAATTGGACAATAACTTCGATTGGTCAAAGCTGTTAGACTTTGTTTTCTTGAACCTGTAGTTTCCTTTATTCTTATATTTTAACTTGCAACACCTTGAGCATTGTCTAATATACTTTATAGACTTTATGATTTATACCTAGACAAGTTCTAAAATAGCCTATAGACACTATGATCTATACCTAGATAAATCTGTATTCTTAATTTGCCAATTATTTTAAACTTATAGAACCTAACATAGTTCATTGTAATACAGGCTTTGTATACTACACTTTTATACAATATAAATGTAGCCCTTAAGGATTTCATTCATAGACATAAGGCGTCAAGGCTGAATCACATAATCCTTATGTTCTCGTGTTTCTATTCTATGTTTCCTCTTCAGCATCCACTTTAGCATATACAACATGATATACACTGTAAAGTTGTTATTTACAACTATGTGTTTTGTTGGCTTTTATTCCGTGCCAAATTTGATTGTAATTACTATCAATTGTTTATACCCTGTATTTGTTGTGGGAATTGATGTAAGGGGTGTGTGATAGAGAGTGTGTGTAGACTCAAGCATTTTGGAAGCGGAAGGAATCTCGCAGGTATGTCGCGACTAAGCTTCCCGCGAAGTGAAGCATGTGCCTTGCACATGCTGGAATGCGAAGAGTCAGGACAGGTGGAGACAGCTGTCTCTCGCGAGTATCTCGCGGGTAAGGCCTTCCCGCGAGACACCCGCGAGACATGCTGTTCTGCCAGCCTGTACTGACTGACTCACACATTTTGCACCTATCCTATATAAACCCCCATTACCCACAAATGTTGAGGAATGCTTCAGAGAGAAAACCCTAGCCAAACACATTTGCAATTAGAGATTGTCATCCCCACCTTTCTCTATACACTTGCTTATGGTATCTCCTCAACCCTTCCCTCTCCATTTCCACACCATTGAGAGGTTGATAGCCCAAACACTTACCACACCTTTTGAGAGTGTTAAGTGACGTTTTGGTGCTGCTGGGAAGCATTGGAAGAAGCCTGGAATGGCAGATGCAACATGGAGCTTGTTGCGGGATCCGGGGTGCTAGACAAGACACGGTTCCGAGAAGCCTTGTTGGAGTAGGAGCTTGGAGGGCTTAGGTACATTGGGTAGATTAGGCTTGGAGGGTCTCTTGCTAACTAATGTATCCCAACTGATTGTCTAGTGGATCGATTTCCGCTTGGAGGGCGGCGGAGAGGTTTTTCGCCGAGTTCTTCAGTTTCCTCTTCGAGAACACGTCTCGGTGTTTTCTGTGTTTGCATCCTTCTTCCCTACTCTTGTTTAATTTCATTATTACTGCTGTGTTGCTTTAATTATGAATTAGAGTAGTTACTTGTTTATACGCTTGTGTTTACACTATTCCGCACTTGTATTAAGTTAGTGTAAAATCAACCAAGCCGTAATTTTAATTTGGGGGTCTAAACAGCTCTTGTGTTTTCAACACATTTTCGAGCTTTCAATTGGTATCAGAGCGGGTACACTTGTTGTGGTTTAAATACCTAAGTGTGATCCTAGACCCCTTGGTGTGTTTTGAAAAGTGTTCTTGATAAAATCACCATGAAGGATTTGAAAAGTGTTTGTGAAAATGACTCAATGAGCATATTTGAAGATTGTTCCAGCAATGCAGTCTTAGAGTTATTTAAATCCAAGAAACATGCTAGAATTTTTTGTCATATGCTGAAATCATTAGTTCATAGGAACCATGATATACACAACAACCTATGTGAGTCAAAGTCTTTAAACTATGAATATGAGAGAAGAAATAGACAGTTAAGTGATAAACTTGGTCGTTTAAAAAGGAAACTTCACTCATCCTTGAATGAAATAAAGAAAAATGAGTCTTGTTCTGATGGTCAAGAATGTCTCTCTCATGCATGTCTTTTTGTTCATACCGCATTGAAAGTGTTTAACTCATGTTTGTGGTACCTTGACAGCGGGTGTTCTAGGCATATGACTGGAGAAAAATCTCTATTCAAAACTCTTAAAGAGAAGGTAGATGGATTTGTGACATTTGGGGATGGTAGTCATTCACAAGTTCTTGGAAAGGGAACAGTGGATATTCCGGGTCTGCCTTTGATGACTGATGTGCTATATATTAAGGGTTTAAAAGTGAACTTGTTAAGTATCACTCAGATTTG
The DNA here is from genome assembly GCA_019022515.1 of Quercus aquifolioides. Lineage (NCBI taxonomy): Eukaryota > Viridiplantae > Streptophyta > Magnoliopsida > Fagales > Fagaceae > Quercus > Quercus aquifolioides. Next base: position 35,191,804 of record CM032330.1, read on the forward strand.
TGATGAAGATTTCCTGATCCAATTTTCAAAGAAATGATGTCTAATCTTGAATGAAGAAGGTGTTCAAGTTCTAAAGGGACTAAGGACCACTGATAACTGCTATGGGATCATTCCAAAACCCAGCATAGCATGTCGAAGTGCTCGGGTAAACCTTTTGGAGCTGTGGCATCAACGGCTTGGACATGCAAATTACAAACAAGTGGCGAAAGTCTCGAAGCTTGAGGCTGTGGTTGGTTTACCTAAGTTTGGGAAGATTGAGAAGAATGTTTGTGGTCCATGTCAATTGGGAAAACAAACAAAGTCAAGCCATCCTAAAGTGAATGTGGTTGCAACTTCTCGTCCGTTAGAATTACTGCATGTGGATTTGATGGGTCCTACAAGAACAGAGAGCATGGGTGGAAAGCGGTACATCATGGTGATAGTTGACGATTTCTCAAGGTATTCTTGGGTGGACTTCCTTAGAGAGAAATCGGAAGCATGTGATAAGATGGAAAAATTGTGCAAGAGATTGATGAATGAAAAGGGAGTACCTATCATCAAAATCAGGAGTGATCATGGGAAAGAGTTTGAAAATGCAAAGTTTGAAGCATTTTGCAATGAACACGGTATCAAGAAGGAATTCTCAGCCCCAAAGACTCCACAACAGAATGGAGTAGTTGAAAGGAAGAACCGGGTGATTCAAGAAATGGCTCGAGTAATGTTACTCAACAAAAATCTTCCACAGAAGTTTTGGGCTGAAGCTGTGAACACGTCATGTCACATTGGGAATAGGATTTACTTCCGAGCAGGAACGAAGAAGACATCGTATGAAATTTGGAGAGAAAAGAAGCCAAAGGTGAAATATTTCCGAATATTTGGGAGCAAATGTTATATTCTCAATGATAGAGAGAATTCGGGAAAATTTGATGCTAAAAGTGATGAAGGGATATTTCTAGGTTATTCATTAAATAGCCGAGCATATAGGGTGTTCAATCAACGCACCAAGACGGTAATGGAGTCAATAAATGTGGTCATTGATGATACCATATCTGAAAGGGAAAGGGATGACGATGAAGGATCAAACCTGAAGAAGGGGGAGGTTGAGGACAACATGTCTCAAGATGATGAGATCGAGAAAGAATCACCAGAAAAAGAGTCTACACCCCCTATACCAAGAAGGGAGACCAGATTGATGCAAGGGCCTTCTAGCCCTTTCACCCCTCCGGAAGTTCAACCTCCAATCTCTCGAGATGAAGAACCTTCCACCTCCAAGAGACCGTCATCAAGGGTAACCCTCAATCATCCACCAAGTAATATCATTGGTGACGTAAATGAGGGACTTCGGTTGAGAAAAGGACCAAAATACAGTGCGAATCATGTGACGTACAATTGTTATCTTGCTCAATTCGAACCCAAAAAGGTAGAGGAAGCCCTTAGAGACAAAAATTGGATCGAGTCTATGCATCAGGAGTTACATCAGTTTGTCAGAAATGATGTATGGGAGTTGGTTCCAAGACCCAAAGATACCCATGTCATTGGCACCAAGTGGATCTTCAAGAACAAAACTGATGAAGACGGTGAGGTAGTTCGAAACAAGTCTAGGTTGGTAGCTCAAGGATATACTCAAGTGGAAGGCATAGATTTTGATGATTCGTTTGCACCAGTAGCAAGGTTAGAGTCAATTCGAATTCTACTGTCCATTGCATGTGTTATGGATTTTAAATTGTACCAAATGGATGTTAAAAGTGCATTTCTGAATGGTTTCCTAAATGAAGAAGTATTTGTTGAGCAACCAAAAGGATTTCAAGATCCTCATTTTCCGGATCATGTGCTAAGGTTGAAGAAAGCACTGTATGGTTTGAAGCAAGCACCAAGAGCATGGTATGATCATCTCACAACATACTTGTTGGATCGCGGATTCAAAAGAGGCCAAGTTGATCGAACCTTGTTTGTAAAGAGAGATGAGAAGTCTCTCCTAGTTGCTCAGGTATATGTGGATGATATTGTTTTCGGTTCCACAATTGACCATTTGGCTCATGAATTCTTCGAAGAAATGAAAAGGGAGTTTGAGATGAGTATGGTGGGAGAGCTGAACTATTTCCTTGGGCTTCAAGTGAAACAGCGGAAAGATGGGATATTCATATCTTAAGAGAAATATGCCAAAACTCTTGTTAAAAGATTTGGTCTAGACTCTAAGAAACATACTTCCACTCCAATGAGCTCCTCATCAAAGCTGAGTCGGGATGCAGCAGGTATAGAAGTGGATCCAACGCTTTATCGAAGCATGATAGGCAGTCTCTTATACCTCACTGCTAGCAGACCAGACATTGCCTTCAGTGTAGGCGTGTGTGCTCGATTTCAGGCAGCCCCCAAAGAGTCACATTTAGCAGCTGTCAAAAGAATTATTCGTTACATAAATGGCATCTCTGACTATGGGATTTGGTACTCAAGAGATTCAAATGAATGCTTAGCCAGATATTCTGATGCTGATTGGGCCGGTTGCATTGATGATAGAAAAAGTACTTCCGGTGGATGCTTTTATCTTGGAAATAACTTGGTGTCATGGATGAGCAAAAAGCAGAATTCAGTCTCTTTATCAACAGCCGAAGCTGAATACATTGCTGCTGCAAGTTGCTGTGCTCAATTACTATGGATGAAGAAGCTTCTTCATGATTATGGTATCATTCAAGACACGATGTGTGTATATTGTGATAATACAAGTGCCATAAACTTGTCCAAGAATCCAGTTCAACACTCGAAGTCAAAACATATCGAAATTCGGTATCATTTCATTCGAGATTTGGTGGAGGAAAGGACCGTGTACTTAGAGTTCATCAACACTGAGAATCAGAAGGCAGACATATTCACTAAACCTCTAGATGGCCCAAAGTTTGAATCTTTGCGTAAGACCATCGGTGTCGGTATCATTCCCTGAACTCTATCTCTTGTGTGAACCTATTCTACTCTATGTTGCATACTTATTGTTTTGGTTCCACATGTTTAGTGTCTAATTGTTTTGTTTTTATCTGGTTTGGTTTGCAGTTGCTACTTTTGTTGATCATTTTTTTTCTTGCTCTGTTTTGGGTGTGTTCAAAAATTCAAAAACACATAAAAATAGAAAATCCAAAAAGTTTGATCACTTTGTTGAGTTTTGTCTCAAAACATGTTTTGCCTTGTACCTTTGTACTTATGGCTTTGTGCATTTAACGAGCTTAGCTTGTCTCTCATGCACTCATATCATTGTGGAAGAAATTCTGAAATCTATGTGACTGTTGTAAATAGATCTTCAACCTTGTCATGAATGATTAGTGAATGGTTTTGTTGATCTTGAGACATGCATAGACTAGTATTCCCACTTTTATTGTTTTTGCTTAAAAGAGCTCTCTAAATGTAAATCTCCAAATGAAAAGAGATATAGAGCTGCAAAAGCCTGTCGCACAAACTAGTATTCGACTAGGAAAAAGGGAAAGCGACCAAAATAAAATGTATGATGCCCAAAAAGCCAAAGGCTAACTCATCAATTGAAATATCAAAAATTTCAGGCATCTTTCTCTAAATGAGATTCTCTTTGCTCAAAAGTTGCAAATGATATGTTAAATATGGAGCCAAATGAAAAGCTTCAATAAATTGTTATCAAGTACATGTGGGAGGTCATATATGCATGTTTCTATAATTGAGATAGGTCACATAATCTAGTGCTAGTTGTTTATGCCTTGATTGAATTGATCATTGAAGTTTCACATTGGACTAAGGACTATCTCATTTTTGATATCCACACACAACACACAAGTTTATGTTCAATAAATGTCTTATTCATTTGTGTGCTTGTACTTGATTAAATGTGTTTTTCACATGCTCAATCTTTGTTGATCAAACCCAAAAAGATTTTTGAGTGTTTTAGTTTTTTTTTAAAGTGATTTTATACTTTCTTGTCTTTTGTTTTTGATTAAAATGCATGTTTTTGTGTTTCTTCAAAAACTGGTTCAGGGGTAGTTTCGCGAGAAGCTCGTGACTTAGAGCTTCCCGCGAAAAGGAGTTAAGGGAAATTTTTTTTCTTCCTGTCACACAGAAACTTTCGCGACTGTCTCGCGACCAACAGCTTCTTGCGAAATGTTGTTTAGCCAAAAATTGGATTTTTCAGAATTCAGACAGAAGTTACCGCGACTGTCTCGCGACTGTTTCACGACCTAATGCTTCTCGCAAAATTTTTGTGCTTCAGTGGCTCTTCTCGCGACTGTTTCACGACTGTTTCGCCACTCCCTAACCCGCGAAAAACGCGTGTTTTCTGTCTTTATCTTGCTGATGTGACAGTGTTTCAAAAACACAAAAACTTCCCTCGCTGATCCTTTGTCGAACCCTTTTTCAACCCAAGGTCATTTTTTTTCAAAACCCATCATTTTCAAGCATCCTTTCTGCATTGTCAACTTTAAGGTATGTCTTCTAAAGCATTCCCCTTCAAGTTTTGTCCTAGTTTATGCAGAATTTTTGTTAGGGTTTCAAAAATTTGGGGTTTTTCAAAAATTTGGATTTTTTTTTAAAAAATTGGATGATTTCTTGTCAAATCTTTTGCTTGTGCTGTGACCCATTGGTTGTCTCTGCTTCTGTGTTGGCCCCTTGTGGCATTTTATCTTGTATTGAGGGTAGATTTTCCCATGTTCTTGCATTGCTCATGTCATATTTGATGTTGTGCATTCCAGGTGTTTGTCAAAATGTCCGAGTGACATTTTTGTGCTAATTCGGAATAAAGTGATTTCATTCCTTGGACTTTCACATGTTTTGACCTTATTTCACTCAATTTGGTCATTTATAGTGTGTCTCATGCACCTTGCACTTGCTCACATATACATACACATGCACATTTGCTTTGTTCCATGCATTGTGTCTATGCATTCAGCAGTGTTACTTCTGCTTTAACCTACCTTGTCTCTAATCAAGTTCTGTGTTCTGAGCTATATGGGATGTCCTCTTGTCTCCTGTGTGTTTTGTGTACTATGTTGCATAGATGTCTCCATTCAAGACTTCAGCTGTGAAAGGAGGCCGCGACAAAGGAAAAGAACCGATCATTGATGTTGATGCTGATTCACCTAGACCGAAGCGAACTCGTGGCTCAACAGGAACTTTTGATCCTCACTTGTTCAAGTCTTATGCTGCTTTTGAATCCTTCAAGAACCACTTTCAGGGTGCTCCTTTGATAGTTGAAAGGGGGGTTGACCAGCCATCACTCAGGGACACACAAATACCTATTTGGTTTGCCACGAAAGATTGGAACTATCTGCTGTCAACTTTCGAGGATACATACGAGAACATGGTTAAGGAATTCTATGCCAATGCCAGTGTCGTCGGCGATGAGATTAAATGTTGGGTTCGAGGAAAGAGCTTTTCTGTCACACCAATGTACTTGGCGGAAATTCTACACATTAACCGGCCAATACTCCCCATACCGCCGGTATATGATGAGCTGAACCCAAATGAAGAATATCTCAGACAGTCTTTAGGAGCTGATTTGGAATTCTCATCCACTAAGAAGTCAATCAATGTGGCATCCCTCTCTTCCGAGCTACGACTTCTCTCAATGATCATGTGCAGCAATCTCTATCCCTTGTCCAGCACCGAATATATCAACCTTGGTCGAGCTTTATTTCTGAATGATCTAATCACAGATATAGAGATTGATGTGTGCTCTCATATCTTTCACATTTTGGCAAAAACAGTTGACCGGACGGCTTCAAGGAATTGTCTTCCTTTCTCTCGCCTTATTTCAAAGATTTTGAAGCTCAAATGTGTCCGTCCATTGGATGATGAACGTCCATATCCAAGGCCAAGTCCAATCAACATTCGGTCTTTCCATGCTAGTATGAGCCACGCCAAGAAGAACACCAAGCAAGAAAGTCATGCACCATCGGGTCCCTCGAGTTCTGCAACTCGTACCAATGATGAACAGTTCAACAATATCTTCACTACTCTTCAAGAGATGAGTACAAAGATGTCCGGACTGGCGACTATCATGTACACTCACCACCGACGTCTTGATTCACAGTTCACATCTCTCCAAACTCAGATGGACGAAATTCAACGGAAGCTAGAAGGGGATGACTAGCTATTCCATGACAAAAAGGGGGAGATGATGTCATTGATAGGGGGAGTATGAAGATAGGGGGAGAAGAAGTCAACAGTTCCTTTGTTTACTTGTTTTTGCGTTTAAAGCTTTGATACTATGCTTTATTTAAGTATTATTTCAGAAGTTTCTTTTGTGATATTCTCTATGCTTTCTAGCATACTTTGCATGTACCCATGTTGCTTTTGTAAGCTTTAAGGGTTTGTTTCATTGCATGTTTGTAGGCTTTTATGGTGTGTGCCATGTATTTGCAATACTTTGCTTATGCAGCCTTTATGCTTGTGTTATTGAAGTTTAATGTTACACATTTACTTTAGAACATCACTCTTGTGCCCGTGTAGGATTGTTCCTAGATGCATATACGTTCTATGCATTGGTTGAGTGATGAACACTCTTGTGCCCTAGTAGGATTGTTCCTAGATGCAAATACCTCGAGTATTTTGTAGTGGTTGAGTGTTGGATTTGCAAATGGTACTCTTCATATGAGCTTATCATCTTGCATATCCAGATGTTCATTCCTTGTGTGAATGAGCATAGTAATTGCTTGTGTATAGTGATTACTTGTTTGATCTTGCCATGATCTAGTGTTTTCTATTTCATCTTGCTTGATCATGCTATTAATGCTCCATATGCTTTTCAAGTTTTCTGCATACAATGATAATATTTTGTTGTTGTGTTTCAGGAGTTACTTGTTCATATGTTTCAAGAGCTTATCAGAATCTAGAATTAGGTGTGAGTGAGTTTTGCCTGTGTTCCCAAACTCACGTTTAAGTCTAGAGTCTGTTTTAGGGTTTTGTCACGGAATAGCCAAAGGGGGAGATTGTAAAGTTGTTATTTACAACTATGTGTTTTGTTGGCTTTTATTCCGTGCCAAATTTGATTGTAATTACTATCAATTGTTTATACCCTGTATTTGTTGTGGGAATTGATGTAAGGGGTGTGTGATAGAGAGTGTGTGAAGACTCAAGCAATTTGGAAGCTGAAGGAATCTCCCGGGTATGTCGCGACTAAGCTTCCCGCGAAGTGAAGCATGTGCCTTGCACATGCTAGAATGCGAAGAGTCAGGACAGGTGGAGACAGCTGTCTCTCGTGAGTATCTCACGGGTAAGGCCTTCCCGCGAGACACCCGCGAGACATGCTGTTCTGCCAGCCTGTACTGACTGACTCACACATTTTGCACCTATCCTATATAAACCCCCATTACCCACAAATGTTGAGGAATGCTTCAGAGAGAAAACCCTAGCCAAACACATTTGCAATTAGAGATTGTCATCCCCACCTTTCTCTATACACTTGCTTGTGGTATCTCCTCAACCCTTCCCTCTCCATTTCCACACCATTGAGAGGTTGATAGCCCAAACACTTACCACACCTTTTGAGAGTGTTAAGTGACGTTTTGGTGCTGCTGGGAAGCATTGGAAGAAGCCTGGAATGGCAGATGCAACATGGAGCTTGTTGCGGGATCCAGGGTGCTAGACAAGACACGGTTCCGAGAAGCCTTGTTGGAGTAGGAGCTTGGAGGGCTTAGGTACATCGGGTAGATTAGGCTTGGAGGGTCTCTTGCTTACTCATGTATTTCAACTGATTGTCTAGTGGATCGATTTCCGCTTGGAGGGCGGCGGAGAGGTTTTTCGCTGAGTTCTTCGGTTTCCTCTTCGAGAACACGTCTCGGTGTTTTCTGTGTTTGCATCCTTCTTCCCTACTCTTGTTTAATTTCATTATTACTGTTGTGTTGCTTTAATTATGGATTAGAGTAGTTGCTTGTTTATACGCTTGTGTTTACACTATTCCGCACTTGTATTAAGTTAGTGTAAAATCAACCAAGTCATAATTTTAATTTGGGGGTCTAAACAGCTCTTGTGTTTTCAACACATTTTCGAGCTTTCATACACATTAATGCTAATATTTAACAGAGTCATCATTTTTTGATACTATACAGATCAATTATGAGATTCAGTATACTAGATCTTGAAACTAATGTGAACCTGCTTTAATAAATTTCTTAAGCTTTTTGTTTTTGTTGGAAATTTAGACCCCTTAAACCAACCAGATTAACCTAGTTAATTAGCCAAGTGATTAACTTAGTCAATTTATGCAATTCTAGGTTATCACAAACATATAATTATATCAAAATATAAAAGCAGCGGAATAATAAATAACACAATGATATGATCACCCAGGAAACCACACGGTAAAAACCTGGGGAGGATTTGACCCACCGATCCTCAAGGCAAACCTGAATCCACCATCGAAAGAATCGAAGTTCATACAAAAGGACTTACAAGCTCCCCGCTTGACTTCCTAATGCTACCCACCAGTAGAACTTACTGACACGACCCCGTGCAAGCTCCGAATCCACGGACTCCTTCTTTCTTGGATTCTCCAATCAGCTACAAACACCCACGCTTGTTATTCTTTAAGCTCCAATGGCAACAACCTTGTTGATCATCAAGATGTAGATAATCTCTACCTTGAAAACCCTAAGTTTATGTGAAGGAAAGCTCCTCAATGATCTCACAAGAGATTCACATAAATAGCAAAGTATGAGCAACAAAGACTTAGAGAGGTTTGGGTACAAAACCTTAAAAATAAAAGGAGGCGCAAGAGGCACTCTAATCTCTCTCTACAAAAATCTCAAAAACGTTCTAGGGTTTTCCTTATATATAGGAGTGTTTTACTTGAACCCCAAGACGTTTAAGTAGAGTTTGGGCTGAATTGGAACTCTGCAGAAAAATAAATCTGTACGTGGTTCGATCGATCGAGTCTAATTTTCGATCGATCGAGCATTACAGATTTAGTCCAATAAATCTGCAATCACTCGATTCCAGTTTTACAAATAAACATACTTTGAGCAAGCCTAAACTAAACATATTGTTTTGATCACGGTTTGCCAACTTTACACATTAGAGTTCTAAATACATAAAATCCTAAATCTTTAGAACCTAACAGTTTTGAATCATGTCCAATAACTAATGGTTGTGGGAGAGAGTTGAATTTATGAGTGTAAAAAGTACTTGATCTCTTATAGTCTATTGTAGATTCTAATTAGGTCAACTAGTAAAACCTCTTATATTTGAATAAGAGATCTGAAATTCAAACTCAACTTACACAAAAAACCAGCTGGTATTTAAAAATAATTATAAAAAAGTAAACAAATAAATAAATAAAAACACTTTTGTGATCCGTTCATAATACATTGGATCTTCTTCATTAGTTATATATCATGTACAATCCCTAATACACCACATAGGAGTATCGGACATATGAGAGACCCATCGATAAATCCAAACATTGAACATTCACGTAAAATAGATGTGATTTCCTGATTGGATGCTTCCAAAATTGGTGTCAACCTACCACTCAACCTGAGTCCTTCAGCTTCGAAATTCTCCCACCATGTTGCTGTTTGACTGATAGGAATCATAGGACAGTGTCCTCTGAACCCAACTTTCGAGGGCATGGTCGGGGTGTTAGATGAGGACATGAGGTAATGCATGGGGTTGCATATTATCAAGCACATACGGACATACCTTTATATCAAAATTGATAATCACAAGAAAGCCAAATAAACCAAAGGGTAATATCAGAAATTCCGAATCCAATAAAAATAGAAAATCCGACAAACATAAAGCCAACTAAATTATAAAAAATTAATAAATAAATTACAAAAACTTGAGACTCTCAAGGAGTACATTAACATAAAAGACAGGCACAGGCACAGGCAACCACCCCTACACATGCGCACATACACACAAACATGAACAGGAGATGCATACACACTTCAACGTACACGCACACTTAGTAAATCTTATATATTGTTTTTACTGCTTTAATTCATATTTATTGTACTTAGATTTGGTATTAATATATGTGATTGAATTAGTTATCTGTGTGAATTGTATTATAATTAGTGTTATTGATCAATAAATATTGTATTAGTCATATAAGAATCTAAAGTAAATATATTTTTCAATTTCTAACTAGTGCACGCCTGCTAATGGTGACTTGATCGAATCATATGTTGGACTGACCTGTAAGGTAGGGTTGTACTGCTATGAATGTCTACCAGTCGCTTGGTGTAATTTAGTACATGTCCATGTTCATAAGCTTTTTCTTGAAGTGACTTAGACTTGTACACCTATAAAATGTAACCCATTGGTTTTGTTTTTGTTTTTATTTTCCTATTATTATAATCTATTTTACGCACTGGTACTTCTTCTTCTTTTTTTGTCAAAAATAGTATCAAGGCGACATGAATCATGTTATTGGCCTGGCACAATTAGTTGTTGTGGTTGCTGCTCTACTTTGATTCTTTTTTATGATTTTTGATCATTATTATTTGTTCATGATAATATTTTTAGATAGCTTGTCCTTTCATCTTAATTTGTAAACATAGGAGCGTGGATTGTTCCTTTTCTAATTCAATATTTGCGCATGGTCAATGGGTATCATCAATATGATAGAATAATGTTGGGTGTCAGATGAGTTAATGGGCTTGCATTTTGTTCTCCAAAAAAAATTTCATTTTCACAAGCACGTACCAATATATCAAAACTGATAACCACAAGAAAGCCAAATAAACCATAGGGTAAATCAGAAGATCCAAATCCCATAAAAAAAAAATAATAATCCCACTAACATGAAGCCAACTAAATCAGGGAAAAAAAAATACGGAGGCTTGAGACTCTCTGCACACACACACACAAGCGGGCACACAAACACTCACACTAGCCAAAAAATATTACGGAGGCTTGAGACTCTAAACAAGGACGCGCACATGCAGCTGCACACACGCACATTTATCAAATCTTATATATTGGTTTTACTGCTTTCATATTTTATTGCATTTAGATTTTGGTATTCATAATTTCATATATGTGCTTTGAACTATTTATCTGTGTGAATTGTTTTATAATTAGTGTTATTGATCAATAAATCACTAAAACTCCGCTATATTAATCGTACAGAGTCGAAATAGATTTTTCATTTTCTAACGCGTGCTACTATGACTTGACTGAATCATTTGTTGGACTGACCTGAAATGCTAATAGCTAGGATGGTACTGCTATCAATGTCTACCAGTCCCTTCATGTAATTTAGACTTATTCACACATGTCCATGTTCATAAGATTTTTCTTGGTGTGATTTTGACTTGAACTCCTATAAAATGTAAGCCACTTGTTTTTCTTTTTGTTTTCTTATTATCATAAACTATTTGTCCCACTGCTACTATATTTGTGGTTGCTGCAGTGCTGCTTTACTTTGATTCTTTTTTATGATCGATCACTATTATTTGATCATTATAATACTTTTAAAGATAGCTTGTCTTATCACTTCTAATTTGTTAACATAGGAGCGTGTCATTGTGGATTGTTCTTTTTCTAATTCAATATGAGCGCATGAGGGATAGTTTAATGGTGAATTATACTTTGTCATCCCTGGCAGTGGTTACCATCAATTTGATAGAATTATGTTGATCGGTTTTCTATCTTTCTGTGATTGTTCCAGTGCAAGGGAAAAGGAGTTATATATGTGATACATATGGTCTGAACCGTAACCCGGTATGCCCGGAAGATGCTAATACTGAAACATAATCATGATGAGATATACAATAATTTATGTCAAAAGAAATCACTCGGTGTACCAAATAATTTCTCACGCTAATAATGTGATTCCCTAAACATATCAATGGTATATCTGCTTAGGGAATAAAATAATTTCATTTTATATGCAAATCTTTTTTCTTTTTTTTTTTCTTTTTTTTTTTTTTTTTCTGGGTAAGTGTTTATTTGGGGGATCGAACCCCCAAGCTAGAGGTAACTTGAGGTACCGGGTACCACATGGGCTACAAAGCCCGGTGGTCATTTTATATGCAAATCAATGACACCTTTCTCTAGTTTAGCAAAAAAAAAAATAAAAAAAAATGACACATTTCTCTAGGTTACAAGCAATACCATGTGAACTGGATCCATAACTAAGGCACATAAAACTTATATATAAGTGTGCCAGGCTGCCAGCCAAAGTAAACTGGCAAAACTGATGTATTACTGATATATTTTTATTGCTTAATCAGTTTAGGAATTAGATCAGGAAAAAGAAAAAAATGTCTCTGTTTGGTAAGGTGGAGACTGATGTAGAGATCAAGGCGTCTGCCGAAAAGTTCCATGAGGTTTTCAGCTGCAGGCCACACCACATATCAAATGTGTGCCCTGACAAAATACAGGGTGTTGCTTTACATGAAGGTGACTGGGGCAACGAGGGCTCTGTAATTTGCTGGGACTATGTCCATGGTAAGGGAACTTGAAGTTGTAATTAACCTCGATTAATAGTGTGTGCCTTAATTTAACAACTAATTTGATAGTGCAAACCTACATTAAGGTCCAACAGTCTTTCAATTACTTAAGCTTCTTGTTGCTGGTAAGTTGTTTAGCTGAATTAGACTACCATTACTAAACATTTTGATCTGAGAAAAATGAGATAGCAGTATATGATAGTCTTATGTTTTTTTTTTTACCTTTAAACCTTTTCCAAGCAATATTAATAAGTCAAGTTTAGAAAGATTAGGCTAACCTTTTTTAAGAAGAACCATAAGTCAAATCTCCCCTCTCCTTATTTCTTTGGAAAAAAAAAAATCCCCCTTTCTTATTATTGTAACTATCAAAATATCAAAACAATAGAAAACAAAAAAGAAAAATACAAAAATACAAAAAAAAAAAGAAAAAAAAAAAAACTTAGAAATATTACTACATGCCTTAATTGCAACTTATAAAAGTCAAAGAGTTTACATAGATTAAACTTTTGACACAACTATTTGCCTATATAGATCGATAGTTTGATTTAGGACTTCGGCCATATGCATTCATATTTAGGAATACTGTTATATGATTGAGCATTTTCTTTGATTCTTTTAGAAAAATGGTCTTAATTTCCTTTAACTTATTTTAATGTGAAACCATAGATGGGAAAACTTCAGTTGCCAAGGAGATAATTGAAGCCATCGACATGGAAAACAAGTCTGTCACGTTCAAAGTAATTGAAGGAGATCTTCTGGAGCATTACAAGAGCCTAAAACTCATCATTGAAGTTAGTCAAAAAGATGAGGGCAGCTTGGTGCATTGGATCATTCAATATGAAAAGCTGAATGAGGATGTTGTAGACCCGCATACATTGCTTCAATTTGTAGTTGATGTCACCAAAGATATTGATTCTCACCTTACGCAGGCATAAACTACTGTATGCTACAGAATGGGAGTTCTATTGATTCTCATCTACGTGTCACGAATTGTATTTTGCTTAGAGAAGCCAATTCATTGTAGATTTTTTTTTTTTTTTTTTCATGTTTTGAGATTGGATAATGATTATCACACACAGTGTGCATGTACACATGTTGAAAATTGATTTAAATTAAAATTGTGAAATCGTATTTTCAAATCACGATTTCACAATTTTATTAAAAACATGATTTTGCAAAGTGTGTACAAGCGTGTATAATAAAAAGTGTGTAAAAAGATTTAGCCTATGAGATTGCTCATTTTTCAATAAATTTGGGGTATTTGTGATGCATCTTTTTAATACATTCAGCGGTTACTTGGAAAGATGCCACACTATATAACAATCCCCACACAATGTACATGACCTGTTCACCTAGCGTTCAAAGTGCAAAAGTCAGGCATTAAGAGTGGTATGTGATGGATTAAGTGTTAGGAAATGTGACACCTAATCTCACAGCTATGAGATGCAACAACAGAGATAGAAGTACAAGGAAAAATCCAACCACGCACAACGCAAGAATTACATGGTTTTACGTGGTTCACCTAAAAATAGCGGAAATGGCTATATCTTAAAGGATTCTCTTCGTCAAAATAGATTAATGTGATGTTTTAGATTAAACACTATTATTTCTAAAAGCAAATCTAATAACATTTTATTTGAATTTTTGAATGATGTGATAATCTGTGTAGTGTTACATTCCAGAAATAAAATATCTTAATAGTAAAATGTACTCACTATATACGATGTTGCAGATCCTATTAGGCATCCCAAGCTTCCTTTCAAGCTAAGAATTTCACCTTCTATGCGTGTTAGTCAAACAAAGTGCAGCAGGTTAGGTATATGAGATCAACACGCATACCATTTTGGGGGGCAATTCATCATAGCCTCCCATCAAAAAAAATAAAAATAAAAAATTTTAAAATTTTTTTTTAAAAAAAATCATCATAGCCGATCTATTGATAATCCTCAAAAAGCGGATCAAGATGTTAGATTAGTCCTTATCAAAAAAAAAAAAAGATGTTAGATTAGTCAGGATCGCATTAATTACATCTAACTAACCACTTAGCATTTAAGTTGTGTTTGGTATTGACTGAAAAATACAGTTTTTTTTACTATTTAGCTTATGCATGGATAAATTACTAAGTTGGTCCCTAACCTTTACGTCATATTTCAATTTGGTCTCTAACATTTCAATTGTGTCAATTTAGTCATTAGTCTTTCAGTACCGTATCATTTTGGTCCCTGTCGTTATCCATTGGATGAAAAAGTCTGATATATCAAATGTAATAATAAAAATTTAATTTATTTGCCACATCAACTGCCAACAATACTGAACGATTTTAGACCCCTTAAAACAACCAGATTAACCTAGTTAATTAGCCAAGTGATTAACTTAGTCAATTTAGGCAATACTAGGTTATCACAAACATACAATCATATCAAAAGTATAAAGCAGCAGAAATATAAAAGACACAATGATATGATCACCCAGGAAACCACACGGTAAAAACATGGGGAGGATTTGACCTAGCTATGCTCAAGGTAAACCTGAATCCACTATGAAATAATCGAAGTTTATACAAAAGGACTTACAAGCTCCCCGCTTGACTTCCTAATGCTACCCACCAGTAGAACTTACTGACACGACCACGTGCAAGCTCCGAATCCACGGACTCCTTCTTTCTTGGATTCTCCAATCAGCTACAAGCACCCACGCTTGTTATTCTTTAAGCTTCAATGGCAGCAACCGAGTTGATCATCAAAATGTTGATACTATCTCTACCTTGAAAACCCTAAGCTTTGTGTAAAGGAAAGCTCCTCTAGATCTCACAAAAGATTTACACAAAACAGAAAAGTATGAGCGACAATACAACTGGAGCAACTCTAAAAACGTGGCTAGGGTTTTTCTTTATATACCTAGGGTAAAAATAGAAAACCCAAAACGTTTAATGAGTTAGGGCTGAACTGAAAAATTTTGCAGAAAAACATTCTGCCCGAGATTCGATCGATCGAGTCTTTCATTCGATCGATCGAGCCAGGCCGAAATGCACCAATGCATCTGCAGCCTCTCGATTTCAACTTTACATGAAAGACACAACTTTGAGCAAGCCTAAACAAGACTAAACAACCTGTTTTGATCATGGTTTTCCAACAATACAAATTAGAGTTCTAAATACATAAATCCCTAAATCTTTAGAACCTAACAAACTCCCCCTTTGGCAATCCGTGACAAAACACAAACACAAAGCTCAGAGTTTACAAGTAAAAGCCCTTTACAATAATAATGCTCATAAAACCAAAATTCAATCCTAACTACTATCCATCAGTTGCAAGTGTAGACAGCAGCTCAATTGAATCAACCTGTATATTCCTGAAATACTCAACAAACGCATAAATGCATGTGTGGCAGAAAATAGTAAATAAACAGGTATAACTTCTTGTATGATTCACACAACACATAATAAAGACATATATCAATGAATAACTCATAAATATAAATCAATAAACAGTGAATCCAAAGAAACAAGAATCAAGTATAAATCATGTATATCAAAAACAATGTTACTCCCTCTAACATGAATATCCCCAAAAAAATGATATACAAGGTGAAGCGCCTAGATACAATCTAACAACTCCACTAGCTCCTCAAAACAAAAAAAACTCTCCCTAACTACAAAACTCCTCTACAAACTCTACTCCCCCTTTTGTGACGGAATGCCAAGGGGCAATCACAAGCCATCATCAAAATGAGGTGGTGAGGGTGAACGGAGATGTGCCAGATCAGCTCGCAACGCACGGATCTCGTCAAATAAGTCCACCAAAAGCTGACCATGAGCCGCCTGAACAGTCATGACAGTCTCCAAAGTACGACGGATATCAAAGTCATCTGATGGAGGTGGAGGAACAGCAACAGCATCAACAGCAGCATAAGGATCAGGAACATCCTCACCAGCAGGACCTGTAGAAGAAGAGGGAGGAGGTGCGGACCCAGAAGGCTCAGACCTAGGGTGTTTAGAGCCAGCTCGAAGATGAGCAGCCCTCTGTCTAAGAAAAGACTCACCTATAGGACCAATAACATGCACAGGCTCCGAGGAAGGGAAATCATCTAAACCTAGATAAAGCAGAATCCTATGGATAAAAATAGGATGAACAAGGGCATGAGAAGAAGATGAACTCTTATACACTTCGAGGAACAAATGGGGAAAACTGATAGGAGCATCAGTAACTAGAGCGTACAAAAATACACACCTCTCGAGAGGAATGATGTGAAGATGAGAAATGGGCCAAAAACGATGACACGCTATCCTAAAGAAAAGATAGTGCAGCTCAGAAAGCTTAGCAGTGGTGATCCTAGGATCAGAACCCCACTAGATAGAAGACCCAGTGATGTAAGACATGACATCACTCAAAACAGGAGACTCATCATAAGGGTAGACAGGGTGCTGGACCAAGGGTACCCCTAGAGCATCAGCCACTACTGTAGGAGTAATGGTGTACTCTACGCCTCGTATCCAACTCTTTACTAAAGTGTTGGAATCATAAACGCGGATCGAAATGTTTGAGAAGAACTCTCTAATCAAGGTAGCAGGTGGAGGAGGATCAAAAATATCCACCAAGGGTAACCAGCCCCTATGCTCTAAGTTTGCCCTAATGGCAGGATCTAGCTCATCTAAAATGACAGATCTCTCAGACCATATCTTTCACCTAAGATTCAACTTATCAAAGATCTCTTGATTTTTCTCACTAGGAAATTTCTCTCGGTCAAAAGAAGGAGGGGAAAGAGTAGGTGAGGGGACAGACCTACGAGCCCTAGTCTTCCTAGGCATGATGCTAAGGAAAGGACAGAGACACACAGAGAAAGACCAAAAGAAAAAAAGAACAAAACCAAGGGCAGACTGCAAGTTAGCACAAAAAAAATATAGAACAAAAATCTATATGATGCATGAACAGTTACAATGTCATGATGCATGTACTAATGCAGTGAACAAAGGTCAATTTTAAGTTCAATTGCACAAAATTGGCTTGAGCATGGAGTTTCTAACAAAAACACCAAAAATTTGAAAACCACTTGAAAAATTTTGATGCAAATTGATGAATTGAGCATTACAGAACACAACACACAGATTATAATGCTTAATTACATCAAAACGACAAGCCAATTTCATCAATTTCAACCTAATTGAACAAAATCCCCAATTCGGAATTAATATAAACCCTAGAAATTTCAATTTTTCACAAAACCCAAAATTGATCAAATTAAACTATCAAGATCATGTTTATATCATGTCCCCACAAAAACCCATTGATCAATTGCACAAATAAGGGCTTGAATCAACAAAAATCCCAAAAAGAAAAAGGTCCGAAAATTTGAGGAAAAATGCATGAAAAATGTAAATAAACTCAAAAAGGAAGGGCAAAAGGGACTTACGGCTTGAGGAAAGAGATTCTTTGCAAAAAAATCCGGAGGAAAACGACAAAAAATTGACTGTGGAGCCTTGCCTAGTCGGAGAGAGAAGAAAAGTTTGAAAAACTTTTTAAAAAAGTGTTTGAATCAGTCAAGAACAGTGTTTTAAAAAAACCTGATTCGCTACTTTCGATTGATCGAAAATCACATTCGATCAATCGAATCACTCCGAAATTTTTAAATAAATTTTAAGTATTTTTGATCGATCGAAAAACAGATTGGATCGATCAAAATAGGCAGCGGCTCACAGTAATTTGAGAAAAATTACAGTTTTGAAAAACTCAAGCCAATTTTTGAAAAATAACTCCTCAAAGCATTAAAATCAATGAAACAAAATGCATGAGTATGAGATGAAATGGAATGCTTTTTCAAAAAACCCAAATTTTAATCCCAGCTTCTCCAAAGAAAGTTTCAGCCAATTCTTCCTTTAAATTCTCAAGCAAAAAAATTTTTGCATAATACTCAAGGTATTTTTAAACTTGGTTAGTTAGACCAAAACACACACAATAACATGTACAGTGTTTAGCAAAGAGTAACTTGTGTAGTGTGTGCAAACTAGCAAGAGCTTGAGATACATGTGAGGTGATATATGAATAGAAATCAATCACGAAGTCTACAAAATTCATCACACAGAATTTAAAAGAGACTATCACCTAAAGAGTTATATCATATAACTCCCACATCTCCTAGAACATAAGCTTGCAATCATGTAAGTTTCTTGAATTTAGCCTCTTAATTATGTGAATTGGCATCAAGCCTAATAGTACACACCAGTTTTAATTAAGTGAATTGGCATCAAGCCTAATAATACACACCAATTTTAAGCATTAAGCAATTAAGCCGAGGCTACACTTTATGTTCTTTTTGTGCATGTGCTACACTTTCTCGAGCACAAAATCTTATGATATGCACTAAGGTGTTTATGATTGGCTAGTGAATAGTGGTGAGATGGTTATTTATGTCTTTCTCAAAAGGATCAAGTCCGACAGTCAAATAACATGTGACTTCAAGATTAAGACAAAGTGATAAACACCATAAACATCTTTCCCACACAACATGCACTGCAAAGCTTCGACCAATAAAGTGCAATAAATAAGCTCATCAAAGCTAAACAAAGTACACAAGACATGTTCTGTGTAAATAAATTGACCAACCTTGTTTTCAAAAACCAAGAAAAATAATGTCAAACATATTTTTGCTTTCTCCTTTTCTCCTTTTTTTTTTTTTTAATTATTAATAGTAGAGAAAACAAATAAATCCTAGAATGAAATGCATGAATGTAATGTAATGCAAGTCCTAGAGAAAAAACACAAATACCAAAGAACAATGGTCACAGAGGAATGAGCAATGAAGCACGAGGACCATGTCAGAAAGACTCAATTAGATCGAGTCTTTTGCATCCAAAATCTTTTAGATGCACCACGAGCATTGGAGTTCTTATTCACATTCGAGTGATTTCCAACTCCAGGATTGGAATAAAGGTTTAACGCCTTTACCAATTCACCAATGAGTGCCATAGGATCTTGTGCTTGAGGCACAGGCACCTTTGGTTTGTTTGCTCTCTTAGCAGCTTGAAGCTTGTAACAGTTAGGACGAATGTGTCCAGACTTTCCACAAAAATGACAAACCCAAGCAGGTTTACCATGCATCTTGTCCTTAGAAATGGTAGAAACCTTAGGTTTAGATTCTTCTAGATCAACCCTAATCTTCCTAGGGGGTGAAACTTCTACAGATTTGACAACCTCACTCACAGGGGGTTTGACAGTTTCACTCACAACCTCACTCACGGAAGGTTCAGAAGAAGAAGAAGGAACAAAGTTCGTGGAATGTGGTGCAGAATCAGAGATGCTTTCAACATATCCTAAACCAGATTTGTCAGGATGATACTTTTGAACATTCAACATTTGATCAAGTTTAGAACTAGCAGATCTAGCAACAAATAAATCATGTTCCAAAGTTTTAACTTTATCAAGCAAGAGCATGTTCTCAGATTTTACATTTTTCAAAAGATCATTAGCATCAAACAATTTTACAAGCAAGTTCTTCTTTTCAAGCTCAAGAGATTCAATTTTCTTCAGGCCAAGTTCAACATTCATAGCATCCTTTGCAGCAACTTTGCAAAGTTTATTATAGGCCTTTTGAAGATCTGCATCCTCAGAGAGTTCCCCATCAGAAGAGTTCTCTTCAACAGATATGCTTTCATTGACTATAGCAGTAGTAGTGAAAGCAATGAAGTTTCCATCCTCGTCGCATCAGACTCATCATCAGAAACCTCATTATCACTAAAGGTTACAGCCATAGCTTTACCCTTAGACCTCAAGAATGTAGGACATTCAGATTTAACATGACCATACCCTTGACAGCCAAAACACTGAGCACCCAATGAATTGTTTGAAGATTGACCAACTTTTTCTCTAGGTTTTTCAAAGTTATTAACCTTAGTGGGATCATTCTTCCTAAAGTTTCTAGGTTCAGCAGTGTTTGTACCTCTTGCCTTTCTGTTGTTATTTCTAAGAAAGTTTCTAAAGTTCTTGGCAAGGTACGCAATCTCTGTAGCAGAGAGCTCATCATCAAATTCACCAACATCAACATCATCAACAGACTTAAGAGCCATTGATTTGGATTTGTTTACTTTGGGTAGGTCAAACTCATAGGACTGAAGAGATCCTACAAGCTTATCAACAGGGATGGAGTCCACATCCTTGCTCTCAGTAATGGCAGTCACTTTGGGTCTAAAGTCCTCAGTTAAAGATCTAAGTATCTTCCTAACAATTTTAGGTTGATCATAGATTTCACCCAAATTAAAAGTAGAATTAACAATATCATTCAATTTAGCATAGAATTCATCAAAAGATTCATTATCAGACATTCTAATGCTTTCAAATCTAGAAGTCAATTGCTGCAGTTTATTGATCTTAACTGCCTTTGTGCCTTCATGCACAGTTTGGAGGATTTTCCAAGCAGTGTGAGCAACCTTAACATTAGAGATTCTCTTAAATTCCTCCATAGAAACAGCGTTAAAGATGACATTCATAGCTTTGCTATTGAAGCCTGCTACTTCTTTTTCAGAAGTTTGCCACTCATTCACAGGAGTAGTGGGCTTTTGCCATCTGTATTCAACGGAATTCCAAACCCTCTCATCAATAGATTTCAGGAATACTTTCATCCTTACTTTCCAATAAGCATAGTTATTCCCATCAAAGTGAGGAGGAACAATAAGAGAGTGTCCATGCTCCATGACAACAGGGGTCAAGGATCAGCTCAGAGATCAAAAAATCTCAAACAAGAGAGCTACCTGCTCTGATACCACTTGAACGGTTTTAGACCCCTTAAAACAACCAGATTAACCTAGTTAATTAGCCAAGTGATTTACTTAGTCAATTTAAGCAATTCTAGGTTATCACAAACATACAATCATATCAAAAGTATAAAGCAGCGGAAATATAAAAGACACAATGATATGATCACCCAGGAAACCACACGGTAAAAACCTGGGAAGGATTTGACCTAGCTATCCGTAAGGTAAACCTGAATCCACTATGAAAGAATAGAAGTTCATACAAAAGGACTTACAAGCTCCTCGTTTGACTTCCTAATGCTACCCACCAGTAGAACTTACTGACACGACCATGTGCAAGCTCCGAATCCATGGACTCCTTCTTTCTTGGATTCTCCAATCAGCTACAAGCACCCACGCTTGTTATTCTTTAAACTTCAATGACAGCAACCAAGTTGATCATCAAGATGTTGATACTATCTCTACCTTGAAAACCTTAAGTTTTGTGTAAAGGAAAGCTCCTCTAAATCTCACAAGAGATTTACACAAAACAGAAAAGTATGAGCAAGAATACAACTAGAGCAACTCTAAAAACGTGGCTAGGGTTTTTCTTTATATACCTAGGGTAAAAACAGAAAACCCAAAACGTTTAATGAGTTAGGGCTGAGCTGGAAAACTCTGCAGAAAAGCATTCTGCCCGAGATTCGATCAATCGAGTCTTTCATTCGATTGATCGAGCCAGGCCGAAATGCACCAATGCATCTGCAGCCTCTCAATTCCAACTTTACATGAAAGACCCAACTTTGAGTAAGCCTAAACAAGACTAAACAACCTGTTTTGATCATGGTTTGTCAACAATACACATTAGAGTTCTAAATACACAAATTCCTAAATCTTTAGAACTTAACAAATACAGCCACATAAAACCTAAAAAAAAAATACAGCCACATCATATTTTTTAAAAAAGTAAACTAAATGGTTGTTCTCATTTCTCACGTGAGATTGGGCTTAGGAAAATATTTAAAATCCCTCTCACACTCACTCTTATGCTCATATATGTACCTAATCTCTAACTCTCTCGGCTAAACAGGAGTTGCAGACGGTGATGGTGATGGTGAGGTCAGGCGGCTGGGTTTTCTCTCCAGCCACATAAATTGACTTTTGGAAATTTCTTTAAATGTTAATCTTCTTATAATTTGTTTGTTAATCAATTTACACAAACTGTTTCCAATTTTGAGAAATGAGACAAAAAAAATGAAATCTAACCAAAAAAAGAAAAATAAAACAAACAACAAAATTAAAGAACACACCTATCTTCAAGTAATTGAGCAAACTCCTCTTTTATAATCTGGTACATGTAGTTTATGGACTTGGATTGAATATGGTAATAATGATTTCGATGATATCATTTGGTCATTATCTTCTAGAGCACCAAAACAGTCGAATCTTCCATGTGCCTAAATATACAACTAGTAGATTCATAAATCCATATTTCTAACTTTTATACATGATTTCTATTATGACCACTAACAAAAAGAGGATAGAAAGTAGAAACCATAAACAATCACCCAAACCCCAAATGAAAATCCACCTTTTCAAAACCCTCAAACCTAAATCTCCAAATCAGTAAACTTAAGATGAGCGTGAGAGTTATTATTAGGGACACAGAGCGTGAGCATGAGAGGGCTTTTAATTTTATTTATTTATTTTGTTTGACGCTTGGCATTTGATGTGTGGCGAGTAAATTAATTTTTTGTTATTCCGTTTGACACATCAAACTTTTCCATTCAAGAGATTGTAGTAAGGACCAAAATGACATGGCACTAAAAAGTTAGTAACCAAATTTACACAATTGAAAGATTAGGGACTAAATTGAAATATGGTGTAAAAGATAGGGAACAACTTTGTAATTCACTCTTAATTTATATTTGCTATTATTAATGAGTTCTATTGCATTTTTTGATATTATTTATGGGTCTCACTGTACTATTTTAGCTAACTTTTAGCTTTATTTACAGTACTTTCAACAAAAAATATTCATTTTTAACTAAATAAGCTATTCTCAAACGGACTCTTAATGTAAACATGCCTTTTACCCTTGGTGGGAGTTTCTTTTAATTTTATTTATAGTACTTTTAGCAAAAAGTATTCATTTTGAACTAAATAAATTATTCTCAAACGGACTCTTAATGTAAACATGCCTTTTAACCTTGGTGGGAGTTTCAATCATTCCTTGAAAGCACACCCAAACCGGCTAGGTGGGCACGGGTTCTCACATCCACCATATCCACATAAGGAAAGACATTGATGCATATCCACACAAGGAAAGACATTGATGCATATATTCCCCAAGTCTAGCACATGCCAATCAAGGGTATGAATACCCCATTTGTATCATTTCGATGGTATGAGAAGTCTCAACCGAACATTTTCAAGTCTACTAGACTTTGTTTCGATACTAACTTAATCTTCGAAGTGATCATTGCTACCCTAACCGGGGTCTCTGTGTTCATTGTGTATAGGTACCAGTTTGACAAATCTTTTATTGTGGGAGCTTCCATTAAATACCCTTCAACAGATATTGATCCTATCACCTACCTTATTATTATATAATGCTAACAATGGATTGTATTGAACTATATAATGCTGTTACAGAAACAAGTATATCAGGGAAACTAACAGCAATCAAATAATCCAACAAAACAAGTTTAAATGCTTCTATCGCAGACTACGTCCTTCCTTAGTCAGAGCATCCGCACAACCATCAGACAGAAGGGAACAACTTTCCTGTAAGTATTATGTTGATTATTAATCAAGTTTAAATAATCTTTCATTAAAAAGCTAATCCAACTTGTATATTTATATATATTTATAAGTGATTTCACTTTATCTCATGTTTTATGCATAACTTGTATCTGCACTTTCTTTTCTTCTTTTGTAGAGTTATTTGAGTTATTTGACTACTAGACTATTAGAATTGAAGATCAAATTATAAAATTAAATATTTTTATATTGTTCAACTTTTATCTTTACATGATTTTTTTTGGTTGAAAAAAAAAAGTTAGAAAGTATATATAATAATTTTTTTCTCTAAAAAATCAAAATACAGATCCTTCCGAGTTAACCCGACCTGTCAAAGACCACAAAAAGATCATAGTAATGACAATCCTCTTTAGTTCAATAAGTTTATATTCCATAGTTTATCCAACAATTTTACCAGGTCTACTTATTCTTTAATGGTGATTTTATTTTATGTTTAGATGGAAAATTTATAAAATAATATCGTTAATAATAATTATTTGGAAAATTTACCAAATCAGCTGAAATCGTGTTTTAGTAACAATATCATGTTTCTCATTAAAACATGAATTTGTTTATTTTTAAAAAAAGAGTTTAGATCTCCAAATAACTTAAAACAATGTCAATTTAAATAATTGAAGAGAAAAATATATTATTTTGCAATGGTAAATTGCAAATTACACCTCTAAAGTTTGGGGGTGATTGAATTTTACACCATAAAGTTTCAGAATTAAGATTTTACTTTCTAAAGTTTGGTGATATTTGGATTTTACACCCTGACGTTTCAAAATTTGAATTTTACCCCCTATATTTTATAAGTGTTTGGATTTGACTCCCTAAAATTTTGGGGTATTTGGACTTTTGGAAGTAAAATCCAAGTTCAGAAAAGTTAAGGGGTAAAATCCAAACACCCCAAACTTTAGGGGGTGAAATTCAAATTTTGAAACTTTAGGGTGTAAAATCCAATCACCCTAAACTTTAAAAGTGTAATTTGCATTTTACCCTATTTTGCAAATTTTGTCATGTTTTGATCTATAAAGATGAATTATTGGTTTCACTTGCAACAATCAACGATTGCAACAATCAACGACTATGTGAATTAGTTTTCTGAGCAGACTACATCAATCAGTATCTTCATTATTTCATCATGTCAATTTCTATCTGATTCAATTCATTGCTCTTTCTACAATATTGGCATGAATAACGCTAACCGCTCAGTTATTAGACCATGAAACTTTTTCATACAGATGGTTTTTGTTAGATTCTAAAGATTTAGGTTTAAATGTTTAGAATCATGTTCTTATTGTGTTGGCAAACCGAGAATAAAACATGTCTAGTTCATGTATTAGGCAATGCTTAAAAGTGTTAGTTTCTCTACCCTCGAAACATGTAGTACCTCGGATATAAGATCCAGAGTGACTACAATGCGCGTACCTCGAACGCGAGTAATGAAATGAGATACAGAGTAATCAAATCCATGCTTATTGGAGTAAAACTCATGTATGATCATAGATGGACAAGTGACCAGGATGTCACAAAGAGACTCCTAACCCCTACTGTAGATGACAGTGGGAAGGTCAGTATCGGAAAAATTTGAAAGGATGACTTGGTGTTTCGAATGAATGCCACGTCGAGAAAAGTTCTCTGAAAAGTCCTGATGATCTTTATCATTACAGAACCTGATAGAAGGAGTAGGATCAAAAGAAGATGCTGCCTCGAAACAAAGAGGGTTCCGGGACAGAGCAGACTTACGCTTAGGTGCCATACGCAGACTAACCGAAAGAAAAAGAGAGAGAGAAAAGCAAAAGAGTACCAACAAGATCAATATCAAAAAGATAGAAAAGAGAGGTACGTATGCATGAAAAATGCATGAACATGTGACATGCAATAATAAAAACATCATGGGCTCAGCCTAATCTAATCCTACCAGCACACATGATTTCAACATAGAGAACACACATCTATAATGCATGAAACATTGTTAAAATGGAAATGTGATGCAATGTATAAGCATATAAGATCATTTAAAAAAAAAATAAAAAACCAACCCAAAACTTTTGCAAAAAACTCATCAATTTTGAAAAACCCCAAAATTTTTCAAAAACCCAAAATCCTAGGTCTATATGAATGAATTGCATGAAGAAAAAGTGAAAACAAGATCATACTAGATAAAGGGAGATCACTCTAGGCCAAAAAACAATTGGGTTTGAGGTTTAGAGAGAGAGAAAAGTGTTTGGGGAGATGAAGAGTCAGATTCTATCGAGAGATCGAAGAGAAATGAGAGAAATTCACACTGAAGTCTATATATAGAAATCACGAAACTTGATGGATCAAGAGGTGTCGAGAGCTGTCAAGTACTAATTCTCGACAGATGAAGCTGTCGAGGTGCTATCGAGAGCTGTCCACAGTAAAAAGACCCCAATGGATCAAACTGCTATCGAGTATCTATCAAGCAAATAGAATGTTGCTTGATGGATCGAGAATCTATCGAGACAAATTCTCAAAAGCTTCGATGGATTGAGATTGCATTAACTTCTGTCGAGAAAGAAGATCAAAAGGCTCGATAGATAGCTTAGCTATCGAAAGGTATCAAGAAGCTGTCGAGAAGTGCAAAAACAATTTTTCAAAGAAAAGAAAAACACATAAATGAATGCAATAAAGCATGCTACTCAACCAAAGATCTAATCACCATTTTAAGCTTTCAAAAACATTTCTCAATACAAAAAAAAAATGTCAAAAATTTAGATCTAAAACACACACACACACACACACTAAATAAGTCTAACCAATTTTATATTTCAAAAATAAGTCAAGACAATTTAATGAGCATATATTAACACATGTATTCCTTGTAATGGCCAAATCACATTGTACCTGCACATGTATCAAAAGTAGCAAAAAATATTGCGTGTTGTGTGTGAAAAATATCGCAAGATTGCATATGTGTCTTCATGTTATGATGATTTAGGATATGAGAAAATCAATTTAACTCACACACAATCATAATTGCTTGATGGGAACTATCACTTTCGAGGTACATCGTATAACTCCCGCATTTCCTAGAAGACACGCTTGCAATCATATATAAAGTATTTTGATTTTTTTTTTTTACTTTTATTTTCTTTACATATTTCTCTTTCAAGCATACCATGCATGGGCATATAAGAGAGAGAAGAAAATACCCAATTATGTTAAGCTCTTGACATTGCACTTTTGCTATGTCAAAGCATACAAATGTCATTTCATAATTGGCGAGCAACATTGGTGAGATGGTTATTTATGTCTTTCTCTTAGGATTTTCTAGTCCTTCCCATAAAAAAGAGTGATATAAGTGTTAAGTATAAAAGATTACTTAATCTTACTTATTATAGACACGAGCCACAAAGCTCACTTGCTTAGTTATGCATAGAGATGCTCATCTAAGTTACAAATGATACAAAGTTTAGAAGATTTTGTTTCAATGGACATCCAAGTTACACAAGTACCAATGCACACAAAACAAACATTGTTTTTGTATTTTTCTGATTTTTCATTTTTTTTATGAAAAAAAAAATAAAGCAAAACTAAAAACAAACAAACAAAAACATGTTAAACAAAGCAAAGCATAAAAACTAGACTGGCTTAAAACAAGAAAGCAAACACACAAGTAATGCAAGCAAAAAAAATTAGAGGGAGAGGGAGAAAAGTGACTAAATCACTTAGAACTTTTTTCCTTCCACACCTTGGAAGAACCTTTCCATTTAGCGAACCCTTGATCTAGCAAAGAAGGGAAAGAATTGAAACCACTCAAGTTTGTAAGGAACATGAGGGCTTTGAGAAGATCTCCAAGAGGAGCAAAAGAGGATGGAAACTGATTATGGTTTCCTGATGAGATCATACTGTTGCTCTATTAAGTGGCTAACAAATTATAGCAATTAGGTCGAGTATGTCCAGTTACTCCACAGTGATGACAAAGATGTTGCTTCTTCTGTTTAGACTTTTGATTATTGCTCTTCTTAGCCCTAGGGTTTTTAGTCTCTTTCTTATCAAGCTTAGGGAGTGCTCCTAAGATAGATTTACTCCTGTCTATGTTCTCACTTGTTAAAACAGTTTTCACATCATTATTCTCAGATTCAACATTATTAGCAGGTGAAACAAAAACAGTAGTACTAGAAGAAGCAATACTAGGAGAAGAGAAATCATATCCTAAACCGGTTCGATCAGAAGCATATTTCTGGAAGCTAAGCATCTTGTCAAGCTTTGCACTTGAAGTCCTTTCCAACTGAGCTCTAACTTGGAATAGCTCTGCCTCAAGCTTCTTGGTCTTTTCCGCAAAGAAATTGTTCTCAAACCGCAGTGTTCCAATAGTTTGATTAGCTTCACATTTTATATTTATAATCTTTTTTGGGCTTTAAAATGCCCAAAAAAGATTCAAACTTTCATTTGGAAAGCTATGCGCAACCGGCTACCCACACGAACATTCCTAACCATTGGACGCCCCCATCTAGATGCTCAATGTCCTAGGTGTCACAACCCGGAAACAACCATCCACATATTACGAGATTGTCCTTGGGCAAAAGAGGTTTGGAGTCAATCCCCGGGAATCTTGCCCATGTCTTTCTTTCATATGTCTTTGCAAGATTGGCTCCGGAGTAATGCAACTGCAGACAGGATTATACTGCACCTTCAGCTTCATTGGCGAATTTATTTTCCATTTCTTTGTTGGAATCTATGGTTAGCTAGAAATGATAGGATTTTCAAGAACCAATCCTGATCCCAACATAGCCTTATACACTCCTCCGTCTAGGTTGCAACTAAATTTCATTTCCTAGCTGGTTCTGTAAGCCGGCCCCAGGTTAGAATACCACAACTTATAAAATGGATGATGCCTCCCGATCCCTATATTAAACTAAACACTGATGGTAGTGCCATAGGTAACCCAGGATTAACCGGTGCAGGGGGAATTTTACAAAATCATTCGGGTGAACGGATCTCTGGTTTTTCCCTTCATTTGGGACTAGCATCAAATAACATGGCTGAGTTGGCAGCTGTCAGACAGGGTTTGGCACTAGCTTGGGATATGGGATTTAAATTCATACAACTTGAACTTGATTATAGTGTAGTGCTAACTTGGTTAACAGAAAAAAAAAATGCAACTTATCCTCCTAATATGATACCTTTAATTTGTGATTGCAGGAACCTCATGGACCGGGACTAGGAGGTTCAAGTGCTTCACGTGTATCGTGAAGCTAATGTCGGTGCGGATGCTTTGGCAAAGCGGGGAGCTCACCAACAACACATTTTGTTTGTGTATAACTCATGTCCCCATTCTGTATATGTATGCTATGTGAGGGATTTGGCAGGCCTCGGAGCAACTAGACTTTGTGCTCGACGGCTCAATGTTGTTGATGTATAAACACTTTATCTTATAAATAAGACCCTGTTTCCATCAAATATATATATATATATATATATATATATATATATATATATATAACAAATGGAATTATGGTCTTCTTCTTCTTTTTTCTTTTTTCTTTTTTCTTTTTTTTTGGGGGTTAAAAGGACAATATATAGACAAAGATGTGGTCAATCCTGATTAAAAACATTAATAATAATTTCAAGAAAGTTACTAACGTAGCAGGTTTGAATTGGAGAACATTTAGTTTTGATCTAAATAGAAAATTGAGAAGCACACGACAATCATGTGGCATGAACAGCAAGAAAAGTACACATCACTCGATTTGGAAAAAATTAAATGTTATAATAATAAACAGCCATGTGAAGTGTGAACATACTATTTATTGAGTAATATAATAAGAAGAGAAAACATACGGAGCTGGCGTACTCGTTCATACATTTAAAAATTATTTTGTTACAGTATTTTTAATTTTTAATTTTCAGCAATAAACAATATCCAAACAGACCCTTAATGTCATCTACTTTCCATGGAATGCGATGATAAGTTAAATATGTTAAACCTATTATATGACATATTACATAAAAGACTTCTCTCTTTTTCTAATGAGGGTATGAGAATCATTCCCTTTCACAAACAATAAATTTTCATTGATACTTATTTTATACGCACTTTCATATAATATTTACAATCGTACGTATATCCTGATATATACATTTTAAAAAGTAAAAAAATGATGTCTACATATAAAACATAAAAAAAATTGATGTAAGAAGTTGATGTTCTTACATTCACAAGTAGTTCTCATATCTCAATTTACAATGAGTTCTCAACGAAATAAAAATTGTCGTGTTTTTACATTCTCTCTCTCTCTCTCTCTCTCTCTCTCTCTCTCTCTCCTTTATTGTGCATGATTTTGCATCTCGCACTCATGCAAATCAAATTTTTTTCTTAGTTCTTATCTATTCTCTCTCCTTCTTCTCCCCTTCTCTTGTGCATGATTATACAGTAGCTCTCAATCAAGTCGCAGTGTTTTTTCCCTTATCTGTTCCCTCTCTCTTGTGCATGATTCTGCACCTCGCTCTCCACTCTCATTTCACTTATTGTCCTTATCTTGTCAGAATTTATTTATTATCTTGTCTATTCTCTCCTCCTTGCTATCAAATGCAATTATTTTGTATCTCTCAAGCTGGCAATACCACGTTCAATTATTTTGTACGTAATGACAAAACCAATATTATTAAATACGAAAAGAACATCAACCAACCCACATATGTAAAATGATACACAAGATCTCTCTAGTTGACATTACAAGACATGAATGGGACCCATGCAATCTGGATGAGCATGGCGATGAAATGGTCACCAGAGAGGATCTTAGCGTGACAAATTTTCTATATAATGATAATAGCCAAAGTGCTTTCTCCTACAGACCCACATTACCTACTACTATCTTTTCTTAATTAGCACTTGCAAAGTATTTGGTTTTGGAATATTAGTATCTGCAAAAAAAATGTCTCTATTTGGAAAGGTGGAGGCTGATACGAAGGTGACTGAGGCACAGAGGGCTCTGTCATCTACTAGGAATATATATATATATATATATATATATATATATAATCTATTCGTAAAGTGGTCTAGCATTCTTTGAATCATTAATATTTACTTTTTTACTGAACTTGACGGTAGATGAAACAAAATATTAATGGTGAGAACTAATTAACTCAATTGATAAAGTTAGTCATTATCGTATAAGGAATTTGGATAAAAATGCTCACCTATATTGAAATCAATTAGCCTTTTGATATGGTGACAAAGAGTAATCATTATAGAATATGTTAGAGATGTATTAAACATATTAGTCTAATGAAATAGCCTCAAATCCACATACCATGTGTGTAGTACAAGTCTCCTACCTACATATACTTATGTTATGATTCATTGTAACACAGACTTTGTACTACACTAATACAATAAAGATGTACCCTTTAAGGATTTCCTTTATGGACGTAGACCGACAAGCCTTAACCATATAACCCTCGTGTTCCTATTCTATAATTCCTCTTTTGCATCTACTTTAGCCTATACAATTTGGTATATACATCAATGCTAAAATTTAACATAATAGAAGCAAAAAATTCAAATCTTTCATATCTAAAAACTAAAACTATATATATATATATATATATATATATATAATAATGAATACGTACAGTTGGTGGTTGAGTTTTATTTTATTTTATTTTTTGATAAACTGGTGGTTGAGTTAGAGTCCGTTTGGATACAACTTATTTTTGCTAAAAACTGAAAATACTGTAACAAATAAAAGTTGTGGTTCCCGTGAACAATGCACGGGTGCACTGTTCATGGGAGAAAAGTCAACAACTGTGACTTAAAAAAATTAAAAAATTAAAAAAAAAAAAAAAAGAAAGAAAGAAAACGCGCAAAAAAAAAAAATGCAACCATGAATAAGTTGGATCCAAATGCTACCTTAATGGAATGCATTCTACATGTTTTTTTTTTTCATTTTTTTATGGGAAATTTGACAAGAATTTCATTCAAATGAAATTGATTTACAACAGAGTCAATATCTTAAAGCACACACAGCTGGATACAATCATTTTGAATGAGATGATGGATGACGGGCAAGTCCATGTGCAACTCTGTTGTATTCCCTTTTCACATACATGACTTTCCAACTACTAAAAGAAGAGAGGAGACAGAAAATGCCTTGATAGAGATGGCCCAGACAGCCTTCCAACTCACCCGTGTTAATGGTTTGGACAACTGGCATCGCATCGGATTCAATTATGATATGAGGCAGCTCCATTTCTCCACATGTTATTTCATCTTAAACTAGTCAAAGGCTTTATTAAAAAAAAAAAAAGACTAGTCAAAGGCATAAGTATTGTGTGCCCTATCTTCTATATGCTTGCAAAAGACAGAAAGAACTGGAAGTACCGTAGACAATACTATTGGTTTTTGAATCAGACTGCATGTAGATTTATATTTAAGGAAAAATTCTTCTATGAGTGAACTATTTTACGCAGTGAGTAGGTTGAAAGTCTTGATATTATGATTCTGAAATGAGAGGAACATAGCTTAATCCGGATAATTTATAATATAAAAAGAATGAAAGAGAAATGCAATCCCTTCCTTGGGAAAAAGAAAAGTAAATATGATATCAAATATGTTACATACGTCGGAGAACTGATCGAAAGGCGTTGCGCGTGGCCACCAGCTTGGCTACGCTCTTCAAATTCCGGATGACTCTCATTTTCTCACCGCAACAGGTCCCCAGGACCCCAGGTTTTCAAATCTAGGGTTAGTGTAAAAAGTTGTTTGTAATTAGGGTGACTGTAATTCTAATAGTATACATAAGTTTTAAAATTTAGCTCTCGTACGACATCACTAATTAAACGTTAAGCAATCAAAAATTAAACCAACAATGTTTTCAAGCATATATCTACAACATCCAAGCATTGAATAAATACCTCAGTTTTGAGACAAGACAAGCTGTTAGAGTTGTCTCAAATTCTATTAAGGAAGGTTTTTCCTTAATATATAGAAGTTTTTGGTTCTACATGTTTTTACGTGGCCCCTCATGCAGAGAGCAATGTTAAGCGTTTAGGAATTCATTTCTAAACAAAAAATTACGTTTCGTTTCCTTGGTGACAGCATGATGTTAAATTCTTCATTTGATTTTTCTAATTTGAAACCATAGATGGGAAAGCTAAAGTTGCTAAGGCGATAGTCGAAGCAATAGATGAGAAAAACAACTCTGTCACTTTCAAAGTTATTGAAGGAGATCTCATGGAGGAGTACAAGAACATCAAAATCACTGTTCAAGCTACTCCAAAGGGTGAGGGCAGCTTGGTTCATTGGACCCTGGAATATGAAAAGCTGCATGAGAATATTATAGAACCAAATACATTGCTTCAGCTTGCACTTGATCTCAGCAAAGACCTTGATGCTCACCTTGTCCAGGCCTAGACAAAATGGTTATGTTTTATCCTAGTATTGACTACAACAATAAAACACTGTATGGGACTTTGTTCTCCTAATTATGAATTATGTATGTCAATTTTAATCTTGTGTGGGCTAACTGAAGCCACTTGTTGCAGGACTCCATGTCTTTATGGGTATCCTATATATTTTAATAAATGTGGGGCTTTTTTATTATGAATATCAGAGATAACCGATTCATTTTGTTAATGCAATGGGCTTATTGCGGGATCCGGGAAGTTAAAGAAAACACGGTTAGGCTTAACCCTGTTGGAGCAAGAAGCTTGGAGAGTTTAGGTACATTAGGTAGATTAGGCTTGAAAAGTTTATTGCTATTCATGTATCCCAATTTTATTCTTTAGTTGATCATTTTACCACTTGGAGGGTGGCGGAGAGGTTTTTCACCGAGTTTTTTTGTTTCTTCTTTAATAACACCTGCCGGTGTTATCTTTATATTTGCATCTCTCTAACCCTTACTCTTACATTTTAATTCCTGTTGTGTTGTGCTAGTTAATTATGGTATAGAGTTGTTTATTTGTTTGGGTTTCTACTTGTACCTAATATTCCGCACATATATTGTTTGGGTATAAGCTTGTGTTGGTTATTTTGAAATTGGAGGTCTAAACATTCATTAGTGTTTTACACACTAATTGAACTTTCAGTTTTAACCTAAATATGAATAATAAACCTAAGTATTCATTTGGTTAATTAATTAGGTTAAACAATCTAGTTTATAGGGGTCTAAAAACTAACAAGCCTAACTTGGACTACCTAAGTGTGGTGAAGTTTAACTAAGGTTAAGTTAGCTAAGCCTAAAAATAAGAAACTTGATTCTCAAAATAAACAATCACAAACACACGCACATAAAGACTACCATGTGTTAAGGAGTGAAAACCCAAATCGTAATGGCATCAGTTCCATATCAATGAGTTCACTATTGCAGTTGTTTCATACATAAAATACTCACACAACTTCCCCATATATATAGTCAAACTATATGCCCAGGATCTTTGCTCCTGCTAGCAACTGCAGACTCCTAACTTGTTGCCACCAGTCAATATGATGACCTAAACTAATCTTTCAGATACTCCAAGACTTCTTGAAAATTTGATGTTGCCTTTATGTTTTAGTAGTGCTTCCAACACAATGATGGTAATCTTTGTGATTGAAACTCTCAACCTCTCAAGAATGAATAATGAGAGAGGATTGAAAGACTAAGAAAAGGCTCTCTCTCTCTCTCTAAGTTTCTCTTTGTATTTTTGTGATCTTCTTCTTTCTTACAAAATTATGGTTATAAATAGGGTTTTATACATGTTGGGTTTAGTCTTGAGGTGGCCATAAAAGTTGCCATGGAAGCAAATATCGAAATTTCCATTATAGGGTCTTGGTTGACGTAGTATCTAAAGAGACTCTACCGAGAGTTTCTATTTGATCTTGCATGACCGAGCTTTGATCCTCACTCGATTGAGGTCTTTGTTTTTGTACAATGAATTATTGCTTCGACCTTCAACTTCATTACCAATATTACATTTCAATTTTAAAACCAACTAATACAATCAAAGTTTTCATGGAATTATGTAAATCCGAATTTACATAATAAGATCTAGTTCAATCGAGAGTCTACCGAGACTTCCTGTTTCAATCAAGGTTTTCAATCTTGCACAATAATAATAAATAAATAATAAAAAATAAAACCTTCAGCCTTAAGCCCTCAATATACCCATAGTTACTACTTACTGCAAATAACAAAACTCAAAATACAAATAAATTTATTTGTATTTTATCAAAACACTCAAAATCCTCCTAACAATCTTTGCAGGAATTCACGAACCATGTTAACCATGTGAGCAGGCCACATCATCCATACAATTATTTCGTCTTCCAACCCATGCTATCATGTACAATTATTTTG
This sequence comes from Quercus aquifolioides, assembly GCA_019022515.1. Taxonomy (NCBI): domain Eukaryota; kingdom Viridiplantae; phylum Streptophyta; class Magnoliopsida; order Fagales; family Fagaceae; genus Quercus; species Quercus aquifolioides. The sequence goes on from CM032330.1 coordinate 35,227,026, forward strand.
TCGGTAACGATTAAACTAATAAAGTAAAGGCCAATCATGAAATTTGAAAAGACACATGGCCTTCTCCTTTGACGTTACATGCCATGAATGGGGGCCACGTCGCAATTGTAATCTGGAGTGTGATCGGGATCTTCACGAGAGACCACTATGAAATCTTCTATTTAAAGGCAATAGCCCCAAGTGTTCTCTACTGCAAAAAAAACTTGTAAAGCTAGTTGGTTTTGGAAAATCATCTCCCAAAAGAAAAAGAAAAAATGTCTCTATTTGGTAAGGTGGAGGCTGATGTAGAAATTAAGGCTCCCGCTGAAAAATTTCACGAGCTCTTCAGTTGCAGGCCACACCACATATCCAATGTGTCCCCTGGCAAAATACAGGGCTGTGCTTTACATGAAGGCGATTGGGGCAAAGAAGGCTCTGTCATCTTCTGGGATTACGTCCATGGTAAGGCGATTCCAGATCATATACTATATGTATATATGACTATGTATTATTATGTGTTTACGTGCTTGATCAAGCTATATACTCAATAACTCGTAATATAGTCTAACTTTCGATGAATCACTAACGCTTCCTGCTTGACTGAACATGACAGTAGATGATGAAACAAAGTATTAATGATTAAGTTGAGTTAATGGAATGAATTAAGTCTCAATATAAGTAGTGTGTGCCCTATCTTCTATCTAATGGGAAAAGAGAGATGGGTAAGCACCATAGATAATCACATAGGATTTAGAATTGGACTGCATGTTGACCTATATTTTTGTAAGGAAAAATCTATCTAAGAAAAACTGCTGTTTTTTTCTTTAGTTTGGATAAATTTAAAAATAAAAAGGAATGAGAGAAAAATATTCTCTCTTCCTTCGACGGACGGAGCTATTTCATTGGACATTCCCCCCCCCCCCCCCCCCCCCCAATTTAAAAATATATATATTATTATATGTGTACTAATTTTAGAAATTTTGTTTTATAAAATTACATTTTGTTTCCATTAAACAATGTAATTGATTATAGGTTCGCATAATGGACTCACCACTAACATCATTTTTTTACTTACTAGTAGTTACTTATCATATCAATAATTTATAATTTAAAAAAAAAAAAACCTTATAACTCTAGCATTTTCCTCATTTTAGTGACCATAAAAAAAATTTTATAGATCTAAAATCTAAAACAAAATATATAAGTCCAACAAAAATAGCTCAACAACAAAAAGTACCAATAGTAAAACTAAAAAATTAAAAATAAATAAATAAACTCAATTAACCAATTTTATCCAAAATAAACAACCTTGCCCTTTAAAAAATTCTAAACAAAAATAATTTTGTTCTTACCCACAATAAAAACAATAAATATATAAATCTCAATAGTTAAGCAGAAGCAAAGTCAGAGATTGAAACCACCGCACACAGTCAATGGCAAACTGCCTCCCCTAACTCAAAGTTTTAGCTCCATCCTTGTTTCCTTCCTTAGCTAGGTTGGTACTTGACTACTTGGTACATGATGAGAAAAGGAAAAAAAAAAATAAGGTGTCATATATATTTGTAATTTTACTCTTTTTTATTAAAATTTGATATTGACAACGTATGTTAAAGAATCACTCTTTTTTCACGACATAAATTACTAACAAATACCAAAATTACCAATATATGAGTAAAGAACGATGTATATACTTCAAAGTTCTAATACCATAAATTAAAAAAGAAATCATATGTACACATCCTTTAACTACTAATTAAATGGCCTTTAGCATCAATTTTTTTTTTTAATGTTTCCTTTAAAAAAATGACTAATTAAATAAAACTTTTTAAATCATGCATAATATTATTATTAAATCTTGTGCATAAAACCCCTTTCCCTCTCCTTGTGTGTGTGTGTGTTTGTTTCTCAAAAAAAAAAAAAAAATCTTGTGCATATATAATTTTCTTTTTTGCTCTCATAATGCGATGCAGTTTTTTTTTTAAAAAAAACATAGAAAGGCCATTTACTACATATATTCAGGAAAGTTTAACTTGGAAGTCATCATAAAATCAAAATTAAATTAAAATGATAAACATTTGATAAAATTTTACAAAAAAAATGTTTATAAAATCGATGTGATAATAAATATAATTGTGTAATCTTAAGACATATTAAATGTCTTAATTAGTTATCTAGCTAAATTTGCAATAATATCTCTAGCATCACTTAAAGAAAAACAAAATCATTTATAAAAAAATAAAAATAAAAAATAAAAAAGTGGTAGGCAACTAACAAAAATAAAAACGTGACTCATGATTTCATATTCAAAAATTTACATTCATTTAAAATCCCACCTGATGAAGCAGAAATTTGCCTCGTTAGTATGTTCCTCATCGGTTGATGGACAACCTGTAAAACCTGTGTCACAGAAAACACTCAGTAGATAAGGGCATCGGCAGTGTGTATTCATGTCCTTTTACCTGGTTTTTCTAGCTTTATATAGCCTTAGGCTGAGTTAATACTCAGCAAACCATTATGTTGCAGTTGGGTAATCAATGCTTAATGATTGCAATTTAACTCCAACATTTTCTATTCATAACCGGTCCTTAATTCTGCATTATTGGATGACGGTAACGGTAATCTGCTATTTATTGCTCAGTTATTGATTGCTGCCTAGAGTTAAGGCACATACACTCGTCCATACCCTTACTCGTCACTGTCAGTGACAATTTGCAAATAATGGACTAGCATTTATATGCTACTCATCACCACCTACCCCAACCTTCTCATTCTATTTTTTTTTTTTTTTAAATTCTTACACTAGGTATCATTACTTATCGTTTCCTTTGCAATAGCCTGATGTTAACAACTTTAATTGACTCTTCTAATTTGAAACTACAGATGGGAAAGCTAAAGTTGCTAAGGAGATAATCGAAGCAATAGATGAAAAAAACAACTCGATCACTTTCAAAGTTATTGAAGGAGATATGCTTCAGGAGTACAAGAGTCTCAAAGCCACTGTTAAAGCTACTCCAAAGGGTGAGGGCAGCTTGGTGCATTGGACTATGGAATATGAAAAGCTGAACGAGAGTATTCCAGAACCAAATTCGCTGCTTCAGTTTGTACTTGATCTGAGCAAAGACCTTGATTCGCACCTTACCCAGGCATAGACAAAAAAAAAAAGGCTATGTTGTATCATATTATTGTGTGTGGCAATAAGAGAATGAGAGTCTTAGTATGACTCTTCTCTCCTATAATATTATGAATTATGAATGTAATTTTAATCTTGTGTGGCCTTATTGAAGCCATTTGATGCAGTAAAAATTGTGAGGCTTTGTATTAATTAAAATAGTGAAAGTGGGTGGTTGTTTTCTCCAGATATATGTGTGTGTGTGTTTCTAAAAGAAAAATACTTCTCTTCTAATTAAGTTATTTATCCTTTTAATGTGAAAAAAATATATATTTAGACCCCTAGATAAATTAACAATCAATTAAGTTGATTAGGTGATTAGAACTTAGATTAATTAAACAAAACCATAATAAATACCAGATCTAAAAATCAAAGAATCACACATTAAGAAACATGAAAATTTAGTGACGAATTGGAAAACTAGTAGAGAACACTCCGAAGGAAAATCCACTACGAGATTACCTCTACCCCAATAAAAGCAATTCACTATAGATAAGAAGTTTTACAATCTAGTAAAACCCTTGACTACCAACACTACTTGGTAGTTTAATTTATTGGTATGACCCCACACAACTCCAAAACTTTTGAACGCTTTGTAAGTGCCTCACAAACCTCATCCATAATCACAACTAGATCGTTAAATATTTAAAGTCCGCAATAACACACTAGGATTGATGATTCTATGGCTTCAACTCTAGCTTGAGCATCAAAAGGCAGCAATGTTGTTGTGAATGTCAACTTCTGGAACTAACAGGTTCATCAAACTTAAGTTTAGGTTTAGGTTTTCTCTTGATATAAAGCAAAGCAGTAATCTCTCTAAACCTCTATGAAGTTTTCTCTTAGGTTTAGGAATTAATATGTTTGAATGTAGGCAACAAAAACCTAGGCAATAACCTACTCTTAATAATTGCACAAAACCCTTGAACTTCCGAATAAAGACTCCTAAACTTTCAAGAACTCCAAACTTTATTATTTCAATCTAAATTTTATCAAAATAAATGGAATTCCTGCAAGATTAATAAATTGCTGAATAACATCCACATTTCACAAAAGCATCTATTCCTTGTCTTTTTCGCATGAGAAAAATGCTTTCGAACAAATAAGTTGCAAATTAATTGGAGGTTATTATGATGCTATGCTATGGAGTGAGGTCGAACATATTTAATTCCAAAATTGAAATTTATCTTTTCCAAATAAATATGTTAGTAAAGCATGTCTCTCTCTGCTTCCAAAAATAGTTTCTAAATATTTTTTTCCCAAAAGTCCAATTGCCAAGTAATTGAGTTATTTTTCAAATAGTAAAAATTAGAAGTGAAATAAAAGTAAGGTACTATCTTAGGATAGACGTTGTGGAGTTCCTAAAATCTTCTATAAAGTCTTTGATTCAAGACATTTGTCTACCCCTTTTAGCTTAGGAGCTCTTAGGGGAATCATTTAGTTAATTAGGTGATACAATAAATTAGACATAGTTGATCAATCACATCTACAAAACCTATGATTGGTGGCACCTCCTAAAAAAAGAGAAAAATAAATAAAAATGACTCGTTAATGCACACACATCACCCAAGTGTCTACACAAATCACACACTTATCATACATGTCTCACCAAAAAACCTCCAAATAAGTCTTTAGGGGGTCCACTGTCGAAATTTGGCATTGAGATCTAATTGTATCCATTGTTCCACATTAACATGTTTGCACTAAAATTAAAACGAAAACTTGCAGAATTCCTTTACGCTTAAAATTGAAGCATTTACACAATTTAGATGGACAAGGAGCACGTCCAAGGAGGTAGTCCCATCTGCAACGTTCCAGTTTATGGGCTCAAACCTAAAACCCTCATAGGGTCAAATTTGAAACTTGATCAAGCACAAGGCTTAACTCAAACACTGCTCAACCTATGTAGCTTGAATGCACTCAAAGTTCATTGTGACGTGGACTTCATTTGACCCAATTCAAGCATATCAAAACCAAGTTAGCCTAATCCTAGTTGGCCCTTACATAAAAGCTCTTGACCCTCCAAATTTCAATGAAATTACAAGCATAACCCAAGTTTTACATAAATTAAAAGGTTGCCTCTACCATCACTAAAATTTCCAAATTGTACCTACGTTTTCATCAAAATAAAATAACCTAAACACCCCCCCCCCCCCCCCCCAAAGTTACAAAAATGCTCCTATTTTCACTAAAAATTAAAAAATTTCCTCTTTCACCTAAAGTACCAAATTGTTCCTACCTTTCACAAAAATTACCAAATTACCCTATAAATCACCTGAAATATCTAATTACCCCCAAATTTTACAAAAATAACCAATTTTCTCCAAGCATTCCAAATGTGTCCTTGGACACATGTCCCTTTACACAATAAATTTGAAATAAGGTTTTTAAACGTCCATTACTGTACATATCATTTTCCATATCTACTTTTATGTATCAAAATACAAACATACCTGCATTAATTATTGAAATAGTGGATGTTAACAAGCTTGAACTTTTCTAAGGTGCACTGGAATAGAGTTATACTAAGTACTAGTATTAACATTACAAGCTTTTAATAAGAAATTATTAAAGCAAGCTAAAGTGGAATGCAGTGAGGAATCTAAGAGAGTGTTTGGTTTAGCCAAAATCCTAACTCAAAACTCAGTTTTCATCACTTAAATCTCCAAATCCATGGGTCCCACTTCAAAACTATCTATTTGGTTTAGTTTTTGTTTTCAGTTTCTATAACTCAAAACTCAAAAAATTGAATTAGAGTTATGGAAATTGAAAACAAGTTTTGAGAGTTTTCAAGTTATGAGAAATGAGATATTGTGGCATTTTTGTAAATATTTGCATGTGTGGGACCTGCATCAAACTTTACTTCATCACAAACACATCTCCCAATGATTCTCTTTCTTCTTCTACATTATACTATGATTTTGTCTTCTTCTCTACTCTTTTCTTCTTCTTTCTTCTTCACACCAATTCTTCTCTTAACTTCTTTCTTTCTTTATTTCTTCTTCACACACGCTTCTCTTTCTTTCTTTCAATCTTTCTCTCTTTTCACTTTCTCTACTCTTTCTTGCAAAACTCTGTTAATAAAAAGAAAGAAGGTCCACTTCGGCAGTGATGGCGAAGGCTCAATAACGAGATTAAAGCTTCGATTTGAATTTGTGATTTGTGTTTAGATCGAGTTGAGATGTTTTTTTTGGGATTGGAGTTTGTTGTTTAGAGTTTTGGGTTTTATAGGGTAATTTGTTGTAGTGTTGAAGGTGGTGGTGGTGGTATGAGTGGATCTGCTATGGTGGATGGGTTTGATTTTTTTGTGATTTATGCGGTGGTGGATGGAAATCAACAACAATGGTGGTTGTAAGTAGGGTGGCTAGGCTGTTAGTGATGGTAGGAGGCGAGGTGGCTGGGTTGTCGGTGGTGGTAGAGGCAGGGTGGCTGGGTTGTCTCAATTGGAAAGAGATGTTCATGCAGGTATTGAGTGTGGACCGTTCTAGCCCATTCAGATGTGTGGGCTCTAACATTTTGATTTAAAGTTGAGTTTTTAAGATGAAAATTGAACCAAATATTTGTGCCAAACACATTGTTGGTGAAAGCTTAAATAGTAGAAAATACTATTGCTTGTTTAGACCCTTGTTAGGTTCTAAATATTTAGAACAATTGACAAACCATGAACACAAACTTGTCTAGATATAGATTCCTAAGTCTATAGGTATGATTAGTATGATTAGACAATGCCCAAGGTGCTGCAGTCGAAATACAAGAAAAAGGAAGTTGCAAGTTCAGGAATTCGAAACATGCCAGGTTCGATCGATCAAGAGAACAAGTTCGACCAATCGAAAGACGAGTTCTACAAAATTTAATTAAATCCCATCAGTCCATTAAGCCCATTAAGTGATTAGGGTTTCAAATCTAATTCTCCTAGTATATAAAGAAAACCCTAAGGCACGTTTTGTTTTGACTTTGGAGGTGTTTTTGTGAATCTAAAAGATACTATGCCTTCTCCCTTTAAAGTCACTATTGGAATTCCATCTACACATTATTAGAATCGGTAAATCAGAAGTTGCTACTATAAGATCATACATAGCTGATGATTTAAAACTTTGAGTGGGATCTCAAAGTCACAAAAGTAGGTGTTTGTGTGGGACAAATTTAGATAGAAGAGTCTGTGGGTTCGGAGCTTCACGTGGTCGTGTGAATAAGATCTACAAGAGGTAGCTTTAGATTTTAGGGAGAAAATCTATTATAAACTTTCATTCTATCACAATGAATTTGTTTACCTTGAGGATAGCTAGGTTAAATCCTTCCCAATTTTTTTTTCTCTTGAAACTATTGGTTTTATTGGTTTTCCTGAGTCATCATATTACTGTCTTCTTTACTTTTCTGCACTAAGTAATATGATTGAATGAGTTTAACCTAGATCTGAATAATTAACCTAAGTAACTACTTGGCTAACTAATTAGATTAAACGAATTTGATTTATAGAGGTCTAAACAGAACAAACAACCCCTAATTTTAAACTTATGAATAAATTACTTTTACTTTACTTAACTAAGTGCAGAATAAGAGTAAATAAAATGCAATAAACCGGAACAACTCTCTAGTGTATAAACATAAACAATAAAGAATAAATGTAAAGCACAAAGAGTAAGAGAAAAAAGATGCAAACACAAGATAACACTAAGACGTGTTATCAAAGAGAAAACTGAAATACTCAGCGAAAAACCTCACTGCGACCCGCCAAGCTGAAATGATCCACTAGTGAATAAAGTTGGAGTACAAGGATATCAAAAAGACCCTTCAAGCCTAATCTACCCACTGTACTTGAACCCTCCAAGTTCCAGTTACCAACTGACTTCACCAAGTCATTTCTTCCCTAATTATCCAGATCCCGCAATTAGCTCCAAATTGCATCTGCCTATCAATGACTTCTTCCAATACTTCACACACGCACCACAACTTCTCTTAACACTCATATTGGGTGAGGTAAGTGTTTGGGCTAAGAACCTCTTAAGGATTTATAATTCAAGAGGTAAGAATAGAGGAAAACTAAGAGAAATTGTGTAGATGATTGTGGGTTTACAATTTCTAACTCTCAAGTGTATTGCTAGGGTTTTCTCTCTGAAAGTCTCCTTACAATTTTGTGGGTAATGTGGGCTTATATAGTGTAGGTAAAGAAATGAGGAAAGAACTCTTTAAAATCATCTAGGCAAAGAGTTTCCCGGGTCACTCACGAGTTGACCAAGCCACGAAGTGACTCAAGAAATACAGTTTGGCAAAAGACTATTCAGTATCCAGCATGTGCTTCTCATGTAACCTTTCGCAGGTTGTCCACTCGTGAGTCAGTCGCGAGCAAATCACGAACTTCACTGTCTTCACAATTCTTCACCAAACTCTCACACTTAACCCTCACATTAAATCCCACAAACATACAAAGAAAAGATTGACAGAATATAATCAAATTTGACACGGAATTAAAGCCAACAAAACATAGTTGAAAATTACAACTTTACAGTTGGGTAAGTCAAGAGAAAAATAGAGTATAAGATATGAGATATAGGTTAGAGTTTTGAGTGATGAGAATTGAATTTTGAGAACTGATTTTTGAGTGATGTTCAAATCAAACAGGCCCTAATTAAATTAAAAAGTAAAAAGGAACATGAGAAGTTTAATTGACTCAACCGCTTTACCATATCTTGACCTTTGTTTTGTTTCAATGGTTAATGGAGCTTGAAGGATGGTACCAAAATTGTCAATCTGAGAGATGTCAAGGATTCTATCCATTCGGCCACTTGCCATGAGAAACCTACAAAGATCGAAAATCGTAAATCATATAAACAAAACAACAATTAATAAATATTTGTATGGGCAATGAAGGGACAATGTGAGGTACTTGTTAGAAATAAATGGTAAATTTAATACCATGTTAAATTATTGATTGTTTTAAAAGTTTAAATTATTAAAATATGGTAAATTTAATCATTTAACTCTACAATTTTAATAATACTTGTCTCTAAGATCTCTTGTCATGGATTGGCAGCCACCTGGCACCACTGATTGCATATTTACAGCTATATTTGGATTGTGAATATTTTGCCAAATGTGCACCCAACCATGTTCACTGTGTTCTTCATCGGAAACTTTAACCCCGAATTTGCAGCATTATGAAGATTCACATAGAAACTAAACCTTACAATATAATGAGATTTTATATATCTTATTGTAAATTCTAATTTTATTTGCGCCTGTACATGTGAGCATCAACGGCAGCCGGTGTTTTAGGGAATTCAACCCAAAATTCCCAACTTGTGAGAAACAAAAATATAGAAAACACACGCCAAAGAAAAACAATGACACACACAAGACAATATGTACGTGGTTCGGCAATTTGCCTACATCCACGGAGTTGCAGAGATTTCACTATTATCAGGAAAAAATACAAAGTGTGGTTACAGTTTTTCTCTCTCTCAAAACAACAAGATCAAACCCAAATCACCAAAAACGGTTTCTATATCCTACGTACAGGATTCACAATGAGCTACAAAACGAGTCAAGCTCCGGCTTGGGCCTGTCAGCCCAAGCCTCCGCTCCATGGACTAAGTCTCAAAAAATCTCCCATTAAAAACCATGTAACATTATTTTGAGTCGAGTCAACAACCGGATCAAACACAACTAAGTTCCACAAAGCCCAATAAGTGTGTCATTAGAGTCTACAAGGCACCCTCGCTTACCCAATAGTCCCCACATGAGTCTAATTCCCACCCATTAAGTTGTCCTTCCAACAAGTGAATAAGTAGTTCGTTGTAATTAAAAAAAAATACCACCTTTTTATTGGATAATATAAACTATGCATTATAACTTAAATATGTGTAATAGGATATAAAAGTACCTCAATGTAGCTTCGAAATGTTTCGATTGCTTGCACACCTTTTTCCTTTGCGTCTCTAGGCTCGGAGATAATATTCATCGTCAGCTCTCCGGATTCCCAAGGTTCTTCTAGATTTTTATGAGACTACCAATCCCCTCATCCGATCCTACAAGCTTCGTCTGTACCATTTCGATGATGATTTTTACCACCATGTAAGACCCTATCCAACAGAGTAGAAGACTTGGGATTTGACTTAACAAGACAATTATTAATTACACTTTTCTTTTTGGTTGCTTACAATAAGTGAGATTAGGATTTGAATCCAATTTCTCTCTTGACAGATTGCTTTTACACTTGATTTATAAAGATACATATATAAAATATTACAAGTGTCTCTTATAAAGTTACATCGTACCATGCTAGAGTATCAAACTCAAAAGCTATAACTATTTCATGAAGAGGCTTAATTAGTAATTAAACTCATATGGTAATTTTTTACAATGTTCTGTAAAAAGTTGTGAAAATTATTTTGTCAGGATTATTAACTTAATAAGTTCAAATATACAATAATTTTACAATTCTTTTCACAAATGTTAAGTTGATAAGTTGTAATTAGTGTACACTTATATTTAATTAAGTCTTTTTTTTTTTTTTTTTTGATAGGTAATTTAAGTCTAATTGAATACCAAGAAAAACAAAGAGATGCACAAACTATAGAACTAACAGTCATCAAGGAAATTATTCTCTTTAAGTGCACCATGACCAGATGTTTCCATCATATAAGATATGTTTCAATACCATCCTCGTTAAGGTGAACTTTCTTATTTATCAATGACATTTCTGTAACCAACCCGATATAAGCAATGATGACCCCCTCTATTTACAATAAATCTAGTAAGTGCCATGCTTGTACGAGCATCAGTCACTGTGGTTCCAGGGTGTTCCCTCTGTACAATGGCTGACATGGGCGCAATGAGCTTATCCCCATTGATTGGGTTGCCTTTATTATCTACAACACACCACTACGATCTACATCAGTATAAGAAACTATCCCAACAAGATCAGCAATGTTTTGTAACACTGCAGCTCGAGTTAGTGCCACGGCAGTCTTGTCCTCAGGGTAGAGACCCAAAGGTGTCTGCACCAAGCCTGTCTAGGACACATCCCATGTGAAGAAGCCTCCTGGACATTATGAAGAACATGAAGTCAAATATGCAAATCAGGAGGTGCCAGCTCGCTACGTACCTCGACTTTCTGCCTGGTTGGACCAAGGCCATTGAAGCATATATATCTTCTCAACGCTAATAGAAGATGATAAAAGCCTTCTGCATTTCTACTATTACTTCAATAAAGCTGGTGAGCTTTACTGGACTCCATATGTACGACAAATAAAACGTTTATTGAGCATATATTGTCAAGGATATGAAGTACATCAATTCCAATGAAATTGAAAGGATCCTGTTCTTTGAAGTATCAATCACTCTCAAAAATAATTGTTACGTTATGGACTGGAACCAAGATTTGAAGTTGGGGCCAAAGCATAAATCTAAAATAAAATGTGAAAATCCAAACTAAAATATATGCATAATAGAATGACAAGTTTCAAGTCTCTTATGTAGTAGAAAGTAGTCCTTGTTTTTGTTTGTGGTACTACAAGAAAAATACCATTTAGCGACCACGACCTAAAAATTTTATTTCTGAGGGAAAAATATACCTCTCCCAAATACTTGGTAACATGGTCAGCCCAATACAATTCAGTCCTATGGCAAAACTTTTATATGGGCATTTTTATATTAACCATCAATTTTGTTAATATTCTATATTAATTTTTTTACATTTAAAATCCATTATTCTCATGGTTTAATATGACTAATTCACTTAAGTGATGCTAGGAATATTACATATTTTATTGCATATGCTTTATAAACTAATGTGTCACTGGTTAGAATTGATTCAAACATTCATATATTGTCAAAAGTGGGACCAATCATATTCTTGCAACATCAATCTGCAAGTTATTTTGTAACAAAATTTTTTCTAAATTCAATATTTTTCTTTCACTTAATAATGGAGATTTGGTTTGATTACGATTAATCTATAATTACATAGTTTTGAGTCCTAGTTAGATTCTAAAAGGACAAAAATTACACTATAAGAACTAGCTAAACCATTAATCTGAGATCAATGACAAACCTAGAATTTCACGCTGGGGGGGGGCGAAGCGTAAGAAAAAAAAATCTAAATAGGTATCCATATAGTACTAACAAAATATCAAGATAAATACACAAAATCATTATTTCTTAATACATTAAAATGTAATCATCTACCAACAAAGAAAAGATAATACAAAATAATATTGTTTCTTAAGAGCATCAGCTGTTGCAAAATATATATATATATATATATATATATATATTTTTTCACAAACCTAAGTTTACTTTTGCTACTTTAATATAGCATTTGAAATATCTCGTATAGTAGTGTTTTTGGTATTTGGTGTTCGAAATACTAAATATTTATTATTTAGAACACCTGATGCTAGTACTCTAATATTGGGCTAATTACGATTTTTTATTTTTTATTTTAAAGTTGTAAAGTTGTGATTTACAACTATGTTTTATGTTGGCTTTATTCCATGACAAAATGTGTTGTATTTGCTTTAATTATGTTCCTCGTATTTTGTGGGATTTTATTGTATTGGGTTTACTATGAAGTTGGTGAAGACTCAAGCTTAACTGAAGAATCAGTGGATCTCGCGGGTGTCTCGCTGGAAGCTAACCCGCTAAAGAGCCAGGCTGTCATTTTTGCGAGTGTCTCGCAGGTAAGGCCTTCCTGCGAGATAGTCGCGAAACTTTCTGCCTGGAGGTTTTTAAAGAGTGACTTTCTTACCCTTCACCCATACTATATATACCCTCGTTACCCACAAATGTAGATGAGGCTATTCAGAGAGAAAAACCCTAAAGAGGTTTTCTAAAACACACACACCCATCTTTTGAGAGAGAGCTACTCATCCTTAGTGAGAAATCATTGTAGCCTCTTCTCCATCCCTCTCCCATTATCATACCTTGAGAGGAGATTTGTACCCAAACACAACCCACTCCTATTCAGAGTGTAGAGAGTGTTTTGGAGTTGCTAGGAAGCATTGGAAGAAGCCAAGGATGGCAGATGCAACATGAAGCTTGTTGCGGGATCTGGAGAACTAAGACAAGACACGGTTCCGAGAAGCCTTGTTGGAGTAATAGCTTGGAGGGCTTAGGTACATCGGGTAGATTAGGCTTGAAGGGTTTCTTGCTAACCCATGTATCCCAACTGATTGTCTAGTGGATCTGTAAGGTTGAATTTTATCAACCATTTTGTTGGCTTTATTCCATGCCAATTTGCTTGTAATTTAGCACTTAGTAACCCTGTAGTTAGGTGGGATTCATGTAAGGGTAGTGTCTGAAGAGAGTGTGAAGGGTTGCTCAACTTTGTGCAAAGATGCAGAGACTCGCGGCTAGGACTCGCGGCTTGCAAGCCGCCAACTGCTGCACACGTGAGAAGCATGCAGGGAGGTGAAGGGTCACGCCAGCTGTCGCACTACAGGACAAAATTCCCAGGCTAGCCAAGCCGTTAGCTCACGACTTGAACTCGCGACTTAGACTAGTCGCGAGGCTAAGCCGCCAACTTGCCCTGTTTGGCAAAAACTGCCTCTTCGTATTCCAAACACACACCACTATATATAGACCCTTATTATACCCACGAAATGTAGAGAGTTTCCAGAGAGAAAAATTGAGAGAGAAACCCTAAAGAAAAACAAGATTGCCTCATCCCCAATCTTCACTAAGAGACTCCTCAAATTCCTCTACTCTCTTCCTCTCCATTGATACATCCTTGAGAGGCTATTGACCAAATCCTTGTCTCACCACACCCACGTCTGTGAGAAGGTCTATTGGTGCTAAGGGAAGCAGTTTGGGAAGAAACCAATGGTTATTGGTTGATGCTGTGGGCTATAGCGGAATCCGGTAAGCTAGAAAAGAAAAAGGTTCGGCGCAACCTCGTTGGAGCAGGAAGCTTAGAGGGCTTAGGTACCTGGGTAGATTAGGCTTGGAGGGTCTATTGTTGTTCATGTATCCCAACTACATTTTCTAGTGGATTATTGACCGCTTGGAGGGCGGCTGAGAGGTTTTACGCCGAGGGCTTCGGTTTCCTCTTCAATAACACATCGTATATTGTCTTTGTGTTTGCATCTCTCTTCCCTTAATCTTTACCGTTTATTATCTGCTGTGAATGTGATTTTAAATTGGTTTAGATTGTTTATCAATTCTGTGTTTGGCTTATGTTCATGTTCCGCACATTAATTGTTTTATTATAAGCTTGAATTGATAATTTGTAATTTGGGGTCTAAATGTTCAAAGGTGTTTTACACGCTTATTGAACTTTCAATTGGTATCAGAGCAGGTGCACTCTTTGTGGTTTGATTACCTGAGTGCGATCCTAGACCCCTTGGCTATGGATGCAGCTGTGAAAAAGGTCATGCTGAATTGTGGTTTAGATGTTTGTGATAATGACTCTATGAGTATGTTTGAAAGGTGTTCTAAAAATGAACTCTTAGAGTTAATAAAATCAAGGAAACATACTAGGATGTTCGTTCACATGCTGAAATACTTTGAAAATTCGAACCACATCTTACACAATAGTTTATGTGAGTCTAACTTTTTGATTGAGAAGTACAAAAGAAGAAATAGAATATTGTGTGAAAAGGTTGATAATCTGAAAAAGAAAATTCAATCTGGCAGAAGCATGGAAAATAAAGATGAATTTCTGTTTGATGGTCAAGAATGCTTATCTCATGCTTGTCTATTTGTGCACACCTCATTAAAGGTATTTAACTCATGCCTTTGGTATCTTGACAATAGATGTTCTCGTCATATGACAGGAGATAAATCACTATTTAAGACTCTTAAAGAGAAAGCCTGTGATTATGTGACTTTTGGTGATGGGAGCCATGCTCAAGTTCTCGACAAAGGGACGGTTGAAATACCGGGATTACCTCTATTGAAAGATGTGTTATACATCAAAGGATTGAAGGCGAATCTCTTAAGCATCACTCAAATATGTGATGAGGATTTTCTTGTCCAATTCTCAAAGAAGGGGTGCATAATCATTGATGAAAAAGGGATTAAAGTCTTGGAGGGAAATAGGACTACTGATAATTGCTATGGAGTAGTTCCTACGGCACCTATTTCGTGTAGAAGTGCTCGTATTGATATGCTGAAACTTTGGCATCACAGATTTGGGCATGCAAATTTCAAACAAGTATCTAAAGTCTCTAAACTTGAGGCAATTGAGGGACTTCCAAAGTTTGGAAAGGTGGAGAAGACTATATGTGAAGCATGCCAAATGGGAAAACAAACAAAGGCAAGCCATCACAAGGTGAATGTGATTGCTACCTCACGGTGTTTAGAGCTTCTTCACGTTGAGCTAATGGGGCCTATAAGGACTGAAAGTCTAGGAGGGAAGAGATACATTATGGTGGTAGTTGATGATTTCTCAAGGTACTCTTGGGTGGAATTCCTTAGAGAGAAGTCCAAAGCATGTGATAAAATGCAAAGGCTATGCAAGAGACTGCAGAATGAAAAATGAGTTCCCATAGTCAAAATCAGAAGTGATCATAGGAAGGAATTTGAGAATGCTAAATTTGAAGCTTTCTGTGAAGAGCATGGCATCAAGAAGGAATTTTCAGCTCCAAAGACTCCACAACAGAATGGGGTGGTTGAAAGAAAGAACCGGGTGATCCAAGAGATGGCAAGAGTCATGCTACTCAACAAAAACATCCCACAAAGATTCTGGGCTGAAGCTGTGAACATATCATGTCACATTTGTAATAGAATCTATTTTCGAGCAGGGACAAAGAAGACGTCATATGAAATATGGAGAGAAAAGAAATCCAAGGTGAAGTATTTCAGAATATTTGGGAGCAAGTGTTACATTCTAAATGACAGGGAAAATTCGGGAAAATTTGATGCTAAGAGTGATGAAGGAATATTCCTAGGATACTCCACAAATAGCCGAGCTTATAGAGTGTACAACAAGCGAACTAAGACGGTGATGGAGTCAATCAATGTGGTCATAGACGACACCATATCAGAAAAGGAAATTGAGGATGATGGAAAGGGGCTCAAACTCAAGAAGAATGAGGATGATGATGATATGTCCCTAAGTGATGATGCTGAGAAAGAAACACCCGGAAAGGAGTTTACACCCCCTATATCAAGAAGAGAGACTAGATTAACACAAGAAGTCTCAAGTCCACTCACACCTCCAGAAGTACAAACCCCTATTTCTCATGATGAGGAACTCTCAACTTCCAAGAAACCTTCATCAAGAGTAACTCTCAATCACCCATCAAGTAATATTATTGGTGATGTAAACGAGGGACTTCGTTTGAGAAAAGGACCAAGGTATAGCGCTAACCATGTGACATACAACTGTTATTTTGCTCAATTTGAACCCAAAAAGGTAGAAGAAGCTCTGAAAGATGAGAATTGGGTAGAGTCGATGCACCAGGAGCTACATCAATTTGTTAGAAACGATGTATGGGAATTGGTTCCAAGGCCTGAAGATACACATGTGATCGGCACTAAGTAGATTTTAAAGAACAAAACCGATGAAGATGGTGAAATTGTCCAAAATAAGTCTAGATTGGTGGCTCAGGGGTATACTCAAGTGGAAGGCATAGATTTCGATGAATCATTTGCTCCGGTAGCAAGACTAGAGTCCACTCGAATTCTCTTGTCCATAGCATGTATCATGGATTTCAAATTGTACCAAATGGATGTGAAGAATGCCTTTTTGAATGGTTTTCTAAATGAAGAAGTCTTTATTGAACAACCAAAGGGGTTTGAAGATCCTCACTTTCCAGGTCATGTGCTAAGATTGAAGAAAGCTTTGTATGGGTTGAAGCAAGCACCAAGAGCTTGGTATAATCGTCTCACCACTTACCTATTGGATCGTGGATTCAAAAGAGGTCAAGCAGATCAAACATTGTTTGTTAAAAGGGATGAGAAATCCCTCCTTGTCGCTCAAGTGTACGTGGATGATATTGTTTTTGGATCCACAATTGATCAACTAGCTCATGAGTTTTCGGAAGGAATGAAAAGGGAATTTGAAATGAGCATGGTGGGAGAGTTGAACTACTTCCTAGGGCTTCAAGTGAAACAACGAAAAGATGGAATATTCATTTCTCAAGAGAAGTATGCCAAAAATCTTGTCAAAAGATTTGGCCTGGATTCTAAGAAACATACTTCTACTCCCATGAGTTCCTCTGCAAAACTAAGCATAGATGCAGCCGGTGTTGACGTTGATCCAACACTTTATCGAAGTATGATTGGCAGTCTTCTCTATCTCACAGCAAGTAGGCCAGATATTGCATTCAGTGTCGGGGTATGTGCACGGTTCCAAGCTGCTCCTAAAGAATCCCACTTAACAGCAGTAAAGCAAATCATTCGCTATGTCAATGGCACATCTGACTATGGAATTTGGTATACAAAAAATTCGAATGAGTGTTTGGCGGGATATTCAGATGTTGACTGGGCAGGGTGCATTGATGATAGGAAAAGCACTTCTGGTGGGTGTTTCTACCTTGGAAATAACTTGGTGTCATGGATGAGCAAAAAGCAAAATTCAGTGTCCCTTTCAACGGCTGAAGCTGAATACATTGTAGCAGGAAGTTGTTGTGCACAATTGTTATGGATGAGGAAGCTACTGCATGATTATGGAATTTCTCAAGACACTATGTGTGTGTTCTGTGATAACACTAGTGCCATAAACTTGTCAAAGAATCCAGTTCAGCACTCCAAATCAAAGCACATAGAGATTCGTTATCACTTCATTCGAGACTTGGTAAAGGACAAGATAGTATGCCTACAGTTCATATATTCACCAAACCTCTTGATGGCCCGAGGTTTGAATCCTTGCGTAAGACAATTGGTGTTGGTATCATTCCTTGAACTCTATCTTTCATAAAATATCATTTTGTTCTTGTTTGCTTTGTGTTTCTTCTTTTGTCATCCTTGTCTTTATGTTATTTTTTCATTGCTGTTCTGTATTTGATCATCCTTTTACTGCTTTTGTGTCAAAAATTCCAAAAACACATAAAAATTAGAAAATCCAAAAAATTTGATCACATTGTTGAGTTTTGTCTCAAAGCATGTTTTGCCTTGTACCTTTGTACTAATGGCTTTGTGCATCTAACGAGCTTAGCTTGTCTCTTATGCACTCATATCATTGTGGAAGAAATTCTGAAATCTATGTGACTGTTGTAAATAGATCTTCAACCTTGTCATGAATGATTAGTGAATGGTTTAGTTGATCCTGAGACATGCATAGACTTATGCATATATATCTTCCCACTCTTTATTTTGTTGTTTTTGCTTAAAGGAACTCTCCAAATGTAAATCTCCAAATGAAAAGAGATATTGAGCTGCAAAAGCCTGTCGCACATACTAGTATTTGACTAGGAAAAAAGGAAAGCGGCCAAAATAAATTGCTTGATGCCCAAACAGCCAAAGGCTAACTCATTAATATGAAATATCAAAAATTTCAGGCATCCATCTCACAATGAGATGTATTGATTCAAAAAGATCAAATGTTATGATGTATATGGAGCCAAATGAAAAGCTTCAAAGATATGTAATCAAGTTTATGTGAGAGGTCATATATGCATACTTCTATAATTGAGATAGGTCATATTATCTAGTGCTAGTTGTGTATGCCTTGATTGAATTGATCATTGAAACTTCACATTGGACTAAGGACTATCTCATTTTTGATATCCACACACATCACACAAGTCTATGTTCAATGAATGTCATATTCATTTGTGTGATTGTACTTGATTAAATGTGTTTTCACATGCTCAATCTTTGTTGGTCAAACATAAAAAGACTTTTGAGTGTTTTTAGTTGTTTTTGGAAAATACTTTGTTTTTACAAAAATGTCAAAATTTTCAAAAACAGTGTTGCCCTGTTTTGGCGACTAAGTCACGGGTTGGCCCAGTTGCATGTCCCAATCGCGAGCTCACTCAGAGATTTTTCGCGGCTCACTGGTGAGTCAATGTCTTAGTCGCGAAAAAGACTTAGAAAATTTTTCAAAACTTGAGTTTTTGTGACTTTCGCGGCTCAATGTGGCGACTTGTTCGCGGGTGGAGGGTCCAGTCGCAAGGATACTCAGAAATTTTCGCGGTTCACCTCGCGACTCTATCGTGGGTAGACCTTCCAGTCGCGAAAAACACTTAGAAGAGTTTTTTAAGAATCTTTGTTTCACATTGTTTCGCGGCTTACCTTGGCAACTTACTAGCGACTTGATCCAGTCGCGAAAAACGCGTATTTTGCGTTTTAAAGTCAGTTTTAAAAACTTTTTCAGTTTTTCCCTCGTACTTTTGTGATTGTTCATTGTCTTTCCCATTTCATTTTTTCAAACACACCGAGTATTTCTTCGAAAATCCTTCATCTCTGCACAATTTCTACTCCAATCTTCAAGAAAAAGGTATGGGTTTTCTTTCCCTCACTTCATATTTCATGATTTGAACATTTTTTTCTTGATTTATGAGTTGTTATTGGGGAATGTGATTTATCATGTTCGACCATGGGTTTTTGATTTTCTGATTTTATTGTGTGTTTGTGATGGTTTTTATACTGATCTTCCCTATCTTGTGTACCTATTGTGGTTTGGTTGTTTACACAAACTCATTGTCATGGTTTGAACCTAAATCTCAAATGTTTAGGGTTTTCTTCATCATCCATGGTGTGAAACTGACACATTGCTAATATTGTTTGGTGTCCTGTTTGGTTTCTCTTGCTTGTGATAAACCA
The DNA here is from genome assembly GCA_019022515.1 of Quercus aquifolioides. Classification (NCBI taxonomy): domain Eukaryota; kingdom Viridiplantae; phylum Streptophyta; class Magnoliopsida; order Fagales; family Fagaceae; genus Quercus; species Quercus aquifolioides. The sequence continues at coordinate 35,246,881 of CM032330.1, forward strand.
TGTTGCAGTGTCAAAATGTCTCCATTCAAGAGATCAGCTGTGAAATGAGGTAGCAGCAAAGGGAAGGAGCCTGTCATTGAAATTGATGATTTCTCTCCTAGACCAAAAAGGACTCATTCTCCTTCAGGTGTGTTCGATCCTAACAAGTTCCGATCGTATGCTGCTTTTCAAACTCATGAAACTTATTTCAGAAAGGCTACACCATTGATTGAAAGGGTCGTTGATCAACACTCTCTTTTTGACACCGACATCCCTCAATGGTTTGCTCACAAGGATTGGAATTATCTTCTATTTGACCTTGATGATGCATATGAGAATTTGGTAAAAGAATTTTATGCCAATGCAATTGTTGAAGGAGACGAACTTAAGTGCTGGGTTAGAGGAAAAAGCTTCTCGGTCTCTCCCACGTATCTGGCAGAAATTCTTCACATCAACCGCCCAATACTTGGAAACTCACCGGTTTATGATGATCTATACCCAGATGAGGAATTACTTCGAGAAGTTCTTGGAAAAGATTTGGAATTTTCCTTAAATGGAAACTCAGTCAGTGTTTCATCTCTTCCTCCAAAATTGAGGGTGCTTACGATCGTCATGTTTCACAACCTGTACCCCCTATCCAGCACAGGGTATATGAACCTCAAGCGTGCACTGTTTCTTCATGATCTGATCTCCGATGTAGAGATTGACATTTGTGCTCATGTCTTTCATGTCCTTCGCAAAACTGTTCTTCGAACTGAGTCGAGGATATGCATTCCTTTTTGCTGTCTCATTTCAAGGATTTTGAAGCTTAAAGGGCTCCATCCCTCAGAAAATGAATTTCCCTGCACAAAACCAAGTCCAATCAACATGCGCACTTTCAATGCTAGCATTGGTCATAGTAAGTAGGGAATCAAGACAGAATCTTCAGCGTCCCATAGTGGTTCGCGCTCTAGATCATCCCTCGTCGACGAGAAGCTAGACTCTATTGTCGCATCTGTCCATGAGCTGAGTACAAAGATGACCGGACTTACATCCATTTTGCATCATCTCAACATTCGATGGGAAATGAAGCTCACCTCTATCCAAGCTCAATTGGATCAAATCCAGAGAAAGCTACAAGATGATGAGAACTAGCTATTCCATGACAAAAAGGGGGAGATGATGTCGGCAGGGGGAGTTCAACGAAAGGGGGAGATTTCAGCAAACAGGCCTTTGTTTATCGCTTTTGTTTAACTTTAGCATATTTCAACATTCATGTTATATTATTCAGTACTTTATATTATCTGGTTTGTACCTGTTACCTTTGTAGGTTTTTAAGGTTAATAGTTTGTTTTGTACCCATGTTGCTTTTGTAAGCTTTTAGGGTTTGTTTCTATGCACACTTGTAGGCTTTATGGTTTGTACCTTGCTTTATGCAGCCTTTGTGCTTTGTTAAATCAGTACTTCTAACTAAATGTTATGCATTTCCTTTTAAGTACTGTCACTCTTGTGCCCTTGTAGGATTTTTCCTAGATACACATACTTCATGTATTGTGCATTGGTTGAGTATTGGTCATTCGAGTGATTTGCCTTGTGTTTGTCAGCTTGAATGTCCGGATGTTCATTCCATGTGTGAATGAGCATTGTGATCACTACTGTATAGTGATTGCATGTTTGGTCAAGCCATGGTCTACTGCTTTAGTCCATCTTGCTTGATCGCATTGTGCTTGTTCCATTTGCATTACAAGTTATCTGCATAACAATGAACTTATTGTGTTGTTGTGTTTCAGGAGATACTTGTCATTATGGTTCAAGATCTTCACAGATTCTAGAGTTGGGTGTGAGTGAGTTTTCCAACTGTTCCCAACTCACGCGTTAAGTCCAGAGTTTGTTATAGGGTTTTGTCACAGAATAGACAAAGGGGGAGATTGTAAGGTTGAATTTTATCAACCATCTTGTTGGCTTTATTCCGTGCCAATTTGCTTGTAATTTAGCACTTAGTAACCCTGTATTTAAGTGGGATTCATGTAAGGGTAGTGTGTGAAGAAACTGTGAAGAATTGCTCAACTTTGTGCAACGATGCAGAGACTTGTGGTTAGGACTCACGGCTTGCAAGCCGCCAACTGCTGCACACGTGAGAAGCATGCGGGGAGGTGAAGGGTCACGCCAGCTGTCGCACTACAGGACAAAAGTCCCAGGATGGCCAGGCCGTTAGCTCGCTTGAACTCGCGACTTAGACTAGTTACAAGGCCAAGCCGCCAACTTGCCCTGTTTGGCAAAAACTGCCTCTTCGTATTCCAAACACACACCACTATATATAGACCCTTATACCCACGAAATGTAGAGAGCTTCTAGAGAGAAAAATTGAGAGAGAAACCCTAGAGAAAAACAAGATTGCCTCATCCCCAATCTTCACTAAGAGACTCCTCAAATTTCTCTACTCTCTTCCTCTCCATTGATACATACTTGAGAGGCTATTGACCAAATCCTTATCTCACCACACCCACGTTTGTGAGAAGGTCTATTGGTGCTAAGGGAAGCAGTTTAGGAAGAAACCAATGGTTATTGGTTGATGCTGTGGGCTATAGCGGAATCCGGTAAGCTAGAAAAGAAAAAAGTTCGGCGCAACCTCGTTGGAGCAGGAAGCTTAGAGGGCTTAGGTACCTGGGTAGATTAGGCTTGGAGGGTCTATAGTTGTTCATGTATCCCAACTACATTTTCTAGTGGATTATTGACCGCTTGGAGGGCGGCAGAGAGGTTTTACGCCAAGGGCTTCGGTTTCCTCTTCGATAACACATCGCGTGTTGTCTTTGTGTTTGCATCTCTCTTCCCTTAATCTTTACCGTTTATTATTTGCTATGAATGTGATTTTAAATTGATTTAGATTGTTTATCAATTCTGTGTTTGGCTTATATTCATGTTCCGCACATTAATTGTTTGATTATAAGCTTGAATTGATAATTTGTAATTTGGGGTCTAAACGTTCAAAGGTGTTTTACACGCTTATTGAACTTTCAGGATCGATTTCCGCTTGAAGGGTGGCGGAGAGGTTTTTCGCCGAGTTCTTCGGTTTCCTGTTCAATAACACCTTTCAGTGTTATCTGTGTTAGTATCTCTCTTCCCTACTCTTGTTCATTTCATTTTTACTGCTATGTTGCTTTAAATATGGATTAGAGTAGTTGTCTTGCTTATACGCTTGTGTTTACACTATTCCGCACTTAGTATTAAGTTAGTGTAAAATCAACCAAGCCGTAAGTTTAATTTGAGGGTCTAAACAGCTCTTGTGTTTTTCAATACATTTTCGACCTTTCAATTGGTATCAGAGCGGGTACACTTGTTGTGGTTTAATTACCTAAGTGTGATCCTTGACCCCTTGTGTTTATTTGTCATGGATTGTGCTTTATATGCCTCTTTGTATGATTTGGTTGATGATAAATGTAACATGCCACGTGTTTGTGAAAATGCCTCTATGAGTGACAATCCTCATGATTGTGATGCTATGTTACATGAATTTTTGGATGTTGTTGATATTCCTAACATCAAACTCTTGAAGGAAAATGCTAAGAAGTTTCATAAGGATTTAAGCAAGTTATTTTTTGAAAATGATGATTTGATTGCTAAGCTCAATGAATCCAACAAATTGGTTGAGAAATATAAAAAACTTGCTGAAATTTCTCTTGAAAAGCTGAAAGAGTTTGAATGTTTGAATATGGACTTGGATGCTAAACTTGTTTTGTCTAATAAACTTGTTGATGATCTTAAATGTGAAAATGAATCTCTTAAGATGCATGCCAAGTATTTGATTGCTGAACCTACTGTTAAAAATGATGAAAATATTTGTTGCAATCATGTTGTGGTACCCGATATTGTGCCTATTGTGTGTTCTACCTCAAATGACAAATTAGTATATATTCCTCCACATAAAAGAAATCAAAAGGTGGAGAGAAAGGCTCTTAACCTCTGTTTAGGTCCCATTCTAGGGAATTGAGTGGATCTAAGTTTGTTCCTACTTGCCACCGTTGCGGTATGATTGGTCATATAAGACCTCAATGTCATAAGTTGAAGAGAGAACAAACCCATGTTGCTAGATCCCTTCCCAAAAGGCCGAGTGGACCTAAACACATTGTTTGTCACCATTGTGGTGCCTTTGGTCATCTAAGACCTCATTGCTCTAAGTTTCAAGCTGCTAAAAGAATTAAAAGAAAAGAGAAATTTGAGCTGCTTGGAAGTTGTGCTAAAAGGAGTAAACCGAATTTGAGTGAAAATAGCATGTTGTTAAAGAAAGTGTTTGATGCTCTTAACTCCTTGACTATGTGCATCTCCGGTTCTCATTCTTCCAACCCTCGTCTCACTTCTCTTAAGACACTCACTCCAAACAATCATTCCGTTTGGATGAGGAAGGGTTCCTATGGTTGAGCTTTTGCTCTTTTGGTCTTTGATCTAATTCTTTCGATCTTTGTAGGACCCTTCATGCATTATATGTCATATCTTCATACATTTTGTACATCTTGCATTTCGTTTTATGCATTATTTTGTTTTGATCTTACTTTTATGTTTTAGTCTTGTGTGAGTAAAAATCTAAAACCACATAAAAAGTGAAAAATTCAAAAAGTGATCGTATATGTTTGAGCACATTTCACATGTGAGTTTGGCCTAGTACCTTCGTACTAATGGCATAGTGCATTTAAGAGCTTAGCTTGTTTTGTATGCACATATATCTTTGTGGAAGAAATCTTGAAAACTATGTGTGATTGTTGTAAATAGATCTTCAAGCTTGTCATGAATGATTGGTCAATAGTCTTGTTTGTCTTGATACTTGCATAGACTTGTGTCTATATCTCTTCCCGCTTTATTTTTATGTTTTTGCTAAAGAGTTCATCAAATGTAAATCTCCAAATGAAAAGAGATATCGAACTGCAAAAGCCTGTCGCACATACTAGTATTTGACTAGGAAAAAGAGAAAGCGACTTTTGTTTTGAAATGTATGGTGCTCAAAAAACCAAAGGCTAATTCTAAATGTTGATATATCAAAAATATCAAGCACCGATCTCAAAAATGAGATGTATTATCCAAAATGGATCAAATGTTATGATTTATTCAGAAGCCAAATGAAAAGCTTCTAAGTTTTGTAATCAATTTGTAAGAGGTCATATATGCTCATTTCTATAATTGAGATAGTCCACTTGATTTAGTATCAGTTGTGTATGACTCGATTGAATTGATCATTGAAACTTCACTTTGGTCTAAGGACTATTCCACACTCGATTCACACACACAACACACAAGTTTAATGTTTAATGAATGCCTATTTCATTTGTGTGTTTGTACATGTTCAAATGTGATGTGTGTGTGCTCAACCATATGTGGTTCAAACCAAAAATACTTTTGTTCTTTTTGTTTGCTTTTGGAAGTGATTTGTATCACCCATGTTTTTCAAAGTTTTTAAAGTGTTTTTGTGTGAAAAACATGTTTTCTGGGTGTTTTCGTGACCTATTTCATGTATAGGCTCAACTGGGAGTTAAATGGTCCAATTTTAAAGCTTTTTCAGCTTTGGACAGAGAGTTTCACAACTGTTTCGCGAGTAGCTCGCGAGTAAGGCTTACCTGCGAAAATTTTCGCGAGTACTTTCACAAGTCAGCTTCCCGCGAAAATTTCCAGATCAGCTTTTTAAAGGGCATTTCGTGGGTCTTTTGTTTTAAACTTCTCTCATCTTCTCCCAAACACCTATTTTCATGTTTCTACATCAAAACCCAACTAAATTCAAGTGTTTTTCATTCCATTAACATCTCTAAGGTAATCTTTAACTTTTTTTTATTGATTTTGATCCTTAGATTATGTTTTTGGGGGGTTTTATGTTCATAGTTGGGATTTTCTCAAATGGGAGTTGGAAAACTTAATTTTTGTCAATCTTTTTTATTGGGCTTTGTTTTGAATGATGATTTGCTTTGGATGTTGGCCCCTTGTGGTAAAAATAACATGTATTAAGGCAAGATTTTCATATGTTCATGCATTGTTTAACATACTTGTGTAGTGTGTGCACTTAAGTGTTTGATAAAATGCCCAAATGGCATTTTCTCGTTGTTTTGGACTCCAATGAGTACCAAATTTTGGGGATCACCATAATTATTCATGTTTATCATGTTTTGATCACTGGTGGTGTGTTTTATACACTTTGCCCCATGAGTGCTTATTCATGCATTGGTCATGCATCTCACATGCACACTAGATGCACACTAGTTGCACCTTTGCTGCACACACTTGAACACTTAACATGTTTTGCATTCACTCATACTAGTTAAGTCTTTTTAGACCTTTTAGCACATATAACATGTTCTTTGTGTCTATGTCATGCCTAGGTCCTTAGCATGTCATGTTCTTTATACTTTGTAGCATTTTTTTAAATGTTTTTGTCTTATGTTTGAGCTTCATTTTCTCATTCATCTTGCACCCCTCATGCATCATATCTTCTTTTCTTTCCCTCCTTCCTCTTGATTCATTTGTCTTTTCGTGACAAAAAGGGAGACAATATTCATTTTCTATATGACTCATGTGCACACTCTTAGGGGGAGAAAGCCATAGGGGAGATGCATATACCAAGGGGGAGAAGACATTTTTTTTTAGAGAACCTTGATTTACTTTATGCTTGTTTTTTCGTTGCTTTATGGTGCTTTGTTATGCTTTATTGCTCTCATTGCATCGTGCTTATGTGTTGGACATGCTTTTATCCTTTTACTATTGTGCTTAAGTACCTCACTCTTGTGCCCTTGTAGGATTGTTCCTAGATGCATATACGTTTTTATGCATTGGTTAAGTGTTGGACATGCAATTGATAGTTTGCAATTGAGCTTATTAGCTTGCATGTCCGGATGTTCATTCCATGTGTGAATGAGCATCGTGATCACTATTGTATAGTGATTGCATGTTTGGTCAAGCCATGGCCTATTGCTTTATTCCATGTTTACTTGATCGCATTTTACTTGTTACATTATACTTGTCCTTTTATCACTTGATTTACCTTGAGGGTCTAATGCGTTTTGTGCAAGTGTTTCAGGTTACAGGTATTTTGTTCCAAGTACATCACAGCTTCTAGATTTAGGTGTGAGTGAGTTTTGTCATTGTTCCCAAACTCATGTTTAAGTCTAGAGTCTGTTATAGGATGTTTTGTCACGGAATAGCCAAAGGGTGAGATTGTAAAGTTGTGATTTACAACTATGTTTTATGTTGGCTTTATTCCATGACAAAATGTGTTGTATTTGATTTAATTATGTTCCTAGTATTTTGTGGGATTTTATTGTATTGGGTTCAGTATGAAGTTAGTGAAGACTCAAGCTTAACTGAAGAATTAGTGGATCTCGCGGGTGTCTCGCTGGAAGCTAACCCGCAAAAGAGCCATGTGAGGAGCACATGACTGGAAGCTGAAGAGTCGTGCCAGGCTGTCGTTTTCGTGAGTGTCTCGCAGGTAAGGGCTTCCCGCGAGATAGTCGCGAAACTTTCTGCCTGGAGGTTTTTAAAGAGTGACTTTCTTACCCTTCACCCATACTATATATACCCTCATTACCCACAAATGTAGATGAGGCTATTCAGAGAGAAAAACCCTAGAGAGGTTTTCTAAAACACACACACCCATCTTTTGAGAGAGAGCTACTCATCCTTAGTGAGAAATCATTGTAGCCTCTTCTCCATCCCTCTCCCATTATCATACCTTGAGAGGAGATTTTACCCAAACACAACCCACTCCTATTCAGAGTGTAGAGAGTGTTTTGGAGTTGCTGGGAAGCATTGGAAGAAGTCAAGGATGGCAGATGCAACATGGAGCTTGTTGCGGGATCCAGAGAACTAAGACAAGACATGGTTCCGAGAAGCCTTGTTGGAGTAGGAGCTTGGAGGGCTTAGGTACATCGGATAGATTAGGCTTGGAGGGTCTCTTGCTAACCCATGTATCCCAACTGATTGTCTAGTGGATCGATTTTCGCTTGTAGGGCGGCAGAGAGGTTTTTCGCTGAGTTCTTCGGTTTCCTCTTCGATAACACGTTTCGGTGTTATCTGTGTTTGCATCTCTCTTCCCTACTCTTGTTCATTTCATTTTTACTGCTATGTTGCTTTAAATATGGATTAGAGTAGTTGTCTTGCTTATACGCTTGTGTTTACAGTATTCCGCACTTAGTATTAAGTTAGTGTAAAATCAACCAAGTCGTAACTTTAATTTAAGGGTCTAAACAGCTCTTGTGTTTTTCAACACATTTTCGAGCTTTCAAAAGTTTTGTTTTTGTTAAGTTTTTGAGTTTGATAGTTTCTAGATGAGTTAGGTTAGCTAAAAGGGAAGGGGTCTAAGTTTTTTGAAGAGGGAAGTGCAGCTCTAGAAATAAATAAATATATATATATATATATATAACACCAATAAAAAAATTTCTCTTTTTTTCTTTGGGCCTGAGGCCCAAAAAAAAATTTTCCTTTTTTTTCTTTGGGCTAGAGGTGCCCGGGCCCCCTTGGGCTCCCCTTTGGGTCCATCCCTATCTAAGATGGGAGGCTAACTTATAAAGTGGAAAGGTGTTAGGCATCTACCCCAACCAATAAAATAAGTAAGAACATTGTAGCTATAGTAATGTCATACAATTCCAACATTAAAACATGTCACAAAAGATTTAATAACATAAAATTTGGCAGTTACAACCTTGAAAACATTTTTTTTTTAATGTTAAAAATGTCTGAGTATATCAAAATCCTAATTCCAAAACAAGCATGTTTGATCCTAATGACTAGATTTGGGTTTGGGCTTCGGGCTTTATACCTACATGCACAAAGTAATGACTAGATGATTAGTTAGGCTTTGGTTATTCGACACTAAGGCTTTGGTGTTTAGGAAATAGAAAACAATTGGCAATTTTTTTAAACTCGATTTTGAGAAAATCGAGTTTCAAAATATGGGCATCTCCCTAATTAGTTTGGGAAATGGGGCAAAATGCTGCTTTGTTTGCGCGAAAATGGCATTTGCCCATTTTGGCCTCAAGAAACATGTTGTTCAAGTCAAGTATTAAAGCCATGAAGATTAGACCAAGAAACAAGTGAAGAAAAGTTGATCATTAAAGCTCTACAGATACCTCGACAGAAAGAGTATCTATTGAGATTTAAGAACGAATCTTGATAGAAGCTCGACAGAAGCTGAATTTGTCAAGATCTACGAAATCAAAATTTCCAAATCTAATTTTCAGCCCATGCTGACATGTATGTGTAGAGTTTTTTTTCTCACAACCCTAAACATATATAAGGCTTATTTTAAAGGTCGTCATACATGGAGAACATATGCAAACAGTGACTTAGTGCCTTATTCTCTCTGCAAGAAGTTACTGCTTCTTTTGCGCCTTAGGGTTTTGTAATCAAGTACTTCTTGATCTTCATTATTAATGAAGTGAAGAACTTTGTGGCCAACAACCTTATTCAAGTTGCTGGAGTTAGTCACGTACTAAAATCCGTGCATCATTGGTTAGTCACGTACTGGGATTTGTGCAAAAGGGTGACGTTCATATATTGAAGAGTTTAGAGATTCTGAAGCGGTGAAAGGTTTCTGCTGTAAGTTCATCTATGGGGGTTGTAGAGTCTAGAGACAAAGGTTTTGTACTAGATCTGAAACTTTTCTTTACTATAGTGAATTGCTTTTCGGGAAGGTTTCCCCCCAAGTTTTTTACTGTGAAACTAGTTTGTTTCATTAGTTTTCCTGGGTCATCATATCTTGTCTTATTTACTATTCTGATGTGTATGATACTGATGTTTGTTTGTTTTAACAAGGTTTATTCATTATAAATCTAATTAACAACTTGGGTTTAAAACTTGTTAATTCTATCAACCAGGGTCTAAATTGGCCTAACAAAAACTAAGGAAGTCAATATCATACCGATACCGACTGTATCGGAGAAATATACTCTACTGGCCATTAAATCGGTATTAGTACTACTCCAAATATCAGCTATATCAGCCTATTTCAAAACTTTTTAGTGAAATTGCCAAACATGTGGTAATTTATAATAAGAGTTATAAAACCTTAAAGTAAATTTTTTCCTTTGTTAATGCAATACCGGACACGCAAGTTTGTTGCAACAGGATTGGGATGGGAATTACCGCCAGTTTGTTGCAACAGGATTGGGATGAGAATTAGAATTTGGCTTAAAAGGTCAAATAACTTAGATTGATGCAGATGCCCCGAATTTTGTTCACGTAGTTTTTCAAGGCCAGAGTCATCAGGCACTCGAGGTAATTTAGACTTATATTTCCTAAATAGCCTAAACTTGATGTAATTTAGACTTTATACATTCCTAAATAGCCTAGACAGATGCGGATGCCCGAATTTAGTCTATTATATATTCCTAAATAGCCTAGAATAATGCGGATGCATTGAATATTTTCACGTGGTTCTACCAAATTCATGGGACACTTGATGTAATTTAAACTAGTACATTTATAAAATGCCTACACTGATACAAAAAGCCTATATTGATGCAAAAGCCCTGAATTCTGCAAGGATATGGACCCCCATTTCAAATTAAAATAGAGTGTTTATTTAATGGTCTTGATTCAGTGTGTACTTGTGTAGTAAATCTAGGATATAGATTTTGTTAACTCATTCAAAATTTAACTATAGCTAAACTAACCACCGTGCACTCTTAAGTGCAATGTTCACTCTACAAATATAAATACTTGTGGGGTGAGGGAGTAAAAGTTGGGGTTCAAGTCTCCAGTAGAGAACTCTACGTACACACATATACACTTATATTATGCTATAATAGAATTTCTATCTTATAAAAAAAAATTATAGTTAAACTAAATTAGAATTAATGAGTTAGTTGCATCTTGACCCTAGATTTGCTCCACTCTAAATTATGGCCGTCGTATGAACACTCTTCATGTCTCTTGAAATGGAGAGGATCCAAATCCGTTCTACAAGGTCAAAGTCACCAGGCACTTGAGGTATTTTAGACTTATACATATTTAAGCCATTGGTATATTTTTATTAAAGATTTTTTTACATTAGTCTATCTAACGTATCTAATTTTGTCCATGATTAAATATTATTCGAGGTGATGTGAACAATCTTATTGGCCTGACATGATTAAGTGGGTTGTTACTTGTTAGTTGTTACTCCACTTTGATTTTTTTTTCAGCTGATTAGTAAACATTATTTCTTGTTCTTTAGCATTATGAAGGGTTGTCCTTTCATTTTCAATTTGTAAACAAGCTGATTGTGGTCTAATCTAATGTGATAAGATTAAAAATAAAAATAAAAATTCTCATCAAACAGGGGGACACCGGCATGAGAAATTGTTTTAAGATAAAGTATACCTTTTCGGCTTTTCATCCTATGGTATGATCAATTTTACCTTCGTAAATTTGTTGTTTGGAAAGTATCAGTTTATCTTATTACATTTAAGTATCAAAATAACTCGTTCTGAGCTTTGCTACCTGTAAATGCTGAATAGCAAGAAGAAAGCCGATTCCTTATGAGTTACATTTAGTTCAACTAGTAAAGTTTTTTGACGAATAAAAGATTTGAGATTCAAACACTATTTACACTAAGACAAATTGTATTCTTATTGATTAAGCATTTAAGAATATATACGATTAATTGCCCTATAGAATAATTTTGTGACATAGCATGTTTGAGCGAAGAAGCAAATGCAAAGTCATAGTTGTCAAAATCGGGATTTTGATCGTATGATCCTACGATCCCACATGCCCAAAACAATCAAGATCATTCACAATCAAGGATTGGTGGTAGGATCAATAGGACCGTACGGCCTTGGTTTCTACCAATTTTCTTGAGCCTAACAAAACTCAGTTGAACCCAAATGAAAAATAATGTACCAATAGAACGAGTTTTGTTGTTCTATGGTTTATCAGAAGAAAAAGGGAGAAAGATTTTACAAAATATAACCAAAACAAACCATTAACAATAATACCTACATGTTTGCAAGAGACAGATAAAGATCAAAACGTAAAAAAAATTTGGGGTAGTGTAGATCGTTATTTTGCATAACGATTGATGCTTCGTAGTTCCTCAATTTGCAGATGAGACTCTGAGTTAAGAGTTGAGATGGAGAAGGAGAAGCAAATTATAGAAGAGAGATGAAGAAGGAGAAACAAAGTTGAAAAATAATGGACAAAATTTAATTACAACTTTCACTAAAAAGAATTAATATGACTACATATTTTAAAAAATCTAACTACTGGATTGCATAATCTTCATATTCTTAACACACACGTCAAATTTTATACCAATTGGATGTTATTTACTATTCAATCCATAAACTTATTTCTTTGTACATAATTTTATACTTCAAAAACTTGAAATTTAAACATTTAATTAACAAAATAACTATTGATTTTTTATCTTTTAGAAATTTTGCAAGCATGAAGAATATAAGAAGAAAATGTAATCCAATAGTAGATTTATTAAAATTTACATCTAATAAAAAGATATTGAATGAAGTTGTAGTATTAAACTACAATTAAGTTTGTAACTAATCTTTATCAAAAATAATTTGGAAGATGAGAAAGGAGGGGTAGGTGGGGTAGCTTCTTAAGATAGTGGACTCTGGAGTGTTTTTGTTGTTTTTTAAATGATGCTGCACTATTACATATTTGACTATTCAATTTTTTTTCTGAATATCTTGGATTTCAAAATTGAAAACTTCACTTTCTTTTTTTCTAATGCCATGATGATACGATTTGATATTTTTCTAATTTAAGTTTTTAATTTTTTTTTAAAAGCAAATTGAAGTTTTCAATTTGGTTATTCAAAACCATTGATAACATCTTGTCGTACTTGGTTGCTAATTAAATATATATATATATATATATATATATATATATTAGTGTTGAAATTTAAGTATATTTATTAATTTATTAGTATAGAAGCATCAATGTGTAGTATATATATATATATATAAATTACATTATATTGATGCAAATTTTTGTTATCTTTTTCTATGGATGAATGTATAATTTATATTATTATTTAACATATAAAGTTACTGTCAACATATCTTTTACCTTTTTTTCCCAAAAAAAATGTAGAATATTATGATTCAAGATTCATAATCCCACCTATTTCTCACGATCGTATGTCTTAATTTTGATAACCTTGCACGAAGTGGTGACCAAATAAGATCCTTATATGGACCTAAAAAATCTCATATACGTGGGTGATGGCAAGTCATTTCGCAAAATCAGCAGATTCATATTCTGATTTTCTTGTTTCTTAGTTTTGGAAAATCAAAATTGGGGTGAAATATATATTAGAAACAAAACAAAACAGAAACCTTAATATTTAATGTGGTTCCACAAATTATATGTCAAGTAAAATCTACAATCGATGAGAATCATTACAGCCACACTTGCAAATTAAATTCTATGCCACATTAAAAGATTATTACAACTCCTTACTTCTTTCTTATCAATGACGGAGAAAAATACTTATATAAATTAGCCTCCTCACGTATGTTCAGTGTATACTCGGCAGCTTGTTATATTCTCAATTTGAATAGAAGTCTAACTGTTTGTTCTGTTTAAACCCCTTTTAAACAAAATAGTTAAACCTAATGAATTAGCTAAGTAGTTACTTAGATTAATTATGAGATCAAGGTTAAACACCTGCAATTATATTACTTAGTGCGTAAAAATAAAAAAAGACAGTAATATGATGACCTAGAAAAATCAGTGAAACCAATAGTTTCAAAGTAAAAAACTTGGGGAAGATTTAAACGAGCTACCCTCAAGGTAAACAAATCCACTATGATAGAATGAAAGTTTACAATAGATTTAAACCCTAAATTTAAAGCTATCTCTTGTAGAACTTACTAACACGACCATGGCAGTTTCGACTCCACGGACTCTTCTATCCTGAATTTGCTATGCACAAACATCACATTTGTGACTTTGAAATCCCCCTCAAATGTTTAGATCATCAGGAGTTGTTGATCTTGTAGCAGCAACTTTAGAAGGAGATGGCACAATACCTTTTAGATCTCACAAGAGCACCTCCAAAGTCATCTCAAAACGTGGCGCTTAAGGTTTCTTTTATATACTAAAAGAATTAGATCTGAAACTTTAATCACTTAATGGGCTTAACAGACTGATTGGCTTTAATTAAATTCTGTAGAACCCATCTTTCGATCAAACGAACATGTTCTCTCAATCGATCGAACTTGGCATATTTTGAATTCCTGAACCTGCAGCTTCTTTTTTCTTGTATTCTAACTTGCAGCACCTTGAGCATTGTCTAATCATACTTATAGACTTAGAAATCTATATCTAGACAAGTTTATACTCACAGTTTGCCAATTATTCTAAACTTTTAGAAACTAACACTAACCGTTTCATTTTAATACAAATCTAACCATTTCATTTTAATACAAATCTTTGGAGCTTAAATATAAATATTAAAAAAGTTGTAACTATATTATAATAGGACAAAACTACATAAAGTCATCAAAAAGAAAATTTCGATTTATGGTCATCGTTGCTCTATTCTAATACAAAGTTGGATTTATGGTCATCGTTACCGACAAAGTTGCGGTCGATCCTGATTAAAAATATTAATAATAATTTCAAGAAAGCTACTGACTTAGCATGTTTGAATTGGAGAACATTTATAGGTGAATGCTAAGCTAATTGGCTGATGATACCTTTCTTTTTTTAGAATCGATTGGCTGAGATTGATACCTAAAAGCTAAAACAGTAGAACCCAATAACCATGCGGTTCATGCCAAACTGGTATTAGATTTTTGTTTTGACCTAAATAGAAAATGGAGTAGGTCACGACAATCATGCTGCATGAACACAGCAAGAAAGGTGCAAATCACGCGATTAGGAAACAATTAAAAAATTATATGTTACAATTATAATAATAAACAGCTATGTGAAAGTAATAATTACTAACTAAGGGTCTGTTTGGATACAACTTATTTTACTGAAAACTAAAAACTGAAAACTGAAAACTGAAAACACTGTAGCAAAATAATTTTTAAATGTATGAATAGTACCGTGGGACCTATTTTTAATAAAAAGTTGCTAAAAAGTGGAGTTTGTGGGTCCCGTGAACAGTGCACGGGACCCACCGATGTGGCTGAAAATGAGTTAAAAAGTCAAATAGTGCGGCTACTGTTCATGAACAGTGCATGAACAGTAACCGCACATTCAGTTTTGCTGAGCTAAACACGTGCCAAAAAAAAAAAAAAAAAGAGTAAAACGCGCATTTGCGCAAAACATGAAACGTTATACGTAGATCCAAACCCACAATAATACTAAGAATATACTGAACAAAATTTCTCTCCAAACTAGTTTGAAGAGAAACTCTTCAAACTTCTTATTTATTTATTTTTTGGGTGTGAATTTTAAAAAGCTAACAGTTGAATTTCATGTTCTTTATGCTATTAACATACATATCAAATTTCGTTCAAATCGGATGTGATTTATTATTCAATCAATAAACTTATTTTTATACACAATTTTAGATCACAAAAACTTGAAATTTTAACATTTATTTGATGACATAGCAATTGATCTATGATTTTCTTGAAATTTTGCAAGCATGAATAATAGAATAAGAACATGTAATCCAATTGTTAGATTTTCAAAATTCACAGTCAATATAAAAATATATGAGGAGTTTGAAAGATTTCACTTCAAACTAGTTTGAAAAGAAACTTTGTTTGAATATACTACCAATTTTATTATATTAGTCTTTTAGTCACCAATCACATTAAAGTAATTTAGACACATTTATTTTGTTTTTTAAATGATTAGCACTATAACCAAAACATTTTCAGGATAAAACCAAGTTGACAAGCTTTAATTGATTCTCAATTGGTTCTACCACTAAAATCATTTTTTTACAAACTATCAACAACTTTTCAATTATGATTTGTTGTGAAAATATTATGTCCATAACTTGGTTATCTTGAAATCTATCAATCATATTTATTGTTACATCAATTTATAAGCCTTTGCAATAACATTTGGGGAAATTAATAAATTATACATTATTTTGGAAGTACAATAATATTCTATACATTCTTCTCACATGAATTGTGGATCCTATAATAAATTTTGTGGGGGGATGGGCCTAGGCACACCCCAGAGGCATTGGCCCAAAGAGGTTAAGTTAAGGCGCTCCTTCCACAGCAAGACGTTTGCCCTAAAACCCGAGGTCCAAAAGGATTGGGCCGAGAGTTAAGCACGGTATGCCTATGGAGCCCATGTCCCCGAGAGGCACAACCCTCGCGAAGAGCATCCAATCGTCGGACCAAAGGAACCTCGCTTCCATGGATTACCACGGGATCGCGTTAGGAAAAACGTAGAACCCAACACAACCATCATCTCCACATTTAAGACCCTCCACACCTAATGTCAACCACATTAATTGCTAATTGACTAGCCTAGACAAGGAGGATAGCCCTAAAACCTGCTTTCATGATCACCAAATGGCAGAAATGTGAGCTGATGGGACAGGCCACACCCCAAAAATCTGGCTAGAAAGTAGGACAGCTGGAGGATGAGAGAGGCTATAAAAGGGGGAGAGGGTCAACAGAAAAGGGGAACTAGAAATACTGAGAGAGAAAAGGAGAAAAGCTTTTTAGGAGGGCTCAGTTCATTTTTGTTCCTGTAACTCCCACAGGAGATCCATTTCTATCAATTGTTAGCAGTGATTCAACTCTTTTTGTCTTCAATCATCTATCTGATTCTCCCATCTTGTATTTTTCATAAATTAGTTATGTAAATCAAGAACAACATTAGCCCTTACTAGTAACTATGTTTTTGAGCCTCCACAAATTTAATTAATAGAATTTACTATTATTTGAGAGGAGGAAATACGACATCGTTGTATTCTAAAAGGTTTGTATAATTGTGCTCAAAATTATAGTAATTTTAGCATTTTCTCCAATAGATTATTGTGCATATGACAAAGATAATGAATTTGATGGTGAAGATAGCTAGTCCACAAAAAAGGCTTCATCTTCGCTAAAGGCACCTTACATGTCGCACACATATCACGGGGCACCAATCTCATGCAGTGACTTCTTATTTTTTTTTTTTTTTTTTTTTGAGAGAGTTTCAACCTATGGCGTCCGCTCCTGATGATAGCTCTTTATCATCAGACCAAGACACCAATCAGTTTTTGGTGTAGGCGGGGATTGAACCCCAGATCTCTTATACAACCATCAGAGACTTTACCAGTTGAGCTAACTGGAACCCACCAGTGACTTCTTATTTTGGTATTGGAAAAATCTAGTACTACAAACTATTAATCATTTCTTTGTCACAATTATGATATTGCAGTGTAAGTAATAAAATAAAAAATAAAAATAAAAAATTGTAAGTCTATGTGTAAGTAATAAACAATCACTCACGGTCTACCACATTAAAGTTGTGGGATAGTTTTTGGTCCAAGAACCACCCTCGTGGGAAACGGCATGCATGAGCGTTGTAGAGTGCCATGCAAACACAAGGATGCAAGGAGCGCAATGTCTTAACCAACAAAGATTTGACATATAACGTGTACCTCATCCCCCTTAATTACTCTAATAAAAAAGAAATAAAAACTTGTATTTAATGACATATATATTACAGCAACGACATTTCTCTTTTTCTAATGAGTATAAGAGATTCATCACTCTTTCACAAATGGTAAATATTCTCTAATACTCTTTTTTAGTCACTCTTTCACACAATATCAATATCAATATATAATTGCATATCTTGATATACTGAAAATGTGATGTCCACTTATAAACAATAAAAGTGAACTAAAAAAATTGAACAAATGACAACTTATCCACTTGTGATTTGGCTAAAATTTAAGTTACCTATCTATGGTTTGAAATTCGACACTTTACCCACCTGAGGTTAGTTTAGCTAGAATTCTATAACCCACATATTAAAAACAGGGTTAAATATGTAATTTTGCTCTACTTTTATGTCTCTCTCCTCTAAAATAAAAATAATAAGATCAAAACGAATCAAGCAGAACACTTGCATCATAAAATTTCAAATCACAGGTAGGCAATCTTAGATGGGTAAAGTATCAAATTTCAAACTGCAAGTAGACAACTTAAATTTTGGTCAAATCACAAATAAATAAATTGTAATTTTCTCTAAAAAAAATTAGGGTAAAATAATGAGCCAGAGAATCATCGCCCCTTCGCAAAGAGTTCTCTATGCCATTACTGCTTTTTTTTTCTTTTTTTTCTTTTTTGCTATACCGTGTGCTGTTTAGTGGCTTTACTGTTGTCTGGTAACTTTAAACTGACTAATTTTAAACTGTGGCTAAAACACATGCATGGCTATATGCGTTTGTTTATAACTTTAATTAATATTATTACTTTTCTAGAATCAACTTTATTCATTATTCATAATATATAATATATTATACTAACATCTAGTATATAATATATAATAGTTTAATTTGTTAGGTGTCTGATAAAAAAATGGTTAAGAGTCTTTCTAACCTTTTAAACAAAAATTGTTGAATGACTGTAATTAAATATATATTATAATATGCAGCATATAATAGTTTTGTTTCTTACTGGTTAAACAATTGTTTAATTGTTTGGTTTTGTGTAAACACTTCGTTGTTTATATATATTTTTAAATTAGTTATATAACTAGTTTATAAAATTCAAATATTTAGCTTTTAATGTATGAGTAATTTATGGACAAATCATTTACTATTAATGCATATTTTAAGAGAATTTTCAAAATTCAGAAGCTATTACTTAATCATCTGTGCCAAAATATGAAACTTTAGGTGTTGAACTCCCTAGAAGAGTTCAAACATATGATGCAAAGCAAATAGATGTTGATTTTTATGAACATAATCCTTGATTAGTTCATAATCAATTACAAAAAAATTTAGTAAATCGAAATAAGATATAGGGCATAACATTGTTGAGTTAGAGTTAATACATGGAACTAAGTATTTGTTTTGACTAATAAATTTTTTATAAAAAAAAAATTATAATTATTTGACCTTCCTAAATAAATTATTTGGAATGATCGATTCTGCACCTCGCTCTCAACTCTCACGTAACTTATTGTTCTTATTTATTGAGCCAATGCAGTGATAGCATTTATTTATTATCTTGTCTATTCTGTCCACCTCGCTATACCACGTGCAACTATTTTATAGGTAATAATGACAAGACCAATGCTAAATATCAACCAACCCACTTTAAATTGTTTCGATAAATAAAATAAAATAAAAAGATGTAAAATAACATACAAGACCTTTGTAGTTGACATTACAAGCCATGAATGGGACCCATGTAATACGGATGAGCATAGGCAACGAAATATCTAGTCACCAGAGAGGATCTTTGCGTTACAGATCTTCTATATAATGATAATAGCCAAAGTGTTTTCTCTTACAAATGCACATTATCTTTTCTTAATTAGCACTTGTAAAGCTATTTGGTTTTGGAATATAAGTATCTGCCAAAATGTCACTGTTTGGTAAGGTGGAGGCTGATGTAGAAATCAAGGCTTCAGCTGAAAATTTTCACGAGATCTTCAGCTGCAGGCCACACCACATATCCAATGTATCCCCTGGCATAATACAGGGATGTGCTTTACATGAAGGTGACTGGGGCAATGAGGGCTCTGTCATCAACTGGGATTACGTCCATGGTAAGGAAATTTTAGATCATATATGACCATCTTTTATATATATATATATATATATATATATATACACATTATTTATTGGTAAAATGGCCTAGCACTCTTTGAATTATGTTTCCTTTTTTACTGGACTTGAGCTTGACTGTATAAATTAAACAAAATATTAATGGTGGGATCTAATCTAATACTATATATAATAGCAGAAGCTTTTAATAAGATGCTGACACGTTAGGGGAAAATGACACCTTAAAAAACTGACACGTATAGAGTTTATTATTTAAAAAATCGTACAGTGCACCGTTTGGAGGGGCTTCCTCTCATAGCGTTAAAACAGTCTGATGGTTTCTGAGTATAAATACGACACTAACTGCTTAAATGAGTAAATTACATTCAAAAGGCTTTGTCGTATACGGAGAAATAGAGAGAACAGAGTTGTTCGTCGGATTAATAGGTTGGGACAAAGGCAGAGTTCGTAAGGTCTCAAGAGAAAAAGAGAAAAATCCAAGGCCGGCCATTGTCCATTCCCTGGCTAGACTTAGACCATCGGAATAGCAAGCACAGGAAGAAACCGTTAGGCCATATATCAACCACCCAAATCGTCGGAACCGGCACCGGTAAATTTTTTCTTTTTCTATTTTTCAGACTTGGGTATGAAATGTTACTTTTAATTGAGTTTTTTTGTTGGGTAGGTTTAGACCTGTTAGTTTTTGTTTTGGGTTTTAGGGTTTTCTATCAAAATGTTATATTTGCTTTTGTTTTGTTTTTTGTTTTTAATTTTTAACTGTCAATTTAGGAATTTGGATTCATAACCCTTTTCCTCCCTATTTGTTAAAATCAGGGAAACCCCTCACGGTTTAAAACAAAAATACCATTAAATTGAAAGAGACCGGGAGTCTGATAAACAGAGAGAGAACGAGTTGATTAGGCGCACGACTCTTCCTTTCTCCAATTCTTCATGTCCCGGTTTAGTTGCCTCTATCCTATAAAATCAATCAAAGAGCCACAACTATTAAATGAAAGAAAGAGGTCTTTGTCCTTGGAACAAGACCCGCACTCCAATTGGAGACGTTCTCTTCCTTGGCAACAGTATTGGCCCAGACCCAGGGCGATGAGTCCGTCCAAAAAGGTTGCTCTTTCTCTAACTCTTTGACTATATCCATTTTAGTACGAAGAAATGGAGTATTATGGTTTCTTAAACCTTCAATGCATCAGACATTTGTGAATCGTTTTAACTTTATTTAGTTTTACTAATCCGTTAATGTTGATAATTGCTTTAGTTTCAGTGTTGTTGGTTTTTAAATTCAATTTGGATTACACGAGTCTAAACTGCTCCTAATTAAGAATTTATAAATTTGATTGGGTTTGTTTCCACCTCATTATTTCTTTATGTAATTTCTTAGCCCACCAAGGAGTGTAAATATAATTGCAATCTCGTTATCTTAACTAGTAAAGTTTTTCGTTATAAAGAATTTGGATTCAAATCATCACTAATATCAAAAATTAATTAGCCTTTTTGATAACAAAGAGTAATCACAAGTCAAAAGTTGAAACCTATCATATCTAAAACTTGAAGCACCGTAGATTATATATACTATGGAATTTTGAATCAGTGTGCATGTAGATTTATATTTAAGAAAACCTTCTTCTTTGAGTGAACTATTTTACGTAATGAGAAGGTTAATATTTTTGGTATTAAGATTCCGAAATGAGTGGAAAATAGTCATCTCTTTCCTTAATCCGGATAATTTTTACAATAAAAAGAATTAAAGAGAAATGTTTTCCCTCCCTTTCTTGGCACAAAATGGGAAAGAGAAAAATAAATAAGGAATATATGATATAAAATGTTCCCTACGCCGGAGAAATGATCACCAAGCGTTGCACTAGGCCACCCGCTCGGCTACGCTCATCAAATACCGGTTGGGAAGACAACTCTCTTTTCCTCGCCGCAACAGATCTCTAGGTATTCAAATCTAGGCTTAGTGTAAAGGTGGTTTTTAATTAGGGTGACTGCAATTCTAATAGTTTACATAACTCTTCAAATTTAGCTCTCGTACGACATCACTAACTAAACGTTAAGCAATCAAAAATTAAACCAGCAATGTTTTCAAGCATATATATATATAGATATATATACAACTTCCTAGCATTGAAAGACCTCAGTTTTGAGACAAGACAGGCTGTTAGAGTTGTCTTAAATTCTATTAAGGAAGGTTTTTCTTTAATGTATTGAAGTTTTTGGTTATACATGTTTTTACGTTGCCCCTCGTGCAGAGAGCAATGTTAAGGCTTTAGGAATATTTTTCTAAACAGAAAATTAAGTTTCGTTTCCTTGGTGAAAGCATGATGTTAATTTCTTAATTTGATTTTTTCTAAATTGAAACCACAGATGGGAAAGCTAAAGTTGCTAAGGAGATAATCGAAGCAATAGATAAGAAAAACAACTGTCACTTTCAAAGTTATTGAAGGAGATCTCATGGAGGAGTACAAGAACATCAAAATCACCATTCAAGCTACTCCAAAGGGTGAGGGCAGCTTGGTGCATTGGACTATGGAATATGAAAAGCTGCATGAGAATATTGTAGAACCAAATACATTGCTTCAGCTTGCCCTTGATCTCAGCAAAGACCTTGATGCTCACCTTGTCCAGGCATAGAGACAAAATGGTTATGTTTTCTCCTAGTATTGACTACAACAATAAAACAGTGTACGAGACTTGTTCTCCTAATTATGAATTATGTATGTCAATTTTAATCTTGTGTGGGCTAACTGGAGCCACTTGTTGCAGAAATCCATGTACTCTTATGGTAACCTATATATTTTAATAAATGAGGGGCTTTTGTTTTATGAATATGAGTGTTTTCTCCAACTATAATTTATGTACGTGCGTTTCTGAGCTTATTGAAGCCGATCTACTACTATTTTGAGTTAATTATCTTTTCAATGCATGAGGAGATTTTTTTTTTTTTTTTTTTTTTTTTTCTGTATTGTAGATTGATGATGCTAAGATCGTCAGTAGAGATATTCGTCCAGAGTGATATCGTCAGCCTTCGCTCCAGATCCTGCAAACAATATTCCCAGATACAAAGAATGTGGTCACCGGTGTGGCACCAGCCACAAAGTCTCCGATGCCAAAGTCAGGAAAGGTCCTCTCGTGATCAAGAAAGAATAGAATAACTTTTGATAATGAAATTTCTAGTGAGTGTTTCTTGTACCTTTTCTGGATCCTGTTTGGGGATATATATAGGTTGTTTTCAGTACCCTTCTAGCCGTTGGTTCTGCCATAATGAGGGTGTAATTCCTTGATTTCGTAACGCCCGTGCAGGGTAGTAAATTTGACAGATACTTCTTCAACGGTATTGATATTTATTGTTCATTTTGTAACGGATGGTCGTGATAGGTGTATGGACGACTAACTTGTAGGTTCGGGCAATCACACTCGTTCTTATTAGTCGTCCACAAGCAAGGTATGGACGGTCATATATTTTTTGGATCTATCAGCTGCCCCCTTATTCCAAGATCGTCCATAAGTCAGACGGTCCTAGGAATACGAAAGGGTTTTTTTATTTTTTTTTTTTGGGAAGTGCTCTCCGCATTAATTGCCTTCTGGCGGCGTGGCGTGCGTCGTGGCCACGTGTCTAGTTCTGACTGGTGGGGAAACATCGTTTCCGGTGAGTGTCTTTTCGGTTTCCCGCGGTTTTCCAAAGCATGCCTTTTAGTTTGACCTTTCTCTTTCCTTCGTTTCATATTTCTTTGGTTTTTCTGGGTTTCTTCTTTTTTGTCTTCTCTGTGTTTGATTCTGAGCCTTGCTGCCGTGGCTGCCTTGCCTTTTCGACCTACGATTTTCTTCCTTCTCTTCAGGTGCGTATCCCTTCTTTTTCGCTCCTTTCCTCTTTTTTCTGCTTTGTATTTGCTTAGTTTCCTTTTTCGTTATGTGTGTATCCCTCCTTTAATGGTGGACTACACAACATTTCAGCAAATTTGTCCTTCTATTGCTTTTCTTTTCGCGCGTCTAGGAGGTTTTCTAGAGTTTTCCGGCAACCGGTATCTATACCTTGGTGATTTTGTGGCTGGGGGGAGTGGTTTAGACTTAGCGCTGAGTGAACTGCACCCATTGTTGCAGCAGTCTTTTTCTTGGTTTAAATCTGTTCGCAGGGTCTTTGAGAGGGAAAAAATGGGTTCCGCGGTGAGGTCGAGTGATCCTGAAGGGGGTTCTTCTTCTGGCGCGGCCGTGGACGGGGCTGTGCTGAACACAGCCACCTCTGCACTTCCTTCGTCCAATCTTCCTTTGTCAAATCTTCCTTCGTCTTCCGCTGTCGTTCCTCGTCCCTTCCATGCTCTTAAGGAAAGGTGTAATTTGAAGGTCGATGTTTTTAGTAGGTTCAGGGATAGGTTTCAATTCCCAGCGGAAACTAGGGTTCGTCTCCCCAGGAAGGGTGAAAAAGCTTGTGCCTTTGCCCACGGAGAAGTTTGCTTTTATGAGGCGGCCTTCCTGTGTGGTCTAAGGTTTCCCGTTCATCCATTTATCATGGAGCTTCTAGATCACCTGCGGATTGCTCCTGGGCAACTTATGCCCAATTCTTGGAGAATTGTCATAAGCTGTATGGTGATCTGGACGACTATAGCAGATGGAGAGATGATCACGGTGAACGAGCTTACCAATCTCTATCGTCTAAAAGAGTCTAGGGAATTCGGGTATTATGAGCTTGTCCCCTGGGATAGGAGGTCGCGTTTGGTAGCCGATCTCCCTTCGTCCTTCCGTTATTGGAAGTCAAGATATTTTTTTCTGTCCGGAGATGGTTGGGAGACCTTGTCAGATGACTTTTGGGGAAATGTCCCCAGGCTGCTGCGTCGGTGGGAGATCCCTGGTCTTGGTGCGTTGGTCTTTTTATGCTCTTTTTTTTTATCATCGCTAGTTTCTTTTTGATCGTCTGTGTAATATTGAGTGACTTTTTTTTGCTGTGCAGTGAAGGAGCGTCCTGGTCTTGACAGCCGATTTGAAGCGAGAGTTCAGGAAGCGATTAAATATTCAAGGACGATCGAAGATTTCAACGAACTTATCGATCCGCGTACTCTGGCTCGTCACTGTTTGGGACCTGATCCTTCACTCTACGTCCTTCAAGTTCTTGATCGGGAGCAGAAAAAACGTGAGTAGATGTGTATGATACGTATGTGTATATGTATATATATTTTTAACTTTCCTTAGCTTTCTTCTCCAAAAATGACGAGCAAATTCAACAAAGATCTGTATGCAAAAATCAGGGGGAAGAAGAACGAGCCCCTTTCAAGCATTGGTCAGAAAACTTTGAAGTTTACTGACAGAGAGAAAGAAAAGGAGAAAGAGAAAGAGACGGTGGAGAGGGGGTCGTCTACCCCTACTCAGGACGAGGCAAGGACAGCTTCTCCTGCAGTTTCAATTGAAGAGGTCCCTGGACCAAAAAGGCGAAAGACATCGCACAAAGGTAAAGAGAAGTTGGGTTCCAGTATTTGGGACGATGCGGAGGCTGCCGTAGCCCGGGCCAATGATTTTTTAACTCCTGAAGAGAGAAAGGAGATTTCTCTCGTACCTTCTCATGAAATGGTGAACCAGCACGTTCATAAACTCGTGCAGGTATGTTCTTTTTACCTTACCATCATATTATCGTCATCTTATTGTTTTCTCAGAAAACTCATAAGCGAATATTTTTAGGTGTTGGGGGAAACGATGCACCTTACTTCACAATTCTTGGCGAGTGAGGAGAAAGCTGTTATGGCCACTTCGAAGGTGGAAGCCTTAGAGGCTGAGGCTTCGAGCTTGAGGAAGGATCTGATTGCGGCGATGGACGCCCATAATACTTCCAAGGAGCAAATCAAAGTCCTGACCGAGCAACTTGAAGCTGAAAAGGCGAAGGTGAAGTAGAAGGACGATCTCCTTGCATCCGCGGGTCAAAGGATGAAAGCTGCTGTAGCCAAGGCCGTCCTTGCCTTCCAAACGACGGATAAGTACAACACTGTGCTGTTCCAGTGGTACTTCAAGGGGTTTGAGCTGTTAAGAAGATACATGATCAAACATGGGCAAGGAGTCAATCTGGACGACCTAGACTTTGAAGCTGTGGATAAAGAGATAGAGGCGGACGAGGCTGCTCTGGCAGCTCAAGCTTCTAGAGCTTCGGGTGAGGACCCTCCAGCAACTGACGAGGGTGATGGCCATGCTCCTCCAGCATAATCACTTAGTGCCTGTTTTCTTTTTCTTTTTTTTCTTTTTTTTCTTTCGTTTTGTTTTTTTTTTTTGAACAAACACTATTTCAGGTCCCCGTATGTTTTGGGGTTTTTCCTTGAACAACTTGCATTTTTGTGCATATATATATGAGTTCTGTTTGTTGTTGTTTCTTATGCTTATTTTCATCGTTTCTCCCCTTCAGCCTTAGAAGAATTTGAGTTAAAATTACTTCTTCGTTTCTTGAAGTATTCATTCTCTTCGTCCGTCTGTGGACTTAGATGATTTTTGTAGGAATGTTCTCGGTCGATTAAAGGATTTCCTCGTCATTTTGATCTGGATAATGACCATTCCTTGCAGGAATTTCATCATCTTTTCGCTCTAGACGATGATAGTTCCTTCAAGGATTTTTAGGACCTGCTAGATCTGGACGATGCTTATCGTTTCGCAGGGTTTTATCGTCTCTTTTAGATCTAAACGACGTAAACTCTTGTAGTGAGTTTTATGGCCTTTTCGATTTGGACGATGTACATCCTTTCGTAGAATTTAATCGTCTTTTCGATCTGGGCTATCAGCCGTTTTAAACTTTTAGAAGACAATTTAGAACACGGGGAGTGCTGAATAACCACTCATGGAGCCCTGAATGATTACTTATATAATCTTGCATAAATACATAACTTGTGGTAGACAACATAAAATTAATTTGAATAAACAGAAAGCATGGAATCAAATTTTGTTAATTGCTTACAATTAGGCCATGGGTTCTTTCTTGCAATACCTCTTTAGGTGCTCGACATTCCATGGACGAGGTAACTTGTTTCCTTCTTGGTCTTCTAAATGGTAGCTTCCTTGTCATGAATAATGGATGACTTTGTAAGGTCCCTCCCAGGTTGGGCCTAGTTTGCCTTGTGCAGGGTCTTTTGTCGCAGGAGTTACTTTCCTGAGGATGAGGTCACCGATGTTGAATCTTTTTAGCTTCACTCTTTGATTGTAGTATCCTGCCATCTTTTGCTGGTATTTGGCTATTCTCTGTGAGGCTTGATCTCTCACTTCGTCCACGCAGTCCAGGTTTAGTCTTAGCTGGTTGTTGTTTTCTTCTTCGTCAAAAAAGTTTCTCCTGATGCTAGTGAGCCCCACTTCGACGGGAATAACTGCTTCCGTGCCATAGGTTAGGTTGAAGGGGGTTTCTCCTGTTGGTGTTCTTGCCGTCGTCCTGTAAGCCCATAGGACGCCTGGTAGTTCGGGCCACGCTCCCTTTGCCCCCACTAACCGAGACTTGATTATCTTGAGCAAGGTTCGGTTCGTTACTTCCGTCTGTCCGTTGGCCTGAGGGTGTCCTGGTGAAGAATACTTGTTTCTGATGCCTAAGCCGGAGCAGAATGATCTGAACCCTTAGCAATCGAACTGACGACCATTGTCGGATATGATCGTCCGAGGAATCCCGAACCTGCAAATAATATTTTTCCACAAAAAATTTTGTACCTTAGCTTCTGTGATCGTTGCAAGTGCCTTTGCTTCGACCCACTTCGTGAAATAGTCAATCGCGACGAGGAGGAACTTCATTTGTCTTTTTCCCTGTGGCAGGGGACCGACGATATCGATTCCCCATTGTGCGAATGGCCAGGGAGAGGAAATGCTCGTCATTATCTCACCTGGGACTCGTTGAACGTTCCCATATCTTTGACAGCTGTCACACTTTTTTACAAAGTCGGCCGCGTCTTGCTGCATTGTGGGCCAGAAATAACCTGCCTTCATGATCTTTCTGACGAGTGACTTTGACCCCATATGATCTCCACAGATTCCTCCGTGAACCTCCTCGAGGACATACCTGGCCTCTTCGTCTTCCACACATCTTAAATACGGTTGAGAGAAACCTCTTCTAAATAGTTGATCATTCAAGATAGTGAACCGGGCAGCTCTTCTACGGACCTTCTTGGCCTCTTCAGTGTTTGATGGCAGTTGTCCGTCTTTAAGAAAAGCAAGGATCGGGTTCGTCCATCCCTGGTGTGTATGCACAGAGAAGGCTTGCAACTCTTTAATGCTTGGGAGACTTTGTTCTTCTAGTCTCCAGTCATAATTTTTGTCCTGAAGATCTGCTGATGCGCTGCGGGCTACTTCGTCGGCTTCTGTATTCTGTTCCCGTGGAACCTGTAAGAACTCCACCTGATTGAAATTGCTTACCAGCTGGTTTGTTAACTTTAGATATTTTTGCATCCTCGTCTCTTTTGCTTCGAAATCCCCCCTGGCTTGCCCTATGACGAGCTGTGAATCACTTTTGACCACAATGTTTTCAGCTCCCAATGCCTGAGCTAGTCGGAGACCTGTTAGCAGAGCTTCATATTCTGCCTTGTTATTTGTTACGGGGAACTTCAGCTGGACCCCGTATTTGAAGACATCGTCCTGGGGAGAGACAATAACGACGCCTGCTCCTCCCCCTTTCTGTGTAGACGATCCATCTGTGTTGATCGTCCAGATATCTTCCCGCGCTTCGACCAGCTCGTTGGTAGTGAATTCTGCTATGAAGTCTGCCAAGGCCTGAGCTTTTATGGCTGTTCTCGATTGGTATTCAATATCGAATTGGCTAAGTTTGATCGCCCACTGTACCATTCGTCCAGCTGCCTCGGGTTTGTTCATCGCCTTCTTGATTGGCTGATCCGTCATTACCTTTATCGGGTTAGCTTGGAAGTATGGGCGTAGCTTCCTGGAGGCCATTATTAGGGCGAAAGTAATCTTTTCGATCCGGGGATATCGAGCCTCTGCCCCCTGGAAGGCTTGGCTAACATAATACACAGGGAGTTGTACCTTGTCCTCCCTGATTAAGGCTGCACTTACTGCTGTGACAGACACTGCCAAGTATAAGAACAGATCTTCTCCTTCCTTGGATGGACTTAAGAGCGGGGGATTGCTCAAGTACCGTTTCAACTCTTGGAATGCCGTCTCGCACTCCTCCGTCCAGGCAAAGACCTTCTTCAGGGTCTTAAAGAATGGAAGACACTTGTCCGTTGCTCTCGAGACGAACCTGTTGAGTGCCGCTACTCTTCCTGTGAGCGATTGTACTTCTTTGGTCGTCCTCGGTGAGGAAATTTCAATGATGGCTTTTACTTTTTCTGGATTTGCTTCAATTCCCCTTCGTGAAACCACAAACCCAAGGAACTTCCCTGAGGAGACTCCGAAAGCACACTTGGAGGGGTTTAGCTTCATGCTGTGCTGCCTGAGCGTGTTGAATGTCTCCTTAAGATCGTCCATATGATCCTCTTCTTCTTTGCTCTTGACGAGCATATCGTCGACGTACACTTCCACATTTCTCCCAACCTGCTTGTTGAACATTTGATTTACCAATCTCTAGTATGTGGCTCCTGCGTTCTTTAGACCAAAGGGCGTGACCCTATAGCAATAGAGCCCTTGGCTAGTGATGAATGCAGTTTTTTCCTTATCTTCTTCCGCCATTTGTATCTAGTTATACCCCGAGAATGCGTCCATGAAAGTGAGAAGTTTGTGCCCGGCAGTAGAGTCTACTAGTTGGTCGATTCTGGGTAAGGGGAAGCTGTCCTTCGGGCAGGCTTGGTTTAGATCTGTGAAGTCGACGTACATTCTCCATTTCCCATTGCCTTCTTGACCATGACGACATTGGCCAACCACTCCATTTCCCATTGCATCAAGTAGTTTTCTCACTTCGTCCATCACCGCTTTGTTTCGTTCAGGGGCAAAAACCCTTCTTTTTTGCTGGACGGGCTTCTTTTCCGGATCTACGTTTAGGCGGTGTTGGATGATGCCTGCTGGGATCCCTGGCATATCTTCGTGGCTCCAGGCAAATACATCGAGGTTGTTCTTCAGGAAAGTAATGATTTCTTCCCTTGTCCTCGGGTTTAGGTCCGTTCCTACCTGAGTCGTCTTTATCCGATCCCCTTCGACCAGTTCTACTGTTTCTAGCTTCTCCACGATCTCAGGTGTTTTATCCTCGATCACCCACGTATGGTTTTCTTTCGAGGCTAGGACGGCCTGGTAGAACTCTCTTGCCAATACCTGATCTCCCCTTATTTCTCCGACTCCCTGTTCTGTTGGAAACTTTACCTTCAGGCAGTACGTGGAAGTGGCAGCTTTCCAACGGTTAAGGGTTGGTCGTCCTGGAGGGGGTATGAGCCAGCTGTGACCGTCAACGTCACTATCTCGTGAGGGTACACCTTGTCTCCGCTGAAGCTGACGAGGGGTGACTCAAAAGGACGAAGCCTCTTCGGGTCTACCTTCAATGGCTGGAAGGCGGACAGATAGATAATGTCCGCTGAACTCCCGTTATCTACCAGAACTCTCCTCGTGTTGAATCCCTCAATCATGATCATGATAACGAGCGGGTCGTCATGAGGTTGCCTTATCCCCCTGGCATCTTCCTCTGAAAAATACATGTCCTGGTTCGTTCGTCGTTGCTTTGCGGGAGGTAAGCTATGAACACTGTTTATTTGCCTTTGGTATGACTTTTTGAGGGATCTGAACGAGCCTCCTGTGGACGGTCCTCCCGTGATGGTTTTTATTTCTCCTTTTGCATTTTGCGGACGAGGTGGCTGGTCTTCAGTTCTTTGGAAACCTCCAGGCTGGTCCCTCTTACCGTATCTGCTGGCTTCTCCTCTTTTCACGTACCTTTGAAGCTTCCCTTTTTGAATAAGTTCTTCTACCTGCTCCTTCAGGTCTCTGCAATCCTCCGTGTAATGTCCGTGGTCTTTGTGAAAACGGCAATATTTCTTTTTGTCACGTACACCGGGTGGTGATTGGAGTGGCCTGGGCCACTTAAGGCTTGGTTCGTCTTTAATCTCCGCCAAAATTTGATCAACGGGCATCACTAACGGCGTGAATTTCGTTTGCCGAGAATTCTTATCATCCCTTCGTCTATTCCCGTCTTCATTACGTCTGTCAACTCGATCTCTCTTCTGCCCCCTTCGATCGTCATTCTCATTCTTCTTCTCTTTTGTCTTTTCTACCCCATCTATGGCTGCCAGGGCATCTTCAGCGTTCATATACTTCTGCGCCTTCAACAGTGCTTCTGCCATCGTCTTGGGAGGGTTTTTTGCCACAGAAACCACAAAGTCCCTGGACTTCAGTCCTGCTTTAAAGGTCGTAAGTTGTACCTTGTCGTCGGATTCGTCTACTTCCAGCATTCCTTGTGTGAAACGTGTCACATAGGACCTCAATGTTTCTTTCTCTCCTTGTTTGATTGTGAGCAAGTGATCGGCAGTTCTTTTTGGACGTTGTCCACCAACAAAATGACGAACAAATGAACTGCTTAGCTGTTCGAAATTATCGATGGAAGATGTGGGCAATTTTGTGAACCATTCTCGGGCGGCCCCTTTTAGGGTTGTGGGAAAGGATTGACATAGAATCTCGTCAGGAAGACCCAAAGTCGTCTTGAAAGTATTCAGGTGATCCAACGGATCTTTCAATCCGTCGAAGGGTTCGAGCTGGGGTAGACGGAACTTGGAGGGTACCGGGCACTCTTGGACGGCTGCGGTAAAAGGGGAATCAGTTTTCCTGACGATTCGGTCCAGCCCTTGATCCGTCTTTCCTCTAATTGCGCTTCTCAACTCGTCCATCTCTTTCCTCATCTCCTTGAGGAAACTTGAGTTTGGTTCTTCTGGAGTGCCGGTTCGTCTCCCATGACTGTCTCCGTCCTCATTTCCATTGACTTCTGTGTGGTTGTCCCCCTGTTGCAGTCGCTGTTTCATTTCTTGATTTTGCTTGGTGAGTTCTTCCACCGTGGCTGCAAGTGCTTGAATATGTAGGGACAACGCAGCGGGGTCTGGGATACAGCTGGACTCCATCTCCTTAGAATAGAACAGTACCCTTGAACCGAAGGCTCAAGAATAATACGTCCCCACAGACGGCGCCAAACTGATGATGCTAAAATCGTCAGTAGAGATGTTCGTCCAGAGTGATATCATCAGCCTTCGCTCCAGATCCTGCAAACAATATTCCCAGATACAAAGAATGTGGTCACCGGTGTGGCACGAGCCACAAAGTCTCCGATGCCAAAGTCAGGAAAGGTCCTCTCGTGATCAAGAAAGAATAGAATAACTTTTGATAATGAAATTTCTAGTGAGTGTTTCTTGTACCTTTTCCGGATCCTGTTTGGGGATATATATATAGGTTGTTTTCAGTACCCTTCTAGCCGTTAGTTCTGCCATAATGAGGGTGTAATTCCTTGATTTCGTAACGCCCGTGCAGGGTAGTAAATTTGACAGATACTTCTTCAACGGTATTGATATTTATTGTTCATTTTGTAACGGATGGTCGTGACAGGTGTATGGACGACTAACTTGTAGGTTCGAGCAATCACACTCGTTCTTATTAGTCGTCCACAAGCACGGTATGGACGGTCATATATTTTTTGGATCTATCATAGATTATCCGTGGTTTCAACCCTGCTGAAGCCCTACTTAACTTTATCATGGCAGATTCATTTGCAAAATATCATTTTTAAAACTATTTTCTTACATAGTTAACAGAAAAATTTAGAGAAGTCCATAAAAATCGTCGTATGATTTTTATTGACCTAATTAAGGAAAGCATGATAAGATCTTACTTCCAAAGCACATTAGCAGCTCACAATAGTACACGCTAATTAGGCGCACATTAGCACAATAGCTACACCGCTCACGACTTATGCAGCAACAACGGCAGCTCTCAATAGCTGGAACAAAGCACCTCCATATTGGTGCAGAAGACATTATGCATTAGGATACCATTGCAGGTTCTTAACAAAACGGAGAAGAATAAGGACAATATATATATATAAAGTTCAGTAATTTACTTCCAAAGCTAATATAGTAGAAGGAAATCCTTTCAACGGTCCACAAAATAATAATAAACAAGACCTAGAGCTAAAAAAAATGTGGTACCTAAAATGAAAAATTAAATTGCCTAAAATCCTCAAATTCAAAAGTAAAATTAATTATTTTATTTATGGCAAAATAGGTTTTTATACGAGAACATGTAGAATAAGACGCAACTTCAATAACACTAAAACAATAACAGAGATTTAATGCAAAAGAGCAAAGTAAATGTGGTAGATGCAGAAGAGGAGATTGCAACGGTGGTGTCTAACAGGGACAAAGCTATTCATGGACCATGGGGGCCACGGCCCTCCAGATATTTTTTTGGCCCCCTAGTGTGAACCTTAGCCCAAACAATAACAAAAATATAGATCTCTGGCCCATTTTAGACCTTCAAAAACAGGAAGAAAAAAAAAATTCACATTGACAGACCCTTCTTTTTTTTATCAAAAAAAATCCATAAATTCATATTGATACTAGTCAAATAGAGAGTCCCGTCTCCTTCACTTCCACTGCATATATAGCAGTACAAGCCACACCCACACATCCGTTCCATTCCAGTGAGACTCACCTTCAATTTTGCAGTTTGCATCACATTGGCGATGGCGGTCCAATCTGTTGCTCATTGGTATTTTCTCTGAGAGTCCCTATCTCTCTCTCTCTCTCTCTCTCTCTCTCTCTCTCATTATTCACTCAATTACTTTTTGTGATAACTCTCTCACTTGACTGTAATGATATGGATTCAATAATTTTAGACTTTTTAGTAAAGTTGGTATTTTGTCTTTTAATAGTTGTTGGTTTACTAATTTAAGAGCATTCATAGTAAGGTTGTTATTATCGCAAAAACGTTATTTTAGCTCTCAAAACCTCAAAAACCAAGCTTTATTAAGGGTACTATATCTAAATATTTTTAGCAACATGCTACAGTAAACTGCTATGTATAGCAGCTTATTGTAGCAACTACTTTTTTCTTTTTTTCTTTTTTTCTTTTTTTTTTTTTTTTTCTGTTCCTTGTGAGTCTGATAGGATTTTGTTCTTGTTTGTTTTTGGGGGTTTAGGGGTTGTTGGTTTGAGTTTGTGATTTGGTTTTGGATTTGTGATTTTGGTGGTTGGGGGTTGAGGTTGTGGGTGGTGGTGACAGTGGCAGTGATGGCTGTAGTGATGGTGGTTGGTGGCAGTGGGTGTGGGCAATGGCAGTGGTGGTTGTGGTGGCTGTGGTTACAATGGCAGTGGTGGCTGTGGTAATGGTTTTTATTTTTCATTTGTTTTTTGTGGTGGTTGGTGGCATTGGGTGTGGGCGGCAAAGAAGGGAGAGAGATGGTGGTAGTAGGTGTGGGTGGCAAAGAAGAGAAAGTGATAGAGAAGAAGATAGAGAAAGAGATGGAGAGGAAGAATAAAGAAATAATATTTGAATGAATTGGTAAAAAAATAAAACATTTGATGTTGGGTATATTGTAAAGTGGTGTATTAAAATAAATAAAGTAAGGTTTTAAGTTGCAAAAAGCTGAATTTTTTAGCTTCTTTGCTGTGAATCCTCTAAGGGCATGAAAGGAGTAGCAGGCTATATGGTTGTGCAATTTATAAGGTTTAGTGTTTTTGGATTTTGGAAAGATTTTTTTATTTTATTTTAGGTAAAATATAGTTAACACTCCTAAGATTTTGTAATTTTCAACTAATTAAGATTGTTAAAATTGGGATCCTATGCATAATCGTTAGGGAATTGGATCGGATTGATCATAGGATTGAATCATGGTTATAAGATTAATTTTCTTTAAAAAAAAATTAAAAAAAAAAACATTTTTAGCAACTTTGTATGTTGATTAATCATTAAAATTATGAATTTATCCATAAAGAAAACAAAGTTTTGCATCAATATAACGTAATTAATTTTTACATAATACATTGCTATATGTATACTAAAAATATATATAGATATAATTTTCAACAGAGTTTAACCAAAAAGCTCAGTAAAAGTTTATGTTAGGTTCTAAAGACTTAGGATTTGATGTATTTAGAACTCTAATGTGTAATGTTGGCAAACCATGATCAAAACAATATGTTTAGTCTTGTTTAGGCTTGCTCAAAGTTGTGTAATTCATGTAAAGTTGGAATCGAGTGGCTGCAGATGTATTAGTGCATTTCGGCCTGGCTCGATCGATCAAAAGTCGGCCAGAATATTTTTTCTGCAGAATTTCCAACTCAACCCTACCTCATTAAACGTTTTAGGGTTTTATGTTTTTGCCCTAGGTATATAAGGCAAAACCCTAGCCACGTTTTGAGGGTTGCTCTGGTTGTATTGTTGCTCAAATTTTGCTGTTTGTGTGAATCTCTTGTGAGATCCTTAAGGAGCGCGCTTTCCTTCACATAAACTTAGGGTTTTCAAGGTAGAGATTATATCAACATCTTGACGATCAACTCGGTTGCTGCCATTGGAGCTTAAAGAAACATAAGCGGGAGTGCTTGTATCTTGTGGAGAATCCAAGAAAGAAGGAGTCCGTGGATTCGGAGCTTGCACGTGGTCGTGTCAATAAGTTCTACTGGTGGGTAGCATTAGGAAGTCGAGCGTGGGTGCTTGTAAGTCCTTTTGTATGAACTTCGATTCTTTCATATAGTGGATTCAAGTTTACCTTGAGGATAGCTAGGTTAAATCCTCCCCAGGTTTTTTACCGGTTTGGTTTTTTGGGTGATCATATCATTGTGTTATTTATATTTCCGCTGCTTTATATCTTGATATGATTATCTGATTGTGTTAACCTAGATTTGCATAATTTAACTAAGTTAATCACTTGGCTAATAAACTAGGTTAATCCAATTGTTGTGTTTTAAGTGGTCTAAAAACCTAACAGTTTAGTTAGCAAAATAATTAAGAGGGTCAAAATTAAGGCACCAATAATGATTGTGTATGTTAAAGAATCATTAAAATCATTAAATTAAGAAAATAATAAATTGGACATAGCATACATCTCTACGAACTGAAATTTATTTAATATTTCTTGACATAAATTACTAAGAAAATACAAAAATTACCAATAAATGAAAAAAAGAACAATGTTCGATACTTCAAAGTTCTAATACCATAAATTAAGAAGGAAATTATATATTACACACCCTTTAACAACTAATTAAAATAAACTTTTTAAATCATGTGTACTTTTAATATTATTAAATCTTGTGTTCTACATGTATAATTTTTATTCAATTGGATGGCCATGCTATTTTTTTTTTTTTTTTAACGTAGAAAAGCCAAGTATTATATTTACTACTTATATATTTAGGTGAGCTTACCTTGGCAGTCTTCGTAAAATAAAATAAAATTAAAATGAAAAACATATGATTAATTTTACTACAAAATGCTAATAAATTGATGTGGAAATAAAAATAACCTTAACACATAATTATTAAATGTCTTAATTATCATTTTTAATTGGTGACCAATTAATATGTAAAACCTATCTAGTAAAATTTGTAATAGTACCCTAGTATCACTCAAAGGGGAAAAAAATCTTTAAAAAAAATAGTAGGAACTCACAAAAATAAAAACATGACACTCATGATATGATGTTTAAAAAATTATACCCATTTAAAATCCCACCTACCCCAACTTTCTCATTCTATTTAGTAAAAAATAAACATTTATATTTGCTTACATCAACTATTTTACGCACATATTCACAATCGATTCAAAAATATACACATTGAAAAAAAAATCCACATTTAAAACATGAAATTGGATGTAAACAAAACTAGAATATCATTCTTCTTCTATTTCTCCATTTTCTCGAGTACTTTTTTGATAATTCGATAGTTGGGGAAGGTGAATTTGAACATTGGATGGTTTAATTAGAAATATTAGGAGGTACTAACCAGTTAATCTATAAATCTCTTGACGTTCCTATGTTATTTTTAACTTTCTCTACAGTAATTCACTTTTTTGTCGTTCTTCATTTCAAGTTTCAATTCCCTATCCCTTCTGCAAATCCATGAAACATCAATGATGACACTAAAGTATAATTTACCTTAAAGTATCTATCTCTTTTGCTAACATGTAGATATCATTACATTTTGATTCCTTTGTAATAGCATGATGTTAATATTTGTGGGTGCCTTTTTATGCTTTTGGGCTAAGGCTTCCTGCTAAGGGTAGGAAAGTTGGCTCTGGCTCTCTCCGCTTGTGCGCAAGACCAAACACTCCAAACGATATATATACACACACACATACAATAACAGCAGAACAATTGTTAGTCCAAGAATGTTAGCAGTAGAAATAATAGTAATAACAGCAAACATAATAATGAAAGTAAAAGGGTTCTCTACAAGATATAAACTAAAAAGAGCTCAAACTCCAACTTACTTAAACTTATTACCCTACAAGGCCATAAAGTTATGTAGTTTATAGAATGGGTCAGGATAGCTATCTTCTTGATTGAGATGACAGAGTATGGTTTTGTGTTTGAGCTATCCTTTTATACCCAAGATCAATCTTAGGTGATTTCCCTTTCCTACCCTTGCTTTCCACCAATCATTTTGTCTATTGTAGGCATTCAGCCAACACCTGCAACATACCATTCTAACCATGCGTAGGTGGGTTCAATTCCACTACCTTCTAGCCACTAGAAGTCCCACTACTTTCTTAGCGATGAACTTACTTCCTTTTTTGGGCAAAAGCCAATCCCGCCACAAGACCATTATCTCTCTCTTTCTCTAAACAAAAAAAAAAACCTCATTAATTCCTCTTGTCCTCACTTCCTAACATGCATCAGATGGTTTCTACTAATTCCCTACCAGTTTTGATAAATATGCTTTCCCAGCAAAGTATCTCCCAAAAGGGTCTTGGCAGGATACCAAAATTAGGTTTTTTCCCCTTCCACCAAACCACACCCTCTATTCCTCTTCAGTTATGAGCCCTGCCTCCCTTGCATTGGATGGGTTGCAGGTCGACAAGGCTCCAGCTGCTCCATTTCTCATTCTTTGGCTCCTTCTTTTTCTTCATGCGTTTCCTGCTGCTTTTGTTTTTGTCTTGTTTCCTCTTCATGTATTTCCTACCGCTCTTGATTTTGTCATGTTTCCTCGTCACACGTTTCCTGCCTCTATGGCTTTGTCTTATTTCTTCGTGCGTTTCTTGCCGCTATGGCTTGGCAGGGTTTCACCATGTTTTACCTCTGCAAAATTGGAATGCATCATTATCCCTTTGTAGAAGGGCATTGCAAGTTTTCTACCATATATTGGGTTGGACCTGCTGACCCTTTTGCTTTCTTTTCTCTTCATTTATTCACTATATTGGGTTGGGCTCTATTTTATTCTCAAAATATTCTTCCTTTTTAGGCCATCACTTGGACCTTATTTATGCATTCTCTTCTCTTTGGGCCTTTGGAATACGGCATGATTACTATCCCTTTGCTCATTCTCTGACCCATCTCTTGGAGCTTTCTTGGGCTTTTCTCCTCATGGGCTCTTGGATACAAATTTGTAAAAATAGGTATCAACAATATCTTTAGTTTATTCTTCTAATTTGAAACCACATTTGGGAAAGTAAAAGTTACTAAGGAGATAATCAAAGCAATAGATGAGAAAAACAACTCGATCACTTTCAAAGTTATTAAAGGAGATATCCTTTAGGAGTACAAGAGCCTCAAATCCATTGTTCAAGCTACTCCAAAGGATGAGGGCAGCTTGGTGCATTGGATCATAGTTGTCAGTATCGTACGATACGCGATACGTATCGTGTACAAAAAGTTTCGTATCATAAGGGCGTATTGTAAGTGCTCATGAATTGTCGATACATAGGTGCGTATCATATAAATCATATCATATTGATGAATCGTACGTATCGTACAATACATAGACATGTGGGTTTAAAATAGGTTTTTTTGTTAAAATTTGTGATTTTATTTGATTTAAATAAGTTGTTAGACTTTGTTAACACAAAATTATTGGGAAACTTAATTGAGTCTAATGAAATAGCAAGTCCATGAGTTTTTTTCCTCCCTTCTCTTTATCCTACAAAATTTAGCTATACTCATAACACTCACTTTCATATGTGCAAATTTATTTTCTATGCTATTAATAATGTATTAAATGAAAATATAATTATTTTTTATTTTGTTTTTATTATTTTGAGTGTAAAAAGTTAGAATGCCAAGAAAAAATATAAAGAATAAATTATTAGAATAAAAAAACCAAAAAAAAAGTAAATGTTGATAATAATAAAAAAAAATGTCTTTGAAAAAATAATTTTGCAAAATGCTAAACATGATAATAACATTGACTTAAATGGAGTTGATTAGCCAAGATGACGAAAAGATATTATCATTTTGGTTCATATATCATATATTACTTCTAAATTTAATCAATTTGAATGTGCATGTTATAAACATAAGTTAATTTGATTTATTTAGTTAGTTTTGTTAAATTTTATTACATAAGTAATGATTAAATTGGTCATTAGTTTAATATATTTTGAATTTATAATGAATATACCTTTTATATATGTATATCTATAATTTTTTTATAATTTTATTAGGTGTTTGTGTATCTTACAATACACGATTCGATACGATACACGATACAAAAAAAATCAAAAATCGATTCACGATACGATTCACGATTTGACAACTATGCATTAGACTATAGATTATGAAAAGCTGAACGAGTGTTTTCCAAAACCAAATTCACTACATTAGTTTGTACTTGATCTCAGCAAAGACCTCAATACGCACCTTACCCAAGCATAGGAAAAAATTCTATGATGCATCCTATTATTGTGTACAACAATAAGAGGTCCATAGTTTTAGCACGACTGCTCTCTCCTATTATAAATTGTGAACATAAATTTATTCTTGTATGGGCTTTACTGAAGCTACTAGATGAGGTAATCCATATGCTCTTATGGATAACCTGTATAATTTTAATAATTTTGGGGCTTTGTATTAGTTAAAGGAGTGAAAATGCTTATGTGTTTTCTCCAAGTATAATATATATACGTATGTTTTCGGACCTACTAAAGCTGATCTCTAATCCTCTTCTAATTAAGTTATTTTTAATGTGAAAAACTTCTTTAAACCCCGAGATAAATTAACAATTAACTAACTTAATTCAATTAGGTGATTAGAACTTAGATTAATTATCACAACCACAATAAATACCAAATCAAAAAAATAAGGAAAAAATTGGCCTTTGCCTTTTTAAAAAAACAATCCAGTAATTTGCCATCTTTCCCAAACTAATTAGAAAAATGCCCCTCTTTTGAAAATCGATTTTTTCAAAATCGAGTTAAGCCTTATAGTGGCGTTTTTAAGGAGCCTATAGTGACATTTTAAAGACCTATAGTGACGTTTTGTAACTTGATCTCCATGAAGTCGAGTTATAGGTAAAAAAAAAAAAAAATTGCATGTAAGTCGACTTTATGAAGATCGAGTTACAAAACACCACTATAGGTTTTTAAAACGTCACTATAGGCTCCTTAAAACGCCACTATAGGGCTCCAGAATTTATTTTTTTTTATAACTCGATTTTAAGAAAATCGAGTTTCAAAAGAGGGACATTTCCCTAATTAGTTTGGAAAATAGGGCAAAATGCTGGATTTTTTTTTTAAAGGGGCATTTGCCAATTTTCTCCAAAAAATAAAAAGCTAAACATAAGAATCTGAAGATTTAGTGAAGAAATGGAAAATCAATGGGGAACACTCCAAATGAAAAACCACTACTAGGGTACCTCTATCCCAATAAAAGCAATTTACTATATAGATAAGAAGTTTTACAATCTAATAAAACCGTTAACTTAATAATGTGACCCCACGCAACTCTAGAACTTTTGAACTCTTCATACATGCCTCACGAACTTCTTCCATAATCACGACTAGATCCTTGAAGATTTAATCTCCACAGTAACACACTAGGATTGATAATGATTCTATGGCTTCAGCTCTTGAGCTTCAAAAGGTAGCAACATTGTTGTGAATATCAACTTCTAGAACTCACAAGTTTATCAAACTTAGGCTTAGGTTTAGGTTTTCTCTCGATGTAGAGCATAGAAGTAATCTCACTAAACCTCTATGAAGTTGTGCTCGTAATATGTTTTTCATATGTTTGAATGTAAGCCACAAAAACCTAGGCAATAACCTACTTTCAATAATTGCACAAAGACCGAACTTCCAAAATTTGTACAAAGACTCCTAAACTATCATGAACTACAAAAATTATTATTTCAATCCTAAATTTCATCAAAATAAAAGGAATTCCTGCAAGATTAATAAATTGCTAAATAAAATCCAAATTACATCCACGTTTCACAAAAGGATCTAACCATAGTATATTACTTGTTGTCCTTTTTGAAGGAGAAAAATGCTTTTGGAGAATAAGTTGCAAATAATTTGAGCTTATTATGATGCTATGCTATGGAGGTTGACCATATTTAATTCCAAAATTGAAATTTATCTTTTCCAAATAAATATGTTATTAAAGCATGTCTACCTCTACTTCCAAAAATAGTATCTAAAGAATTTTTTTCCAAAAGTCCAATTGCTAAGTAATTGAGTTATTTTTCAAATAATAGAAAGTAGAAGTTAAATCAAAGTAATGTAATATTTTAGGATAGGCATCTGTGGGGTGCCTAAAACTTTCCGAGTCCATGACTTTGTTTCAAGACATTTATCTACCATTTTTAGCTTAAGAGTTCTTATTAGGGAATCGGTTAGTTAATTAGGTGATAAAATAAATTAGATATAGGTGATCAATCACACCTAGAAAACCCATGGTTGGTAGCAACTCCTAATGCACACACATTAGCCAGGTGTCTATACAAGTCACACTTATCACAAGCTTCTCACCAAGAAACCTCCAAATAAGTCTTTGGGGGCTCATCCATCAAAATCTGGCATCAAGAGATATACTCTAAGACCTAATCGTACCAATTGTTCCACTTTGACATGTTTGCACTAAAATTAAAACTAAAACTTGCAAAATTTCTTTACGCTTAAAATTGAAGCATTACAAAATTTAGTTAGATAAGGAGTATGTCCAAGGAGGTAGTCCCATCTACAACATTCCAGTTTATGGGCTCAAACCTAAAGCCCTTATAGGGTCAATCCAAAACTAGATCAAGCACAAGACTTAACTCAAACACTACTCAGCCTATGAAGCTTAAATGCACTTAAAGCCCATTATGATGTGGACTCCATTTGTCCCAATTCAAGCATATCAAGTTATCCCAATCCTAGTGGGCCCTAACATAAAAGCCCTTGAACCTTTGAATTTCAGTGAAATTACAACTACAACCCCAAATTTTAGGTAAATTTCTAAGTTGTCTCTACCTTCACTAAAATTACCAAAGTGCATCTACATTTCTTCAAAAGAAAATAACATAAATGCCCCCACACTTTTATCAAAATTGTAGAAATACTCCTATTTTCACTAAAAATTACAAAATTTCCTCTTTCACCAAAATTACCTAAGTACTCCTACATTTCACAAAAATTACCAAATTACCCCATTAATCATCTGAAATGTCAAACAACCCCCAATTTTTACAAAAATTACCAAATTGTCTCCAAGCTTTCCAGATGTGTGCCACCTTGAACATGTCCCTTTGTATTATAAATTTCATAAAAGGTTTTTAGATATCATTATTTCACATTTCTTTTTTTATTTTTCAAATCCATGTTTATGTGTCAAAATGTGGGTATTCTAGGATATGTGTTTGAAATAGTGAACAAGTGTGAAGGAATATTTTTCCTTTGATAATAAAACTGATGGAGAAATAGAAATGTACCATCGTCTAAGACAATCATCTAAGAAGAAGAGGGAAACTCGCCTAAGGGGCATCATCTACATAAGTGCATGTTTGTTTTAGCTTTCCCAACCCAAAAAGCACATTTTGAAACTACAAATATAATCTAGCCACTTCCACCAAGTTTATGGTTAATCACACAAATCCACTACTACATAATGTGGGATGAATTCCCCAAAGTTCGCTCCGACTCACCGAACTAAGCCCACACGTCTCCCATGAGAGTAGTGGCACCAATAAAGTTGACCCCCTCAAGGTCCCCTATATGAATCATTTTGCTAATTCTTATGCTTTTTGAGAGTTATGGAGGTCTTGGGTGAAATTCTAATTTAACCATTGGAGAGTCTTTAGCCAGCATCACACTGGTGCACTCTAATAGCATTTTCTTTCTTCTTTAGGTCTTCAAATTGTACACGAAGTTCAGAGTGCACGGTATTTCATACTTTATCAAAAACTTTCCCCATTTATGCATACTCTAGCA
The DNA here is from genome assembly GCA_019022515.1 of Quercus aquifolioides. Lineage (NCBI taxonomy): Eukaryota > Viridiplantae > Streptophyta > Magnoliopsida > Fagales > Fagaceae > Quercus > Quercus aquifolioides. The sequence goes on from CM032330.1 coordinate 35,289,782, forward strand.
CCCAAAAAAATTAAACTTTTCTAAGGTAGTAGTGCTTTGAAATAAATTTATACGAGTACGAGCATTAACATTACAATATTTTAATAAGAACTTATTCAAAGCGTGATAAAGCGAAATGAAGTGAGGAGTCTAATTAACTCCAAGAAGATGATGAAGAAGAAGAAGAATACATGAAGACATGAAGAAGAAGAAGAAGAAGAAGTACATGAAGACACGAAGAAGAACATGAGAAGTCTAATTAACTCAACTGCTTTACCATATCTTGAGCTTTTTTCTGTTTCAAACTTTCAATGGTAAATGGAGCCTGAAGGATGGTACCGATGCTACCTGTTGATAGGGCTATCAACAATTTGATTTTGATCTTAATTCTCTCAGTTTTGAAACTCTTTATATATGAGACGAATTAAACACTACTAATTTGTCTATTTTTTAGGAAAGCAGCCTTAAAAAAAAAATAGAAAATACATAATTTCCCCCATTTAACGCATTCTCTTTTATTGGAATAGACCAATATGGTATACATCATTATTGTACATTACATTATCATAACCTAACTTATATGGTGGATATAACATTGCCAATGTTTTTATACTCAACCTTATTGTACAACTACTTCTAGTAGGGATCATTGCAACTTAACCAACACGCACGCTTTTTGCAAATTTGTCAATCTGACTGACGTCAAGGATTCTATTCATTCCACTTGCCATGAGAAACCTACAAAGATCAAAAATCGTAAATCATATAAACAAAACCACAATTAATAAATGTTTGAATGGGCAGTAAAGGGACAATGAGCCATACTTGTCTCTAAGATCTATTGCCATGGATTGGCAGCCACCAGGCACCACGGATTGCATATTTACAGCTATATTTGGATTGTGAATACTCTGTCGAATGTGTACCCAACCATGTTCACCGTGTTCTTCATCGGAAACTTTAACCCTGAATTTGCAGCATTATAAAGATTCATATAGAAACTAAAATTTACAATCATATAATGAGATTTTCTATATGTTATTGTAAATTCTTGTTTTTATTTATATGCACCTGTACATGTGAGCATCAATGGCAGCCGGTGTCTCATTAGAGTCTACAAGGCATCCCTCACTCACCCAACAGTCTCCACATGAGTCTAATTCCCACCCCTTAAGCTGCCCTTCCTACAAGTGAATGAGTATTATAAATAAAACCACATGTTTATTGGATAATGTAACTATGTATCCATTAATACAACTTAAATATATTTTAGTAGGATATATAAGTACCTCAATGTAGGTTCGAAATGTTTCTATTGCTTGAACACCTAATGCCTTTGCCTCTCTAGGCTCGGAGATGATATTCATCCTCAGCTCTACGGATTCCGATGGTTCTTCTAGATCTTTTATGAGACTACCAATCCCGTCATCCGATCCTGCAAGCTTCATTTGGACCATTTCGATGATGATTTTTACCACCATGAAAGCCCCTATCCAATAGAGTAAAAGACTTGAGATTTGAGAACACTTAACAAGACCACTATTAATTACGCTTTTTTTTTGGCAATTGTTGTTACACATACTCTTGCACACAACCGTGCACACACATGAATGTGTGTACGGTTGTGTGCAAAAGTGTGTATGTAATAAACACCCCTCATATTTTGGTTGCTTACAATAAGTAAGATGGAAATTTGAATCTAAATTCTTTCTTAACACCACTATGACAAGATTTCTTTTACATTTGATTTATAAAAATAAATATTGCAAATATCTTTTATTAAGTTACATAGTACCATGCTAGAGTATCAAACTCATGCTATAGTATCAAACTCAAAAGGTATAACTATTTCATGACGAGGCTTAACTAGTACTTAAACTCATATCATAATTATATTTGATCGATGTTGTGAAAAAGTTGTAAAATTTATTGTGTTAATAATATTAATTTAATAAGTTAAAGTACACAATAATTTTACAATTTTTTCTTAATTGTTAGGTTGATAAGTTGTTATTGGTGTACACTAGCTTAGATTAAATTAAGTCTAATTGAATACCAACAAAAACAAAGCGATGCACAAATTGTAAAACTAACCGTCATCAAGGAAATGATTCTCTTTAAGTGCACCATGACCAGATGTTTCCATCATAAGATGTGCTTCAATACCATCCTCGTTAAGGTGAACTCCCTTATCAATGACATTTCTGTAACCAACCCGATATAAGCAATGATGACCCCCTCTATTTACAATAAATCTAGTGAGTGCCATGCTTGTACGAGCATCGGTCACTATGGTTGTTTCAGGGTGTTCCCTCAGTACAATGGCTGACATGAGTGCAATGAGCTTATCCCCATTGATCGGGTTGCCTTTATTATCTACCACACCACTACGATCTACATCAGTATCAAAAACTATCCCAAGATCAGCTGTGTTTTGTAACACTGCATCTCGAGTTAGTGCCATGGCAATCTTGTCCTCAGGGTTGGGAATATGGTTGGGGAACATCCCATCTGGATTGAGGTGTAGAGACCCAAAGGTGTCTGCACCAAGCTTGTCTAGGACATCCCATGTGAAGAAGCCTCCTGATCCATTTCCAGCATTTACAATTATCTGCAAATTTCGGTAAAATGATATCACGATATTGAAGGAATGCTCCTTGAAGACAAGAATGGGATATCAAAAGGTCTGATTCTGTAGGATAGTGTTTGTTACATACAAACTATGGGAAGTCACAATTTTAGTTTAAAATTATAAATCTTACACACAATTTGCGTGTAACTAGGTGTGTGTAAGTCTATATATCCTTTAAAGAAGGAAAGAGGTGCCAAACTCGAATCAACGTACCAAGCTTAACGAGCATTTATCTTATCTCTATCTATCCACTATCTAGGCCCTCTAAGAAACTCAGAGCCAAAACTTTGGGATAAGGTTAATTGAAAACTAGTGGCTCCGTAATTTTCAAGAATTGTCAATGAAATTATGCATATATATGCACTAACATATACATAGAAACAAACAGCCAAACGAATGAAGATAGAAATTAAGGGAACCTGGAATCCTTGGAGTGGAGTGTCATAGTGCAAGGGATGATTGACTCTCTCCTTGATAATGTCTCGGAGGTGCTTGGCATAATTGCTCATGAAATCCACTCTTCTTGGAGGAATGGTCAGCATGGTTGACACTTTTGTGAGCCGATTTGCATATTTACGTGCAGCTATGTCACATATTTCCTCCACTTCTGGTGAGGTCAGTCCCCCTTTCCTAGTGAAAAACTTCAGACCATTACGCGTGTACGGCAAATGAGATGCCGTCATCTGAAATTACAGCAATTGATTTAAAAGTCATGAATCTCAACTAGTAAGTTTCCTCTATATATATTCAGCAAATAAGAATAAAAGAAGTTGCTTCTATATATGTCTAACCTGTTAGTTTGAAAGATTATATCTATACAAGCATGGCTTTAACTAACAGAGTAATTAAATATATGTGACACAATCCTCAGTTGTGTGGCAAACAAGTACAAATATGGCAAACAAGCACAAATACAATCTACCGTATGAATTCTTGTTATTATTATTAGTGGCATGGCGTGAAGTCAATGAATCCAGAGACTTCTATTTTATTCAACCAAAAAATATAATGTTATTAAAATTCATAAGAATTCAAGAGTTTTTAATTGTACTTTACCATTCATTCCTTTTGAATCTTATGAGACTATGGAAACCACTCAACAATTCTTGAACTTACCCATATCATAATGTACCAATTGAGTTATAATACTCTTAATATTAAAGCCTCATATTAATGTTATGAAATTTCTCACTCTAAATTTTAGACTCTAGTAGGCATTTGAAAAGATATGTCATTCATTAAATATATGCATCTTTCTGTGAATTGGGTCCACACGTTGTAGAAGAGAATATATATATATATATATGTGTGTGTGTATGTATGTATGTATGTATGTATGTACATATACACACATGAGATAATTATTTGATACGGGAGCTATGTACCATTATAGAAGCATGATAAGCAAATGGAGGCAACAGTGTACTCATGAAACAAGCTGGAGTAGTTGCAAGTCCCATATCAAACACAGAACAGCCAGCTTTAGAAAGTCCTGCAAACACAGCTACACTCAAAGAAGCCCCCGATACACGCGGATCCCGGCCCAGAGACACCCTAACATCTTCCACACTTTCCTTCTCCAAGCCATTAGTAACCCACTCACCAAAACTCTCAGCTATGGCTTCCACAGCTGGCGGTGCAAGGTCCACTTTTCGACCTTTCTCACCTTCCAATGCCACCCCACGAACGTCAGACCCGTTTTGAAGCCTCCTAATCTTTTCAATTTCTTCATCAACCACAACTTCATTATACTTTGTAGTGCTAGATGAATTTACACGTATAACTTTTGTTAAAGACTGTGAAAATGGAAATTTAAGACTGGTGTGGAAAGGCTTTGTATTTGTTGCTGGCGCAAAACTTGTTTTGTGGGCATTGCCTTGCAAATATATTGACGGTGTTGAAGTGGAAGACATTGTTTCTGTACTAGTAATTGGCCCTCTTAATTGTTTTCTTTCAATGTTTTTGAGAAGAAGATATTTGGACCAAGCAACAAAGTTGGAAAGATAAGAACAACCCAAGAAACCATAACCCTACAAATCAATGTCCAAATATATATAAGGAATGGAAATATCTTCGAAGTTCAAACAAACTTCCAAACTCATACATGTCTTTGTTCTTTTATTTAAGCCATGCACCTATTTGATTCCGTGATGTGCAATTGATTTTTTTTGTCTTCTTCAATTTGGTATATTCTTATACGATACTGTAGGGTGCCTTCGGTTTGAAACGTATCTAATTGAAATCATATTGTAGTAATAATATCGGATTTTTTTCGTTAATTATATCGGTCTATGACAATATAATATTGAGTCTTACATGATGAAACCTGAAACAGTTTGACAATGAATGCAAAATTGTATAGTATTATTCGTGTAAGATGCATGCAGCTTGATGAAAATTCATATGTAAACTCAAAAAAAATTTAAAAATTAAAACTAAATTATTAAATAAATAGTTATAATAAATTATAAAATAAGTAAATACTTTTAATAAAAAGAATTACTTTAAGTTCTGATCATTTAAAGTTTAGATTTTATCGATGTTTATCTATTTTTATATTTTAAAATTCTCTTTATACTTTGTTTCAATTTCTTAATATGAGATATATGGAATGAGTTTGATTATTCCAAAATGGGTTATATTTAATCTATGCCCTAATTGACACAAATAATAATAAACAAAATCTTTCTTCAATACTATTTTTTTTAGTGTTAGTCTAATTGAAAAAATCAACACACTCACAAATTAAATATAATAACCAAAACTAAAAATAATAACATACACAAAAGAGTTCAAAATTTGAGAATATAAAAATAAATAAATAAAAACTTACATAAGAGAACCAAGAACTTAAATGGATGTTTATGGTTTTGCTTCTTTATAGTAAACTTCATTTAACATAATATCCTGCATGCAAATTCAAAAGCAAAAAACAATAAATAAGACAAATCTATTAGTCAAGAGCTTTGTAGCATAATATTCTAATAAAATATTATTTTAATAAGATGCAACTTGAGGGGGAAAAAAACAAAACAAAACAAAAACAAAAACAAAACCGTGGATTGTGTAAGATTTAAGTTTAGGATTTTTTTATAATAGACTTTTAGTTTGAATAAAACTTAAATTTGTTTTAAATTATTGTTAAATCATGCAACTTGAGAAAAATAAATAAATAAAAACGTGAGTTGTGTGGGTCCTATGGGATTTAAATTTAGAAATTTTTTATAATGAACTTTAGTTTAAATAAAATTTTAATTTGTTTTAACTTATTGTTAAATCATGCATGCAACTTGAGGGGGGGAAAAAAACAAAAACAAAAAAGTGGGTTGTGTGGAATTTAAATTTAGAAATTTTTTATTATAGACTTTTAATTTGAATAGAATATAAATTTGTTTTAAATTATTGTTAAATCATATCCCTTAGTCAAAACACGGGGTTTTTTTTAAGAACCAAAGCATGGGTTGTTGTGTGGGATTTAAGTTTAGAAATTTTTTATAATAGACTATTAGTTTGAGAGCTAGTATCTCAATCACCAAGCGCATGAAACCTATCTCTCACAGGCAGGTGGGCCCCACACTAGTATCTCATGTGCCAGGCGCATGAGACCAACCTCTCACAAGCAGGTGGGCCCCACCTGCCTGTGAGAGGCAGATCTCATGCGCCTAGCGCATGAGAGATCTTTCCTTAATTTGAATAGGATTTAAATTTGTTGAAATTTAAATGATAAAGTTTTACCTAAATTAAAAAATTGTTAAAAATTATCCCTTAATTAAGGAAATATAACAAAACAAACTTATAATTAATTTACTAATTAGTGAGAGTAGCCATTTGGCACAACCATGATTTTTAAGCCCAACTTTAATTATATAGTATATGATTTCAAAGACAAAAATTCATTTTGAAAGTCAAAACCTTTAATTTTTGCTAGATAGCCTTTTAAGGTTTAATCCGAATCGATTTGGTAAACATTTTTATAACAAATGATGCAGAAATGTTACAACAAGTTTCAAGATTTTAGTTATCTCAATTGGTAAAAAATTTTGGGGTCATATAAAAGATATGGATTTGAATCCTCCTTACACCAAAAACTTGTGTGTGTGTGTGTGTGTGTGTGCAGTGACCGGTGCACCAGCCCATTGTTTGATGGCCCATTGGGCTGCAGATTCAACAAAGGTCGTTTAGAGGGGCCAATCCACACTGCTCGGCCTAAAGTAACCGTGAACTATTATAGCCTCAGGATTCAATATTGCTCGGAGCCCGTTCCAAGGTATCTCGGTAGTGCCTTGGGGGAGGTCACCAGCTGAACAGCACCCGGCGTCTGTTGCAAGTTCCAACACTGACACATTCATTCCCAAAGTAGGACCCCTTTTTTGCTAGGAATAATCTCAAGGGGCCCCACCTACACGAAAAACCATCTAACGTAATCATAGCCAACCCACCAACGAAGCCTATAAATAGCAGAGAAGAAGAAGAAAAGGGGGTTGGACAAATGGAGAGGGAGATACCAGAAAATAAGAGAAAACACCAAGGAAAAGAAGAGAGGGAGAGAGAACTTGTACAAGGAAGTATTAGGGAACCGTCTGAAAGGTATAAGAGTTTCGCCTCTAGGCATTTCTCATTGTAGGATATCCATACAGCCACAACAATCAACTTAGTTGTCAGCCCACTAACCGAGCTATACACGCCACAATTGGCGCCATTTGTGGGAATCTCCTACTCAACTGAAGGTCCAGGCAAAGTCTGCTACCTTTGAACATGGGAAACCGACATTTGATGAGTATTGTGGGTAGTCAGCCTGGGGGCTCATCTTGGGGCTTAAGAAGGCGTGAAAGAGAGCAAAAAAGGGACCAAGATCACATGCACGAAGAGCAAATGGTGCACCTGGATTCAGGGGAAGGTTCTTCGCAAGGGTATCAATTAGCATCCTACATCCCCGAGCAAGAGATCCACGACAAAAGGGATTAAGAAATGGAGTGCCTATGTAGGCAGGTCAGAGAGTTGGAGTTAGAGGTACGAGGAAGGCGTCGAAGAAGGAACCGTGATGAATCTCTTGACAAATCTAGCGATACAGGAGAAATAAGGAGGGAGTCCTTTCACCAAAGTAGTTCACGCCAGTCAAGAGAAAGATCGAGCAAGTTCGTCGAGCAATGCTTGGATTCACCCCACCGACATAGGCATCATAGGGCCACGTTAGACATGATGAGTCAGGCATTACGGAGAGCCGCTCAGTCGCCATTTTCTAACGAAATTGAATGTGCTCCGATGCCGAAGAGTTTCACCTATCCACTGTTCATCTCACATGATGGTAAGGCAAACCTTGTGAAACTTGTCAACCATTACATCCAAATGATGTCGCTTCACGGTCAGAATGACACACTTCTGTGCAAGGTATTTCCTTCTGGCCTCGAGCCTATAGCTTTGAGATGGTTTAATGGATTAAGAAAGGGGTCAATACATAGCTTCGGGGAGCTGATTCAAGAGTTAGAGGCTCGTTTCATAACTTGCAGTCGGGTACCCCAACCCATTGATGCAATGATATCCATGAAGGTGGGGGTAGGAGAAACTTTTTGAAATTATGCCAACTGATATTGGGAGTTGTACAATGAAATCGTGGAGGTAATGAGAAGGTGGCCGCTAGTACTTTTAGGCTAGCAGTTCCTCAGGATTCCAAGTTGAGAGATTCATTAACCATGCGGCCCCCCGTGAATACGCATCAGCTTATGAGGTGAATTGAAGAGAACAAGAGATTGAAGGATGACCGACCACAAAGTAAGGGTAAAGCTCCCGCTACTTCATTGTACGCAAAGGACTCATAACCAAGGGGCTTTTAGCTGCAGCCGAGGAAAGAAATAAGGATTCAAGAACCAAATACCCGAACCGGGGAGATCAACGTAGCATTCAAAGAACCCGTTCATAAGATTTCGGAGCATATAAAAAATGAACCATATTTTTTATGGCCGAGCAAGATGGGGGGTGACTCGACAAGAAAAAACCAGAATTACGTACCACCAGGAAAAGGGGCACACAACCGAGCAGTGCAGGGTATTTAAGGATCATTTGGAATAGCTATTGAAGTTGGGGCATTTAAAAGAATTCGTAGTTTCACCAGAAGGAAGTACAGCAATGCAGACGTCGAAAAGCCGAAGGAATACGCTCCCGCCGCCGCTAGGGGTTATAGAGGTTATACGTTTGGCTTCAATTGGCACGAAGTTGAGCTAACGAAAGGGGATCCTTAGTGTGGTCTCGGTAGAAGCTACCGAAGACAATGATCAGTCAGGGAAGAGGCTAAAATTAAGCAAGGAACCGATTGAATTTGGAGCTGAAGATTTGGAAGGAACAACCCAACCGCATGACGATGCCCTCGTGCTCACCTACAGAATTGGGGGTTTCGCAGTTAAAAGGGTGTTAATAAATCAAGGAAGCGAGGCTAAAGTGATGTACCCTGACCTTTATAAAGGGTTAGGGTTAAAGCCCAAGGACTTGTCTAAATACAATACCCCCTTAGCAGGGTTTGACGAAAAGATGGTGATCCCTAAGGGTCAAATCTCATTGCCTGTTAATCCTGTAGGAAAAGAGGTGGTGGTAAACTTCATTGTTGTGAATGCATTCTCCCCATACACCGCGATTCTCGAACGACCACGGATCCACACTATGGGAGCCGTACCGTCTACCCTGCATGTGAAAGTGAAATTTCATACCAAATGAGGAATTGCCATGGTGAGGGGAAACCAATAGGTTACGAGATAGTGTTTTGTAATCGCCATCAACCATGAGATCAAGCAGAAGGAGCCAACCGAGCCATAGCAATTACAAGAGCTCGTGGAGGGCAAGGTGGCTGACAATGCCGAGGATCTCATTAATGTCAGGATACTTCCTTATGACAATAGGAGCTTCCAAGTAGGCAAGAGCATGACGCTAGAAGATCGTGACCCTGGAAGCTCAAGTGGCTGTGTTGCTGACCCTAGTTCAAAACTTGGACGTGTATGCTTGGAGCCCATACGAGGTTCCTAGGGTAGATCCAAAATTCATTACTCACAAGTTAAACGTGGATCCGTTGTTTCCCCCTAAGAAACAGAGGCCGAGGAGGTCAGCCAAGCAACATGTTGAGGCTATGAAGGAGGAGGTAGCAAGATTAAAGCAAGCCGGGGCTATTTGGGAGGTATTTTTTCTAAAATGGTTATCGAACACTGTGGTGGTTAAAAAGAAGAACAGCAAGTGACGGTTTTGTATAGATTTCACTGATCTCAACTAGGTATGTCCTAAGGACCCCTTCCCTGTCCCAAAGATCGATTAATTAGTCGATGCAATGTGCGGATATCTGAGGATGAGCTTTTTGGATGCTTTCCAAGGTTACCATCAGATTGCGCTGATAGCTGAGGATCAAAAGAAGACTTCCTTCATAACCGCCGAGAGCAATTATCACTACAGAGTGATGTCATTTGGACTTAAGAATGCGAGGGCCACTTATCAAATGATGATGACTAGGATGTTCAGAGATAAGATTGGGAGCACGGGGGAGGTGTATATAGATGACATGGTTGTTAAGAGTCGAGAGAATCCAAGGCACGTGGAAGATTTGAAGGAGACATTTGAGATACTCAGGCGACATAAACTACGCCTCAACACTGATAAGTGTGCCTTCGAAGTGGGGGCTAGAAAGTTCCTAGGGTATATGATTATGCGTCGAGGAATAGAGGTGAATCCCAACCAAATAAATGATATCGAGCGTCTCAAGTGCCCGAACAAACGGAACGACATACAAAGCTAACAGGATGATAGCCGCCCTGAACCACTTTGTATCGAAGTCTAGGGAAAGGTGCCGACCTTTTTATCAATTATTAAAGAAGTGGAAAGGGTTTCAGTGGACGGAAGAGTGTAAAGAATCATTTCGAGACTTAAAGAAATATCTCATTAGTCCACTGATCTTATCTTGCCTGGATCTAGGGGAGGATTTATTTATGTATCTCGCAGTGTCCGAACATGCCATGAGTGTGAAGAATCATTTCTAGACTTAAAGAAATATCTCATTAGTCCACTGATCTTATCTTGCCTGAATCTGAGGGAGGATTTATATATGTATCTCGCAGTGTCCGAACATGCTGTGAGTGTGGTCTTGCTGAAGAATCAGGAGGGGGTGCAAAAACCGATCTATTATATCAACAAAACGCTGGTCGATGCAAAAACTCAATATTTGGCATTAGAGAAGTTGGCACTAGCATTGGTCCATGCCACCAGGAAACTGCCCCACTATTTCCAAGCGCATACTGTGTACGTGCTAACAGAGTACCCACTGCAGTCTTTGTTAAAAATATCTTATTTTACATGGAGGAGGAACAAGGCTCGGATCTTTTGCTATCAAGTACAGACTAAGAAACTTGGTCAAAGGGCAGGTGTTTGCAAATTTGGTCGTGAAATTCATCCCCGTAGAAAAGAGCCCTAGTGGGATTTATAATGTTTCTCTTCAGCCGTGGAAGGTGTTCGTGATGGGGCATCTAATGCTCGAGGTGCGGGGACTGGCATTGTGATTATGTCACCGGAAGGGATGAAGTTGGAACACTCTTTAAGATTAGGTTTCCAAGCATCAAATAATAAAACTGAGTACGAAGCACTGATTGCAGGGCTTAAAGCCGCAGAAAAGCTAGAGGCGAAAGATGTAAAGATCTATTCAGATTCTTGGTTGGTAGTAAGTTAGGTCGATGGAAGCTTTAAGGCAAAGGATTCTCGGATGGTTGAATATTTGAAATTGGTGGGTCAATCGATGGGTAAGTTTAAGAAGGCGAAGGTGATCTAGATTTCTCAAGGGCAAAACAAGCATGCTTACTCATTGGCAACGTTGGCTTCATCCATGGATAACTGCATTCCTTAGTTGATTACAATAGAAGTGTTAAGTGAGCCTAGCATTGACCAACGCATGGGAATCTCAGTAGTGATGACGCTCGGACCAAGCTAGATGGATCCAATCATAGCATTTCTAGCCAAGGATGTTTTGTCGAACAAAGCCAAAGAGGCGGAGAAGGTACGAAGAATTGTTGCAAGGTTTTGGTTGTCCCCAGACCGAAGATTATACAGAAGGTCATTTGGTGGACCCTATCTGTTATGCCTCCACCCATCGAAGGTTAACGATCTTCTAACCAAGTTGCATGAGGGAGTATGTGGAAGCCATGTAGGTGGTTATTCTCTAGCGCACCGAGCAATGACCCAAGGATTCTGGTAGCCGAAGATACAGAGGGATGCCCTCAAATACATATAAAGATGCGAGCAATGCCAGAAATATACCCGTTTATACATCAGCCAGGTGGAAACTTAAATCCAATAAGTAGCCCATGGCCCTTTGCTCCGTGGGGGTTAAACATCATCAGGCCATTCCCCCGAGCAACCGGAAACAAAAGATTTGTGCTTGTGGCCGTCAATTATTTTACCAAGTGGGTTGAAACCGAAGCTTTAGCAAATATCCAGGATGTTGATGTAAAGAAATTCGTATGGAAAAATATAATGACGAAATTCAGGGTACCAGAGTATTTGGTGTCGAAAAATGGGTTACAATTTGACAACAAAACTTTTCGTAAATACTGCAGTGACCTCAGGATTAAGAACAGGTACTAAACCCCAGCATATTCTCAGAGTAATGGCCAGACCAAGGCAACGAACAAGGCAATTGTGAGCAGATTAAAGAAAAGGTTGGAGGAAGCAAAGGGTAGATGGACGGAGGAGTTGCATAACGTTTTATGGTCTTACCGAACAACTTGCATAGATCTATCAACGAAACCCCTTATTCCATGACTTATGGAACCGAAGCAGTCATCCCTGTGGAGATAAACATGTCCAGCATGAGGACTTCAGATTTTTCCCCAGACAGCAACGATGAGTTAATGACGGAACAGTTGGATCTACTAGAAGAATGCCGAGAGTGGTATGCCATTTGAGCCTGAGAGAGATGACATCATCACTACCCTCTACAAAGTATTGCATGTTATCAGGCAGTAAAAGTGCTTGCCCGAGACTATCCGTGATTCGACCCCCCTGCCCATTGGCCCAGTTTCAGATACAAGAGTTAGTAGGAAGGGGGCTGTCTCCCAACATGAAAACACTTTGCCAGCCTCGAGAGGGAGGTGTGCAAAGGAGGAAGCAATATTAGAGCCAACCTGCATGGTAGGCCTCGATCTAGCTGGAGGGTCTCGAATAACTAAAGGTACAACAGCTGGAACTGGGGAAGGGCCTGAGGACCAATCAATTGGGGGCTCAGTCAGGTTAGAGGAGTCCCGTAGCCTCTTGCGGCCATGAGCACCCCGGGAGGGGGGGGGGGGGAAGGTAATTGCTGCTAGGGAGTTGATCGTCCCCTAGGAAGGAAACGGCCAGCAGTCATCTTTCGCCGCATCACCATGTCAGAAGTTGATTCTTCGAAATCTAATTCTTTGACTAAAGGTTCGGCTGCAGCTGGCGACTCAACAGGAATGTGTTCTACTCTGTCGTGGAACACTCTGTCAGCAAAATCATCCCTCACAAGAAGCAAAGACCCCTCTCTTATTTGACAAGGACTGAGCCTCCGAGCTTCACCAAGTGTTAAACCTCTCGGGAGAAAGCCTTAAAGTCGAATGTCGATGTAGGAGAGTAAGGGACTGCCGACAGTGAGAGCTTGCCCTGGATCTCAATAGCTAGTATATGATGGAACATAGCTAAGGATGAGTTAGGATGCTCTCAGCTGGCCGTCGTAATGTACGAAGATCTCCGAGTGCAGCACGAAGTTCAAATCCCGAGGATGCACAGCATTGAGATCAAGCTTGAAGCGTTTAGTGACTGCACTGCCAAAGAAAGATTTCATTAGAAAATAACTTAATGTATCACGGGATTATAAGGTAGCTTGACGAAATTAAAGAGGGAAATCCTCAAGCAAGATTAAGAGAACTATGTCGAGTATTAATGCCTACGGTTAAGGGGGGGAAAAAATAAAAGAATACCAACCAATTTCTCGAGGTGAGGTCGAACAAGGGTGCTCACGGGCAAGCCAGTTACCGCTCACTTTAACGTACTCTCCAGCTAAGTTCCTGTTGGAGTCAAGGAGGCACAATATTAGCCGGACTATGGTGCCTCGAACTTTAAGGTAGTAACCCAACCTCGTACCACCACAAATGTTGTACATGAAGTTGATGTCATGGTGGTTGAGTCTTAGGTCGTACAGGTTGTTAAGTCAACTCACACAACTCACCACTCTATAGAAATTTGGTGGAAGTTGGTCGGGGGAAAGGCCATAGAAACTAAGTGTTCTAAGTAGTAAGGGGTCCACAGGAAATCTAACTCACCTTCTAAGATAGCCATGAAGGGAAAAAATACTACCCGAGGATGCCTATCATTCTCTATGCTGCCCTCATGGTAGTATTCTATATCTACATCTAGAGGAATATCAAACCTAGCCCTAAAAGTTGCTAAGGCAGCCTCAGTCCTAAGAAGACGTGCAAATCCCATTTGAATGTATAAGGAAATGTGAATAAAATTTGTTAGGGACATATTTTAAGTAATTGGCTAATCCATTGACAAAATGCACTTTACTTATAATTGGGTAGATCTAGGATGGGTTTAGTACTTCAAGAAACATGTTGTTCAAGCCAAGTATTAAAGTCATAAAGATTGGACCAAGAACGAAGTGAAGAAAAGCAGTTCATAAATGCTCAACAGATACCTCGACAGAAACAGTATCTATCGAGACTTAAGAATGAAGCTCAACAGAAGCTGAATCTGTCAAGATCTACAAAATCAGAATTTCCATATCTGATTTTCGGCTCATGTTGACATGTATGTGTAGGGTTTCTTTTCTTACAGCCTTAAACATATATAAAGCTTATTTTGAAGGCCGTTATACATGGAGAACACATGTAAAAAGTGACCTAGTGCCTTATTCTCTCTGCAAGAAGTTACTGCATCTTTTGCGCCTTAGGGTTTTGTAACTAAGTATTTCTTGATCTTCATTGTTGATAAAGTGAAGAACTTTGCAGCCAACAACATCTTCAAGTTGCTAGAGTTAGTCACATACTGGGATTCGTGCAAAAGGGTGGCGTTCATATATTGAAGAATTTCAGAGATTCTGAAGTGGTAGAAGGTTTCTGCTGTAAGTTCATCTACAAGGATTGTAGAGTCTAAGGACAAAAGTTTTGTACTAGATCTGAAACTTCTCTTTACTATAGTGAATTTCTTTTCAGGAAGGTTTCCCCCCAGGTTTTTTACCGTGAAACTAGTTTGTTTCATTACTTTTCCTAGGTCATCATATCTTATCTTATTTACTATTCCGATACGCATGATATTGATGTTTGTTTGTTTTAACAATGTTTATTCATAATAAATATAATTAATAACTTGGGTTTAAAACTTGTTAATTCTATCAACCAGGGTCTAAATTTCCCAACAAAATTTAAATGAGAGAGTAAAGAATAGGGGACTTACAGTAATACGCTAGGAAAAACCGTCTCGGGAAGGAGAAAATATGCTCGGGGAAATGTGGATATCAAAAGAGAAAGAGTGAAGCAAGGAAATGTGCAATAAGAGGGGAGGCCCTTATTTACAAAAGGGGAATCCTTAGAAACATTAAATGGGTTTTTAGGGGGGAAAAGCATTGATTTCCCTTTTTGTTGTAACTATTGCACGCATGACCTCGGTATACGAACCGTCAAGTAATGATGACTTTTCGATATGACAGCCTATTGCTCCGCGCGCCAAAAACGCCTGCTATCTTATTCGTAATTAATAGCTGATGGTTGATGTGACCAAAAAGTAACCGATCATTAAATGTGAGATCTTGATTCAATCCCCGAGACATGGGGAAGGAATCAAGGGGGGCTATTGTACAATGACGTCTACCAGCCCATTGTTTGATGGTCCATTAGGCCACGAATCGAATAAAGGTCACTCAGGGGGCCCAATCCACACTGCTCAGCCCAAAGTAACTGTAAACTATTATAGCCTTAGGACTCAATATTGCTTGGAGCCTGTTCCAAGGTATCTCAGTAATGCCTTGGGGGAGGTCACCAGCCGAAAAGCACCAAGCATCTATCACAATTTCCAACACTGACACATTCATTCCCAAAGTAGAACCCCCTTTTTGCCAGGAATAATCCCAAGGGACCCCACCTACACGAAAAACCATCTAACATAATCATAGCCAACCCACTAAGGAAGCCTATAAATAGCAAAGAAGTAGAAGAAAAGGGGGTTGGACAAATTGAGAAGGAGATATCAGAAAATAAGAGAGAACACCAAGGAAGAGAAGAAAGGGAGAGAGAACTTGTACGGGGAAGTATTAGGGAACCATCTTAAAGGTATAAGAGTTTCGCCTCTAGGAGTTTCCCATTGTAGGATATCCATACACCCACAACAACAAATATATTATGAGCGTAGCTTAGTTGTCAGCCCACTAACCGAGTTGTACACGCCATAATATATATATATATATTGGTCTAATAATAAAAGCAATTATTATGAAACAAAAGTCACATATTTAAATCATGGTATATATATAAAATGTATTTCACAAAGACATTTTCTTCTTATCATTCCAAAAATACGAAACCAACTAATACATCCTTTGATAATGTCAATCCAGATACGTTCTGTATTGGGTGACAATCAACTTAGTTTGATTGTGGGTGACAATCAACTCAACATAACGTATTTATATTTTTGCAAGAAAACCACACATAAAATCCAAAAATTACAATCCCATTGGAAAATTACAACAAGAACACTCGGGTATCTCCCATCACATTTAGGAAGGTTGTTTGGGAGTTGATATATCTTTCCTTCAAAGCTCCATTAGGAACTCTCTCTCCATGGGATGCCCTCTTCCTCTCCTTTCTAGGTTTGGTGAAGAGGTATTTATAGGTGGAAATGGATCTCTTCCCCTAGGAATGGAGGACTGAATGAAGGTTTTTTTTTTTTCTAATATCTCCTTCTTTTGTCAGATGAAGGACTGGGTTAGGAACTAACCCTACCATCCTATTGTTCAGAAGGGTCATTTAGGCTACCAACCAAGTAGAGAAGAATAACGCTTATTTGAGAATTTTGTTTAGAATGGATCCTTATGAATTTAATCAAAGGAAGCTCCATTTGTGGGTGTGATCAACTTTGATGACTTGTGACATGGGTTTTACCTGTCATGTCACAAAGAAGTTTGGGTACCCATTGGATCTTCAAGTTTGGGAGATTTTTTTGGGTTGACCCGTGATTGTGTTTTGAGAGTTTGTTTATTTTGTGAGTGTGAGAGGGATTTCGGGTGTATTGTGAGAGAGTTTTTGTTTATGTTAGTGAGCTTTGAGAAAGCATTATTTGTGTGAGTTGTGAGAGTTGTGAGATTTGATAAAATGTGGTTGTAATCCATGTCTTTGATAGTGAATTTTGGTTGATGTTACCTACAGACGTAGCATGAAGTTGACTGAATTAGATATTATTATCTCGTGTAGATTTTTTCCCTAAATGTACTTTTGCTATCCTTAAATCACATCTGTTGATATTAGAGTTTCCACTATATATTGTACAACAATCTTCAGCAACAACACTGCCATAAGCATTAACCCCAATCATTCTCTTCTTAATTCTTTGAATTTTTTTTTTTTTTTTCACAATAAGTGGAAGAGGGATTTGAACCAAGCACTTATTATGGGGGAGATAGGCAATACTAATGAGTAACCATAAACTAGTGCGTCTTCAATATCATTTCTAAGGAGCCAAAAAAAGAATGTCATACAAGTTCATTTTTGCTATATTTGAAAGCACCGTAAACTCGTTCTCATTTTCTAATCTCAAAATTTTTAGGGTATGTTTGGTAACTTTTTTTTAGCAATTTTTTGTTTTTAAGAACAACTTTATATTTTCTAACCCAAAAAACTTGTTTGGTAACCTAAAACAAGTAAAAAACAAAAACTGTTATTAAGTCTCGAAATAGATACAAAAGGAAAATGAAAACAAGCTTTTACTTGTTTTCTATTTACAGTTCTTAGAGCATTTGCACCAGTCCGTGTAAAATATTCAGTCTATTTTAGCATAAAAACCTACTTTTTTCTATTTTACATAACTACTTTTCCAAAACACCAACATCAGCTTATCTATTTTAGAAGATATTTCAATAAAATATTCATTCTTCATTAATTTTTTTATTATTTTCTCTAATGTTCATACTTTTTTATTATCCATGGTGAAGAGAATGAGCAAGAGCTAATACATGAGAGAGGCGAAACAAAGAGGGAGAAGAAGAGTCTTGAGTTCAGGAATGAAACAGGTAGAAAAGGCATTGATTTCAACTTATAGGAGAGAGAAAAAAAATGAGCCAAATAGGTTTTAATCACTTAATATAAAATATAGGATAATATTAAAATAATAGATGGAAAGATACAGTAACCGTGTATATATACACGGCTACTATAGCTAGTTTGGATATTTACAATGCTATGCAAGCTCTAATGTGCGTCTATTTTACGATATATTGAGTAAATTTTTGCACTTTTTGTATTGGGTGAGGAGGATAATGAATCGGGTCGGAGATGGTGCGTGGGTCGGTGATGATGCATGAGCTTCAGTGCGATAGTGCATGAGCTTCGGCGATGGTGCGATGGTGCATGAGCTTCGGTGGCAGCGGTGAGGAGGATGATGAATCGGTGAGGATGATGGATGAATCGGTGAGAGTTTGAGGAGGATGAGAGAGAGGTGAGAGTCTGAGAGCCTATTTGAGAAAGAGAGAATGAGTGTGAAATGGCTGGGTAAAAGAAATAGAAAAATAAATAAATAAATATTATTTTAATGTGAGTGGGAATAAAAAATATATATATTTGAGTTTAGTTTTAAGCTCTAGTGCACAATCATAAATTATTATACATTGTAGCAAGAAGCTAAAATTTTTTAACTATAGCACCACCATTGTAGCATTTTTTTTAGTATTGGTGGTGCTAAAAATAGCAATATGGCTTTTTGGCACCACCAATACTAATTCTCTAATGCAATTGCTCTTAAAGCTCAATGAAAACATGGAGAAAAAAATTCAAAAACACCATTAATGAACTCAGGCCCAAGTTCGAAGCCCACTGTCAGAAAAACACAGAATTTCATTGATTTTTCCTTGATCTATTTCTCTCTCATAGAAGGGGCTGTTTCTTTGCACACCACAGTGTGGAAGTAGACAATTTTAGAGAGAAGAACCAAAGAATTGTTTGCTTTCTTGCACCAAGAATCTGCTACTGTTATGTTACCTTGTGAGTAGCTCATGTTGTTGAATAACAGCCTTCAATTTTGCGTCGCCATACATGGAGCTATGCCTTCGGCAAGGTCAAGAAGTGGGTTTGTAAATACTAAATGGAAGTGGAAGCCCCATGGAGCTATGCCTAGCATGATATATGGCTTATGGTTATCGTATCCATAGCTGTGGTCAAGGAAAGTGGAAGCCCCATTTTGCTTAACATGTGGTGATGTGGCTGTGGCTTTGCAAATGCCACTAAAAACAAAATAAGAGTGCTAATGTTAAAACAAAAAAGGGAAAAAAAAATGTTGTTTAAAAATTGGTGCGATATGATGTTATATATATATATATATATATATATATATATATATTCAAGTTACATCTGATGTAACTCTAAAAAAAGAGAAAAAATTATCAGATACTCCCAAAGTACTATAAATACATACTCCCCCCTCTTATATGAATGGTGAGTCCCACCATGAATTTAATTAGTGGAACCTACCATTCATGTAAGAAGAAAGAGTATGTAGTTATGGTACTCCGAAAGTACACAAATAGAGTTACATCCTTTTTAAATAATTGGATTTATTTAGATTCAACAGTTAAAAAAAGACCCTCGTTATTACATATAATTTTATTAGAATCTCATTAATTACCCTCATTTATTACCTTCTAAACCTATCTCTAAACCCAACAAAAGAAAACTTCTGACTCTCACTCTCTCTACGTTTGGTGTTCAGTTCAAGCCGTTTCTCTCTCTCTCTCTCTCTACATTCTAAACCTACGTTTCTCTCTCTCTCTCTCTCTCTCTCTCCTCCACTGCTCCTTCACCATTGTTCCAACTCCACAGGTTGCTGGCAAAAAAAAAAAAAAAAAACCATGCTGAACTGTTTCTGTTTGTGAGTACTCTGTTTCTATTTTTCCTTTCTTTTCTGTTCTGAATGCTCTGTTTTTTTTTTCTTTTCTGGTCTGACTCTCTCCAAAACTCTACGTTTCTTTTCTGGTCTTACATTTTTCTTTGGTGATGGTTGTTTTTTTTTCAAAGACTCTAGCATCTATAGTTGAAGTGCCTAAGCTTTTCATAGGCTTTGCAGTTTTGTTTTTCTGGTACTAACTGTTGATTGTCATCATATACAGTATATATTTTGTTTAATTTATGCTAATTCCAATATATTTGACCATTTTGAATAGAGCAACTTGAGCTGGATAGTTGAATAATTTTGGTAGCTTATGTTAAATCATTCATTTATTTAAGTAGTCTATTCATTGGTCTATTTGTTGGTTATTAGTGCTTCGCTTTCTATTACTTGAATCATTCATTTTTCTTTGGTGATGGTTGTTTTTTTTTTAATTTTAAATGCATTCTATGCGTATGATCAAATGCCGCTTAGAAGTTCTTATCTTTCTTTTCCTATACTAATGTTGTATTCCATATGGGTTTTCTACATGTTTTTATGTAGTGTCTCTAATGAAGCTATGCTGCTCTAATTGGGTTTACAGGTCCTTTATCCGCAATTGGATCCATACTCACGGGAATTGACTACATAGGTCTAGACCATGTGATGGTGTTTGCTAATGGGAGATTACTCCCAAGCTTTGGAAGAATTATCAAGAGAGCAATAAGGTTGGAGACACGAAAAGGCAGTTACGGGGTTGCAGTGGGAGTGGTGTTTGCTGCTATGTGTTTAACATTCACTAAGTTGGTTTGCTTGCACACACCTTACTGCAACTCTTCACCAGAGGCTGACAGATGAGTTGATAATGTTGCAGTTCATGCTTATGTGTAATTATTAGGTGCAATTGCATATGTTGATGTGGTTAGCACAATCATCTTTCAACATTTGAGCTTAACACTTGTGCTAGGCACCCCTAAAAAATTGCAGAAGAGATTCAGTGCAAATGAGCTGTTATAAAGGAAATGTTCCTCAGAAGTATGCCACGAGATGAGAGGATTCCTATAGTGCTCATGGATAATGACATTATTTCCCCCCTCTTTCATAGAAAGAACAAATAAAATAAGATTTGAAGTTTTCCTTTGATTGTCCATTTACTTGGCATCGTTATGATTCAAACATATTTCATATTTATAGAGGAAAAAAAAAATTTTAATGGATTTCAATGAACAACTTTTTTCTCCTATTAGCTCCAATCTTATTGAGCAAGTATGAAATTGAAATGTTTCTCCTGGAAAATTAAGTACCCCATTGATGTTACCATATGATGAATGTAAGGCAATGGACATTGTTGATTTGTTATACTTTAATTTCTTGTAATGACTTTCTATGATTGTCAAACAAATTTCTATGGTGGTGATTGTGTCTAGTTCCAGGCTAATCCTCAGCACAGTTTTTTTTTTTTTAAATCAAGACCAATTTCACTAAAACACAATAGAACCACTATAAACCAAGTCTATGTTTTGCCTGAGGCAAGGGGTAACACTATAGCATATGAGCTATGACAAATTGATACAACCTTTTAAAAAAAATTTGAAGAAACCAATCCACAACTGTTCCTCCTAGCCATGGGAATTCTAATCAATCAATAATCTAATATTTCATTTCCTCTAAAACATAGGATGAAGAATTTGAAACTTTTTAAGAAGAACAATTTGTTGGTCTGGTACATTAAATCACAAGATATTGTGATTTGTATTGACTAATCCAAAAAGATTCAATCTAAAATTGTACCGTTTCCACAACAAGACATCTGATAAGAAAGGTTGTTACTTATGCCAAAAAAAAAAAACTATCTATTTGTATACAATATCAAGGGTAAAGCCTTTTTTTTCTCCTCTTGGGTAGGAGTTCTCTCCCTCGTTGGTATACGAGCCTCTCTCTCCCTCAGGTTCCACTGAGGGTTTGATTTTTATTTTGCTTTTCTCAGCGTTGTTCCTAAGACTTTCACGAGCTATGGCAGATGAAGTGATACACAGCTTGGAGAGCATGAAACTGACTACGGAAGAGGAGGAAGTCATTTCTATCTCTGATGAGTGCAGGAAGGAAGAGATTGAGAGTTGCTATCAGAGTTTGATTGGGAAGATCCTCACTTGTAAACCGTTTAATAAGCGGGCTGCTCAAAGTACACTGAAGAGAGCGTGGGGTTTGGAGAACAAAGTCCAGATAGTGGAGGTCGGAGCAAACCTCTTTCAATTCAAGTTTCAGACCGAGTTTGACTTGGAGAGGGTTTTGAGAGGTGGGCCATGGACATTTGACAATCAGGTACTATTGCTTGTCAGATGGCAATCTGGGATGACCGCTTCTAATGTAAAGTTTGTCTCAGCACCATTTTGGGTGCAAATATGGGGGGCACCATTTGATATGGTCTCTCCCAAAGTTGCAGAAGAAATAGGCAGCCGTTTAGGAACTGTTGAGGACGTGGAGAAAAGGCCAAAAAAGGATATCCCTGGCTACTTCATGAGAGTCAAGGTAGCACTATCCTTATCCAAGCCACTTCGGAGAGGGGCCTTTGTTGCGGGCACAAGTGGGCAGAAGATATGGGTAACATTTAAGTATGAAAGACTTGCTCTGTTTTGCCATCACTGTGGGTTGTTGGGTCACGACCTCAAACATTGTGCTCAATATTTTGTTGTTGCAAAGGGTAAGGGCAATGAAGATGGAGCTTGTCAGTATGGCGAATGGATGAAAGCTTCAGGTAGCAGTGTTCGTTCTCCAAGCCGTAGAGGTCAAAACCGAGATATGGAGGATACTGGGAATGATGAAAGGTGTACCAACCAGCAACAGGTGAATGATGGGGTAGGGGTGGCGTATGGCGGTGGAAGGGGCGAGTCAGATGATAGGGCTGGAGTTGACAAGGGCATTAATGATAATAACGACAAAGGCATTAATGACAATAACGTAAACAAAGAGTTGGCTACATAAATCTTGCTGGCAAATCCCACAAATTATGAAGAGCAAAGTACGGAAAGAGAAGCTATGGAAAAAAGCAAGTTGGCTGAAACGGTTGGGCCAAGGAGGGATGGGCCGAGAGAATTGGATGGGCCTACAAATGGGAATGGAAGTAATAAGCCTCAGGGGCTTGACAAGCAACGTACGTGGACCAGACTTGTCCGTATGGACTATGGGCCTGTGGAGAATTTAAAGGAAGGTGCAAAATCAGTTCTGGGCAAACGAATACAACAGACACAACAGCAGGTATGTTTTGATAGTATGTTTGAGCAAGTGGGGAAGAGGGTTAAAACTGGAGATGTTTCAATTTCCACTGAAGCGGAGGGGGTGTCGGAACACCCTTGCCGAGCACAATGAGGCTATTAAGCTGGAACTGCCAAGGGCTTGGGAACTCTTGGACAGTTCGAAGCCTTCACGATATCGTGAGGGATCAAGCTCCCATGGTCTGTTTCCTAATGGAAACCAGACTTGATAAAGAAGGTTTTAAGCACCATTGTAGAGATTTAGCTTATCCGAATAAATTTATTGTTAAAAAACCCAACTCTGGTGGAGGCTTAGCATTGGTTTGGAAAGAAGAGGTTCGGTTGGAGGTGATAAATTATACAGACAATCATGTTTTGGCAAAAGTAGTTGAGGATAATGGATTTCAATGGTATGTCTCGGGTTTTTATGGCTGGCCGGAAGCAAATCAAAAACACAAGTCTTGGGCTCTATTAAGACATCTTTCTTCTCTTGTAAATGGCCCGTGGTGCTGTGTTGGTGACTTCAACGCTTTTCTTCACCCCTCAGAAAAGCTCAGTTGCCATCCACCATCGGCAAAAATGATGGAAGAATTTAGGAATGCCTTGGAGGATTGTCATTTGATTGATTTGGGTTTCCAAGGATATAAATTTACTTGGAACAACAAGAGGCCAGGTGCAGCAAATACTAGAGAAAGGCTCGATCGTGTGGTAGCGAATAAGGAGTGGTTTGATTATTTTTCAGCTAGTACCGTGTATCATATATTCTCTCATGCTTCCGACCATATGCCAATAATTTTACAGACTGGGATGGATAACAAGTTCCTTGGCAGAATTGCTCGGGGGTTTAAGTTTGAAGAACGATGGCTTCTTGAGGAGGATTGTGGGGCTGTGGTTGATGATGCATGGGGCAGTTCAGAGGGGGGAAGTGCTCCAATGGTCAGAATTAGCAATAAAATTAAACACTGTGGGGCAGAATTATATGCATGGGGTTCAACTAGGACAAGACCTGAGGTGGACGAAATTAAGAGGTTAAAGAAAGAGCTTGAAAGATTACATGAAGGCGACCAAAATGAAGCAACCAGAGCTGAGTTTGTGACAGCCAGTAAACAACTTGATGATCTTTTGCTTAAGCAAGAACTATATTGGGCTCAACGCTCCCGTTTGTCTTGGTTAAAGTCCGGGGATAAAAATACAAAATTCTTCCATTCTAAGGCCTCACAACGGCGTCGCAGAAATTTTATACATGGCATTAAAAATTCAGATGGGGAGTGGGTTGATAAGATGGAGGATGTTGCTGATGTGGCAGTCCAGTATTTTGAGAACTTATTTTCCTCGGGGACGAGTGACCGGATGGAGGAATGTCTAGATGCAGTCAATCACAGGATTTCTTCGGATATGCTTGAGATTTTGTCTAGTGAGTTTTGTGCTGAGGAGGTGAAGACGGCGCTTTTTCAGATGGGACCGACCAAAGCGCCTGGACCGGACGGTATGAATGCTCTCTTTTTTCAGAAATTTTGGCATATTGTCGGTAATGATGTGACAAATGCTGTGCTGGATTTTTTGAATTCTGGTATTTTGTTGCCTGAATTAAATTACACCCATATTGTCCTCATCCCTAAAGTGAAGTCTCCGGAAAAAATGTCTGATTTTAGACCTATTAGCCTATGTAATGTCATGTATAAAATAATTTCTAAAGTGCTTGCTAATAGGTTGAAGTTGATTCTTCCCCAATTAATTTCCCCCTCTCAAAGTGCTTTTGTGCCTGGCCGGTTAATAACTGATAATGTTATTGTAGCCTATGAAACTTTGCATTCCATGCATAGGCGGAAAAAGGGTAAAAAAGGAGCTCTGGCTCTTAAGCTGGACATCAGTAAGGCGTATGATAGAGTTGAGTGGTCGTTCTTAAAGGGAATGATGTCCAAATTGGGGCTTCCGCAAAGGTGGGTGGACCGGATTATGAGTTGTGTCACCACTACCTCTTTCTCTATCCGTATCAATGGAAAGGCATATGGGAATTTCAGACCTACTAGGGGGCTTCGACAAGGGGATCCGCTATCCCCCTACTTATTCTTGTTTTGTGCTGAGGCCTTTACATCTCTACTGGCCAGGGAGGAGGGGTTAGGTCGACTCCATGGGGTGTCCATTAGTCGGTATGCCCCTTCTATCTCTCATTTGCTTTTTGCTGATGACTCTCTTTTATTTTGTCAAACTAAACAAGAAGAAGTGCAGGTGATTTCTGATGTGCTAGGGTTGTATGCTGGGGCCTCTGGTCAATGTATTAACCTAGAAAAATCCTCTGTTTTCTTTAGTAGCAATACAACGAGGGTGCAAAGGGACTGGATAAAAAATGTTTTGGGAGTGCAGGAGGTGGAGAAATTTGAATCCTATCTTGGTTTGCCCACTTTGGTTGGCCGGTCAAAATATCAAGCTTTCTCTTTTCTTAAAGAGAGGGTTTGGAAGAAGATTCAGGGTTGGAAGGGGAAGTTGCTCTCTAAAGCGGGGAAAGAAGTCCTTATTAAAGCTGTGGCCCAATCAATTCCTACATACACGATGGGTGTTTTTCAACTTCCAGTGAAACTTTGTAATGAATTAAATATGCTGTGTGCAAGGTTTTGGTGGGGTCAATGTGGGGATGATAAGAAGATTCATTGGAAGAGTTGGGAGTCCCTTGTTGGGCCAAAGAAGGTGGGAGGTCTGGGTTTCAGAGATATTCGTAGCTTCAATCTCGCTATGTTGGCAAAGCAAGGGTGGAGAATGCTGACCAACCACAATTCTCTTCTCTATCGTTGCTTAAAAGCCAAGTACTTTCCCCGGTGCACCTTTCTGGAGGCAGGTGATACTCCAAATAGCTCATATGTGTGGAAGAGTCTACTTGCAGCTCAGCCTATTCTGAGGAAGGGGTGTTGCTGGCGTGTTGGTTCGGGGTCCTCCATTCGGGTGTTATCAGACAAGTGGCTGCCTCGTCATCCTTCTAATAAAATTCTGGTCCCTCCGCTTGAAGTTGAGGAAGATTGGCATGTTTCGGAGCTTATTGATTGGGCTACTTTTCAATGGGACCGAACTTTCATTGATATGGCTTTTAGCAGGCACGATGCGGAGGCTATTTATCGAATTCCTCTTAGTAGACGATGTGTCCCAGATGTGATGTTCTGGCTGCATAATAAAAATGGGATGTACTCGGTGAGGTCTGGCTATCATACAGCAAGGATTCTGTTGAATGAATCAAGTCTGGTGGGTGAGGGGTCTAATCCGGCTTCTTGCAGTGAAGTTTGGGCGAGAATTTGGAAGTTCAACATACCAAATAAAATAAAAGTTTTTGCATGGAGAGCGTGCCACAACATCCTTCCAACGCTTGATAGGCTTCGGCGGCGACGAATAATTGAGAACGACCTGTGCCCCATTTGCAAGCAAGCCCCGGAAACAATTTTACATGCATTGTGGGAGTGTGGTGCTGCCCAAGATGTTTGGGCTGGTTGTTCTCACCGTGCTCTGCAGAAAGGGCTGACGGACCAAGACTCGGTGTTACAATTGCTCGAAGGTCTTCTGCACAAGCTGCCCGTGGATGCTCTGGAATTTTTTCTGGTGCAATGCTGGCTTATTTGGCTTCGTCGCAACCGGGTTGTGCATGGAGGTTCTCTGCAGGAACCTGATACTTTGAACGTGCGTACTCACAGTTTCCTTGTGGAGTTTAAGGTGGCGCAGTCTCAGCTGGGGCGTCCTGTCTCTGCTGGCCCTTCACTGCCATGGCAACCACCGGAAGGTACAATGTATAAGATGAACTATGATGCAGCGGTCTTCTCTGATGTTTCTGCTTCTGGTATTGGTGTGATGATTAGGGACGCTGGTGGGCTTGTTATGGCTGCTCTGTCATCAAGGGGTCTCGCAGTCATGGATAGCGAGGAAGCCGAGGTCTTGGCTTGTCGGCGAGCTCTGGAGTTTGCAATTGATGCTGGGTTCTCTGCCTTAATCGTGGAAGGTGATAATTCAAACGTTACAAGGTCTATTGTCTCTGCTCAGTCCGATTGGTCTCGCTTGGGGAACCTCTATGATGATATCCGCTGCTTGGCTGGGAGGCTGCGACACGTGGAGTTTCGGGCCATTAGACGCACTGCCAATGGGGCTGCCCATTCTTTAGCTCGATTTGCTAAACATCTATGTGAGGAAATTATTTGGTTAGAGGATACTCCTCCACCGGCTCTTGAAGCCTTGTATTTGGACTCTATTTCCTGTTCTTTTTTAATGAAGTTGGTTTGGCTTTCAAAAAAAAAAAAAAAAAAAAAATATCAAGGGTAAAGCCAACTATAAGAGTTGCTATAGTATCAATCTATTTGTTTACTACCATCAGTACCATGGCTACCAAAATTAGCTACAGCTTTAGCTGCACGATTCAATGTGTCTGAAACCCAAAGTGCTCCTTTGGCAAAGTAAGTGCTATTGACTACAGCATGACCAGCTGCAACAGCTGCTTTTCTTGTAACAATTGCCCCAACTACAGCTGCTGTCCTAGTGACTGTTGCAGCTAACTTGGTGATTTCTGAAACATGGAATTTTTCGTCCAGAGACTTAACAGTTTCCATGCCAACATGAATTTTATCAGTGAGTCCAATTCTATTGCTATGCTCAGCAATCTTGGCTGCTGCAGTAGCTGAGACTCCATGGTACTCATCAAAAGCTTTGGCCTTGATTAATGTGTCTTTGCCCAGAACATATCCCTTGGCTTGTTTTGACAACTTCCTGAGCTACTGTTACAGCTTCTCCGGAGGTGGAGACACATTGTCTTGTGTGAAGAACCTTCGAAAGTGTTAGCTCAAACAGAACAATAAAGTTAAAAATGCAAATTCAAACAATAAATTGTATATGTATTTAAAGAATTTTTATTTCATAATCTGGCATTATGGAAAATATACCTGCAATATGTAAATGTTATAACTCAATGACGCAGTAAACTATCTTGGAACTCCATGACCAGACATTATCTTGCATTTCCTAACATAAGAGGATTCAGAGGCAGTAAAGTGCAGTGCAGCTATACTAATGCAGTGCAGTAAAGTGCAGTGAACAGAACAGTGCTGTAAATTGTTTGGGGCATCATATAACTCTTCACGTTCCATTTGCAATTTAGTAACTATAAGAACCAATACAAATAATGAACACAAATAAAAAATATGCAAACATTTTACCAATATTAAGCTCCAAATTGAAACCACAAAGAAAAAAGAAAAGAAAAAAAAAACAAGCGTAACTCAATTCTCTAATAAATAAGACTTCAAACATAATGTCCAATTCACCAATACCCAAGAACATCTGATCAATGGTATCTCAAGTATTTGGATAAATAGAAAATATTAGGGAAAAAGGAGGGGTGAGGGGATTAAGCTAATTCAGAAAGTAGGACTTACTAACTTGAGTTTGGAAAAGACCTAGTTAAATTTTAATTTTTTTTTTAATACTTAATTTTGTGATTATATGTAATCTATCAAAGTAGTTTAAATGACTCATAGCAGTATAATTCAGAAGTACTTCACATAAACCAAAAATGTCAAAAGAAAGATGCAACATAGTTTGGAAATCATATAACTTAACGTCAATAAGAAGGAAACATAACTTAGCACGGCTACTAGCATAAAAGACTGCAATGACTTGCCTACAGTACCATGCCACTAATCACAACTAGCCTTAGGGTGTTAAAATCATTCTCTCAAAGTTCTCATAGCAAATGTGTTTCAAAATTAATCATTCTAAAAGTATTCCAGTACTATCTTTGCAAAATATATATTTTAAAATCATGATACCTTCCAACCACTACAAAATAATATAAATATCAAATTCCAAGTAAAACATCATGAGTAGCTCTAAAGAAAGACAACATATTTAAAGGTGAAAACGTCTGACTCTCTCTCTCTCTCTCTACGTTGGTGTTCATTGAAATATATATATATATATATATATGTACGGTCTCCGCACCATGACCCGTAGTGGGCCTCGGGCCCTGGCCTGGGTATAAGGCCCATGAGGCCGGTCTCCCTCTGCCTAGCGGCCCACCCCGAGCCCCGCGGGCTGCAGGCCCACGATCTGCTTTTACACCGTCTCTCGGCAGACCCCTTCCCGAGCAGTGATGAACACAGCTCGCGGAACACCCCGCCCTGTACCTACTCGGCCATACCTCGGAGAGGCACCGCTGCCGGGAACTATCGTGGAAGTGGGAACCAAGTTCCAACGCCACCGTCACCGCTTCCCACTCCCACCTAACCACCCACTTACAATCGATAATACTGGACCGCCGGTTGCACCTACTGGCAAGTAATTATGGCTCTCCACTAAACTATGAGCTATAAATACAAGAAGGTTTGAGAAGACAAGGGTTGGTGAATTGAGGGAAGGAAGAGTGTAAACAGAGAGAGCAGAGTAAGGAATTGGGTCAGGTCCCCGAGAAGAGGAAAGCACTTCAGTTGAGCCTTGGTGTTTAGAACGACCCATTGTGGGAAATCCAAACCCACTATACAAATAAGTTGTGAGCCCAAGTGAGGCCCAGCCCAACGGGTTTCAGTTTTTGGTGCGCACAATTGGCACCGTCTGTGGGAAATCCTACTAAGCAGTGGTTCTGCCAAGGCTCGTATACAGGGAAGATGTCTGGAGGTAACGCCGAGAGTGGCTCGGCAGGGTCTTCCAGGGGCTCCACCTGGCGGGAACAGAGGCAGAAAAGACGCGAGGATCCGTTTCACGAGCAACTGGAAGAGCGGTCCGGCCTTGGGGAAGGGTCGTATCAAACGGGGAGAACGGCATCCCATGCCTCCCGGCATAGGCAGCACGACGCCAGGGATGAAGAGCTCGAGCGGCTGCGGAGGCAAGTACAAGACCTGGAGTTGGAAGCCCGAAACGAGCGCCACCGAGCCGGTCAAGACGACCGAGAGAGAGGGCCAGGCGCCGAGGGAGAAAGACGCGGGGTGGGATCGAATCAATCAGGATCCCGCCACCACAGGGAGCGCTCGCACTCGAGGGAGTCCCGTCGCCGCCGAGACCGTTCCCATTCAGCAGAGTCTCATCGGCGGCGAAATCGCTCTCGGTCGCGGGAATATGGGAATCGAGGCTCGGAGTCTCCAGAGGGACGGCCGAGGAATGCGGCCATGGATGCTATGAGCCGCGCATTGCGCAGGGCTGCTCGGTCACCATTCTCGGCAGATATCGAGCGTGCACCGATGCCGGATAGGTTTACGCGCCCGCCGTTCAATTCGTATGGTGGGAAAACAGACCCCGTAGAGCATGTCAGCCACTATATCCAGATGATGTCTTTGCATACCCACAATGACACTCTGATGTGCAAGGTTTTTCCCTCCAGCCTTGGTCCCACGGCCTTAAGGTGGTTCAACGGGTTGCGCAAGGGCTCCATTCACAGTTTCGCCGAGCTAATACAGGAGTTCGGTTCCCGTTTCGTGACGTGCAGCCGGGAGCAACAACCAGTGGACGCGCTGTTGTCTATGAAGATGAGGGCAGGGGAAACCCTCCGGGATTACGCTAACCGATACTGGGAGCTCTACAACGAGATTGGCGGAGGGAACGAGAAGATTGCGGCGAGCACCTTCAGATTGGGATTGCCTGACGACTCGGGGTTGAGAGAGTCGTTAACTAAGAAGCCTCCCGAGGACATGAGGCAGCTGATGAGGCGCATCGAGGAATACAAGCGGTTGGAAGACGATAAAATACAGAGCAAAGGCAAAGCACAGGTAGCTGATCGTCCTCGGCTGAGCAGTTTTCAACAGAGGGCACGGGGAAATTTGAGGATTCAAGAGCCAGCAGCACCAGCAGGGGAGGTGAACGTGACGTTCAAGGAGCCCGTGCATAAAATCGTGGATAAGATCAAGCACGAGCCGTACTTCAGGTGGCCGAACCGGATGGCTGGCGACCCCTCTAGGAGAAATCAGAACCTGTACTGCACCTACCACAAAGACCGGGGGCATACTACCGAGCAGTGCCGAGTGCTAAAGGACCATCTCGGGCAGTTGGCGAAAGCAGGACACCTCAAGGATTTTGTGACGGATGCCGGGGATAGAGGAACGGGGCATGGCGCCCCACACAGGGGGAATCCCCTTCCGCCCCCTCTTGGGATAATTGATGTCATCCACGTCGCCCCGAGGGGCATTTCAACGGCAAAGGGGAAGGAGGTGTTGACGATGATGTCGGTAGAGGGGAGTACGGGCGTGCCGCCTGCCGCGAAGAGGATCAGACCTACCCGGGAGCCGATCTCTTTCGACGACAGTGATCTAGAAGGAACCATTCAGCCGCACGACGACGCATTGATAGTAACGGCAAGGGTTGGCGGCTTCGTTGTGAAGAGGATAATGATAGACCAGGGAAGCGGAGCGGATGTTATGTACCCGGACCTATTCAGGGGGCTCAGGTTGAGGGATGGGGACCTGTCGAAGAACAATACTCCCCTGGTTAGGTTCGATGGGAAGATGGTGGCGCCCGAGGGGCAAATCTCTCTGCCCGTGAACATGGGGGGCAAGGAAGTGATGGTAAGTTTCTTCGCAGTTACATCATACTCCCCCTACACGGCGATTCTAGGGAGGCCCTGGATACATGCAATGGGGGCTGTCCCGTCCACTCTGCACATGAGGGTCAAGTTTCATACTGATTATGGTGTCACGGTGATACAAGGGAGTCAGCAGGCGGCCAGGCAATGTTTGATCGCCATGGTCGATTGGAAGAAGGAGCAAACCGACCGGGAGGGTCAGGCCGATCCCAAGTGTCCGTCGTCAGGGACGCCTTTATAGCAGTTACAGGGCCCGCCAGAGAAGGAGGTCGCCCGTGCCGAGAATATGCTGAGGGTGAAGGTGTTGCCGGACACGGACAAGTACTTCCAAATAGGGGAGAGCATGGGGGACCGGGAAAAGGTAGAGATGTTGCTGCTCCTAATACAGAATGTGGACGTATTCGCTTGGAGTCCGTACGAGGTGCCCGGGGTGGATCCCGAATTCATCATGCATAGACTTGGAGTTGACCCCTCATTCACCCCTAAAAAGCAGAGGCCGAGAAGATCAGCCTGGGAGCACTCCGAGGCAGTAAAAGTGGAAGTTCAGAGATTGAAGGAGGCGGGGGTGATTCGGGAGATCATCTTCCCGGACTGGTTGGCGAACACCGTGGTAGTGAAGAAGAAGAGCGGCAAGTGGCGGGTCTGCGTTGATTTTACCGATCTGAACAGAGCCTGCCCGAAGGACCCTTTTCCCGTGCCGAAGATTGATCAACTGGTAGACGCCACGTGTGGGCACCCGAGGATAAGCTTTCTGGACGCTTTCCAAGGGTATCACCAGATCGCCCTAGCGCCCGAGGATCAAGAGAAAACGACATTCATTTCCCCGGAGGCGAATTACCACTACACAAGGATGCCGTTCGGACTGAAGAACGCCGGGGCCACTTACCAACGAATGATGACAAGAATGTTCCGAGACAAGATAGGGCGCACGGTCGAGGTGTACATCGACGACATGGTGGTTAAAAGCAAACAGGAAGCCTTGCATATGGGGGACCTCCTGGAGGTTTTCGAGGTTCTCCGACGGCACAAGTTGCGCCTTAATGCGGAGAAGTGCGCGTTTAGCGTAGGGGCCGGGAAGTTCTTGGGGTACCTGATCGGTACACGGGGTATTGAAGTCAACCCGGACCAGATAGAGGCTGTGAGGAGACTGAAGCCACCGAGCAATCCGAAGGAAGTGCAAATACTAACCGGGATGCTGGCCACCCTTAACCGGTTCATCTCAAAATTCGCAGACCGATGCCGACCATTCTACCAACTGCTGAAGAAATGGGCGGGATTTCGGTGGACCGAGGAGTGCGAACAGGCCTTTGTGGATCTGAAGATTTATTTAGCGCGAGCGCCCATGCTCGCGGCACCGGAGGCAGGTGAGGACTTGTTCATGTATCTGGCGGTATCCGAGCACGCCGTGAGTGCCGTGCTGCTAAGGGACAAAGGGATCCAGCAACCCGTATACTACATCAGCAAAACTCTCGTCGACGCCGAGACGAGGTACTTGCCCTTGGAGAAGCTCGTACTGGCCCTGATACACGCCACAAGGAAGTTGCCGCACTATTTCCAAGCTCACACCGTACACGTCTTGACCGAGTACCCATTACAGTCGTTATTAAAGAGGTCTGATTTCACGGGCCGCATAGCCAAATGGGGGACTCGACTCGGTTCCTTCGACATACGGTACAGGCCTCGGAGCTCGGTGAAAGGCCAGGTCCTTGCGGACTTCATCGCTGAATTTTCGCCCAGAGAGAAGGGAGAGATGGTTTGCCGATTGGAGGTTCGACCATGGAAGATATTTGTGGACGGCGCTTCGAGCTCCACGGGGGCCGGTTTAGGAGTAGTCATGATTACCCCCGAAGGAATTCGGCTGGAACACTCGTTTAGATTGAGTTTCAGGGCATCCAACAACGAGGCGGAATACGAGGCTTTCTTGGCCGGACTGAGGGTAGCTTCGAACCTGGGGGCTCGGGATATTGAGCTATACTCCGATTCGTGTCTGGTGGTTAATCAGGTGCAGGGCAGTTTTGAGGCCCGAGATCCCCGAATGAAAGCATTCCTAGAACAGGCAAGGCTAGTTATGACCAGCTTCAACACGGTGAAAGTTTTCCACGTAGCCCGAACCCAGAACAGACACGCTGACTCCCTAGCCACGCTGGCGTCCTCAGTGGCCGAGGATATACCACGGCAGATCAAAGTCGAGCTTATTTCGGAGCCGAGCATCAGTGTAACGAGAAACTCGGGAAATACAGGGATCAACGTCACGGCAATCGCAGCCCCCGCCACTTGCTGGATCGACCCTATCGTCGACTTTCTGGCGGACGACCGACTGCCGAGTGACGAGAAGGAGGGCATCAGGATCCGTAGGATGGCACCTCGGTATTGGTTGGCAGAAGACCGGACTTTGTATTGAAGGTCTTTCGGAGGGCCGTACCTCTTGTGCTTACGCCCGGAGAAGGTGGGCGAGCTCTTGGCGGAGCTCCACTCTGGGGTGTGCGGCGGCCATGTCGGGGGACGCTCATTGGCGCACCGAGCCATGACTCAGGGGTTCTGGTGGCCTCAAATGCAGAAGGATGCCGCCGAGTATGTGCTTAAGTGTGAGCAGTGTCAGAAGCACGCCCCTCTGATCCATCAGCCCACGGGCCACCTGAACCCGATCAGCAGTCCTTGGCCTTTTGCGCAGTGGGGGCTGGACATCATCGGCCCGTTCCCGAAGGCGACTGGCGGCCGAAAGTTCGTTTTGGTGGCCGTCGACTATTTTACCAAGTGGGCGGAGGCGGAAGCGTTGGCCAACATACGGGATGTGGAAGTGAAGAAGTTCATATGGAAAAACGTCATCACCAGGTTCGGGGTGCCGAACACTATCATATCTGACAACGGGCTACAGTTTGACAGCCGAGCCTTCCGAGAATTTTGCAGTGGCCTCGGCATCAAGAACAGGTACTCAACTCCTGCTTACCCACAGGGCAACGGCCAGGCCGAGGCCGTGAATAAGGTGATTGTGAGTGGGCTAAAGAAAAGGCTGGAGGGAGCAAAGGGAAACTGGGCCGAGGAGCTTCCCAAGGTCTTGTGGGCATACCGCACCACTCCTAGACGGTCCACCGGGGAGACCCCATTCTCTCTCACGTACGGAGCGGAGGCCGTGATCCCCACCGAGGTGAATCTGTGCAGTGCAAGAGTAGCGGGTTTCGATCAAGCCCAGAACGACTCAATGATGGTAGGATACTTGGACAAGGTGGAAGAGTACCGCGAATTGGTGACAATACGGCTCGCGGAGTATCAGCAGAAGCTCGCCCGGAGATACAACCGAGGTGTGAGAACGAGGGAGTTTGTCTCTGGGGATTTGGTTCTCAGAAGAGCCGTGGGCAACATGCGAGACACTGGTGCCGGGAAATTGGCACAGACATGGGAGGGACCTTATAGGGTCACGGCAGTGGCCGGCACCGGGGCTTATTTCTTGGAAGACCTGGACGAGAGACAACTTCCCCGACCATGGAACGTCCATAACCTGAAGAAGTACTATCATTGATGGGCGGTTCTCCGAGCATAGAGTTAACCGCAACGTGTTGTACATGTTTTGTTAGTAATGTTGCATATGTTTTGCTAGCTGTACTAATGATGTCTTTCATGCAGAATCGCACAGTTCTAACCAAAATTCTCGGTTCGATCCCATTCACCGAGCAATGTTCGTTCTTAGCCGATGCGTTCTACAAACATGAGCCTGATCCTCGGTTCGATTTATCGCCGAGCACGCAGAAACCTTATCTGCACGTTCTAAGGACAGAAACCTGACTCTCGGTTCGATCCCTATCACCGAGCGGGTGGAAACCTGAACGACTCACTATAAGGACAGAAACCTGACTCTCGGTTCGATCCCTATCACCGAGCAGGTGGAAACCTTAGCCCTCTCGTCTCAAGGACAGAAACCTGACTCTCGGCTGGACCCTAATCGCCGAGCAGGTGGAAACCTGAACGACTCACTATAAGGACAGAAACCTGACTCTCGGTTCGATCCCTATCACCGAGCAGGTGGAAACCTTAGCCCTCTCGTCTCAAGGACAGAAACCTGACTCTCGGTTCGATCCCTATCACCGAGCAGGTGGAAACCTGAACGACTCACTATAAGGACAGAAACCTGACTCTCGGTTCGATCCCTATCACCGAGCAGGTGGAAACCTTAGCCTTCTCGTCTCCAGGACAGAAACTTGACTCTCGGCTAGACCCTAATCGCCGAGCAGGTGGAAACCTGAACGACCCACTATAAGGACAGAAACCTGACTCTCGGTTCGATCCCTATCACCGAGCAGGTGGACACCTGAACGATTAATTCTAAGGACAGAAACCTGACTCTCGGCTAGACCCTAATCGCCGAGCAGGCGGAAGCCTGACGATTAACTCTTAAGGACGGGGGCCCGACCCTCTGTTCGATCTTATCACCAAGCACGTAAAACTTAAATTAGCGTTGGAGGCCTTACCATGGTCGGACACATCACAATAAAAAGGCAGACAACAAGAGTTCATTACTCGGTAAATACGTACAAGCAACACAGTAAAGCATTCATATTGAAATGTGAAACTTAAATTAGCGTTTTGTTGCCAAAACCCGGCAACTCAAAATAAAGAAAAGACAACGTAAACAAATTATCCCGTCACCACATCCCGGTGACGTAGGCAATTCCGTTTATTCAAAATTCTCAAGCAAGGGAAAAGTAAAGAAGGGCTGGCTGTCGGCTTCAGATGTCCGCCGCATGGGCCGAGGATGCGTCCTCTTGAGAGTGTTGGTCGGCGTGAGGAGTTGGCGGCTGGATGTCCTCCCCGGTTCGGTCCCCGGCATGGGGATGGCTGGTCCCCTCCATGTCGGTCGGCACTGCATGAGAGTCAGTGGCATTCACCAGTTCCCTCATGCTGGAGGTCTCCTCCTCGTCGATGACAAGAGGCGCAGGATTCTCGGGAAAGGAATCCTGCTGCGATCCCTCAACGGGGAATCCTCGGGAACCCCTATGGCTTGGAGAGCGGCGAACCAACCCTCCTCATATCCGAGCTTATGGGCCTGGCGAATGATCGGTTCCGCCGAATTCTCGGCATCCGCGAACCCCTCGTTATACCACTTGGTTTCGCAAGCCTCCAGCGCCGCCTTCGAGTCGGTCAGCTGCCCCTCCAGCATGGTATTCAGGCTCTGAGCCTCGGCCAACTTAATCTCGGTGCCCCCCAACTGGAGTTCCAGTTCCTCGCGCTTCGTTTCGGCAAGCGCCTGGGCCTTCACGGCTGTAGCAATCTTATCCTTTGCCTCCTCGGCAATTTTCAACTGCTCCTTCGCCGTAGCCTCAGCAACTTCCTTCAGAGCCTTTTCCCGTTCGACATCCTCGGCCAGCTCCTTCATCCTCCTATCCACCACGTACGACATTTGCGCAGCCTGACCGCACAATATCCGCTTTGTGAGTAAAAATGGAAAAAACACATACACAATCGAAAGGGAAACCGAGAGTCATAGAGAAAAGTGAAACAGTTACCGCTATGGTGTGCCATTGCAAACGTCTCCCCAAGGACTCATCCGTCGATTCCGTGAAGGCGTGCAAGTCCTCGGGCAAGAGGATGCCGCGCGCCAGACTCTGCGCCACGCGGCCTCCATGCCCCTTATCCCACACTCGGGCACTGGCCGTCGACGGGAGAGGCTCGCCGTCAAGTTTGAAGGAGGGTCGCCATGCTGCCGGAGCCCGGGAAGTAGACGCCAGGTCTATCCCGGTTTGCGCCACCGGTTCCCGGATGACGATGCCGGCCGAGGGTCGGATGGGCACATTGCCCGAGCCCGTCTGTGTTTGATCGGTGGTGCGCGGCCTCTTTCGAACTCGGGTCGGTGGGGGACCGGGAGGGGAAGCATCTCGGGCGGGTGCTTGTTGTTGTTGCCCGGTTGGCCGGGCACTCAGGACGAAGCGGTCTATTGTCATCTTCCTCCTGGCCACCATTGCGTTACCCGGATCGGACCCGGTTTCTGAAGAATCAGTCGGTTCTGCGGCTACAACCTCCCCTTCCCGAACAGGTGCCCCGGGCTCTACGATTCTCTCGGGCTGAGCAGGAGCTTGCTGGATTTGCCCGTGAGCTCGCCTCCTACGCTCGGCAGATACGCGCTCGGCTGATTCGTCACGGACGGGCGGTCGCTCGTCTGAACAAATGTACCGAGGACCGTGCTCACGCGCCTCGCCTACTGTTAGCCTTGGGGGGAGGAAGTTTGCGTGCCGGACGTCGATGTACGAGATGAGGGGACTGTCGACTAGCAAAGCTTGGCCGAACGACTGCCAAGTTGAGTAGACGGGACTGACGCCGAGGATGAGGTGGGACGCTCGGAGTTGTCCGTCCGTGTGCACGAAGATTTCCGACCGGAGTACGAAGTTCAAGTCCCGAACGTGTACCACTCTGACGTCGGGCTTGAATCTTTTGCTCTCTGCACAAAGGAAATAATGGTTAGAGGTTACATAACCGAACCGAAATGGAAATGCATCAAAGTAAATGGGGGCTAGTCACCGACCAACGTCGCGCGGCGAAAACGCACAGGGGAACCCCTCGGCAAACCAATTGCCGCTCACCCGAACGAAATCTTTGGCCGAGTTACGGTTCGAGTCCGGCAGGCACGAAATAAGCCGTACCCTCGCGTCCCTAGTCTTAAGGTAATAGTCAGACTCGATCTTGCCGCACAAACTGTACATCTGGTTGATGTCGTGGTGGTTAAGTTCCAACCCGTACAACCGGTTCAGTGTACTCACACAACTCACTACCCGGTAAAAGTTGGGGGGAAGTTGGTCGGGACAAAGGCCATAATATCTAAGGGTGCTGAGAATCAGAGGGTCAACCGGGAACCTAAGCCCGCCCTCTAAAATGGCCATCAAGGGAAAGAACACCGTGTTCTCCCCTCGGCACCTCTGAATGTCGATATCGCCCATATTGCAGTAGGCGATATCTACGTCACTCGGAACATTATATGCTTCCCTAAATCTAGCCAAAGCATGCTCGGTGGTAAGGAGGTAAGAGTAACTCATGTTTTCTTTTTTCAAAACAGTTTCTTAAACGAAAGGGAAAAGAAGTGCTACGAGTATCAAAGAATATACTGAAATGGCTGAACTGAAAAAGCAAGAAGAGGGAAAGGAACTTACTGTGGGCTCTAAGGAGTAGGTGTGTTCTGGGCCAGTAGATGAACCACGGGAGGGATGCTCGGCAGAGGAGAAAACTGAAAGGTGAGGAATGCAAAAGTGAGATTTAGTAACAGGAGGGACTATTTATAGGCATGAGGAAGTAGAATGAGAGGCAATTAATGATCCGCTGGAAAGAAACCACGCGGACCGCCGCTTCAACTGCCACACGCGCGACGCCTCGGTTCACGAACCGTCAGGCAATGATGGCGGGTAGGCCGTCAGTCAATTCCAAACGCGTCTTTTGAGACGCGCATTAATGCGCCTATCAATGGTCGGGCACTGACCCTTCGACTCCCCCAAACAGGCATTTGCCCCTCGTCTATTGTACGGTCCCCGCACCATGACCCGTAGTGGGCCTCGGGCCCTGGCCTGGGTATAAGGCCCATGAGGCCGGTCTCCCTCTGCCTAGCGGCCCACCCCGAGCCCCGCGGGCTGCAGGCCCACGATCTGCTTTTACACCGTCTCTCGGCAGACCCCTTCCCGAGCAGTGATGAACACAGCTCGCGGAACACCCCGCCCTGTACCTACTCGGCCATACCTCGGAGAGGCACCGCTGCCGGGAACTATCGTGGAAGTGGGAACCAAGTTCCAACGCCACCGTCACCGCTTCCCACTCCCACCTAACCACCCACTTACAATCGATAATACTGGACCACCGGTTGCACCTACTGGCAAGTAATTATGGCTCTCCACTAAACTATGAGCTATAAATACAAGAAGGTTTGAGAAGACAAGGGTTGGTGAATTGAGGGAAGGAAGAGTGTAAACAGAGAGAGAGCAGAGTAAGGAATTGGGTCAGGTCCCCGAGAAGAGGAAAGCACTTCAGTTGAGCCTTGGTGTTTAGAACGACCCATTGTGGGAAATCCAAACCCACTATACAAATAAGTTGTGAGCCCAAGTGAGGCCCAGCCCAACTGGTTTCAGTTTTTGGTGCGCACAATATATATATATATATATTGAAGCTAAATGATTCAAGTAATAGAAAACGAAGCACTAATAACCAACAAATAGACCAATGAATAGACTACTTAAATAAATGAATGATTCAGCATAAGCTGCCAAAATTATTCAACTATCCAGCTCAAGTTGCTCTATTTAATATGGTCGAATATATTGGAACTAGCATAAATTAAACAAAATATATACTGTATATGATGACAGTCAACAGTTAGTACCAGAAAAACAAAACTGCAAAGCCTGTGAAAAGTTTAGGCACTTTAACTATAGATGCTAGAGTCGTTGAAAAAAAAAACAACCATCACCAAAGAAAAATGTAAGACCAGAAAAGAACATACTAGAAAAGAAACGTAGAGTTCTGGTGAGAGTCAGACCCAAAAAAAAAAAAAAAAGCCAAATTGTTTCTATTTGCGAAATAGAAGAAATTCGGCATTTTTTTTTTTTTTTTTTTTTTGCCAGCAACCTGTGGAGTTGGAACAATGGTGGAGGAGCAATGAAGGAGGATATAGAGAGAGAGAAACATAGGTTTAGAATGTAGAGAGAGAGAGAGACTAACGACTTGAACACCAAATGTAGAGAGAGAGAGAGAGTCAAACATTTTCTTTTGTTGGGTTTAGAGATAGGTTTAGAATGTAATAAATGAAGATAATTAATGAGATTCTAATAAAAATATTTGTAATAATGAGGGTCTTTTTTTAACCGTTAGATCTACTTAAATTTAATAGTTTAAAAAATGTATAACTCTTTAAAGTTACACCAAGTGTAACTTGAACTCATCTCATATATATATATATATATATATATTGTATTGATCATAAAGAAGATGCGCAAATTTTGGTTTTGAGCAAATATGGACTGATGGAAGCAGATATCCTCATGTAAAACACCTAAGCATTTTAAGGAAGAATTCAAGAATAAGGAAGAGGATGTAATGATTCGGTTAGTAATATCATTCACAAAGCCACATTACTTACCTAATTCCATGGTGCTTCCATGACTTAACGACAAAAGAGAGGTCAGATCAATAAGGTCTCTCAAGTAAAAAACGTGCATGTTTGCAGATTGAGAAAGTTGCTGATTAATTCTTAGATAGATAACAAGTATTTTAGAAGCAATACGGTAAACATACCGAGTTGTATGCATCAAAACACCACAGGGGGGAGCATATACATAAGTAATACTGCAGGCTAGTTTTCGTTTATCCGATAAAAAGAAATTATACATTAAACTCAGTTCAACCCCCACTGTAAAAGAGCTTGAGAACTATAATGCAGCAGTAACATTTAGCTCTCATTGGAGAAAGCTTTACGACCTGGAAGATCAATCCACTCAATTTGGAGCACCACTTCCCCACGCTCAACATTTCTCAATCTGAGACACATGTCCTGGACAATTTTCCCATTGTTCCAAACGCAGCAACTCTCATCCGAAAGGCAGTTTGTCTTGCTCGGCTGAACTCTCTTTACTGCACAACCATTTGGGAGGTTCTCCGAGCCCATTTTCAGACTCTCAGTATATGGTTTAATGTCTATCTCTGCATCACCCATTTTGTCATCTAGAGTTAATGTGTCTCCGTCATAAACTGTCTGCAAAGAGGCAAAATAAATATATAAAATTACCAACAACCTGCTGAATAAGCTTCCTGTAGCTTTTCTTTACAATCATTTTACCAGCCAAATATTTCAGGAAAATAAAAGCAAATAATATTCAAACATTCCCTAATGACAATGATGAATCAACCAATAAAAATATTGGGATCCTGTAAACATGAATCAAATAGTTCCTGAACTCTTTTAGTATTAGCACTAAACCACATTACAGAAAAAGGCAAAGTAAGGTATCACTTACAAGAGTGATAGGAACATTAACATCAGTAATAGAAAGAGTCAATTCATCGTTCCACTCGGGATTGCAGTTATTTTTCACCTCACGAGTCTTCAATTTCTGCACCAATGTATATGACAACAGAAGGAAATAATGTCAGCATCCATTATACTTCAATCAAAAAGCTGAGGAAAAGAATCCAGTGAGCTCTAGCTCAAGTGGTATCTCCTCCCCTTATATATAAGTGCTAGGTGGAGGGAAAATTTTTTGAAGTTCAAAATCCATTGAGTGGGTGTGTAACTTGCAAATAAAATTTAAATTTAAAAAAAGTGGGAAAAATGAATGGAACAAATAGGTTACATCCTTAGTCATGTTTTTACTTTCTGCAGATGATACCGTATCTTAAATAACCATCTTGAAAACTGCATGAAAGTTTCAGTGCCAAAGCTATCCATTTGTAATGAGTTAGTTATACACAAAAATATTATGTCATTGACTAAGTACTATGGTCTTCTTTTGGGTAAGAAAATAAAGACACGCCACTCAGTCTGCAAATGCATGCTCAAAAACCAACATCAACAAAGTTCAAAGTTAAATACTTAGGAAACTGTTAAGCAAAAAAGAGGGGGGGGGGGGGGGGGGGGGGTGAATTTT
The DNA here is from genome assembly GCA_019022515.1 of Quercus aquifolioides. Classification (NCBI taxonomy): domain Eukaryota; kingdom Viridiplantae; phylum Streptophyta; class Magnoliopsida; order Fagales; family Fagaceae; genus Quercus; species Quercus aquifolioides. The sequence goes on from CM032330.1 coordinate 35,331,887, forward strand.
TCGTCCTTGAAATTTGATGTTGGTTCAATTGTGGTCCTCCAAATGAAAATTTCAAAAAGTAAACAAAACTGTCCCTCCATAATAAAAATACACAAGTTTAAAAAGCTGATTTTAACACCTCCATGTTGGAGATGTAATGCAAACTTTCAAGTCCACATGGGTCAATTTGCTACAATAAAAGAATCTAATAAACTTCAGAAAAATGACAGATGAAAGAGCTTGGAAAAATAACAGCAACAATTCAGAAGCATGTGGAAAGCAGCAACTTGTTTTGAAGCCTCAGAGGAAGATAACTACTTAAGGAATGACAAATGAGCCATCATTAGGAATAGCCTAACCAAAAATTGCTTTCTGAACCCAGATCCATCATCCAGTTTTGGGGTCTCCATCCGTCCCAGTCAACCCACATGTAATTCATAGATAAGTCTTAATTATTTACAGGGGTCATATACTGCAGAAAATATGAAGCAAATGGGGTCCTCTGCACTATTAATTTGCAAAGACTAATTATAGGTGAACCAATTTTGGATTTCTACAGCTATATATGCGTTTCACACCATTGAATTTATCTATGAAAGTTCCAAATTTTACACGTGACAATTTCTCTCTATAATTGCTGTCCTCTCTTCTATATATGGATATATAACTCTCACAAACACACAAGCAAACATAGAATATTGGAGGCAAAAGGGAAAGCAGCAACTGATCTTGTGGGAATTTGAGCTACTCTAATTAGGATTCAAGGGAAGACAAAGAAGGGAATTTTTTATAACCTTAAAATTCTAATAATATAAAACACAATCTTGAATCTGATTTAGTTGGAAACTTATCAAGACAGAAAAAACAAAAGGTAGACCCAAAAAAAAAACCAACATTAGCAATTAAACTAAAATAAATAAATAAATGTTTCATGTATAGCAAGCTCTAAATCAAACACTAGCTACCAAAAAAAAAGAAAAAAAACAAAATCATTATGATATATGATCATCAACCAAAACAAAAACAGGTTGTGATTGACTGACCTGTTGACCCATGGTCAGAACAACATAAGGGTCGCTGCTAATGGTGTCACGCACAGCAAGATTAATGCCTTTCCGTACACGAACTCGAAGAAGACCCAGCAGATTATCCATTAGAAACACAACCTGTTGAGCTTTGAGCAAAGCTAATAAACAAAGAAATCTAAACCCTGTCTTTGGCTACAAAAATAGAAATAGAAGTCAAACAAAGTTGTTAAAAAAACAAAAACAATATATATATATATATATACACAAAAACAATATATATATATATATATATATATATATTAACTGGGATTTATCATGGGAGTATGGGACACAAATATCTAACGTTGGGTCCATCAAATTAAAGGAATATACTTTTTCCACGTGTCATCCGCTGCCTGAATGTGACGCGTTTTGTTGTCTAGAACTAAAGTGTACATAAAGAATGATGGTGTTCTTTGTTATCCACGGGAATACTGGTCATTTTTCATAGCGGAATGAAATTAGAGGTGCAATTTTGTTTATCTAGTACCTTCAACCAAAAATATCTAAGCCAAGCCAAAAGACTGTTGTCGTTAATTTTGTTAATATTACCCGATTAAACAAACTTGTTCGTCTTAAATGGGTTTTTGGGGGAAAAGCATTGATTTCCCTTTTTGTTGTAACCGTTGCATGCATGACCTCAGTATATGAACCGTCAGGTAATGATGACCATTCGATATGATAGTCTATTGCTCCACGCGCCAAAAACGCCAGCTATCTTATCCCCAATTAATAGCTGACGGTTGATGTGACCAAAAAGTAACCGATCATTAAATGTGACACCTTGATTCCATCCCAAAGACATGGGGAAGGAATCAAGGGAGGCTATTGTACAGTGATTGGTCCACCAGCCCATTGTTTGATGGTCCATTAGGCCGTAGATCGAACAAAGGTCGCTCAGGGGGCCCAATCCACAATGCTCGGGCCGAAGTAACCGTGCACTATTATAGCCTCGGGACTCAGTATTGCTCGGAGCCTGTTCCAAGGTATCTTGGTAGTGCCTTGGGGGAGGTCACCAGCCGAACAACACCAGGCATCTGTTGCAAGTTCCAACACTGACACATTCATTCCCAAAGTAGGACCCCATTTTTGCCAGGAATAATCGGCCCCACCTACACAAAAAAACCATCTAACGTAATCATAGCCAGCCCACTAAGGAAGCCTATAAATAGCAGAGAAAAAGAAGAAAAGGGGGTTAGACAAATTGAGAGGGAGATATCAAAAAATAAGAGAGAACACCAAGGAAGAGAAGAGAGGGAGAGAGAACTTGTATGGGGAAGTATTAGGGAACCATCGGAAAGGTATAAGAGTTTCGCCTCTACGAGTTTCCCATTGTAGGATATCCATACACCCACAACAACAAATAGATTGTGAGCGCAGTTTAGTTGTCAGCCCACTAACCGAGTTGTACACGCCACAATATATATATATATATATATATTGGTCTAATAATAAAAGCAATTATTATGAAACAAACGTCACATATTTAAATCATGGTGTATCTATAAAATGTATTTCATAAAGACATTTTCTTCTTATCATTCCAAAAATACAAAACCAACTAATACATCCTTTGATAATGTCAATCCAGATACGTTCTGTATTGGGTGACAATCAACTTAGTTCGATTGTGGGTGACAATCAACTCAGCACAACATATTTATATTTTTGCAAGAAAACCACACATAAAATCCAAAAATTACAATCCCATTGGAAAATTACAACAAGAACACTCGGGTATCTCCCATCACATTTAGGAAGGTTGTTTGGGAGTTGATATATCTTTCCTTCAAAGCTCCATTAGGAACTCTCTCTCCATGGGATGCCCTCTTCCTCTCCTTTCTAGGTTTGGTGAAGAGGTATTTATAGGTGGAAATGGATCTCTTCCCCCTAGGAATGGAGGACCGAATGAAGGTTTTTTTTTTTCTAATATCTCCTTCTTTTGTAAGATGAAGGATTGGGTTAGGAACTAACCCTGCCATCCCATTGTTCAAAAGGGTCATTTAGGCTACCAACCAAGTAGAGAAGAATAACGCTTATTTGAGAATTTAGTTTAGAATGAATCCTTATGAATTTAATCAAAGGAAGCTCCTTTTGTGGGTGTGATCAACTTTGATGACTTGTGACATGGGTTTTACCTGTCATGTCACAAAGAAGTTTGGGTACCCATTGGATCTTCAAGTTTGGGAGATTTTTTTGGGTTGACCCGTGATTGTGTTTTGAGAGTTTGTTTATTTTGTGAGTGTGAGAGGGATTTTGGGTGTATTGTGAGAGAGTTTTTGTTTATGTTAGTGAGCTTTGTGAAAGTGTTATTTGTGTGAGTTGTGAGAATTGTGAGATTTTATAAAATGTGGTTGTAATCCATGTCTTTGATAGTGGATTTTAGTTGATGTTACCTATAAACGTAGCATGAAGTTGACTGAATTAGATATTATTATCTCATGTAGATTTTTTTTTCCCTAAATGCACTTTTGCTATCCTTAAATCACACCTATTGATGTTAGAGTTTCCACTATATATTGTACAACAATCTTCAGCAACAACGCTGCCATAAGCATTAACCTCAATCATTCTCTTCTCAATTTTTGATTTTTTTTTCACAAGTGGAAGAGGGATTTGAACCAAGCACTTATTATGGGGGAGAAAGGCAATACTAATGAGTAACCATAAACTAGTGCGTCTTCAATATCATTTCTAAGGAGCCAAAAAAAGAATGTCATACAAGTTCATTTTTGCTATATTTGAAAGCACTGTAAACTCGTTCTCATTTTCTAATCTCAAACTTTTTAGGGTATGTTTGGTAACTTTAGTAGTTTTCTGTTTTTAAGAACAATTTTATATTTTCTAACCCAAAAAACTTGCTTGGTAACCTAAAACAAGTAAAAAAACAAAAATTGTTATTAAGTCTCCAAATAGATACAAAAGGAAAATGAAAGCATGCTTTTACTTGTTTTCTATTTACAATTCTTAGAGCAATTGCATTAGTCCGTGTAAAATATTCAATCTATTTTAGCATTAAAACCTACTTTTTTCTATTTTACACAACTACTTTTCCAAAACACCCACATCAACTTATCTATTTTAGAAGATATTTCAACAAAATATTCATTCTTCATTAATTTTTTTATTATTTTCTCTAATGTTCATACTTTTTTATTATCCATGGTGAAGAGAATGAGCAAGAGCTGATATGTGAGAGAGGTGAAACAAAGAGGGAGAAGAAGAGTCTTGAGTTCAAGAATGAAACAGGTAGAAGAGGCATTGCTTTCAACTTAGAGGAGTGAGAAAAAAAATGAGCCAAATGGGTTTTAATAACTTAATATAAAATATAGGATAATATTAAAATAATAGATAGAAAGATACAGTAATCGTGTATATATACACGGCTACTATAGCTAGTTTGGATATTTACAAAGCTATGCAAGCTCTGATGTGCTTCTATTTTGTGGGGTTTATGCCCTAAAATCCAATTTATTGGCATGACATAAATAATTAAATTGTTTAATTATATGAGACTATCTATAAATGAACTAATGGGACATTATCTTAGTCTATGAGATGCATAGTATGTGATTTATGTGAAAAGTCACAGAAGATATATATCACAAGTTCTTTGTAAACTCAGAATTTTAATTCGTAGTCGATGATGAAATGGGGCATTTCATCTACAAAGACTATAACATCTCAACTAAAACGATTTGTCTTGATCATGGAAGTGGAGACTTCTAGTTAATATGTTGATATGTTTTAAGAGTTAAGACATATTGAATTGGACCGCTATGAGATTTATTATTCTCCTAACGACTGTCAAATGAATAATAAATCTCACGACTTCTATTTACATCAACTCTAAATCCTGAGAGAATAATGGACCTAATCATGAGGTGTATGTTGCTTTGATATATCAAGAGTGAGATCTATAAGTCACGATCAAAACCTCAGTATGTTGGGCAGTCGCATTTAGTGTCGATGGAACATATATTCTCAAGATGGAATTCATAATCTCTTAACAAAGATATAAAAAATTCTCTTGAGATAAGTTTAATGGGTTTAGTTATTCAGAGTGTTTGGCCCAACCACTTTAGTAAGGAGTTACTAAAGTATATATTTATGAAATTGGATTTCATAAATATATGATGAATAACATAAAGGATTAAACCGGTTATTCAAGGATTAAAATGTAGTAATCTTCAAAGTGGCAGTCAACACTCATGACTTTGTATTACTACGAAAATTTTAATGAAGGGATGATTGCATGTGTAATAAAGTCTTGGATATATAATTTATTAATAAGGCCTGGAGTGCAATTATATTCATATAGTGGTATTGAATATAATTAATGGTAACTTTGGACTTGTCAAGAGTTGATAGAAAAGCCCAAGGCTCATTGGAGCTAGAGTCTTATTTGTTCCCTTTTGGTCCCACTCGAAGCCACATACTAAAGCCCAATTGGAATGACCCAAAAGGCTAGCCCAATTAGATAATTAGTTATATATATATATATATATATTTTTTTTCTTTTTTTTTTTTTTATTGGAAGTCTGCAATATCATTAAACTTGGGTAGAACCCAGAGAAATTACATCAGAGTGAACTTCAGATACAATAAAAGGGGGTGTCCTCCACCCAAGTAATACAATCTTCAATTTCCTTAGCATATCTAGCCATTAAATGAGCTGCTTTGTTACAGTCCCTTCGTGCAAAACGTGCCTTCCAGGACCTGAAATTTGGCAACCATGTCTTAGTCCCCGAGATGAGTTGTTGGATTGATAAAGGGGCAAGTTGCTCTGTAGACAAAGCATGAATGACCACCTGCGAATCCCCTTCAATAATTACTTCTCTAAGTCCCAACTCCCATGCAAAAATTACACCACACTCCGTTGCTTTGGCTTCAGCTTCTAATGCTCTCAAAGGGAAACGAATCCTCTTTGACAGAGCCCCCATGATCTCTCCTCTATCGTTCTGAACTATTATTCCCAATCCACAATGCCCTTCATCCTTAAACGTTGCTCCATCTATGTTTATCTTGTACCACCCGTGGGGTAGAGGCTTCCACCGCTCCTGCGTAGATTCACACCTTGGGACCACGATGGTTGTTGCTTGTCTAAACTCCTTCATGTACCTATAAGCATTAGTGACTATAATTGTTGCTATTTTAGAGGAACCACCATGCCTGACATTGTTTCTATTGTTCCAAATGCCCCATGCCGCTATAATAAGGACTTCCAAGTCAGCATTTTGGAGTCGCTCTTTAAACATCCAAAATAAGTCACAGAAATCTTTTGGCTCCCAAGCGATATTAGGTGGCTTGACACCAAGGATTGTCCATATTTCCATGGCCAGGCCGCACCCCCAGAAAACGTGTCCTGGTGTCTCTGTTGCTTCGCACATGTCACATTCTACGTCAACTTGCACATGGCGGTCTCTGAGGCGAGTCTTGGTGGGAAGAATATTTTTGCTTGCCCGCCATGCAAAGTTTCTTAGTTTGCATGGGCATTTAAGGTTCCAAATGGTCTTCCAAAGGCCTGTCATTACCATACTGTCTGAGCTTTGGCCAACATCTTCGCTTTCTTGGAGTTGTTGAGCAACTCGGTATGCACTACGAACAGTGAAGAAGCCATTTGCAGTGGCTGAGCAAACTCGTCTGTCTTTAGTGGGGAATGAGCTAAGGGGGATGCCGAGAATAATCTCAGCCTCATGTGGGAGGAAAGTATTACGCACAACATCTTCTCTCCAAGTGTACAACGTCTGATCAATCAAGCTTGATACTTGGTTTCCTTCCTGGAGATTCTTCCTCGGGCTAATAGGCTTGAAGTGGGTAGGCGTTGGCAACCATTTGTCTTCCCATAATCTAATATACAGAATTTTATATATAAGGAAAGAAATATACAGAATTTTATAAGTGGTTTTTCATTAAGATCATATAAGAAATGAAATGGTGTATATGAGTGTTGGACACTCTTTTATTCTCTTCTTGGAAATTGATTGAGAGACCACACTTCTTGGGCAATAAGTGGAATTGGAGTGAAGATGAAAAGTTTTCCCAAGTACTTCTAATCTTTTTGTTTTGAATTCCACTGTACCAAGGTACGCTTTCTATTCTTTGTTCTATAATTCAAGGTTACATGTTATCTTTCATGAATGAAGTAGATCCATGTTTGTTGCTTCTGCTATGTGTTTTGTATAAGATACAAAACCAGATTTTCCAACATATTTTACAATATATTGTGTAAATTTTTTCACTTTTTGTATTGGGTGAGGAGGATGATGAATCGGGTCGGAGATGGTGCGTGGGTCGGTGATGATGCATGAGCTTTTGTGCGATAGTGCGTGAGCTTTGACAATGGTGCAATGGTGCATGAGCTTCGGTGGCAGCGATGAGGAGGATGATGAATCGGTGAGGATGATGGATGAATCGGTGAGAGTTTGAGGAGGATGAGAGAGAGGTGAGAGTCTGAGAGCTTATTTGAGAAGGAGAGAATGAGTGTGAAATGGCTGAGTAAAAGAAATAGAAAAATAAATAAATAAATATTATTTTAATGTGTGAAAGCTCGAAGATGTGTTGAAAACACAAGAGCTATTTAGACCCCCAATTAAAATTACGGCTCGATAGATTTTACACAACTTTAATATAAAGTGCAGAATAGTGTAAAAGCGAGCGGATGAACAAGTAAGCTACTCTAATCCATAAACAAAGCAACACAGCAGTATAATGGAATTAAACAAGAGTAGGGAAGAAGGATGCAAACACAGAAAACACCGAGACGTGTTCTCGAAGAGGAAACCGAAGAACTCGGCGAAAAACCTCTCCGCCGCCCTCCAAGCAGAAATCGATCCACTAGACAATCAGTTGGGATACATGAGTAAGCAAGAGACCCTCCAAGCCTAATTTACCCGATGTACCTGAGCCCTCCAAGCTTCTACTCCAACAAGGCTTCTCGGAACCGTGTCTTGTCTAGCACCCCGGATCCCGCAACAAGCTCCATGTTGCATCTGCCATTCCAGGCTTCTTCCAATGCTTCCCAGCAGCACCAAAACGTCACTCAACACTCTCAAAGGGTGTAGTAAGTGTTTGGGCTATCAACCTCTCAATGGTGTGGAAATGGAGAGGGAAGGGTTGAGGAGATACCACAAGCAATTGTATAGAGAAAGGTGGGGATGACAATCTCTAATTCCAAATGTGTTTGGCTAGGGTTTTCTCTCTGAAGCATTCCTCAACATTTGTGGGTAATGAGGGTATATATAGGATAGGTGCAAAATGTGTGAGTCAGTCAGTACAGGCTGGCAGAACAGCATGTCTCGCGGGTGTCTCGCGGGAAGGCCTTACCCGCGAGATACTCGCAAGAGACAGCTGTCTCCACCTGGCCTGACTCTTCGCATTCCAGCATGTGCAAGGCACATGCTTCACTTCGCGGGAAGCTAAGTCGCAACATACCCGCGAGATTCCTTCAACTTCCAAATAGCTTGAGTCTTCACACACTCTCTATCACACAACCCTTACATCAATTCCCACAACAAATACAGGGTATAAACGATTGATAATAATTACAATCAAATTTGGCACGGAATAAAAGCCAACAAAATACATAGTTGTAAATAACAACTTTACAATCTCCCCCTTTGGCTATTCCGTGACAAAACCCTAAAACAGACTCTAGACTTAAACGTGAGTTTGGAAACAAAGACAAAACTCACTCACACCTAATTCTAGATTCTGATAAGCTCTTGAAACATATGAACAAGTAACTCCTGAAACACAATAATAAAATAATATCATTGTATGCAGATAACTTGAAAAGCATATGGAGCAATAAAAGCATGATCAAGCAAAATGAAATAGAAACACTAGATCATGGCAAGATCAAACAAGTAATCACTATACACAAGCAATTACTATGCTCATTCACACAAGGAATGAACATCCGGATATGCAAGATGATAAGCTCATTTGAAGAGTACCATTTGCAAATCCAACACTCAACCAATGCAAAATACTCGAAGTATTTGCATCTAGGAACAATCCTACTAGGGCACAAGAGTGTTCATCACTCAACCAATGCATAGAACGTATATGCATCTAGGAACAATCCTACACAGGCACAAGAGTGATGTACTGAAGTAAAAAGTGTGACATTGAACTTCAATAACACAAGCATAAAGGTTGCATAAACAATGTACTGAATATGCATGGCACATACCATAGAAGCCTACAAAATATGCAATGAACCAAACCCTTAAAGCTTACAAAAGCAACATGGGTACATGCAAAGTATGCTACAAAGCATAGAGAATATCATAAAAGAAACATCTAAAATAATACTTAAATAAAACATAGTATCAAAGCTTTAAACCAAAAGCAGTAAAACAGTTATAAACGCTAAAAGAAACTGAATTAAACCATCTCTAAAACCAATAACCAATGTTACTATGTTTCTAAGCTATGCTCCCCCTAACGCTGTGCAAGCTCTTCTCCAGCTCCCCCTCAGAAATTTCTCCCCCTTTTTGACCGGAATGGCCAAAGGGCTAGAACGGTTCGGACTCCGAATCTGAGCCATGAGTGGAGGACAATTCCTGAACCTGCGATGCTAATGCAGTGATCTGTCCTTAAAGGTACGCGAACTGATCTGCTGTGTGCTGCACATGGGAGTTAAGCACTGTAGACATCTGATCCATCTTAGCAAGCAACTGATCAAGTTTGGTTAAACCTTGTGGTGGAGCCGAAGAGGATGGCTGTGCAGAGGGCTCTGGAGCCGAAGTGAACCTGTCAATCTCTTCCTCTGTATCTTCACCTTCATCCTGCTGAACCCGTCGTGGTGGTGGTATGGTATGCACACCAGTCTTGGAGCCTCTAATGTGTGCAGTGCTCCTAGTCAGTGTATGACCACCAATGGGGTAATCCCTCGGAACAACTATGAGGCCACTGGGTAGCTTGAGCTTTGTCTTGGCGATCAATCCCATGATCAAAGAGGGGAATGACATCACAGTCTGTGAATTCTACTTTGTGATGCTCTTCTTCAGGACATGCATGATATGGCCACAAATGTCAATCTCCTTATGTGTGAAGAGATCATACAGAAATCTTGTTCTCGGAGCAGATAGAGTGGTGAGATTGGTGATCGGATACAGATTGTGAATCATCACATAGCTTAGTGTTCTCATTTCTGGAGAGAACTTGAGAGTGTCCATGGATGATTTCTTCGGTTCACCACCAAGGAGTGTAATCATTTCAGCAATAGAACCCATTCTGTCCTCATAAGCAACTGTGATTGGCTGAGATGGAGGACGAGTCTCCAAATAATCTTGGATGCTCTCTCTTGTAATCATAAACTCCTTGTGTCTTACCCAGCACTCAATACACTCTCCGTTGATAGTGGCATTAGAGAAGAATTCCTTGATAATCTCTGAATATACCACTCCAGTCGGGTTTAGCAGCTTGGTCCACGTTCTATCCTTGAACACTTCAGGGATGCAAGTGCCCTCAAGAGTCTCTAACTGGACTACCCGTTCCATGATGATCGTCTTGTCCTTGTAGCAGTCATTGTACTTCATATCAGCATCTATGGACTTGAAATGATCAGATTCAGTTCGGGCTCGCTTTGAAGTCGATTTCTTCCTAGCTGCATGCTTGGTGGGAGACATCTGCACAATTTCACAAAGCAAACAAATGCACAAACACAAACCAGAAGACAAACTTCATTAGATTCAAGTTAGTTCCAAATCAGACTTAAACTAACTGAAAACATAGCATGGTAGACACTAAACATCATGCTCAAAGACTCCAACCAATAAAGCATAACCACAATGCAACAAATTAAGAGACATTGCAAGTGTGTGTGTCTATGTGCATGTGCTGATGAGTGTGTGCGGCATGAGATGCATGAGGGTGCCTAAGTGTGCCTAGTTGTGTGCCAAGAGTGTGCAACATGAGCAAAGTGAGTGAAACACACAATCAATGACTAAACCAAGTACAATAAGGTCAAGCAAGTGAAAGTCCATGGATGGAAATCACTTGATTCCATTTTGGCACAAAAATGTCACTCGGACATTTTGACAAACACTTAGCATGCACAAATGTAAATATAACATGAACAATGCATGAACATGGGAAAATCTACCCTCAATACATGGTAAAATGCCACAAGGGGCCAACACAGATGCAGACACAACAAATGGGACACAGCCCAATCAAAATATTAGAGAAAAATTCACCCAATTTTGAAAACTAACCCAAAGTTTCGAAAATCCCCAATTATCAAAACCCTAACAAAAATTCTGCATAATCTAAGCAAAAACTTAAAAAGAAATGATTATCAAACATACCTTGAAGAAGAAAATGCAGAAAAAGTGCTTGGATTGAAGGGGTTTGAATGGAATAGTGATTTTGGGTTGAAAAAGTTCGAGAGAGGTTGAGCGAGGGAAGTTTTAGAGTTTTGAAAAACTGTCACATCAGCTATATAAAAACTGAAAACACGCGTTTTTCGCGGGTTAGGGAGTGGCGACACAGTCGCGAAACAGTCGCGAGAAGGGCCACTGAAGCACAAAAATTTCGCGAGAAGCATTAGGTCGCGAAACAGTCGCGAGACAGTCGCGGTAACTTCTGTCTGAATTCTGAAAAATCCAATTTTTAGCCAAACAGCATTTCGCGAGAAGCTGTTGGTCACGAGACAGTCGCGAAAGTTTCTGTGTGACATGATAAAAGAAATATTTCCCTCAACCTATTTTCGCGGGAAGCTCTAAGTCGCGAGCTTCTCGTGAAACAACCCCTGTACCAGTTTTTGAAGAAACACAAAAACATGCATTTTAATAAAAAAGGACATGAAAGTATAAAATCACTTTCAAAAACAAATAAAACACTCAAAAATCTTTTTGGGTTTGATCAACAAAGATTGAGCATGTGAAAGCTCATTTAAACAAGTACAATCACTCAAATGAATATGACATTCATTGAACATAGACTTGTGTGTTGTGTGTGGATATCAAAAATGAGATAGTCCTTAGTCCAATGTGAAGTTTCAATGATTAATTCAATCAAGGCATACACAACTAGCACTAGATTATGCGACCAATCTCAATTATAGAAACATGCATATATGACCCCCCACACGTACTTGATAACAATTCATTGAAGCTTTTCATTTGGCTCCATATTCAACATATCATTTGCAACTTTTGAGCAAAGAGAATCTCATTTAGAGAAAGATGCCTAAAATTTTTGATATTTCAATTGATGAGTTAGCCTTTGGCTTTTTGGGCATCATGCATTTTATTTTGGTCGCTTTCCCTTTTTCCTAGTCGAATACTAGTTTGTACGACAGGCTTTTGCAGCTCTATATCTCTTTTCATTTGGAGATTTACATTTAGAGAGCTCTTTTAAGCAAAAAAAATAAAAGTGGGAAGATATATAGACATGAGTCTATGCATGTCTCAAGATCAACAAAACCATTCGCTAATCATTCATGACAAGGTTGAAGATCTATTTACAACAGTCACATAGATTTCAGAATTTCTTCCACAATGATATGAGTGCATGAGGGACAAGCTAAGCTCATTAAATGCACAAAGTCATAAGTACAAAGGTACAAGGCAAAACATGCTTTGAGACAAAACTCAACAAAGTGATCAAACTTTTTGGATTTTCTATTTTTTATGTGTCTTTTGAATTTTTGAACACACTCAAAACAGAGCAAGAAAAGAACGATCAACAACAAACAGCTGGTACAAACCAATCGGACAAAATAACAACAGTAAAAGGAAGCAATGCATGAAAAGATGCAACAGCAAATGTCCCTAAACATTGAAAGAATTTATGCGTGGACATGTTATAATGCTTATGCATGAGTACCCCTCTTCACCCACACGTCACGTGCGTTTGGGGTGATATCCTTAACGGATTGGGTACGAGAATTTGGACTGTCAAACCTTCTGGTGAAACTCTCCAAGCAAGTGGTGAAGGCACCGATCATTTTCATCACGTCCATCATACCGGGATCACGATTCTGACTTCTCGGTTGTTCACCACCCCAAGACCTCATGTCATTTCTCCTTCCTCGTGATCGAGGTGTGCTTGAATTGTTGTCTGATCGCAGCTTTTGACAATTGGGTCTGGTATGTCCTTGCAGTCCGCAGTAATGACACACATAACCCGTTCTAGGACCCCGTTGTGATCTTGGGAGAGATCCTCCTCTGGTTTCATGTTTAACCACAGATGGATTTCGGGGCTTATTCACCATTCGTTGCTCAGCCACATTCTTCTTCTTTACGTTCTCAACTTTCTCAAGAATGGGCTCTTCTACAACCGTCTCGTTTGCGTTCACAAAATTTACTTTTTTGGTGACTTTGACTGATGAGCTGCTTCCTCCGGTGTATCCCAACCCGGACTTGTCTGAAGAAGGTTTTTGAGATGAGATAACATCATCTAACTTCTGGGAGGAGACTCTCTCTATCTTGGCATGAGCTTGCACTACCTCTTGCTCAAGAAACCTCACCTTCGTATAGGCTTCAGACAACTCGCCATTTAGTGTCTCAATCTCACACTTAGCCTCTTTATATCTGACCAAGAGACTTCTGTAATCTTCCTCAGCTTTCTTCATTTTTCTTACAGCTGCCTTGGCTACTCTGGTATACTCTCCCGACTTCTCAAGTAGTAAAGAGTAATTTTCTCGAAGATTAGCTGTATTCTCTTCGTCTTCTTCAGCATCTGATTCTTCCACATTCCCAATAGACTCTGAATTAGAATGCTCACCAAACTCCTTCACAAGTGCACCCAAATCATCTGATGACTCCACATGAGCAATGGTCATGAATGCGGAGTAGTTTCCCTCTCCGTCACAACTCTCTTCCGAGTCAGAATCAGAGGAGTCTGAATCACTGAGTGTCGTGGCATAAGCTTTGCCTTTTCCCCTCAGAAAATTTGGACACTCCTTCTTTAGATGTCCATGGCCATTGCACTCATAGCATATAATTTCTGAAGAAGGTTGAAACTCCCTCCCTTCTTTTCTTGTAAACTCTTTCCTATCACCTCTTGAAGATGAAAATTTTCCTCTGTTGAATGGTTTTCCAATGTTCTTCATCTTTAGAAATTTTCGAAAGTTTCTAGCAAGGTATACTACTTCCTTCTCCACTCCATCTTCTTCGGAAGGATCATCCATTCTCTCGGTGATGGTTTTAAGGGCAAGCGATTTACTTGTCTTGTGGGAAGGCAGTCCAAGCTCATACGTTTGGAGTGATCCAATGAGCTCTTGGATCTTAATTTCATCCAAATCCTTGCTTTCCTCTATGGCTGTGACTTTTGCCCGAAAGCTCTCCGGTAGGGACCTCAGAATTTTTCCCACCACCTTAGTCTCTTCAATCTTCTCCCCAAGATTGAATTTAGCAATTACAATTTCATTGAGCTTCCCATAGAATGAATCAAATGGTTCATCATCCCCCATCTTGAGCTCTTCAAATTTGGTGGTAAGCATCTGAAGCTTTGTGTCCTTAACTTTCTTCGTACCCTCATATGTTGTCTCCAAAATCTTCCAAGCTTCCTTGGCTACCGTCATATGAGAGATCCTGTGGAATTCATCAGGAGACACACCACAGAAAATAGCATTTAAAGCTCTACTATTAGCATTTGCGGCTGCGAGAGCTGCCTTATCCCAAGTGGACTTAGGATCTTCCGGCTTAGTCCAGCCTATCTTAACCGCATCCCACATGGTATCTTCCATAGAACATAAGAATGCTCTCATTCTGACTTTCCAGAATGCATAATTGTTCCCATCAAAAAATGGTGGAACATTGAGCGATTGAGACCGGTCCATCTCAAATAGGGTCAAGGATCACACTAAGGTATTTAAACCACAACAAGTGTACCCGCTCTGATACCAATTGAAAGCTCGAAAATCTATTGAAAACAAAAGAGCTATTTAGACCCCTAATTAAAATTACGGCTCGATAGATTTTACACAACTTTAATACAAAGTGCGGAATAGTGTAAAAACGAGCGGATGAACAAGTAAACTACTCTAATCCATAAACTAAGCAACACAGCAGTATAATGGAATTAAACAAGAATAGGGAAGAAGGATGCAAACACAGAAAACACCGAGACGTGTTTTCGAAGAGGAAACCGAAGAACTCGGCGAAAAACCTCTCCGCCGCCCTCCAAGCGGAAATCGATCCACTAGACAATCAGTTGGGATACATGAGTAAGCAAGAGACCCTCCAAGCCTAATCTACCCGATGTACCTAAGCCCTCCAAGCTCCTACTCCAACAAGGCTTCTCGGAACCGTGTCTTGTCTAGCACCCCGGATCCCGCAACAAGCTCCATGTTGCATCTGCCATTCTAGGCTTCTTCCAATGCTTCCCAGCAGCACCAAAACGTCACCCAACACTCTCAAATGGTGTAGTAAGTGTTTGGGCTATCAAGCTCTCAATGGTGTGGAAATGGAGAGGGAAGGGTTGAGGAGATACCACAAGCAATTGTATAGAGAAAGGTGGGGATGACAATCTCTAATTCCAAATGTGTTTGGCTAGGGTTTTCTCTCTGAAGCATTCCTCAACATTTGTGGGTAATGAGGGTATATATGGGATATGTGCAAAATGTGTGAGTCAGTCAGTACAGGCTGGCAGAACAGCATGTCTCGCGGGTGTCTCGCGGGAAGGCCTTACCCGCGAGATACTCGCGAGAGACAGCTGTCTCCACCTGGCCTGACTCTTCGCATTCCAGCATGTGCAAGGCACATGCTTCACTTCGCGGGAAGCTAAGTCGCGACATACCCGCGAGATTTCTTCAACTTCCAAATAGCTTGAGTCTTCACACACTCTCTATCACACAACCCTTACATCAATTTCCACAACAAATACAGGGTATAAACGATTGATAACAATTACAATCAAATTTGGCACGGAATAAAAGCCAACAAAAAACATAGTTGTAAATAACAACTTTACAATGTGAGTGGGAATTAAAAAAATATATATTTGAGTTTAGCTTTGAGCTACAGTGCACAACCATTAAAAAAATATTTGAGTTTAGCTTTGAGCTATAGTGCACACCCATAAATGGTTGTGCACTATAGCAAGAAGCTAAAAATTTTTAACCATAGCACCATCATTGTAGCATGTTTTTTAGTATTGGTGATACTAAAAATAACAATATGGCTTTTTAGCACCACCAATACTAACGCTCTAATGCAATTGCTCTTAAAGCCCAATGAAAACATGGAGAAAAAAAATTCAAAAACACCATTAATGAACTCGGGCCCAAGTTCGAAGCCCGCTGTCAGAAAAACACAGAATTTCAATGATTTTTCCTGATCTATTTCTCTCTCATAGAAGGGGCTGTTTCTCTGCACACCAGTGTGGAAGTAGACAATTTTAGAGAAAAGAACCAAAGAATTGTTTGCTTTCTTGCACCAAGAATCTGCTACTGTTATGTTACCTTGTCAGTAGCTCATGTTGTTGAATGGCAGCCTTCAATTTTGCATCGCCATACATGGAGCTGTGCCTTCGGCAAGGTCAAGAAGTGGGTTTGTAAATACTAAATAGTAGATCCATTTTCCTAGCATGATATGTGGCTTATGGTTATCGCATCTATAGCTGTGGTCAAGGAAAGTGGAAGCGCCATTTCGCTTAACATGTGGCCGTGGGTTTGCAAATGCCACTAAAAACAAAATAAGAGTACTTTAAAAATTGGTTTGATATGATGTTATATATATATATATATATATATATATTGTATTGATCATAGAAAAGATACGCAAATTTCTGTTTTGAGCAAATATTGACTGAAGGAGGCAGATATCCTCATGTAAAACACCTAAGCATTTTAAGGAAGAATTCAAGAATAAGGAAGAGGAAGTAATGATTTGGTTAGTAATATCATTCACAAAGCCACATTACTTACCTAATTCCATGGTGCTTCCATGACTTAAAGACAAAAGAGAGGTCGGATCAACAAGGTCTCTCAAGTTAAAAACGTGCATGTTTGCAGATTGAGAAAGTTGCTGATTAATTCTTAGATAGATAACAAGTATTGTATGCAGTTCTTGTCCCAAGATTAGAAGCAATACTGTAAACATACCAAGTTGTATGCATCAAAACACCACAGGGGGAGCATATACATGAGTAATACACTAATACTGCAGGCTAGTTTTCGTTTATCCGATAAAAAGAAATTATACATTAAACTCATTCCAACCCCCACTGTAAAAGAGCTTGAGACCTATAATGCAGCAGTAACATTTAGCTCTCATTAGAGAAAGCTTTACGACCAGGAAGATCAATCCACTCAATTTGGAGCACCACTTCCCCACGCTCAACATTTCTCAATCTGAGACACATGTCCTGGACAATTTTTCCATTGTTCCAAACGCAGCAACTCTCATCCGAAAGGCAGTTTGTCTTGCTTGGCTGAACTCTCTTTACTGCACAACCATTTGGGAGGTTCTCCGAGCCCATTTTCAGACTCTCAGTATATGGTTTAATGTCTATCTCTGCATCACCCATTTTGTCATCTAGAGTTAATGTGTCTCTGTCGTAAACTCTCTGCAAAGAGGAAAAATAAATATATAAAATTACCAACAACCTGCTGAATAAGCTTCCTGTAGCTTTTCTTTACAATCATTTTACCAGCCAAATATTTCAGGAAAATAAAAGCAAATAATATTCAAACATTCCCTAATGACAATGATGAATCAACCAATAAAAATATTGGGATCCTGTAAACATGAATCAAATAGTTCCTGAACTCTTTTAGTATTAGCACTAAACCACATTACAGAAAAAGGCAAAGTAAGGTATCACTTACGAGAGTGATAGGAACATTAACATCAGTAATAGAAAGAGTCAATTCATCGTTCCACTCGGGATTGCAGTTATTTTTCACCACACGAGTCTTCAATTTCTGCACCAATGTATATGACAACAGAAGGAAATAATGTCAGCATCCATTATACTTCAATCAAAAAGCTGAGGAAAAGAATCCAGTGAGCTCTAGCTCAAGTGGTATCTCCTCCCCTTATATATAAGTGCTAGGTGGAGGGTGAATTTTTTGAAGTTCAAAATCCATTGAGTGGGTGTGTAACTTGCAAATAAAATTTAAATTTAAAAAAAGTGGGAAAAATGAATGGAACAAATAGGTTACATCCTTAGTCATGTTTTTACTTTCTGCAGATGATACCGTATCTTAAATAACCATCTTGAAAAGTGCATGAAAGTTTCAGTGCCAAAGCTATCCATTTGTAATGAGTTAGTTACACACAAAAATATTATTTCATTGACCAAGTACTAGGGTCTTCTTTTGGGTAAGAAAATAAAGAAACGAGCCAGTCAGTCTGCAAATGCATGCTCCAAAACCAAATACATTAACATCAAAAAAGTTCAAAGTTAAATACTGCCAAGCAAAATAGAGGTGGGGGGGAGTGAATTTTTCGTCCTTGAAATTTGATGTTGGTTCAATTGTGGTCCTCCAAATTAAAATTTCAAAATGTAAACAAAACGGTCCCTCCATAATAAAAATACACAAGTTTAAAAAGCTGATTTTAACACCTCCATGTTGGAGATGTAATGCAAACTTTCAAGTCCACATGGGTCAATTTGCTAAAATAAAAGAATCTAATAAACTTCGGAAAAATGACAGATGAAAGAGTTTGGAAAAATAACAGCAACAATTCAGGAGCATGTGGAAAGCAGCAACTTGTTTTGAAGCCTCAGAGGAAGATAACTACTGAAGGAATGACAAATGAGCCATCATTAGGAATAGCCTAACCAAAAATTGCTTTCTGAACCCAGATCCATCATCCAGTTTTGGGGTCTCCATCCGTCCCAGTCAACCCACATGTAATTCATAGATAAGTCTTAATTATTTACAGGGGTCATATACTGCAGAGATTTCTACTATGCGTTTCACACCATTGAATTTATCTATGAAAGTTCCAAATTTTACACGTGACAATTTCTCTCTATAATTGCTGTCCTCTCTTCTAGTATATGGATATTTAACTCTCGCAAACACACAAGCAAACATAGAATATTGGAGGCAAAAGGGAAAGCAGCAACTGATCTTGTGGGAATTTGAGCTACTCTAATTAGGATTCAAGGGAAGACAAAGAAGGGAATTTTTTATAACCTTCAAACTCTAATAATATAAGATACAATCTTGAATCTGATTTTGGTTGGAAACTTATCAAGACAGAAAGAACAAAAAGTAGACCCAAAAAAAACCAACATTAGCAATTAAACTAAAATAAATGTTTCATGTATAGCAAGCTCTAAATCAAACACTAGCTACCCAAAAAAAAAATAAAAAACATTATGATATATGATCATCAACCAAAACAAAAACAGGTTGTGATTGTGAAAGTAATAATAATGAAGAGCAAAGAGGCTGACCTGTTGACCCATGGTGAGAACAACATAAGGGTCGCTGCTGATGGTGTCACGCACTGCAAGATTAATGCCTTTCCGTACACGAACTCGAAGAAGACCCAGCAGATTATCCATTAGAAACACAACACAACCTGTTGAGCTTTGAGCAAACCTACTAAACAAAGAAATCTAAACCCTGTCTTTGGCTACAAAAATAGAAATAGAAGTTAAACAAAGTTGTTAAAAAAACAAAAAAATATATATATATTAACTGGGATTTATCATATATGAGACACAAATATCTAACGTTGGGTCCACCAAAGGAATATTATTAATTTTCCCACGTGTCATCCGTTGCCTTAATGTGACGCGTTTTGTTGTCTGGAACTAAAATGGGTGTCTCTTTCAAATTTGTATCTTAGCGATTAAGGCATTTGTAAAGTAGTAGAGTTGGGCCAGTTTTCACGCTCTGCCATGAATAAAGAATGATGGTGTTCGTTGCTATTCACGGGAATACTGGTCATTTTTCATGGTGGAATGAAATTAGAGGTGAAATTTTGTTTATCTGGTACCTTCAACCAAAAATATCTAAGCCAAGCCAAAAGACTGTTGTTTTGTTTGTTAATATTACCCGATTAAACAAACTTGTGTTCGGTTGAATCTGTAAAGTAAGGGGAAGCTGAAAAAGTAAATGTAAATATTAGGGTAAATTACAATTTCTTATCTTAAACTATCATGAAAATTATATATTTAATTCTTTAAACTATCAAAACCCACAATTAACTCCTTAATTTCGAAAGTACGTTAACACTCTACCATTTGTTTTGTTGTTAATTCTAACTAAATGTAACATTAAAAGATTAATTTACCCCAATTATTTGTTTTGGAAATGGATAAATTGATTTTTAATGTTAAATTTCGTTAGAATTAATAAAAAAACAAAGAGCCCGGGAACATTGAAACAGAGTTATATCTTTTAGGGTGCTTTTTGATAATTTATAAGTTTAATCAAGGTGATAGTTTTGGGTATAAAAATGTAATTTGCTCTGAAGTTTACACACCTCTGGGTCATGTATAGGTCAACCTATTTCTACTTTAGGTCAAAAATTCTCAAGTTTAGGTCAATTTAATAGGTCTGGATCCAATTTTTCCTATCTAATTAAAATAATATTGATTAGAAATTCGACAAAATAGAAAGGCAAAGCCAGATAGAACCAAATAAGTTCCCTACATTAAAATTTGCAACTAGGATAATATTCTTAACAAGTATTTTGGAACCCTGTTTTATAGTACTAATAATCGCGATGTTTATACATCTTGATGAGGATAATTTTTTATCAATCGACACGGGATGCCGATCCTTTCTCACCCAATCTTCAGCCTCGTGCATAAACCAATCTTAAGGGAATGACCAACCCCATGGGTCTTCGGGTCAGGTCGCCAATCCAACCCTCCATCCTGACGATCCATGGCCCTAGGATCTTTCCATGGGACTTGCGTGAGACCCACTCATATGTCCCTACATGGGAATAGCTTGCACACCACGACCAAAGATCCTACCATGCAATCAGATCTCCCTTATATGGAAAGGTGATCCCTAATATCTTGGGATCCTTCTCCCTATAAGGAAATTCTCCCTGTATCAAGGGACTCAAGTCAGCTATCCGCTACTATATAAACAGCAAACCCTAACCCTTTTGAGGTATGTGAATTCTCCCTAACTCTTGCCCTCTTGAGTTCTTGGAGATTCTACTATCACTGACTTAACATTCGGAGGGTTTTTGGCCGGCACCCCACCGGTACTTTCTGTTTGGTTCTTCTCTTTTGTTCTTCAGGTACACCCATTGGTACATGTGTGAACAATCAACTCACCGGCGATTTTTGTGCATCATCACATCTAAAAATTTTCAAGTCTAGAAAGTGAAAGATGCAGATGATTTTTCCATTCAGCCACTGGTGTGCTATCAAATAAAGAAGAAAGCAGACTCAATTCAAAGTAGCAAGATTCTTTCGTATGTACTTGTGGTTCTTCCCTTATGGACCATTGTGGTTCGTCCCTTTGGGACCACTCTTTATCTTAACGTGTACCATCGAAAGTGCATTGACATAAATTGGGGCCCAACGGATGTTATCAATAGATGTTACATTCTATTTCAAGTGTATATATATGACATTTCTCTCACAACATGTGAGTTCTATAGTATGTGAGATCAACCTGTAATGAGAGAGAAGGCATATATAAACCCCGAGCAATATATAATTTTTTCATTGATAGAATTTTGTATATCAATATTTGCAACTCACTATGTTTGATGGACGATTCTAAAATAATAATAAAATAAATAAAAATAAAAACAATAACTTTTTTTTTAGTAAACAGTAATACTTATTAGAACATACACAAAAATAGTAATATTAGTGTTTTAAACCGAATTTATAATACATTGTTTGATCAAAATACAACTACATAGTGGACACTAAACACAAATAACCAATGTGTGATAACTATGGTTGATGGATATATGGAATAAAGTTAAACTTATGGTAGCAATTAAAAGCTCTCAAAAGTGGTCCACCAATCTCACCGCCTCAAATAGCATCTTCTCACCGCCTCAAATATCATCTTTAATAAAAGGTGGCATTTGGGTTGGCTGCTGGCCCAAAGGTTTTTTGCGATTTTTGAAATTTTGTAGAAAGCCCACGAGATATATGGGTTTTGTAGTAAATGTGAATATATACGTATATTCTTCTTCTTCTTTTTTCAAAGAAAGATTACCATTTGATATCATACAATAAGCATATCACCATTTTTGTTTTATAGAATCAGCATATCACCATTACTACTACTATCATATCACGTCCTTTTTTTTTTTTATAATTTAAGACTATTTTTTATTGTGAATTCCATTTAACTTTACTAGAAAAGTTTTTGATAGTTGAATAAGAAATCTGGAATTCAATATTTTTTGTTGTTGAGAAAAAATTTAGGATTTGATTCTTGTCTACACTAAGAAACCAATTGATATCTGATAACAAAGAGTAATTAAGAATAAGTTGTGAAACCATCTCTTTAAAATAAAAATAATAATAATAATAATTCCATACTTATTCTTCAAGTCCCCAAGATTGCCATAATAAAAACATCTTTTCCTTTATTCTTAACTTGGAACTTCCTCTTCACTTTTCAGGTTTATCATGTTGTCTTAATTTTTCCATTGTAGTAGTTATCACACCATTGAGACTCTAATTACTAGGTGATAAAATTAAGGCTTCCTAACTATCAGGTATTGAGCACAAATATTTTCTCACACTTCTGTTCTACACTTACACTTCATGCTCTACCAATCATATTATATCATGTGTTTGAATTTTTTTTTTTTTTCATATTAAATGATGAATAAATAAATTTGCATCATCCAGACTTATCATTGGACGACCAAAACGTCGTAAACGCGCATTTAATGCATGAGCTGTTACCAACAGACGCACGCATAGACATGACCGTTGGCAAGCTCATCAATCACCTCGTTAAGCCACTAGAGACATTATCAAAGGCATTAAAGCCACCATTAAATTGAAGGCCTCCAACAATCAGAAAGACAGAATCTATATAAACCACCTTAGAATCTAAGAGAAGGTACACACATATACTAAAATACACATTTGATTCTTATTATTTTTCTCTCCAAGCATCTGACTTTGCCATCAGAGGCTCATTGGCTGACACCACGCTACTGACCTTAGAGAGAAGAACATCTTTGTTATTATACTACAGGTTGCAAACATGCTCTCATTGGACTCTGTTTGGACAACCATTCGACTGACGAAATCGTGCTTCATTATTAAACATTGTTTAATTTATAAGGAAAATAAAACAAATATATTACAAATTACAATTAATAAAATGATAAAAAAAATAAATAATAATGAGACACAGTTTATATTTGTCTGGAGTCTCTGGACCCGATATAAGTAAAAGTAGTAATTGAACTTGAACCTCATCGCCTAGCATGAGTTTCGCGGTGGATAGCTCATTTAAACACTTCTTTCAAGTCATACGCTCGATACCCCTTTGTCCATCTCAATGGGCTCCAACAACTTTTACAACACAAAACATCCTCCTTTCTAGTCTTCCAAGCTCTATGATTATTAGAATCTTCAAGTTGATACAGTATGAGAAGACTCCACCATTTAATTGACACAAGAAGATACAAACAAAACCTAATTACTACAATTTTGTTACAACTTGTCAGGATGACAACCAATAATAACATAGAACAGAATGCGTTTCTACTCACTCTGTTCTTTGTGCAGACTAATAAATAAACAACAATAATTTCTCACGCCAACCACAATAATGTGACAGAGAAATAAATATCCAGCAACCCACAAGCAAGACATTATTTTTACCTGGGAAACCACATAATCTAACAACTTCTACTATTTCCTTTAAATAGGTAGATAAAACTGCAACTTTCTTTTAAGGGATAAAACTTTTACTTTTAGGATAATGGTTTTAGAACAATCGTCCCTAGAATAAATATTAAGAGCCAACAGAACAACAATAACATGTCATTGTTGGAGTAAGTGTGTCTTATCATCCAAGAAAACAAAAGAAGAATTTCTACAATCCACACAAGTTATATCATATATGGATCCCTATTCATATGGAACAATAGACAGAATTTTCGTCAAAATCAAGCTTACATTAATGACCATTCAATTTTGGTCTGAAAGTGTTTGGTTTAGTAGAATTTATTTTTTTTAACTTTCTTTCTCCCTCACACTTTTCTCTGTCTTTTATTGTTTATCAGAATTGAGATTATGAAGAGTTAAATAGAAGCATTTCAAGATGAGTCATCAGATCAGGCAGAGAGGCAGAGTGCTGAAGCAGAGCATCTGTGCATTGCATCAGTTGAAAAGCAGAGCATTTATGCTATCACACTAAACGACTATTGATCCAGATACGACCTGTAGTTTTAGTCTTGAATTAGTTGGTTAGTATGCATAGACACGTGTAATGTGATGATCAGTGGATTGATGTGATGATCAGTGGTAGTTAGTTGATCCGCATATTTTGGGATTAGTTTAGAGTTGGTTATTTTATTTTCTCTTTTGATTCTGCTATATAAACTTCTTGTAATCCATTTCTTAATTAATGAAATATCTCAGAGTTTCTCAATCTTGATTCTCCGTCTATCTCTCTCTCTCTCTAGCTTCATCGCATTAAGGCTCTCTGTTTTCTTATATTGGTATCAGAGCTTCGTGCTTTCATCAATGGCGAATCAGGATCAAAACTCTTCCTCTTCTGCTTCTCAATCTACTGCTCATCGTGAGCTTACTCCAATGGAGGATCCGAGAAGTCCTTTCTTTTTGCACCATGGAGAATCACCAGGTGCGATTCTAGTCACTCAACTCTTAACTGAGGACAATTATCCTAATTGGGCTAGGGCTATGCTTATGGCATTAGATGCGAAAAGCAAGCTAGGTTTCATGGATGGATCTATCGCAGCTTCCATGGCTGTCACGCCTCTGGAGAAGATTGCTTGGTCAAAGAACAATTCCATGATTTCTTCATGGATCTTGAATTCTGTTTCATCTCATATCACTGCAAGTGTAATCTACAGAAACACTGCAATGGAGGTCTGGATTTCACTCAGAAACCGTTTTTCTCAAGCCAATGGTCCACGGATTTCACAGCTTCAAAAAATGATCTCAACAATTATGCAAGGAGATGCAACAGTGACTACCTACTTCACTAATCTTCAAGCTTCTTGGGATCAATTACTCAATCTCAGGCCTTTACCATCTTGTTCTTGTGGTAGATGTGTCTGCGGAGTGAATGATAAAATCACATTCTTCAATCATCAAGATACATTGATGCAATTTCTCAATGGCTTGAATGAAGCTTTCTCTCAAGTTAGGACTCAGATCCTAATGATGGAGCCAAGTCCTTCAATTGACAAAGCCTTCTCTTTAGTGATACAAGAAGAAACGCAGAAGGCTTTAGGTTTCAATGGTGGTGCTGTGTCAGTTGATTCAACAGCTCTTGCAGTCAAGACTCAAGGGTTCAATCAAGGTGGGAAGAACAAAGGCAAGGGTAGACCCGTGTGCAGCCACTGTGGCAGAATTGGCCATTTCATGGAAAAATGTTACAAACTAGTGGGATTTCCACCAGGTTACAAGCAAAAGGGAAAAGTTCCTGTGGCAAATCAAGTAACTTTTGATGGTGAGATTGGTCAGTCCGAGGCTGCATCACAATCAGGCTCTTTTCCCTTCACACCTGAACAATGCCAACAACTGTTATCGATGCTGAGTTCCCATGCATCCTCTGCTAACACTCAAGATGCTATTCATGCAACCAATTCAGCTCTCTCAGGTGTTTCTTGTGCCTCTTTCCAGGATTCTGTTAGCCTTAATTTGAAGAATTTAGTTTTTGCTAAGAACCCTTCAAACAAAACAATCCATAATGCAGAAACTTGGGTTATTGACACAGGAGCTACTGATCACATCATTCATTCCACATCTTTATTCACCAATATAACTAGTTCAGTATCTTCTTTTGTTCATTTGCCTAATGGTGAAAAGGTTCTTGTCACACACATAGGCACAGTTCAACTCACACCAACTTTGATTCTTGAAAATGTGATTTGTGTCCCAGCTTTTTCTTTTAATTTGATTTCAGTAAGCAAATTAACCAAATCCTTGTCATGTTGCTTGGTTTTTCTCTCAACCTATTGCTTCATACAGGACCTTACCTGTTGGAGAGTGATTGGATTGGGTAAGCTTCACAACAACTTATACTTGCTGCAAACTTCAGAGAATTGCAAGTATGCCTCCGAAGCCAATTCTGTCCTAGAGTCAGTCTTCAAGTCTTTTGCTCATTCTGTTTCCAACACTTCTAAAGTCAATAAGCCTTACTTATGGCATCTTAGATTAGGACATGTATCTGATGACAAGTTGCCTTATTGTATATCAGATGTATCATCTTCTCATTCCAATAAAAATTGTGTTGTTTGTCCTACTGCAAAACTTAAAAGACTGCCATTCCCTAATTCTAAACATATATCTGAGCATGACTTTGATTTAATACATTGTGATGTATGGGGACCTTTTGCTAAAGCAACTCATGATGGTTTTAAATACTTTCTTACAATTGTAGATGATGCTACAAGGTCCACATGGGTTTACCTCATGAAATTCAAAACAGAAACTAGGCCTTTGTTAATATCATTTTACAAAATGATCTTTACTCAATTTCAAACCAAAATCAAACTAATTAGAACTAACAATGCTCATGAATTTTTTCTCAAAGAATGTTATGCTGAACATGGCATTATCCATCAACACTCATGTGTTGCCACTCCACAACAAAATTCAGTTGCGGAGAGAAAGCATCAACATATTCTAAACATTGCTAGAGCATTAAGATTTCAGTCAAATATACCACTTTGCTATTGGGGGGATTGTGTTTTGACGGCTGTTTATATCATTAACAGGCTGCCTAGTAATGTTTTAGACAATAAAACTCCTTTTGAAAAACTTTATTGTAAAATTCCATCTTATCATCATTTAAAAGTGTTTGGCTGTCTTTGTTTTGCATCTACACTTGCTCACAATAGGTCTAAGTTTGCTCCTAGATCCATTCCTTGTGTCTTTCTTGGTTACCCTTTTGGTGTCAAAGGTTACAAACTGTTAAATTTGGTCACAAGGCAAATATTCATTTCAAGGGATGTTTCATTCCATGAAAATGTATTTCCCTTTGTTTCTTCTGTCACTTCACCTCAGTCATCTTTTTCTTTTCCTCACATTTGTCCTAATGTGGCAATCCCAGTTGATACCATGTTCCTTGATCCTATTGTTACTTCAGACCTTCCTTCTTCCACTTGTAATCCTAATCCGGTTTCTAACGAAGTTTTAGATCCCATTATCCCTATTATTTCTGATTCTGTTATACCAGAAATTACTCCACCAGATTCTGCAGTACCAGAATTTGCATTATCAGATCTTGCAGTACCAGAATCTGCCGAACCTGATTCTTTACCTGTTCCACCTGCTTCCATTCCTTCTTTGAGAAGATCCTCTAGACCTTCCAAAGCACCTGCATACTTGCAAGACTATAAGTGCAGCAATATCATTTCAGATGAGCTTTCACAGTCCACTTCACTCAACAACAAGTCAGGTACTTCCTCCATTACACCAGGAGCTAAATATCCTCTTTTCAATTACATTGATTCTTCCCTTTTATCTCCTTCATATGCCCATTTTTGCTCTCTTATTACCTCAATTCCTGAACCAAGATTTTATCATGAGGCTATTAAGGATCCTAAATGGAAAGAGGCCATGAATGCTGAAATTGAAGCTTTGGTTTCCAATCATACTTGGACTCTTACCCCTTTACCTTCTAACAAAAAGGCTATTGGATGCAAATGGATCTATAGAATAAAATACAAGGCAGATGGGTCAGTGGAGAGATATAAAGCAAGACTAGTTGCAAAGGGGTTCACTCAGCAAGAATGATTGGATTTTACTGATACATTCTCACCAGTTGCAAAATTGACTACTGTTAAGACTCTTCTTGCCATAGCTGCTGTGAAAGGTTGGCATTTGGTCCAATTAGATGTCAACAATGATTTCTTAAATGGGGACTTACATGAGGAAGTCTATATGCAACTCCCTCAAGGTTTTCACAGCAAAGGGGGGAATGTTGTTTGCAAATTAAATAAATCTCTATATGGACTTAAACAGGCCTCAAGACAATGGAATGCAAAATTCTGTTCAGTCCTTAAGAAGCTCAGTTTTAAGCAGTCAAAGGCTAACTACTCATTGTTTACAAGAAAGTTAAATAATTCTTTCATTGCTTTGGTAGTTTATGTTGATGATATACTCATAGCTAGCAACAAGGTTCAAGAAGTTGAAGCACTCAAGGTTTCTTTAGATCAACACTTCAAACTTAAAGACCTTGGAGGTTTGAAATATTTTCTTGGTCTTGAGATAGCTAGATCAGATAAAGGGATTAGCATATGCCAAAGAAAGTATGCTTTAGAGATCCTAAAAGATGCAGGAATGTCAGCAAGTAAGCCTAGTAAAATACCAATGGAACAAAATTTGAAGTTGAGCAAACTTCAAGGTACATTGTTACCTGATCCTGGAGTGTACAGAAGGTTAGTGGGTAGATTGTTATATCTAACCATCACTAGACCAGATATAACATATCCGGTTCACAAGCTGAGTCAGTTCATGTCCAAGCCCAGGAAGCCTTATTTGGATGCAGCATACAAAGTTTTACAGTACATAAAAGGATGTCCAGGTCAAGGAATTTTCTTGTCTGCATCTTCAGATTTCCATTTGAAAGCTTATACAGATGCTGATTGGGCATCTTGCATAGACACTAGAAGATCAACCACAGGGTATTGTATATTTTTGGGTGATTCTTTAATCTCTTGGAAGTCTAAGAAACAATCTATAGTTTCTAGATCTTCGGCTGAGGCAGAATATAGAGCTATGGCTGTGACAGTGTGTGAGTTAACTTGGCTGCTAGCATTGTTGAAGGATTTGGAGATTCATCATCCTCAACCTGCTCTTTTATTTTGTGACAATCAAGCAGCCATTTATATTGGAGAAAATCCTGTATTCCATGAGCGAACCAAACACATAGAGGTTGACTGTCATGTTGTCAGAGATAAGGTACAAGACAATGTGGTTAGATTGTTCTTTACTCCTACACACACACAACTGGCAGATTTACTTACTAAGGCTCTCAACAGCTCACAGCTGAGATACTTATTGAGTAAAATGAATATCATGAATATTCACAGCTCAACTTCTCATCCAATGGGGGAATGCAAAAGCTTAAGTGATAAAGGGACAGATGCAAGCAACAGTCCAGATTCTCATCTTGAGGGGGAATATCAGAATTGAGATGGTGAGATGATAGATAGAAGCATTTCAAGATGAGTTATCAGATCAGGCAGAAAGGCAGAGTGCTGAAACAGAGCATATGCTGAAACAGAGCATTTGTGGAAGAAATGATATTACACTAAACGACTATTGCATCTTGATACGACTTGTAGTTTTATACTTGGATTAGTTGGTTAGTATGTATGGACACGTGTACTGTGGTGTGATGAGATGATCAATGGTAGTTAGTTGTTCCGCATATTTTGGGATTAGTTTTAGAGTTAGTTATTTTATTTTCTGATTCTGCTATATAAACATCTTGTAATTCATTGTTGATTAATTAATGAAATATCTCAGATTTTCTCAATCTTGATTCTCCGTCTATCTCTCTCTCTCTCTAGCTTCATCGCATTAAGGCTCTCTGTTTTCTTATATTGTTATACAGCTTCTTTGTTGAAATCCAAAAATAAATAACAAATAAATACTTTCTACCCCTTGAAAGAAATCATCGGTGTTTTGAACAACAATAAGGTTAAGTTATAGCTTAACGTTTGCAACCCACTCTTTGCCTGTAGGCCTCTCAAGTATTGGTTCCTCAATAAATAGATTAACTACTATGGTAAAGCCTAGGTAAGGCCACCGTGAGGTCAATGACTATCTCCTTAGTCCTTTCACCTTTTTTATTTATTAAAAAAAAGTAATATGTAATTCCTTATTCTTAAAAGGTGAAAAAAAAAAAAAAAAAAGATATATTTCACAAACTTCTCCTAAGTTTTATCGAAATGGCCCTTCCCCTTAAGGGTTTTATAAATGTAATAATTAAGTTAATGTGCTCTAATATTGTTACTTCCCTAATTAGATATTCCTTTAATATATATATATATATATATATATATATATATATATTCTTACTAATTTGTACAGACTTTAACATGAAAAGGAAAGAGAAAAGAATGAAAAAGCAAGAAAGGTAAATTATTTCTACTATTTGGTTGTTCAAGAGAAAAGAAAAGTTAATGAGGTGAAATTATGCTTTTTCCAAAGGCCCCACTGTTTGGTATCAGCTCAATTTGGGCAGAAATAGCACGAAGGGATAGAACTAATTTTCTAGAGCCCACCACTTTATACTGTAAATAACTAATTTGTCTTTAACACTTTTAGGAAATTACAAAAAAAATAAATAAATACAATTGTTTTAATATATGAATTTCACCATCATTAATGAGGACATAAAGGTAAAAGTGGGCATTTTTCTTTTCTCTTCCCTATGTAAACCAAACAAATGAGAGATAGAATTTTCACATTTTCTTCTATCCTTTCTCTCTTATATCCAAACATATCAAAAGGAATCTTTCCCTTCTATTTCTCTTTTCCTTTCTCTTTCCTTTCCCTAGCTACAAGTCTACAACCAAACATAGTGTGGGTGTCTTTTGTTCTGCAATTTGATTATGAAAACATTTTTTAGATGAAATATTCCATACGGAAAGTTGAGCATACACTTATTTGTAATATTTATACAAACTCTAAAGGGAAAGTGTCACGTCATCCATAGTCGGGAGAGGAGTATGTCATTTCATGACATTTCAATAGAGATTGATGTAATTTACCTAAAAAAGTTATTGACTTAATAGGTTGTAAATTATGGAGGGGCGAGTCCATTATAGCCAATTAATTCCTTAGACTACAATTGAGAGTAAATAATAAGGAAAAATATGTTATGTAAGAGATGAAAACAAATTGAATGTTTAATCTAATTGATTCTATAATAATAATAATAAATAAATAAAAGAGAAATCTAATCTAGATAGATATATAATATAGTTAAATGAAAACTGAATAAAGAATTAAACTATCAGTAAAAAAAAAAAAATTAAACTAATTTACTCTAATTTTGTGCTAATTGTTCCAATTTAAAATTTAAATACACTTTAATTTTGTGCCTTAAAGACCATTACAACTACCCGAACCCATTTGAAACTTCTTCAAGCTCGATCATTTAATTATTTAAATCAACGTCCAATTTGAAACTATTATAAATTTTCTTTCCAAAACTTTTATAATATACTTATTGAATAATAGTAACTTTTTTTCCTTATTGAATAAGTATAAATTCAATAACTCTTTTTTTTTTACTAAATTAAAGTAATCAGTATTGCATAATTTACATGCTCTACTAAATGAAATCTTTCAATGGTTTTTCTAAGAGTTAGAAAAAATTCAAAAATGAATACTGATAGTATTAAACTTTGGCATGAGTGTTTTAAATGAATCTAATTGTGTTTGTTCCTAAATGCACTAGTGAGTATGAAGGGGTTTATAAACTAGCTACTTTATAAATATATTATTTTTAGGATTTTTTTTTATACAAAATAGAATTTTTATTCTAACATAATCTAAGTGTATATGTGTGTGAAGCTCCCTCTTGAAGACTTGAACCCCAGCCTTTGTCCCCCACACTCCACAAGCACTTATACTTGTGGAGTGACCATCGTACCAAGGGTGCGTGCAAGCGGCGGCTTCAGGAATTTTGTTTAGGGGGGTCATTAAAAAATTTTAATAAAAAAAATAACTTGAATATATCGAGTTATCGACAAAAAAAATTAATACATGAAGTTTTATAATTTTCTTCTACAAATTCTCAAATTTTTAATTGTTATATGATAGTTCATTATGAGTATCTATTGCCAATGTGGGTAACTATGAGCCTATGACTATTTTATTTTGTTAAGTTTATCTAATATTTTTATTTTTATGCAATTGTTATTGTCTATTTGTTATTTTTTTTTAAAAATATTTTAAACTAAATGACTAAACTAAACTCATTAGCTTTGTATTAATTATTAACGCACACAACCACACTCATTCATACATAAAATTATACACTACTTGTTTACTTAACCAATCAAATGCTTGGACAAACACTAACTTTACAATTTTTTTTCTTAAATTTTACTAACTTTATAACAAAAAATTATTATAACATGATAACAATACACACACATGTAACAAACCATTTCTATTTCCTAATTATTAAATTATATATATTTATATTATATTTATATTGTACACACAAACGTCCACACATATCATAATTTACACAAATAGTATTCTAATAAAAAGTAATGCACACAATTAATATTAGACACACTCACAAACATAATATAAATTTATAAAAAAAAAAAGTGACACTTACAATTCACAAACACTTACTTTTTACTCTTAGAGTTTGAAATACTTGTAATAAAGATGTGCAAAATTTAATTCAGAGTGTACAAAAATATTTTTAAAAATAAATTAAAGTATTAAACTAACAAAAAAATATTTTTTATATATATAATTTTTTTTTTTTTGAAGTCAGGGGGTTCATTTGAACCCCCTGAATATAGACTAGCACTGCCCTTGGCTGCGTGGTGGTATTTTTTGGAGTTTTAAGTATGCAAGACTCATTACCTTCTTATTTTAAATTTTTATTTTCATATGTCAAGAAAAACATACATAACAATTATGAATTTGAAATTATCATTGGTTCAGTTAGCTCAATTAGTAAAGCCTCTTATGCTCTGTTTGTTTTAGCATTAACATTTTTTGGAAAATGGTTCATTTTTCAAAGAGCATTTTCTAGAAAACTGTATCATTTTCTAGTATTTGATAACGACCTTGAAAATGAGCTTGAGAATGTTTTCTAGTGTTTGGTATGCAATTTTTTTTTAAATATTTCTTGTATAATTTAAAACATGTGTATTATGTAAACTAACTAACGTAATCATTATAAATAAAAAACCAAGAATGAATTTGGTTTTCATACTAAAATTTTGACAATAGATACAATCAAAATCAATTAGTTGTCAAATTTTCATGATCTCTACCGCTCATCTTGCTCATATATATATAGACAGCAACATACGTACACACACACACACACACACACACACACACACACACATATATATCAACCATTTGTCTATATATATATATATATATATATATATATATATTTGACAAGGGAATACATTTTCAATAAATATAAATAACAATAACTTTTAATTGTCTACTCTTTTTGTTGGTATACTAATTGTCTACTATAGTCAACCACAAGTCTTCAATATTACTCTAAATTGTGTATTTACATAATGTACTGTATAATATATCATCACTATATAGTATATGCCAACAAATGCAATTCTCCAAAACAATTATCATTCATTATATAACAATATTATTAGTGCACAGTAAAGATTATCCCATGTAAAAGCAATTTAGAGCAATATAGGTACTATGTTTAAAATTTTCATCTTTTACTTCATTCATTCTTTCTTCTTCTTCTTCTTTTATTATTTTTTTGCATTTTATGTACGAAAAAAAAGTAACTTTTGCCTGGAATTCATCAAACCGAAAATTTCTTGGAGAAAAAAGAAAATTGAGCTTGAAATTCAAAGCAAAGAATTGGGATTTTGGTAGAGAGGAATGAAATAATTACCACTACAAATTTGTTATCCTTTGCAAGTCAGAGCTATTGACCGATCAGTGAAGGAAAAAAAAAATCTAATCAAAGAATTGTATTATAGAGAGGAAGAGAAACATGGAGAAAAGAGAGAAGAGAGAGAGAGAGAGAGAGAGAGAGAGAGAGAGAGAGATCTATGGAAAGAGGAGAGGCCAGAGTTAGTGACACTGAGGGTGTGAGGAGAGAAAAAGTAAAGGGAAGAGAGAAAAAGTGAGAAAACTTACCATGAGAGAGAGAAGGGGCCAAAAAATTATGTTTCCCACGGCTATAGACGAAGATAATATTTATAGGAGATGCAACACGTGAGAGAGAGATTGTTTTCCAAAAAAAAAAAATTTGGAAAATAACCTATAAAAAATAAGCCTTATTTTTATTAGGGTTTTCCGTTGACCAAAAATAATTTTCCATTGACCAGGTTTTTTTTGTGCTACCAAATACTGGAAAATGTGGAAAACTATCTTTACAGAAGGTTTTCCAGTGAAACAAACAGAGCATTACTATCAAATAAAAAACTTTAGATTGAAACTTATTTGTGTCTCACTTTGATAATAAAGAGTAATCATCATGAAGTGAACATTAAAAATTCAAATCGTTTCAAATCTCAATATATTATTTCAAAACTCCACTTATCAAATATACAAAAAGTTAATATTGGATGAACTTCTTAAAAACTTTGATGACCTACTCTGAACCACCCTTAAGTATAACAGAGGAGAGACCAATTCCATAAATAAATACTCGATGCTAAATAATATAATTCCATATACAAATTTGTAATAATTATTTAAAAATATGAATTTCTAATAATAACATATTTAGACAAAAAGAAAAAAAAAATCATATTATCTTAAATATTCTGTGCATATAGGGATAGGGGAAAAAGGTTGTAGGGGTGTTAGGTCCAGGAGCTCATATCTATGTATATATTGGGCCTGGAGCCCAATCCGAGGACAAGAAGTCTTCCGAGGATGGGTGAACATTATCAGGGGAGTCCGTGTTAGTAAGTGAAGAAGTTAGTTTTGGTCATAAGGGCTTATAAGGGTGGTCCGAGGATGAATGCCTCCTCGGCTAACCAAAGCCGAGGTCCGAAGTGGTGGTCTGCCATCCAGGGGAACGTTCCAGGAAATTCTGCTGATACGGATAAGCATCATAGAAACATAGGATAGAGGGAGGTGCTAAAATATCTAAGGAGAAAGCTGCTATCAGCACATTGAATGCTCTGTAGCTAACCCTGTGGCCGCATTAATGAGGAAGTGATATCTGAACAGTGGTTTTCAGCCTTACAGCTACTACTCAAAGGCTTCAGGAAGGTGCTGATGGGACAAGTATCAAACACCAACAATCTAACCTGCATGTAGATGATAGAGATGAAAGGGGAAGATAGTATAAAATAAAAGGGAGACCCTGAGAGAGAGGGGTCAAGAAATTAAGAGAAAAACACTGTAAC
The DNA here is from genome assembly GCA_019022515.1 of Quercus aquifolioides. Taxonomy (NCBI): domain Eukaryota; kingdom Viridiplantae; phylum Streptophyta; class Magnoliopsida; order Fagales; family Fagaceae; genus Quercus; species Quercus aquifolioides. The sequence continues at coordinate 35,367,129 of CM032330.1, forward strand.
AATCAAGAATTGAATTTATAATCAAACTTGAGAGAAATATATAAGAACTGATCTCCTCGGACAGTGCCGAGTACGATTTTTTTTATATTAAATCAATCTATCTTCCTTTTCTTGTCATTTGAATCCACTTTATTTGTTGTCCAACTCACTAAAGCCTAGTTTTTAAACCCACTCTCTACAAATTCATTGTATTGGGCTTTTTGGGCCTAAGTTCATCCATCCTTTGGGTTAGGGACCCAAATCTGGTCCTTACAACTGGCGCCGTCTGTGAAGATTTCTGGTGTTATAGTGAGTCTAACGTTCAATTATGGTAGGTTCAGATCCGAACTAGGCAGAATCTATGGGGTCTCAGCGTCAAGATCACTTTCGTGATCTTGAACAAAGAAGGGATTGGGAGGGAAGTGTGCACACTACCCATACTAGGAGCCAGTCTCGGGGTGGGAGCCATGTCTCTCATAAGGAGAATGCTAGAAACATGCAGCTGGAGATTGATCATCTACGGAGAAAGTTGCGTCGTGAACGACGAAGAAAAACTCCCTCAAGATCTATTTCTTCTTCCAGTGAGGAAGGGGATGACAGTTACAAGCCCAGATCGAGGACTCCCCTTAATAAGTCTTTCTCATATGATGAGGACTACCACCATGAGTGCAGAAACAGGAGCTCATCTTCCAAAGGCTTGGAAAATGATGCGATAAGCAGAGCATTCAACCAAATTTCCAGATCACCTTTCACGCGTAGGATTGAGGGAGGGAGACTTCTTCAGTGGTTCACTCAACCCACGTTCACCATGTACAATAGTCGAACAAACCCTATGGAACATGTGAGCCACTTCAACCAGAGAATGGCTGTGCACTCCAAGAATGAGTCCTTGATGTGTAAGGTATTCCCGTCTAGCTTGGGGCCTGTGGCGATGAGGTGGTTTGATGGCCTAGGTGCAGGTTCCATTGATTCATTTAAGGAGCTCACCCGGCCGTTTGGATCTCGTTTTATAATGTGTAGTAGGATTCCTTGGCCCTTAGATTCCCTATTATCCATGTCCATACAAGAGGGAGAAGCCCTAAAAACGTACTCGGACAGATACTAGGAGATGTTAAATGAGGTCGATGGGGATTTTGATGACATGGCTATAAGGACCTTCAAGGTCAGTCTGCCCACTGAGCATAATTTGAGAAAATCCTTGACCAAGAAGCTGGTAAGGAGTGTGCGTCGGCTTATGGACCGTATCAACGAATACAAACGAGTCGAGAAAGATCAGCAGCAAGGAAAAGGAAAGGCTAAGGTTATCCCTTAGGACAGGAGGGATTTCAGATCGGACAGATACAATAATAGTAGGCCTCGAAGGGATTTTGTTGGGCAATCTGGGTCTACGGCTCTTCAGGTGGTAAACACGGTGTTCCAAGAGCCAGTACATCAAGTTCTGAAGAAGATCAAGAATGAGCCATACTTCAAATGGTCAAACAAGATGGGAGGAGACCCCATGAGACACAAACAGAGCCTTCATTGCCAATACCATCAGGAATGAGGGCATACCACCGAGGACTGTAGAGCTCTGTGGAATCATCTAGAGCAACTAGTCAGAGATGGAAGGTTACAACAGTTTCTATATCGGCCCAATGCACAAAGAGACCAAGCAAGGTTAGGGGCTCAGGGGAACGCTTCTTCAAGGCTCCCTTTGGGTACAATTAATGTCATCTTTGCTGCTCTTGGGAGAACTGGCTCGCAGCCCTCCAGGGTGATGTCTGTAGCTCGGCCACTCGCCAAGGACTCTAATCCTAAGCTGAAGAGGGCTAGAGTGGATGTCAAACCGACATTAAGCTTTTCAGAAGAGGACAAAGTTGGAACCATACAGTCATACGATGATGCTTTAGTGGCCACGCTTAGGATAGGAGAGTATGACGTGAAGAGAGTAATGGTAGACCAGGGCAGTGGTGCAGAGATTATGTACCCTAACTTGTACATATAGCTGAACTTAAAGTCTAAGGATCTGACAGCCTATGATTCACCTTTGGTAAGCTTTGATGGGAAAGTTGTCATCCCAAGGGGTCAGATTAGATAGCCCGTGCAGGCAAGTTCAGAGGTGGTAAAAATAGACTTCATTATGATGGATGCTTATTGTTGGGGACATATTTTTATGTAATTGACATATCGTTTGACAAAACGCACTTTACTTGTATTTGGGTAAATCTAAGTAGGTTCAAGATATCATTAAAAGTGGTTAAATTGAAGACATGAATACTACTCAAGAACTGCTCAAGAAAAGTGCAAATCTGCAAGGCTCGATACCTGCTCGACAGAAGCTTGATCTGTCGAGATTCATTAAAGCTCGACAGATGTCCCGATCGATCGAGCTTACGGATTTTCAAATTATAGCCAGCAATGTTTTTATTCTAAAAGGCTATTTGTTTATGGGTTTGTATAATCCTTATTGGACTAGGAAAGCCCAAGGTTTATGTAAACCTATTTGGAATAAGAGAGCCCATTAAACTCCTATTTAAAGGAGGTGGAAAAAGAAAAACCTTACCCTAGAGAGCTTCATAAGGTTTTCTTTTTGAAACCCTAGCCTCCTCCTACAGAAGAAAGAGTTCTTGTTGTGTTTCTTGTACGCCTTTGGGTTCTGTAACCAAGCAAAGTCTCTTGCACCAACATTGAAGATCTTATTGGTGTTTCTATGTGAAGCTGTTGCAAATCAACTACAACAATCAAAGGGTTGTTGTGGAGTTAGTCACGTACTTGGATTCGTGTAAAGGAGTAAGCCGCGTACTGGGATCCGCGCATCAGATTGGTTAGTCACGTACTTGGGAGCCGTGCATCAAAAGGAGGAACTATCACTATAGAACAAGTCCAATTGGGTATTGGGGTAAGGGTTCAACTCTAGGTTGGTAAGGGTTCAACTGTAGGTTGGTAAGGTACTTGGGATTCCTTTACTTGTAAACCGCCTGTTATGATAATAGTGGAGTTTCGGGAGTGGTGACCTTAAAATCACCCGGTGGGGTTTTGCCTCAGTGGTTTTCCCCATTCGTAAACAAATCACCAGTGTCAAATTTATTTTCCGCTGCATAATTAGTTTATTGGTGATTTGTTTGTGCTACCACGTGTTTGCATGTTAAATTGATTAATTAATAACTTGGCTAATTAATTAATTGGTTTAATCACAAGGGGTCATTCAGTTTGTGGCCTATCAAGTGGTATCAGAGTAGGCACACTCTAATTATGTTTAATCTTTGCTATGTGATCCATTGACCCCTGTTGTCATGGAAACTCTTGATTGTTTTGATTTGCATGATCTTATGTTGAATGATGATGATGAAATTCAAGATGCCTATTGCAAGCTTTATAATTTTTGTTTGAAATCTCTTGAATATTCTACAAAATTAAAAGCTAAATTTAAAAATGTCAAGCTTGAAAAAGATGATTTGATTGCAAAATTGGATGAAGCCAATAATTTGAATGAGAATTTTAAAAATCAAATTTCATCTCAGGTGGACAAAATTAAGAGTTTGGAAGAGCAACTTGTTGAATTTAAAACTGAAATTGAAAAATTAACTAGTGTCAAACTTGTTGTTGAGCCTAACTCAAAAGAAAAAGATTTTTATGTTCCCCATTTAAAAGGAATAATGAAGAGTTGAAGGTTAATATTGCTAGGATAGACAAAGGTAAAAATTTTGATGTTAACACTGAAGTTTCTAAACCTATGTCTAAAACTCCTCCTAGGTTGAATAAAAATTCTGAATTTGTCCCCACTTGTCATCATTGTCATATTGTTGGTCATATTAGGCCAAATTGTCCCAAGTTGAGGTCTCTATCAACCTCTAAGGTTAGACCTCCTTCTAGGAAGCATAGTAGTTCAAAAACTACTCATGTGTGTCACCATTGTGGTGCTTCTGGTCACACTCGTCCTAATTGTTTCAAGTTGTTTCCTCATAAGCGAATGTCCAATAGGTCTCATCCTCTGTCTAAAGGCTCTGTACCTATTCTTGGTGAGTTATTAAAAGTTTTGAGTTTTTTAACTCAATTTCAGGGGAATTCTAATTCTTCTATGTCCTTTAGTAGTCATACTAGGACACGTGTCTTTTCATCTTCACGGCCAAAGACTCGTACAGTATGGGTGATAAAGGATTCCAAGACTTAATGGTCTTTCTGTTTGTCCTTTGTTTTAATTTTTTCTATCTAAAGTTGGACTTTCTTTCTTGATTTCTTTTTTTGGAATCATGCTTTCATGCATTTGCATCTAGTTTTATGCATTGTATTGTTTTGTTTAACATGTTTTTGTTTGGTTATTTTTTCAATTTTGCTTATTTTTGTTTTTCAAATAAAAAAAAATTGAAAAATCAGAAAAATACAAAAACAGTGTGTGTTTTGTGTACATTGGTACTTGTGTACCTTAGATGGCCATTGAAACAAAGTTTCCTAAACTTTGTATCTTTTGTAGCTTAGATTAGCATCTCTATGCACAACTAAGCAAGTGAGCTTTGTGGCTCTTGTTTGTGATGAGTAAGATTAAGTTATCTCTTGGACTTAACACTCATATCACTCTTTTTGACGGGTAGGACTAGAAAATCCTAAGAGAAAGGCATAAATGACCATCTCACCACTGTTACCCGCCAATCATGAATGACACCTATCTGCTTCGGCATAGCAAAAGTGCAGTGTCATAGACACCTGTATGCTTCGGCATAGCAAAAGTGTAATGTCAAAGACATTCGTATGCTTCGGCATAACAAAAGTGCAATGTCTATGCTTAACATGTTGGGTATTTCTTTTCTCTCTTCTATATGCCCATGCATGATATGCTAAATAAAAGAAAATATGCAAAGAAAATAAAAAGCAAAAAGATTAAAATGCTTTAAATATGATTGCAAGCGTGTTTTCTAGGAGATGTGGGAGTTATAGGATGTACCTCGAAGGTGATAGTCCCCATCAAACAGTTATGATTGTGTGTGAGTTAAAGTTATTTTCTCATATCTCAGATCGTCATAACATTTATACACATATGCAATCTTGCGATGTTTTTCACACACAACACGCAATATTCTTTGCTACTCTTGATACATGTGCAGGTACAATGTGATTTGGCCATCACAAGTTTTTACATGTGCATGCTCACTAAACTGTCTTGACTTATTTTTGAAAAATAAAATTGGTTAGACTTGTTTAGTGTGTGTATGTGTTTTTGAGGATCCGTGTGCTTAAATTCTTGTTGAGAGATGATTTTGAGAGCTTAATATGTTGATTGGATCATTGGTTGAGTTGCATGTTGGATTGCATTCATGTCTGTGTTTTTCTCTTCTCGAAAAACTGTTTTTAAAAGCTGGCTCAACACCTCCTCGATACCTTGCTATCTGTCGAGCTTCCCAAGCTTTTTCTTATCGCAATCCCGACACCTCCTCGACACCCGGTGGATCGATCGAGAAAGTTCCTACCTCCTCAATAGCTTCTCGATACTTGGCCGATCGATCGAGCTTCTCTGTAGCCTTTTGTTGATTTGTCCCTCGACAGATCCTCGACAGCTGCATCTGTCGACGTCTATTATGCTCGACACCTGTCTCGCCACCTCTCGATTGATCGAAATCCCCTTGCATGCATTCCATTTTATTTTATTTTTTTGCATTCTTTTTTCTTTGTGTCCATAGCATCTTGTTTTTCTTTTCTTGTAGGTCTATGGTTCCTTGTTCTCCTCGTTCCCTTTTTGTCATTTTCTGTCTGTCTCCTTTCAAGTCTATTGGCTTTTTATGCCCTTTGACAATCGTGTCAAAAACGGGAAGAAATTTGAGAATTGAATGTCTTTCCTCAGGGGCAGTAATAGATTTAGGGGGAGAACTTCATGTTAAAATGAAGAATGTTTTTGATGTAACTAACTTAGGGGGAGAGTTAGTTTGATACACATTGATATTGATATATTTTTTGTGTTGTGTATCTTTTGGTTTTGTAACCATTTACATACATCATGTGTTGTTTCTATATTTGATAATGATGTATGTGTTTCACTCTTTATCTCATATGTGTTGTTTCTTTTCTCTCTTTATGCACATGTTTCTTGTTTATTTAATTTGTCATTATTTTCCACATGTTACCTTGATGTGTTTTGTTTAGTGCCTTTCAGGAAAGACAAGTTAAAGCCAAGTCAAGATTCCGAACCTTCTTCTTGCAGCAACTTCCAAGGTTCAGATCTTTTAAACTAGGCTTGTTTATTCTATAATCTTGAGTAGAATGTATTCTAGGACATTCAATGTACTCTTGTGGTTTTGTCACGGATTGCCAATGGGGGAGATTGTTGGGGACATATTTTTATGTAATTGGCCTATCCTTTGACAAAACACATTTTACTTGTATTTGGGTAAATCTAAGTAGGTTCAAGATGATCATTAAAAGTGGTTAAATTGAAGACATGAAGACTACTTAAGAATTGCTCAAGAAAAGTGCAAATCTGCAAGTCTCGATACCTACTCGACTGAAGCTCGATCTGTCGAGATTCACTAAAGCTCGACAGAAGCTCGATCTGTCGAGATTCACTAAAGCTCGACAGATGTCCCGATCAATCGAGCTTACGGATTTTCAGATTATAGCCAGCAATGTTTTTATTCTAAAAGACTATTTGTTTATGGGTTTGTATAATCCTTATTGGACTAGGAAAGCCCAAGATTTATGTAAACCTATTTGGAATAGGAGAGCCCATTAAACTCCTATTTAAAGGAGGTGGAAAAAGAAAAACATAACCCTAAAGAGCTTCATAAGCTATTCTTTTTGAAACTCTAGCCTCCTCCTACAGAAGAAAGAGTTCTTGCTGCGTTTCTTGTACGCCTTTAGGTTCTGTAACCAAGCAAAGTCTCTTGCACCAACATTGAAGATCTTATTGGTGTTTCTATGTGAAGCTGTTGCAAATCAACTACAACAATCAAAGGGTTGTTGTGGAGTTAGTCACGTACTTGGATTCGTGCAAAGGAGTAAGCCGCATACTGGGATCTGCGCATCAGATTGGTTAGTCACGTACTTGAGAGCCGTGCATCAAAAGGAGGAACTGTCACTACAGAACAAGTCCAATTGGGTATTAGGGTAAGGGTTCAACTGTAGGTTGGTAAGGTACTTAGGATTCCTTTACTTGTAACCGCTTGTTGTGATAATAGTGGAGTTTCGGGAGTGGTGACCTTAAAATCACCCGGTGGGGTTTTGCCTCGGTGGTTTTCCCCATTCGTAAACAAATTACTCGTGTCAAATTTATTTTCCGCTGCATAATTAGTTTATTGGTGATTTGTTTGTGTTACCACGCGTTTGCATGTTAAATTGATTAATTAATAACTTGGCTAATTAATTAATTGGTTTAATCACAAGGGGTCATTCAGTTTGTGGCCTATCATTTATTCCCCCTACACTGCCATTGCACCAAGGCCTGGCTCTATGCCCTAGAGGTTGTTTCTTCAACTCTACATTTGAAAGTGAAGTATCCATCAGCGGACCAGATTGAAGAGCTTGTAGGGAGTCAATTCATGGCTAGGCAGTGCCTCGTGGCTGCAATTATGCATCAGCCTGAAGTTGAGTCCTGGCCTCTGCTAAGGGGGGCTCATAACAATCAAGAATTCTGGTCCTATCTACAGATGCGGTGTCGGAAGAGGCAAAGTGTGAGAGGTTGGAGGAAATTACAATAGATGGTGATTCGGAGAGGTTTATTTAGGTCGGAACCCAGTTGCCTCCTCGGGAGAAGGAAGAATTGTTAGCATTTCTTAGGAGAAATATTGATGTATTCGCATGGAATGCCTATGAAGCTCCTGGGGTGGATCCAGACTTCATTTGCCATCATCTGAATGTCAACCCAGCTGTCCTCCCTAGGAAGCAACCACCTCGATGCTCATCTAAGGAGCATTCTGATGCTGTTAAGGAAAAGGTGAACAAGTTTAAGCAGGCTGGGGCTATTAAGGAAGTTTTCTACCCTAAGTGGTTGGCCAATACAGTGGTAGTAAAGAAGAAAAGTGGAAGATGGCGAGTATGCGTGGATTTCACAGACTTGAACAAAGACTGTCCAAAGGACCCTTTCCCCATGCCTCGGATTAATTAGCTAGTGGACGCAACTGTAAGCCATCCTCGGATGAGCTTTTTGGATGCCTTCCAATGGTACCACCAGATACCACTGGCTTTGAATGATCAAGAGAAGACAACTTTTGTCACCCCCACTGGAAATTACTACTACAAGGTAATGCCTTTTGGTTTAGAGAATGCGAGGGCTACCTGCCAGAGGATGATGACCAAAATGTTCGAGCCACAACTAGGAAAAAACATTGAGATTTATATAGATGACATGGTGGTCAAGAGTAAGTTAGAATCCGAGCATATTAACGACCTCAAGAATATCTTCGAGATCTTGAAGAGGCATAAGCTGCGCCTTAATGCCTCTAAGTGTTCTTTTGGTGTTGGTTCAGGAAAGTTCTTGGGCTATATGGTCACTCACCGTGGAATTGAGGTCAATCCTGATCAAATTAAGGCAATTAACAGTCTACAACCACCTCGAAATCCCAAAAAAGTCTAGAAGCTGACAAGAATGGTTGTTGCCTTAAACCGATTCATCTCTCGGTAGCAGACAAGTGTAGGCCTTTCTTTCAGTTGTTGAACAAGTGAAAGGGATTTGAATGGACCGAGGAGTGTGTCTTGGCTTTCTAGCAATTGAAGGAATACCTTTCTCGGCCACCTATAATGTCCAGACCCGAGGTGGATGGGGTTTTGTTTACTTACATTGCAGTGGCCTCCACGTAGTGAGCTTGGTGCTGGTATGGATTGATAGTGGTGTACAGAGGCCAGTTTATTATGTGAGCAAGTCACTACATGAGGCCGAGTTTCATTACTTACCACTAGAGAAGGCATTTTGGCAGTGGTGCATGCCACGCGTAAGCTCCCCCACTACTTCCAATCACACATAGTTGTTGTCCTAACCCAACTCCCGCTTAGATCTTTACTTCAGAGTGCTGATTACATAGGGAGGATTGCCAAGTAGGGTACGATCCTAGGGGCTTTTAATATCAAGTACATACCTCGCACCTCTATCAAGGGTTAAGTCCTCGTTGATCTGGTGGCCGAGTTTGCTGAAATCCCATTAAAGAAGAGAGTAGAGAAGCAGAATATGGATGGAAAATTGGTTGGCACAATCTCCTTACAAGAACCTTCGTCCTGGAAGGTATACGTTGATGGTGCAGCAAACCATAGATGATCTGGAGTGGGGCTAGTTCTGATATCTCTCGAGAGGATCACAATTAAGAAATCCATGAGATTAGGCTTCTCGGTCACAAACAATGAGGCTGAGTATGAAACTCTATTGGTAGGGATGACCATGGTTCAAAAAATGGGTGGAAAAACAGTGGAGATATTCTCTGATTCAAGGCTAGTTGTGGGCTAAGTTCAGGGAGAGTTGGAAGCCAGAGATCTCAGAATGCAGGAATATTTGAACCAGGTTAGACACTTACAGTCAGGATTTGAGTCTTTTAATTTATCATAAATCCCTAGAAGTAGAAATACACATGCTGACTTTCTTGCCACACTGGCAACCTCCTTGGCACAAAGTTTACCTCTGGTGATCCTTGTGGAAGACTTGTGTAAACCTACTAAAGTAGGGAGAAATGTGGTTCATATTAATCAGATTAGGGTTGGTCCTAGTTGGATGGACTCTATTGTACTGTTCCTTAAGGAGGATATCTTGCCCAAGATTAAATCCAAGGCCGATAAGGTACGGAGAAAGGCTCCTCGGTTTTGGTTGTTCGATGACCAAAAGTTGTATAAAAGATATTTTTTCTGGCCCATATTTGCTATGCAGACACTCTAAAGCAGTTGAACTACTCCTAGAAAAATTACAAGAAGGGATTTGGGGAAGCCACACAAGAGGCAAATCTTTGTCTCACAGGGCCCTTACCTAGGGATATTGGTGGTCAAATATGTAGAGGGAGGCACAAGAGTATGTGAAGAAATGCAATCAATGCCAAATATTTGCCCTAAACATTCACCAACTAGGAGGTGTCCTTAACCCTCTGTCTAGCCCTTGGCCTTTTGCTCAATGGGACTTGGATATTGTAGGGCCTTTCCCTAAGGCAGCAAGAAATAAGAGATGGTTACTGGTAAGGGTGTCCATGCAAACTGAAGACCCGCCGGAACCAACCAACCCGACTGGAACCGACCCATCATAGCTGGGCTAACACCTCCGACGGGTCAGTGATAGGTCTCAAATCTCAGAACCCGACTCCTGTAGGTCAAGTGGCGGGTTTTGTCCTCAAAAACCCGAGCCACCCGACCCGCCCAACAAAAATTCAAAGAACGATGAAAGTCACATAGATCCAGTGACGATCAGCGCTTCTCAGCACCGATCTGGCCACGTTTGGGCTTCCTTCTCTCAAATCAGCTCAAATCTTGCCAAGATCTAGTCTCTTCCTTACTCAGATGTGCTTAATTCCGGCAAATCCAACCCAGATCTACTCAAACTCGGCCAAAACTCCGATAAGCCCGACTCCAACTCAGCTAAATCTCAGCCAAATTTTCATAGATCCAAAGGAATCTCGCCCATCTCTCGTTAGATCTGGCCATATCTGCCAAGATCCAGCCAGATTTCAGCCAAAAATCGACGAATCGAAAAACCCGAAACCGACCAATTCACACCCGAAAACCGATACGACCCGACCTGGTTGATCTGAAACTTTCAGCAGGTTGGTTGCGGGTCAAAATTTTCCCCACCCGATAATGTCGGGTTGAGTCCAGGTTGGGCATAAACCCGACCCGTGGACACCCCTAGTTTTAGTCGACACAGATTATTTCACCAAATGAGTTGAAGCTGAACCAGTAGCAAATATCAGGGATATGGATACCAAGAGATTTGTTTGGAAAAGTATTGTCACTCGGATTGGAATCCCTCGGACACATATTTCGAACAATGGTCTTCAGTTTGATAGCAAAGCCTTCAGGAGGTATTGCTGTGACCTAGCATAACAAATAGATATTCCACCCCGACATATCCACAGGAGAATGGACAAGCCCAAGCTATCAATAAGGTCATAGTGAGTGGGCTTAAAAAGAGGCTGGATGACGCAAAGGGAAAATGGGTAGAAGAGTTGCCACACGTCCTTTGGACATACCGGACTACACCTTCGTAGGTCCACTAGGGAGACGCATTTTTCAATGACTTATGAGGCCGAGGCTATTATTCCTCTAGAGACTGGATTCCCCACACTAAGAACAAGTTCTTTCACTCCGAGCAGCAATGATGGGCTATTAGAGAAGAGCTTAGACTTAATTGAAGAACAAAGAGAAAATGCCATGGTTCAATTGGCCTATTATCAACATAAGCTCAAGCAAGGTTATGATGCCAATGTAAAGCTAAGACCACTGGCACCTGGAGACTTGGTCTTAAGAAAGGTCTTAGGAACTACAAAGAATCCAGCATGGGGAAAATTGGGACCTAACTGGGAAGAGCCATATCGTATCACATCAGTGGCTGGAATAGGTGCATATTATCTCGAAGATCTAGATGAAAAAGTTGTACCACACCCCTAGAATGTAAACAACCTGAGAATGTATAATTATTAATAAAAGCTTTCTTTACCATATTTTGGTTTATTATATTATGCGTCATGCGTTCTACTCTTGGTTTGAATATCAAATAGAACCTTGGTCATGCCTGCCTCCTCGGACCACATACCTTGGGTAAATTGATATTTTAAATCATCTATCTAAGTGTTAAACAGAACCTTAGCTATGTCTAATTCCTCGGGCCACATGCTTTGGATAAATGAACACTTTTTGACATCTATCTAAGTGTTAAACAGAACCTTAGCTATGTCTGGCTCCTCGGACCACATGTTTTGGGTAAATTAATACTTCTTGACATCTATTTAAGTGTTAAATAGAACCTTAGCTATGCCTGGCTCCTCGGGCTACATGCTTTGGGTAAATTAATACTTCCTGACATCTATCTAAGTGTTAAACAGAATCTTAGCTATGTCTGGCTACTCAAACCACATGCTATGGGTAGATTAATACTTCCTGACATCTATCTAATACTTCTTGACATCTATCTAAGTGTTAAACAGAACCTTAGTTATGCCTAGCTCCTCGAACCACATGCTATGGGTAAATTAATACTTCTTGACATCTATCTAAGTGTTAAACAGAACCTTAACTATGCCTGGCTCCTCGGGCCACATGATTTGGGTAAATTAATACTTCCTGACATCTAAGTGTTAAACAGAACTTTAGCTATGCCTGGCTCCTCGGGTCACATGCTTTGGGTAAATTAATACTTCCTGACATCTATCTAAGTGTTAAACAGAACCTCAGTTATGTTTGGTTCCTCGAACCACCTACTTTGGGTAAATTAATGTTTCATATCATTTTTCTATGTATCAAACAGAACATTGGTCATGCCTAGCTCCTCGAACCACATACTTTGGGTAAATTAATATTTTTGGGTTAACTATCTAAGTATTAAACAGAACCTCAGTTGTCTGGTTCCTCGGACCACATGCTTTAGGTAAATTAATACTTCCTATTATTTTTCTAAGTATCAACCAGAACCTGCATTATATCTGGATCCTCAAACCACCTGTCTTGAGTAAGTTAATACTTCCTATTGATTATTTAAAGGTCTGATAGGATCAGCCATGCTGAATAATATAAATGTTCATTGAAATGACATGGTCAATTGCATGCCCATGAGCATCACTTAAAGCATTTGAGAGTATATCCATGATCTATGTAAGAGCTGATTATTGTATCCAGCTCCTTAAACATAGTAATAGAAGGAAAGTTGGATGGAGTCTGACATGAATGGGTACTTTGCCATTTATATACATGAATGGAGTTGTATCTTACCTCCGGGTTAGTTGAGTGTTAGATAAGACACAAACTATGTTAAGATCAATACAAACATCACAGATACGAAAGAAAAACTTATAATTATCATTGATTTGAGCCTTAGGAAGAGGCCAAGTTGATTACAAAAGATCAAACTAAATTACAAATTCTGAAAAAAAAAAAAAAAAAAAAAAAAAAAAAAAAAAAAACAACAACAAAAGACAATTCATGGTTTCATCTTTATTACAAGTTTATCTTTGGGAGTCTTGGTAGGCTAGGTGGTTGCTACTGCCGAGGATGTCAGACCTTTACCCTTGGGGTCTTCCTTGGCAGGAATGGAGAGAGTTACCAAAACCAACTCTAGGTTTTGAGAAACCACACATTCCTTAGAAGAATCCTTGGGTGTGTCCGAGGGCTTGGTCATCTCGGGGGCAACCTCCTTAGAGATTTCTTTCTCTTTATCAACTTGGTCGGCTTGCTCTGCCACTTCCTTAGGACTATTGGAGTGAATAGGGTCCTTGGACGAAGCCTCTTCAATAGGGCTTGCAATGTTGGGGGCTGCATCATCTAGGGAGGTTGAGGAGCTTGGCACCCGGATTGCAGGGGGGTAGTACACATTCTCTGCTCTCCTAAATGCCAAAGAGGCCTCAACCCCTGCCAGGTTAAGAGCCTCATTCCACACTTGGAGGCAGTATGCTCTACATACCCTTGAGACCTTGGCTCTGAGGGCTTCTTCAATCTCAGCTACCCCCACATCGTAGCCTTCTTCTTCAGCTTGATCCTTGGCCTTCTCAGCATCCTCTAGTTTCTTCTTTAGCAGCTTGATTTGCTCCCTAGCAGCAGGGAGCTCATCCTCAATCAGGCAGAGTTGCTTGTGCTAAGTCTCCGCCTGCCTCTCTGCATTATCCACTGCTGCCTCGGCGCTTTTCCTACCCCTTTCTGCCTCGATGAGCTTAGCATCAGACTCCTTTAATCTCTTCTCGGCCATCTTAAAGGTCTCAACAGCAGTAACTCGCCTGCCCTCCTCATCCTTTATTTGTCAGTGGGAGGCATCCACCAACTCCTCGACTCTGAAGGCAACTTGAATAGCCTGCAAAAGAAACTTGGTAGTTAGTAAAAAAAGAAAAAAAAAAAAAAAAAACTTAGCTTAAAAGGCTTACCATAGCGAGGTCTCTTTTTAGACTTAGAAACACCTTGTGTTTCTTCATGGTCCTCAGGTCGACCATGTCCTCGGGTAGTAGTAGAGCTTACTCTACAGCATCCGTTATATACCTGGCCTTTCCCTTTTGAATGTCCCTGATTGATGAGTTCGTAGGGAGAGGGGACCCATCTAGCACCAAAGGGGGGTTCCAGTTTGGAACCCTAGCGCGAAGATCTCGTCCCTTATCTCTGGGCACCCCATCGCCCAGGGACTTTTTCTGGCCAGTCTTGGCTACCTTGGCCCCTTTTTTAGGCTTCATCTCCTTGGGGAGGCCACCTCGGCCCTCTTCCACCACCTTCTTCCCTTTTTGTTCTCGTTTCCTCTTCTTATCGGTAATCTCTTGCTGGGGTCATGAAGAGTGGGAAGAGGGGGGGAGTTTAGTTTGAGCGGCTACCTCAGGCACCTTTCCCCCAACTTGGGACTCCATCACCTCCATGAGGTTGGCCCTGGGTTTGCATTGTATCCCTATATCTTCTTGTGTCTGACTCACTTGGGCAGAGGGGAAGTAGCTAAAACCCTCGGCAAGAACTTCTGAGGATTGAAGGCAGCTAAAGACTTCAAAATCGTCTTCGGATTCAGAGATGCTACCTCTTCCTCCTCCTTGATGGCAAGTTGTGATGGTGTGGCCTCTTCCTCGGCAACTCGTTGAGATGGCAATGCTACCTTGGGTATGCCTTTGGGAATAAGGTCGATGGTGAGGACGCCTTCTAGGATGGGACCGGTAAGGAGAAAACCCGGAGCAACGACACTTATCCGGAGTAGGCGAGGGTCCTTTGCTTTAATTACACACTTAGGTGCCGGGAAGCTGGACGAGATCGGCGTGTTTCCTAGGATTAAGTGGGCCGCTCATAGTTGATTGTCCTTGTGCACAAAAACCTCGGCCTTGAGTATTTTATCTAGACTCTTCTTGTTGACCAGGTTGAAGTTTGGTTCGGCAGTGTGCCTATCTGCAAAACCATCAGGGAAAAAAAAAGTTGTCAGAAACAGGAGTGGAACAAATCGAGGGGAAGGGGGTAACTTTAAAATAATCATCCTAGACCTAAAACCCCACCTGGTTGCCCCTTTCTCGTCGGGCAGGGGAGGCCATCGTGCCATTCCCCTGACACGATCAAGAAATCCTTATTCAGACCTTTGTTGGATTCAAGGAGGCATTGAATGAGCCTAACCTCGGGGTAACTAGATTTTAGGTAATACCCCTGCCCCTTTAGATGGTAGAGGTTGTAAACCAGTTGATATCATGGTAGGTAAGCCCCAAGCCTATCTTTTCATTAAGGTCGTCTATACTCCCTAAAATCCTAAACATGTTTGGGGCACATTGGGTTGGAGCTAACCTATAAGCCTATACAGAGCTCTAAAACTCTCTATTCCCTACTCAGAGTCTACCAAATAGGTGAATCTACCCATTCCTAAAAGAGACTTGGAGGTACTAAGAAGATAATGAGAAGGAAGAAGAGCTGAGGAGGAAAAGGCATAGAGAAAGAAAAATAGATTGAAAAATAAATGAAAGGATTTATGAAGACTTACATAAAAAAGGGAAAAACTCTCCTCGGATTGGCTCTTGATAGGTGTAAGGGCACGAGTAAGTTGGTTAAGTTTGCAGGTTTAGTGTACGAGTGCTAAAGTGAGGTGAATGATTGATTTGAATAGTATTTATATCAAAAGAGAGTTACAAGCGGGAAAATTCCCGATCGAGTTTCAGCAAAATCCTTAGCCGTTGAATCCACATCGCGCCATAGAACGTGGGAAACATGGAGCCATAAAAATTTAATGAAGGCGCGTCTCGTTTGCCGAAGCGTCAAAAGCATGCCTTGGACGTAATCAGAGGTGATGTATAATGAGTACAGGGTAATTATAGCGATGTCGAAATCCTCCTTTCTTCCCAAGGAGCTAGAAAGAAGAATCTCAAGGGGCTATTGTAGGGTTGTTCGGCTCAGGAGCTCATATCTATGTATATATTGGGCCTAGGGCCCAATCCGAGGACAAGAAGTCTTCCGAGGAGGGGTGAACATTATTGGGGGAGTTCATGTTAGTAAGTGAAGAAGTTAGTTTTAGTCATAGGGGCCCATGAAGGTGGTCCGAGGATGAATGCCTCATCGGCTAACCAAAGCCGAGGTTCGAAGGGGTGGTTTGCCATCCAGGGGAACGTTCTAGGAAATTCTGCTGATACGGATAAGTATCACAAAAACATAGGATATAGGGAAGTGCTAAAATATCTAAGAAGAAAGCTGCTACCACCGCATTGAATGCTCTGTAGCTAACCCTTTGGCCGCATTAATGAGGAAGTGATACCTGAATAGTGGTTTTCAGTCTTACAGCTACTACTCAAAGACTTCAGGAAGGTGCTGATAGGACAAGTATCAAACACCAACAATCTGACCTACACGTGGATGATAAAGATGAAATGGGAAGATAGTATAAAATAGAAGGGAGACCCTGAGAGAAGGTGATCGAGAAATTAAGAGAAAAACACTGTAGCAATCAAGAACTAAATTTGTAATCAAACTTGAGAGAAATATTTAAGAACTGATCTCCTCTGACAGTGCCGATGACGATTTTCTTTAGATTAAATCAATCTATCTTTCTTTTCTTGTCATCTGAATCCACTTTATTTGTTGTCCAACTCATTAAAGCCCAGTTTTCCAACCCACTCTCTACAAATTCATTGTATTGGGCTTTTGGGGCCTAAGTTCATCCATCCTTTAGGCTAAGGACCCAAATCTGGTCCTTACAAAGGTAATTTCTTTTATAGGAAGACTTAAGTGTGTTTGGCTTTGATTAGTTTCAGTAGCTTATTTGCATGATATTTTATCAAGAGATATAATTTTTGATAACTTTTATGTTAAATGTGTTACAAAAAACTAAAAGTTAGAAAATTTATCACATTTTAAAATACAAGTGTATTTTATCACATTTTTTATTTTAAAAAATAAATAAAACCTAAATAAACTAATGTCAAACGCATTCTAAGACAACAAGAAAAACAAAACAAAACAAAACATTTTCCAACAATTGCTGAATGCACACTTATATGTGCATGATATCTCTTATCTCTTGTAATTCTAGCTCATTGGAATAAAGATTAAAGCGGATTTGGCTTTGCTATCGTTTCAAGAAAAAAAAAAAGATTTGATTCAATTGACTTTCTTTTTTCGGATAAGAGTTAACTCCACTGCACTAGAACAGACACGTACTAAAAATAAAACACGTGTCTATATTGTATAAGCATTGGGGCTAACCCGTGTCCCTCATTCTCATATCCCACCTAGAAAAGAAAGACAGGTCTATAAAAAAAATAAAAAAATAAAGATAGAAAGAAAACGTAAAGAAGGCCTTAAATTGAAATGGGCTGACTGGCTGTTGTGCGGTAAAAAAATAAAATAAAATTTCATAAATTGTTTAAGAGATTCAAAACTGCAATAAATCTGTAATTCTGGAAGGGCTTGGAAAAACTTCCCAAGACAAAATACAAACGGCAGAGAGTCGGTGCTAAATTAAAACAAATCCATTATTTAAATTAGAGAAGCAAACCCTAATACAAACTCTAATTCCAATTTCCAAACGCAAGCCCTAAACCGTAAAAAGCCTTAACTCTTAAGCATCTCTCTCTCTCTCTCTGTCTATCAATTTATTTAAGTAACGCCAGCCACGCTCTTCTTTTTCCTTTTCACACACACACAGAACAAAACAAAGCAAAGCAAAAAGCAAAGACCCAAAATACCAATCTCTCTCTCTTCTCAGAGGGATTCACTTCTCAAATCAATCTCTATCAAACAAAAATTGAATCACAGGTTATTGTGAATGGTGGAAATCTCAAGTAGTAGCAGTTTCATGCGCTCCCTCTCCCAAACAAGGGCGAGCGCTGCAATCGCTTTCGCTTTTGCTTTCGGATCTTGCAAGGAAGGCTGGTACTACCGCTGCCTCGGCGTCGACCCCTGAATTCTCAAACACCTCAAACCCTCTTTGCAGTTTCTGAATCTCTCATTTCTAATTTTTTTTTTCATTCTCCAACAACATCTTATTTATTCCTATTTGAAAAAAAAAATTCTCGGTTAGATTTGTTTTAGTTTTTTTGTTGTTGTTGTTGTTGTATTTGTGGGTTACAAAGATGTTGCTGTACAAGCCAAAGAAGAATCAGACCGCCGCCAACAAAGGCGGTAACAGGTTGTTGATTAGCATAACCGTGTTAGGGAGTGCCGGTCCGATCCGATTCGTGGTGAGTGAGGACGAGCTTGTCGCTGCGGTCATCGACACAGCCCTCAAATCCTACGCCCGTGAGGGTCGCCTTCCGGTTCTCGGATCCAATCTCAATGATTTCTTCCTCTACTGCCCAAATGCTGGACCTGAAGGTAATCCTTTTTTCTTTTCTTTTTTCCAAACCCATCTCTGATATTCATCGTTTTTCAATTTATTATTGTTGTTTGTTTCCTAAGATCAAAATATCGAAAACCCATTTCAGTTTTGATTCAAATTTTATAGACAAGAACAGTTTTTTTTTAATCAAAATTTGATTTCTAATATTCCTGTTAATGGAATGGAATCGAATATTTTTATCAAAATTGGATGAATGCTATATTTTTATGCCATTGTTGCAAGTTTCAACTTTTTGATAGGGAATCAACTTGGATTTTGGGTAATAAACTTGATATGATTGCAGCATTGAGTCCATGGGACACAATTGGATCACAAGGAGTTCGGAATTTCATGCTGTGCAAGAAGCCCCAGCCAGTGAAAATGGAAGGAGATGAGGAAAGATCGATGCAGCAAATTTCTAGCAAGGGGAATGGGAGTGGGAGTGGGAGTTGGAAGGCATGGATCAACAAGTCCCTCAATCTCAAGATTTATTCCCATTGATTAATTATCATAATTCCTCAACTATGGAGGAAAGTATTTATGCTTTTCTTGTTTTTGTTAGTTTCATTTCTGATGATTTCAGTTTCCAAGAGGCATAAATTATGTATGAGCTTCGCTGACATCTGTTTGTTTTTGTTTTGTTTCGAAGTTGATGATTATGGTGTGTGTTGGAGAAGAACTTGCAATTGTTCCTCACAAATAAAATTTGAGGTTTTGGTTTGAAATAAAATTAGTGTTTTTTTTTCTTTTCTTTTTGGGTAAATGGGTTCATTGTTTCTGAGATGGTATATAAAATTGGCCGCCGATTCTGGGAATATTTGTAGATTGAAATCGAGAAATTTGTATTAAACTTTGAAATGTCCGGAGACTGCATAGATTATTAAGGTCAATTTATTAAATTAAAACAATCGAATTATATTGTTGGTCAAAGCCCACATGGGATGCTTTCAAAATTTGCTTTCGAACGTGGCAAAATCAGAAGAGCCACCAGATAAGCCTAGATTTTACTTGGGGTAGTTTGCCTAAATTTCCTATGCTTATCTCAGTAGGTGGAAATAACCTTTAACTAAAGTTGAAGATAATAACCTTTAACTAAAGTTGAAGATAATAAGAGGTAGCAGATGTTGCAAAAATTATATCATTTTACCATACTAAAGACCTATTTTATTATTTTATCATATCATTTTACAGCATCTCATTTATCAGATGTTTTATCATTCAATTCTATACATTAAAATAATATTTACTACACATTAAAATAATATTTACAACTCATCAACACAATCAACAGCCATCTGCCAACAACCAACGGCCACCACCACACAACCACAACATCCTCCACAACCAAAAACACAACTCAAAGCAAACCCAAACAAATCCAGCCAAATTCCACAACAACAAAACATAACTCAGAATCTACAATTAGATGAACATGCCAAACTACAAACCTGCCTGATACAGAACAAGAACTGAAAATAAACTCAACAATCAACTTAATTACTTTGCCATATTCTTATTTCTCACCCTTTTATTGAATCGGCAACAAAACCCACATGGTAAATTCCATGTCTCTACCTAGTACTCCCCTCCCACTTGAAATCCCAACCGAATCCACAAAATTTGAAACAATATCACATGGAAAACAAAAACCCAGGTATACTATTATCCATTCATCCATTCTCCAATTAACATAGACACATAAACAAGCTTGCAACAAGAAAGAAATAAACTTTATTGAACACCATGGCATACCCAGCAAAATCAGTTAAATTTTTTCCTAAAATTGTAGATAAGATGAGGGAAAAATTCACACACTGGTCTTGGTAATCTTCAGAGAAGCCGTCGGATTCCTCGTGCCCTTACCCACCGCCGATCAGCCTTGAGGAGCAGACCACCGAATCGTGGATTTCTGGGTTCGGTTTCAGGGACAGGGCTGGACAACGGAGGTGAGAGAGAGGAGAGAGTGAGACTGACGGAGAGATAAGAGAGAGAGAGGAATAAAAAAATAATAAAAGCATTTGCCACATCTGTCCGTACAGTGGCAAATATGTGAGAATACTGCAGCATGTTGCAAAAATTATAGCATTTGGAACATCTGATAAATGGGGTCAAATGGCGTTTGGTGTGGGATATGTGCCAAATATTTAGCATTTGGCACATATCCCACATCTGCTGTGGGTGCTCTAAAGGTTAAAGTATTATCTGAACGGAACGGATATACTAAGGATATATATAATTTTAAAATCTTTTTATTGAAAATGAAAAAAATAAGGGTTTATTTGATAACTATTTTTTCCCTTATTTTATGTTTTTAAAAAATAAAAATTTGAAACTAAAAAACTTGTTTGGCAATTCAAAATGGACATAAAATAAAAACTGTTCTCAAAACTCAATTTGTAAAAAAAACTAAAAACATACAAAAGGCTTTTCTAGTTCAGTAATGCTACAAACACAAATTATTTTAAAACATTTTTACAATCTGCTGATGTGGCAAATTCTTACTAATTTTAATATGGGTCTATCACTAACATCACATTTTTACTTACAATAATTATTTGAAAAATGCTAAAACCACATCAATAGTTTGTGTATTATTTTTTCTAGTTTTTATAAGTCAAAGAAAACACGTATTTGATTTAATGAATTTGTCTCATTTAATGAGTTAGCATTAGAATTCAAATCCTAATAACCACATATTTTTGTATTTTCTTTTTTTTTTCTTTTCAAAATAACTTTTTTTTTTTAATTTCAACTAACAAAACATGTTTTTTATTTCAAAAATACAAGAAAATAGTTTTTTCTTTATATTTCCAAAAATAAGTTTTTAAAAACAAAAAACAAAAACAGTTATCGAACATAATCTAACTAACTTTTAAAAAAAAAAATTATACTTCTTATTAAAGTGGTATAAAAAAATTTCTTCATTAATAAATGTCATTAGGGTAGTATTTGTTAAGGTGTGGAAGTCTGTTTTGATTTTTGAACACAACTACTAGTGAGGATTTGAATTTGTCCCCAAAGCATGGGCACCAATCTTGGGTTCTCCGACCACAGCATGTGAGTTATTCCATTTCTACCTTTTTACAAAAGGATATGCGCATATCCTGATTTCTGAGGTCAACAATAGGCAGCTCGTTTTGCTTTTGCAGTTTCTGTGAAATACGCGGTAACCACACCACCCACCAACCGAATTTGTTAAAGAAAAGTACCCATTTATAAGCCATTAAAAAAAAATGCTTGCTTACCAAAAAAGTTATTTTTATAATATTTTCACAACAAATCACAAGTGATTAGTTATAATTGGTTCAAATTTGAACTTAATACTAAAATTACTTTTTTGCCCCCAACAATAACAACCAGTAACAACCTGTTACTTATGATTTATTGTAAAAATATTATAAAAATGTTATAAACGTATTATTTCTCTTAAAAAAAAGCTTGGGAGTAACGAATTAGACGTAAGTGATTAGCTACCCCTTCTAAGATATAGTTCAGATGTAGCTAGCTCTCAGGTTGGGGTTTAAAACTAATTAGTTGGTAATGGTAGGTGTATTCTCTTAGGTTTCCACTTTCTTAAATGTAAAGTCGGTTTGAGAACAGTTTATTTAGTTTTTTATTGAAAACTTTTTACTGAAAGTATAAAAAAGTTAAAAGTTAAAAACTAAGTTTATAAGCTGATATCAAACACACTCGTAGTATTATTTTAAAATTTCCTCATTTTATCAAATTGTAATAAACTTTACCGAACTTATTAATGGGTGCTCTTATAGTATTTTTAATTAATTATTTTAAAAAAACTAATATCACTTTTATAAAAAATATAAAAATTGTTAAAATAATTTTTTTTATTTTTTTCTTTTCTCGTAAAAATTTCTAAAAATACTTTCTTAAGACACCCATTAACTTTTCTTAAAGATGTTTTCTAGAAAAAAGAAAAGGCTTTTAAGGTTACTTGCTTAAGGCAGAAGTCTTAGTCTTCATTGAGTCGTTCCTCCACGTGTACTAACCACTAACCAGATCATAGTAAAAGGATTAATGCATGAATGTGAAAGCATTGAAATTAAAAGATGCTCATGAAAAATATGGCAATTTTAATCATAAATCATCATTGCTCAAAGGTACACTTTACAAAATAAATAGTTTTCTTGTCGGGTGACACTCATTTTGCTACGTGGAATTAATAAGCTTCTTTTATTGTGACGGATCAAATAAGGCGTTACAGGTATGACATATCTGCTGTTGGCATGACTCCATATGAGAACAAAAGAGTGATATGACCATATGGGTATGGGGTGTGATATAACTTGCCTTGCCAGTTTGGCTCCATCTCCATGTTACCTACAATTATCTCAAACTGTTCACCAAATAATGCGTGCCTTTAATACTTTAAAGAGTTTAAAACTTTTCACACCATAAACTATATGGCCTCGGTGCTTCCCCTTAATTACATTTATATAATTAGGTAACAAAAAATAAATAAAGATATAATTTCCAAGCAGTCTTGAGAACCATATATACTAACTAAAGATTTTTTCTAACTTTTATTTAAATAAAATTAAAAAATATATATTATTAGACTAATTATGGCCCAAGTAGCCCATACTAGTTGTAGGTCCATGCACTTGTAAAACAAGCATATTAATCTTACGTTAGTCTGTGGTTATTTTAGGGTTAATCAAGTATTTTCTAGCATATAAATCCTGTATTGGATTCATTGTAACACAAGTTCTTAATATAATAATATGTAACACAAGTGCTTAATATGATAATATGTAGTCATCAAGAACTTTCTCACTGTGGAGGTAGGCCGTTAGGCCGATTTATGTAAACATTTATATGTGCACTCTCTTTCATGCTTCCGCTCATAATTCAATTATTATACACAATCACACAACAACTTTCACATATATAAAAATAAAAACCTAAAGAAATAATAATTGACAATATTATTTCCAAGAAATGTTTAAAAAAAAATATTAACTCTCAAAATAATGATTCACACATATAATGTCACACACATTATTCTCAAAAAAGTAAAAAAAGAAAAAGAAGAAGAAGTGAATAAATCTGTTTGGGGGGGGGGACTTGTTAATGATTCTCATCTTTATTATCATAAATTAATGTTTTTGTCCTAAAGGTGGAGATAAGGAAAGATTCTTTATATTTTCTTCTTTCGATTTGTCAAAAATGGTCTTCAAAATTTTTTGATTTTCCCTTCTTAATTCAATGGTCCTTTTCAATGATGTTGGAATTTAGATTCAAACACATGAAGTGAGATTGTGGCATGAGCCGTGGCAATTATAGAGTGAGAGAAAAATCTAGCCATATATCCAAACATCTTTTTTGGGCAGGAGGTCAGTCATTTTCCTTTAGAAAGACAAAGGAACTTTATTAAATTATTATCCACATATCTTCTATATAATGGTACAGACGTATTGTACGAACACAACAAGATGCATGATTTTTCTTACTCGCCGTGCAATTATCTTCTTCTCCCATACTTGTTCTCTTTTCCGGGCCTTGTTTTTATTATCCGTTCTGGCCATATAGGGCCCATAATGTGAATTATTGTTTTCGACCTCCTTTCTCTTCACATACTCTTCCCTCCGTTTTAATCTTTTAGGGTTTTAGGGTGTGTTTGATAGAGTGGATTTTAGATAGAATGAAGAAAAAAAAATGTGGAGGAAAAACTTTTTGGAGGATGTTTAGTTGAGAGGGAGAGAGGAAAAAATGATAGTGTAGCCCCCTTAGCCCACTAAAAAGTTCTTTCTCTAAAATAGAGGGAAACCTTGGTAGGGAAAAATCTGATAGGTGAAGGATAAGAATGCCCATGTGCAACAAGTTGCACATGAGCTTTAGCACGTGTTATATTTTTTCTTTAAATTCCAAATTTAATAACTATTTGATTTTTGTTTTCATTCTTTTCTTCTTCTTTCTTCATTTGCTTTCCTAGGCTTCATTACCCTTGTTAAATGTTTCTTTTGTTCTCATTCCTTTTTTTTTTAGATGTGATTTTTTTTTTCTAGATATGATTTTTATCTTTTTAATAAATTTGGGTGATTGTTTTTTTTTTTTTTTTTGTCATTTTCTTACTTTTTAACTCCCAACCAAACAAAAATGACAAAAAATGAATAGTTATAATCAATAACTAAACTACCCTCTTCCTCAGGGACGAACCCAAGGGGGCCCGAGGCCCCCTGCCCAAAGAAAAAAAAAAAAAAAAACAATTTTGGGCCCCCCGGCCCAAAGAAAAAAAGAGAAAAAAAATTTATTGGTTATAATATATATTTTAGAGCTACACTTCTCTCTTCCAAAAACTTAGACCCCCTCCCTTTTAATTAGTCTAGCCCAACTAACAACTATTAAACTCAAAAACTTAACAAAAACAAAACTTTAAATAAATAAAAATCCTAGTTAGCCCAATATTAGAATACGAGCATCAAGTGTTCTAAATGATAAATATTTAGAACACTAAATACCAAAAACACTACTGTACGAGACATTTCAAATGCTATATTAAAGTAGCAAAAGTAAGTTTTGGTTTGTGAAATTATTATTATTATTATTTTGCAACAACTGATGCTCTTAAGAAACAATATTATTTTGTTTTTCTTAGCAGATGATTACATCTTAATCTATTAAGAAACAATGATTTTGTATATTTATCTTGGTTGATATTTTATTAGTACTGTATGGATACCTATTTAAAAAAAAAAAAATTCTTACACTTCGAACCACCTAGCTTGAAATCCTAAGTCCACCCTTGCTCCTCCTCCTTTCACGTGTCGGATCTATTAGTTGCTTCTTCTCCTTTTTTTTTTTTTTTTTTTCCTAGGCTTGATGGACCTTTTTTTTTTTTTGGTTGTAATGGACCTGTTGGTTTCTTCTTTTCTTTTCTTTTTTTTTTTTTTCTTTTTTTTTTGGGCGTGATACAGCATGGGTGCTTTCTTTTGTTTTTCTCTTCTTCATTATTATTATTATTTTTTTTTTAATTAGACATGATTTTTTTTTTTGGGCATAATTTTTCTTTTTTTATAAATTTGGGTGTTGCCTTTTTTTGTCACTTTTTTTTTTTAATTAACCATCATTTTTAACAATGGCATATAAGTAAATTACTACAAACTCATTTTTCCTTCCCTCCACTTTTTCACTCCAACTAAACACAAATGAGAGAAACTAAAATCTTTTCTATCCTCTCACTTTTTTATCCATTCCCCATTTTCAATCCTCCCACTTTTCTACTCCAATCAAACAGACTCTTAAGTAGTTTCCTTATATGTTGCCTAGTTGGGCAAAAGTGGCAACCTCCTTAGCCGCAATAAAGGTTTGGCCTTGCCAAAGTGGAAAAGTGAATCAAACGGACCCTTAAGTAGTTTCCTTATATGTCTCCTAGTTGGGCACAATTGGTGCCCTCCTTAACTGCAATAATGCAATAATGCCCTCCTTAATGGCCAAAGTGGAAAAGTGAATCAAACTTACCCTTAAGTAGTTTCCTTATATGTCTCCTAGTTGGGCACAATTGGTGCCCTCCTTAACTGCAATAATGCCCTCCTTAATGGCCAAAGTGGAAAAGTGAATCATGCCATCATAAGAATTATAAATCCTCACTATCTTCAAAAGAGTCAAGTGTGAAAATTCCTATTACTTCAAGCATCCTCAATAAGGTTGTTAAATTGACTAAAAATTCAATTTAGCAACCAATACCCTAAAAACAACTTCTACAGTAAAGAAGGCAAAGTTAAAACAATTTAAGTTTGAGTTATAGTGAGCAGTTAGAAATAGCAGCTCATTGTACCTTAAAACTAAAAATAAAAAATAATTTTTTAATGTGAGGTGTTAAAAAAAATAGTATTTTAATGTGTTGATGGTTGTGATTGTTGTTTATTGTGTTGGATATATTATTTTATTGTGTTGTTTATATTATTTTAATATGTTTAATGTTAAAATAAAACCTTTTATGTTGAGTGTATTATAAAGTAGAGTGTTAAAATAGATAAAGTAGTGTTTTGAGTTGCTAAAAACTATATTTTTTAGCTTTCTTACTATGAATGCTCTCTCCACTTATTCTTAAAAACACTAACCTAGGTATTGAAGTTTCCTAGTTGTGTTACATTGGCAACACCCTAGTTGTCTTGCTTATTTTAGGTGTTTAAGGGCATGTTTGGTAGACTGTAATAGGCGCTGTAATGTAATAGTTATTCCTATGGTTTAGTTATTCTTTAGTTTGGTTATATTTTTATTACAAGGAATAATCATTCCTTATGAATAGCTATTCTTCAAAATGGGGAATAATTATTCCTCTTTAAAATGTTGTATTAACTATTCCTTAGTAAGTGCAATAATTTCAAAACTTAATATATTTCCAAGTAAACAAACTTTGCATATACATCTAACAATTATAAAAATAAAAAATCATAAAAAATAACACATATCTCTTTTAAATTTAAAAATAACAATTTTTAAGGAAATATAATTGTATGAGTAAGAAATTTCCAAAAATAAATGTTAAGTTTCATTCTAATGTTATAACTCACAACCAAACTAATGAATGGGTTTAATTATTACATTACAACACATTTTATTTCTAGTAATAAAGATTACAATTCATGTCGTAATTCTCATTCAGTGTACCAAACGTACCCTAAAGGTTTGGCACCACAAGCCTTCATCACCAGGGTTGTCATGCAATTTCGGCTCATCATCATATGTAATAATTACAATATGCATATGTATAAGTATTATTTAGTAATGCGAAAAAAATTATCATTAATAGGGCTGTCCATAGACATGGGCAAACTGATCCACCTGACGAATCTGAATCAGAAATCAATCAATTCAATGACTGTGATGGTTGACGGCAAGTTTTCTTTCGACCAACAATATTACCAAATTCATGAGGGTTATCACCAAATACAGCATAGATCTACCAGATCTAATAAGATCTCCACCAGATCTGGCGAAATCTTTATCGAATCTAGCAAGATTTTCACTAAAATAGTGAGATCTCAAAATCCGACGAAGATTTGAACATCTCAACCTCTTCCTATCATTAGCCAATGTTGATCGAATATGACCGCCACTAGTGAAAAACCTAATCCATCCGACCGCCATTCCTTAATGATTGACCGTAGGTTTCGCTCTCCTCCACCCGATATGATCAAGTCAAGCACAAACCCAACTCGATCCTTGGACACCTTTAATCATTACTATTTAATAGCAATTAGAATTTCCTAACCCTAATGGATTCTTCTTTCTTTTTTCCTTTTTTATTTTTTGTCATCTTTTGTGAACCATTTCCAGGAAATTATTATCTGTAATTTTCTGATAAACATGAGACGGCAAGACTATACAGACTCAAAAGATTAATAGGATATTCTAAGATTCTTGAACACATGTTCTAAGATTCGTGACATGTGAGAAACGAGAGGGGTGTGAGAAGTGAGGTGCTAGTCAATTTATGTGAAAACTAACAGACACTACAGAGATAAGGCATCATACGCTCATGACACATGTAGACTTTCTCACTTTCTAGAGCAAATCCCACTTGGGCATCGGATTCGGAGATGCCACTATTCCTTTGCTCAAAATAAATTTTATCCAAAAACTGTGAAAATTGCTCTCACGAGTAGCAATGTTGTTAATTACAAAAGGGTAGAAACGTTTAAATATCATCTCAACAAAAGATTATTAGCATGTCAAAGATCATCCCAAAAAATTCTCTCTTCAAAGAATAATTAAAGAAATCAAAACATTTTTATATTTAACTTTTTAAAATTATACATAAATTTTAGAGAAACAAAAATTTAGAAAGAGAATTTCAATAAGGTTAACTAATAAATCCTTTTAGTGGGTTTCAGTTAGCTCAACGGGTAAAGTTTCTGATGGTTGAATAAGAGATATAGGGTTCAATCCCCGCCTACACCAAAAATTGATTGGTATTTTGATTTGATGATAAAAAGCTATTATCAGAAGTAGATGCCATAAGTTGAAACTCTCTCAAAAAAAAAATCCTTTTAATGTGGTGATGGAAATTTAAAAATGAAATTCCACAATTTATTAGTTCCATGAATACTGTGATGAACTGAAAAACGTAAAATTTCTGATTTATCTTGTGGTCCAAATCTTGGTGCATATTGAAAAGGAAAACGCAACTTTGAGATGGGCATCAATAATCAATGGGCTCAGGTGACTCTTGTCCAATCACAACATGAAGTTTTGTCTTTTCCATGATTGATTGATTTCAGCCCGGCCCGTTTTCAATTCCACAACGCCTGGGCTAGCCTGGATGGTTAAGTATGAATTGAGTAAAATTAGTGTCCGTGGGTGGGTTAAGCTATTTGAAAACCTGCGTTATTATAAGCAACGATTATAAGTTGTGTTATGATTTTGAACACTATTTTTATATAACCGTAATTAAAGCGTTTGGTCAAACAATGAAAACATTAAAAAAGTATTGTTGTAGCAAAAAATTGCAAGGTGAAAAATGCAATTTTATTAAAAAGCACCCATGAGTTATAATTTGCAAACATAAAAAAAAAAAAAATTTCCCAATTTTTAAAACGCAATTTTCTTTAAAACATAAAACCTAGCAATCTTTTTGCTTTTTCATTTAAAATCACACTTTTTGTCTACAAAATAAAAATGGCAAACAAACCCTTAATGTCTTGTCCCGTAAGCTAAAGCACTTGCTGTTTATAAGACATCAATAAAAACCCAACCCAATTAAAACTCTAATATTTCACAAGTTATTAGGTAATTGGTTGTCAATAATTATTCACCATACTCAACAACTTTTATTTTTTGGGACAAGTAGAGGATCAGCACCACGTGTTGCATAACACACCCTTCCCAAAACAAACAAAGAGAAAGGGTAGAGGAGAAAATAATAATTTAATTTTAATATTTTGACCACATTTAATTTAACTACACCCACTTGTCGCAACTTTTTTCAAATCTTCCCAAAACAATGAAATATGATTTTTCATTCCAATCTTTACCTTTTTATATTGATGCAAATGTGGTATATCTGAAGAAAATTAACCATTTTATTTTCATGTAAAATGAAATGTGATTTTTTTCCCCTCCGTTTTGCGTTGAAAAAGGCTTTTGAGTATTGATTTGAGTTGCAGATCAAGCCTGCTATGTCATGGATCAATATTTTGTAAAACTCAAAGAAGAGTGATTTCTTGCTGTAGAATTGGGTAAGGATTGTAATCATATACGGTCCCCTTGATCCAATTCAAGATCCTATCTCGATTCCACCTATTAACAATTTTGCTATGATGTGGGTCAATAGTTGTCCTTGAGTTATCAGTCATTTTCTAATAGTATGGTCATTTTTCGTGCAATACTAAAATTTTAGGATTGTCAATTTTTTGTTATGATTTAGATTGATAGTTGTCCTTATATTGTCTCATTTTGTAATAGAATGATCATTTATCGTGCAATACTAAAAGTTTTGGGTCGCCAGTACAAAAAGACTAATTTGAATACACTCACACTTAAACCCCCTATATTTTCTCATGTTAGAATCTATGGCTCTTAGACAGTATGATAAATCTCCCAAGTGTGTATAGTCCCCATTTTTCATAATTGGAAAATTACAATGATCAATCTCTCGAGGATAGCCCAAAATATTGAATTATAGACCTACACGAAACCTAAAATTCACAAGACCAATCCCATAAGATTATAAATAGTTTTTTTAAAAGTTATAACCACCATCCTTATAAATTCATGCAGGGTTCACTTCAATCTCAAACAATAAAGGACGGATTGTGACTAAACTTTCGAGGTGACAAGACAATAAAAAAAAAAAGTCCTAGAATAAGACTTTTTGACTAAATTGCTTTGGGGAAAAAAAAAAGTAAAAGACTTTCTTACTAAACAATGAGCTATTTTGCTTTCTTTGCATAACTATGGTCTGGTCCACAAGCATCAAATAGGGCATATACTAATAATACCAGGTATTGGGGTTTTATTATTTTGCTTTCACTGCATCACTGTGGTCTGGTCCACGAGCATCAGAAAGGGCGTATACTATAACACGTCTTAGCCCACGAAGCACTGCAGAAAGTTAGCCCATTGAAATTTTGGTCATCTGACTGACAAATGGATAGAGATCGAAAACCTTTTGAATGGGCTGTTGCTTTCAACGGAGTTGTCTATTTATCTCAAAATCAAAATTGGAATCAAGAACTCAATTATTTTATAGTCTGTAGCCTGTTTTCTCTGAGTAAACAATGGGTGGTCCAAAAATAGTTGTTGAACATTAAACCTACCCCGACCCAAAAAAAAAAAAAAAGGGTTCCTATTTGTAATGGGTATGGTGTAGAATCAGTTTTAATACCACTTTTATAGAAAATATAAAAAATTGTCAAAAAAATCATATAACTTTTTATTTACCCTTTTTTTTTTTTTTTTTTTTGAGAAACAAACACACACAAATGGAGTTGTGGTGTGCCTTTGTGTTAGAACCCCTTTTATTTACCTATTAAAAGTTTAAAAATATTTCCTAAACCAATACCCTTAGGACATTCGTTAACTTTTCTCAGTTTATTACCAATACACACACACACACACACAAAATAAAGACCAAGCACATCTTAGGGTTCTCTAACACTAGTATACTTGATAAAATTGGGCCTAGAATACATTAACTCACCCTTATTGGGTTATAGATTGACTTCAGTTAATTAATTCAATTATCTAAATTGATTAATTAAGTCAAATTACATGCAATATTGTGGAGGAACCAACAAATCACAACTCTAATCTATAGTGCAACGGAAAATAAATTTGACATAGTGATTTGTTGACTAATAGGAAAATCCTTCACAAGGCAAAAACCTCATTGGGTGATTTTCAGGTCACCACTCCTAAGAATTCATTAATCAAAATAAAGTGATTACAAGTATAAGGAATCTTGCCCTCTTGGCCTATCCCAAAGTACCTACCTATAGTAGAATCCTTACGCCAATCCCCAAGTATAAGGAATCTTACCCTATTGGCATATCTCAAAATACCTACCTATAGTAAAATTCTCGTGCCAATCCCCAATTGGACTTGATTTTGTAGAGACTCTTTCCCTTTGCACGGATCCCAGTACATGACTAGCTCTCAACAACTTGAAACTTGTTGTTGGATGCAAAGTTCTTCACTACACACTTGTAGATGAGAAAGTGACTTGGTCATAAAACCCTAAGGCTCATAAGAATGCAGTAGTGTAAAATTGTGATTTACAACTATTTCGTGTTGGCTTTAATTCCGTGCCACATTTGATTGTAATTTTGTTCAATCTTATGTACCATGTATTTTATGTGGGATTTCATTGTATGGGTTGTGTGTGAGAGAGAGTGTGAAGACTCAAGACAACATTGAAGATCAAAGGAGTTTTCGCAGGTAGCTCGCGAGAAGACTTCTCGAGAAGTGAAGCCATGTGCACAGCACATGACTGGAATGTGAAGAGTCATGACAGCTGGTTTTTACGAGTATTTTGCGGGTAAAGCCTTCGCGCTAGATACTTACAAAACATTCTGTTTTGCTATTTTAACATATTTGCTCCACTATATCTTCACCCACACTATATATACCATCATTACCCACATATTGAGAGGAGAGCTTTTCAGAGAGAAAACCCTAGTCATAACCTTTGAGAGTTAGAGATTGTCATACTCACAATCCTCTACACAATCTTGTGTGATTTTCCTCAGTTCCTACCTCTCCATATCTAAATCCTTGTGAGGTTAATAGCCCAAACACTTACCATAACCATTTTGAGTGTAAAGTGAGGTTTTAGTGTTACTGGGAAGCATTGAAAGAAGCCATTTGTTTGGTGGATGCAATCGGGCTGAATTGTGTGATCCGGAGAGCTAGAAAAGACAAGACTTCATCAAGTCAATTAGTAGTAGGAGCTTGGAGGGCTCAAGTACATGGGGTAGACTAGGCTTGGAGGGTATTTTGTTATTTGTACTCTAACTTATTCTCTAGTGGATCGATTTACCACTTGGAGGACGGTAGAGAAGTTTTTCACCGAGTTCTTCGGTTTCCTCTTCGATAACACATCACCGTGTTATCTTGTGTTTGCATCTTTCTTCCCTACTCTTTTAGCTTTCATTTTATTGTTGATATTTGATGAATATGGCTTAGAGTAGTTATATTGTTTGATCGCCATTTACTCTATTCTGCACTTAGTTTAAATTAGAGTAAAATCAACCAACCCGTAATTTTTAATTTGTGGGTCTACACAGCTCTTGTGTTTTCACACAAATTCGAGCTTTTAAGTAGCTTCAGAAAAAGTGTATAGATTCTCTATATGAGTCTCTATGTGTGATGACGGCTATAAAATAATATTTTTATATCATCTAGTAGGTTAAAGAATAAAACCCTAGAATAGCCAAGTCATTATGGGCTAAAAATCAGATCTGGAAATTCTGGATCTGCAAAGCTCGATAGATCAAGAGGTATTGAGCCTCATTCATATTCTCAATAGATGCTTCTATCAAGCTAGGTGTCGAGCCACTAATTTTCAACTTTTTCACACTTGATTCTTTGCGCAATCTTCATGTCTTTAATAGTACCACTTGTAAAGTTTATCAACATACTTCGTGATATTCTTGCATCTATTTAAAACTACACAAATATAAGTAAAGTGCATTTTGTCAAATGATATGCCAACTACATAAAAATATGACCCTAACAATCCCGACCAAAAACAAAAATATGGATGTGTAGAAATTTTTAGACCCATGAAAAAATAAGTAAACTTGTATCGATCCATCAAAACCTCAATTTGGGTCAACCTACAATCACATGAGCTGATTCATCTTCTCAAAAAAAAAAAAAAAAATTTTCCAGCTCTCTTTTTTGGCTTTCTGAAATATATTTCACATTTTTACCTCTTGCTCTTTTTTTTTTTCCCCCTTTCTTTTTTGAGTTATTTTCTTTATCACTCCTGTCCGTTCTTATCAAAGTAGAGGTTTAAAGTTTCAATTTAGTGTCCCTTTAATGGTGTAAACTTAAAAATTTATGTATTATTTAACTCTTTATTTTGTGTTGACTAATTTACTCCATACACCCAAAAGGATTTACATTCTTGAAATGAAAGTAAAACATTTTTAATTAATATATAACCCAATAGCTTGAAGAGATCATTACAGTCTCTCTTAAATTTTTTCAGTACCCATAAGAATTAAGAGGGTTTTTTTTCTTTGGTTTTCTGGTAGAACAATCTAGAATGTTTAAATTGTTATTATTATTTATTCTTTATGAAACAATCTAGAATGTTGAACAATAATATGAACTGAACGTTTTAGACCCGAAAGGCCGAAACTATCAAAGTAGAATAATGATTACTTCTTTGACAGAATGGACTTATGATGGACCCAACATTTTGAAATTGTCCATGTAACTTGTAAGCTATCTGTTAACATCTCAACCATGTATCCTCATTCTTCCTTCTTCCTTCTTAAGTGAGCCGTAACAATCGAATGATTGACATGTGTTTCGTGATGTCAAGTTTTTAGGGGCCAATAGCCTTATGTATTACACAAACAAATATTTTATTTTCTGTGTATTACACTAATAATCGCTACTCGATTTTTTTTTTTAATATATATACAAGATAAAAATTATATTTTTGCCAAATTTAAGTGTATACGTGTGTGAAGCTTTCTCTTAAAAACTTGAACCCCAGTCATTGCTCCTCACACGCTAGAAGCACTTATACCTGTGAAGTAACCATTACACCAAATGTGTGTAGTGATATCGCTACTCGATTGTTGCATGCTTGGAAAGTTGGACTTATGCTGGTCCCGCCTTCAAGCAAGCCAATTCTCAAAAAAAAAAAAAAAAAACACTTTCGAAACAAGCCCTTGTAAAATATCTAAAATGTTTCATTGTTATCCTAGTTGTTTTATTTATTTATTTTTCATAATTGGTTGGAAGGAGAAAGAAGCAGTCAAGTAAATGATATAGGCTTAATATTGCTTTTTTTATCAATTTTTAAAAAGGCATAGTTAATGTAAGGACTTGATTTGATTCTCAAGCCTAAAAGATTGGTGGATTTAGGCCCAAAAGGCCCAAAACAATGAATTTGTAGAGAATGTGTTGATAAACTGGGTTTTAGTGAATTAGTCAACAAGTAAAATGGATTTCGATGACAAGAAAATAAAGATAGACAAGTTTAAACTTAAGAAAATCGTCATCGGCAAAGTCCGAGAAGATTGATCCTTTTGTATTGATCCTCAAATTGAATTACAAATTTGTTCTTGATTACTACAGTGTTTTTCTCTCTTTTTTCTGATCCAGCTTTTCTTAGAGGTCCATTACATTATATATCTCCCTTTCAATGATCTTGGTCCTCCATTTGTTGATCATCCAGGCCACTACTTGAGTGCTTGTCCCATCGGACACTCTCTCTAGCCCGCTGTGAGTTGGGATAGCCAATGTAGCACTGTTCAAGAGTCTTCTCCACATAAATGCGGCCAGAAAGTTAGCTGCAGAGCATTCAATACGGTGGCAGCAGCTTTTCCTTAGATATTTTTGAGTTTTCATCCCTCTTGTACGTTTACAATACATGTCCCTATCAGTGGAGTCTCTTGGAAGGTCGCTTTGAACGATAGGATACACATTTGATCTGTTCTTTGTTTATCCGAAGAGATACTTCTCCTCGAACCACCTTCCCCAGCCTTTCCATTTGCATTTTACTCATGGGATTCCGAGCTTAACATCCTCACTACTGTTTATTCGTCATTGGGCCAACCAACGTCCTCGGCTAAGGCCTAAGGCCCAATATACAATTTTGGGCCCTTATCCCTACAGTTAATTATTAGTCAGATGTATTAACTTTAGTATTTAGGTAACGAGGACCATCTTCTCAAAAAAAAAAGTAACCCGGACATGTTTTAATTACAAATTAATTTAATTAATTTAACCCTATATAATATTTCCAAAATCACCAATAAAGATTTGATCTTGATGATGTTAATTAATCCATATTTCAATTAAATTTTCACTCATGGTTCCCGTAACATTCAATCATAAAAAAATAAAAATAAAAAATGATTTAATTATAACAATTTTTTTTGGGTGGATTGTTGCATTAACTTGGGACCAGAGTAGGGTTTACTTTCTGAATTGCAAAAGGTCCCATGAATGATATAGTCCTTTAATTACAAACCCTAGCTAGTTGATGAACCTGCTTGTTTGCCACAACAGACTCAATGGCATGTTAGGTACTGATATAAATGGAGGTGACCATGTAATTGGCCTAATCTCATAAATTACCATAACCTTATCTCAACTCCCATCTACCAAATCGACCGTTAGTCAAGTAAATGTAATGGTACCAGCCGCACTTAATTTAGGCGGATTCGTACCCAAGAGTTACCAGTTTAGACTGTCGGGACAACATATTTAGTAAATAATATAAGTAATGGTTGTTCTAAAAATTAGATAAATAAATGTAATAATCCTTAATAATACGCCGCTATGTTCCCGTATAAATAAAATCCCACACTATAAATATTTGGGGGTGTTTGGTACATGTTTTTAAATAATAATTTTTAGTTTTTAAACAATATTACACGTATTTGCACACATGTTTTCAAATGACAATTTTCAGTTTTTAAGTGCATGTATCAAACACTCTCTAAAATTTTAATTTATTTTTAAAAAAAAGATTATTCACTGATTAAGACACCAAAAACATAAAGACCATACAGATGTCCGTCAAATTTTGATGCTGTACGTACCATCAACTACTGCATTAAAATGAGCTACCAATTACCCATTTGATATCATTTCATATATTTTTCCGAGTAATGAAGAAAACGTGAGCAAATTGTATATGGAGGAGTATTAGGGTCTAGGGTCAAAGGTTATACGCAGTATTAAGACAGTACGTCATATTCAAGTGCCCGACATGCAAAACTGTTTCAACCTCACGAGTGATTCAGACCCATTAACACTGACTGCTGCATCTAAATTCCTTAGAATGTTTGAAAACGCAAATAATTGCTGTTGAAAAATATGCAGCGCCCTCTTTTATTATAGTTTTCTATAGCAGAAAAGTAGCCATTTCAATTTGACTCTATCTCCATCTGGTGTACATAATAGACATCTCATAGGTCGGAGGACGTCTGTGAACAAAAAAAATTTCACAATTGCTGATGTGATAAATTGTTAATAAATAGATAATAAAAAAAAATAATGCCGTCAATGGTACATAATACCAAATAAAAATCTGTAATAACTTGTCAACCAAATCATTGTTAAGAATGTTGTGAAAGTTTTTGTGTCTATGTAACCAACGCTATCATTTATCAACAATTTTAGTTGGACTTGGCTTCTTTACGCTCATAAAGATGCAACGACTTGGTATCCCATAAAATGATAAAATAAATTAGAAGCTGAATATATTAACTAATTAAACCACTTTCTTTTTCTCAGCCCCAATTTTTCTAAAGATGATTACAGAATTATGGGAAGTTTCTCTTATAATCATTTCTCTATCTTTGGGCATGAAAACAGTATAAAGGTATTGAATGTAAATGGTATGTGGGGTTTTGAACTTTGAAATGGGGTGTGATGTGATTTCCAAAGACTAGTGAAGTGGGGGTCCGTCAAATAAAAGATATCATACTCCAATCTCATACAATTGGCTATTAAATAAATTTTTATGTCCTTGTTGTACGTTAACATATTACCAGTAAAGTTCGTGTAGTCCAAAATATCATATACTTCTATTATTACTTATTATATATTTGTAGTGCAAATAATGTGAGATGGTCCAATACTTACAAAGTAAAATGCCGTGGGGCTTTACTTTCATTCACTGGTCTATAAATCATTGATTAATGCACCCTATAGAGTTGACAAAATACAGATATCTCTTAGGGATTTCTTACAAGGTGATCTATCTGGGCCATGCCATCTTATACATTTTATTTTGGGCCATAAGAATGGCTCTCGTACATTTTTAGTTGCCTGTGTACCCACTGTAGTTTGGTTTTTATTTTTATTAAAAAAAAAAAAATTAAATTATTTGTTCTTTTAGGGGGGCTGTCTTTCAAAGTGTTTTCTGAAAGATGGGTGGGGGCAATTGGGCTCCTTTATGCTAGATATGATAATATTCAAACATTTAACACATCAACCTTTCAAAATAACGAAAGGAACTGTGTTTTTTTTTATCGTTTATCAAATGGCTTTTCATTAAAATGATTAGCTAAGTTTAATTCTTTAAGGAAGATTGTTAAATTAGTGGGTTATACTTTCACTATAAGCACATACGCATGCTACTGCTACATTGGTAGGAAAGAAAGTTTTGTTTTTATTAACTGTACAAGTTTTTTGGCCTCAGAGACAAAGTGCAATAGACGAACCAGCTACAGAGAGGTCCCCAGTAGCAATAGCCTCTAGGAATGTTTATAAATTATACCTCTTTGTTTTTTCTTCAATCGAAGTTCTTATGAGTATCGACAAACACAATTATTTCAATTGTTTGAGAGACAGAGAAAGAGAGATTACTAAAATCATTTCCAATTAATTCAATCTCAAATAGTATTCCATCTGTCCCATACTATTGGTTGTATTTAAAAATTTTAACTTTTTAAGCGAACATTATTTAATGTATTGCACATGATGGTACACATGTCACCTTCTTATTAATGGTTAGAGTCTAAGGTTTCAAGCATGTTCTGAGCCAAACCTTTTTCAAAATATACAAGTTTCAAAAATTACACTCCTTAACTTAAACTCTAGTGAAGATGGTTATTGACTTTTTAAATAAAGTGAATGATAAATTAAAATTTTTATCTATAGATATACAAAGATGATACATTTTGGGATATCCCAAAATGAAATAAATGACTAACAATTTTGAAAGGGAGAGTGACTCTTTTCCTTGTGATATTACGGTGAAGAGTGAGATTATGAATTCATGATAATTGAGTATCTATAACTTTATAGATATCAATCAATTTTTGGTGAAGATAGGTTCAAACCCTAAATATCTTATTTAACAATAAGAGACTTTATCAATTGAGCTAACTAAAACTCTTGCTTCTGTAATTTATTAATAAAGAAAAAGAATTATTTCTATGAAATAACAAACAAAAAGGACCATGGACATCTCTTCAAAAAATATATATACCATGGACTTAAAAAAAAAATATTGCAAATTGGGATATCATCACTTAATAAATTTATAATCATGGCCGGGTCATGCATCAGAGAAGAAAAAAATATGTATTTTGGAAAGGGAATTTGCTTTGGTTCATTTGCACTTTCTCAAAGATGCCCATGACAATCCAAATCCGTTAGTTGGCTAATAAAGCCAAATACATGAATTAATTAATGATAAAAGTTAAGAAATCTTAGTTTGACTATTTCCTAAATCCCCCCCCCCCCCCCTTATCATTTTCTCCCCCCTCCCCCACCCCCACCCCCACCCCCTCCCCCTCTTCTATCACCACCACCACAAAAATCTGAAAATGTGAATTGCACAAGTTTATTAGTAAAGTCATCAAAAAATTTAAGTTATTTTGACCCAATTAAATTAATCAATTACTCAAAGTTGATTAAATTAGATTACAACATTGTCAATCTAGAGTTTAATGCAACGGAAAATAAGTTTGACATAGGAGATATGGTCATGATGGGAAAAACCCCAACGGGTGATATAGGTCATTACTCCTTGAAAAATCCACTAATAAAGTTTGGGATTACAAGTACAAGAAATATACACTATCTCGAAATATACAGCAAAACCTAAGGAGCTATCTAAGTGCCGCTCCAACATGGTTGGACTACTCTTTTTAGCAGCATTCTTCAATGTGCGCAAATCTCCAATCCGTGAATTGACTTCACCATAGTAACAACTTAATTGCAGTAATAGTTGGTGCAAAGTTCTTCACAATAACATACTTCATCGGCAAACTGGAAGTAGCTTAGTACAAAGACACAAAACACACAAAGTTGCAACAACTTCTCTCAATATGCATATTTTCTCTTCTATGACGATGGCTGAAAAATATAGCTTTTATACCTTTGAAAACCCTAGTACATGGATCCCAAGTGTGCCAAGTCATCATGGATTGAAACATAAAAAATTGGTTAGCTCGATCGATCAATCAGGGAGGAGTCAAGCTTCATTAAAGCTCGATTGATTGAAGAGGTATCAAGTAGGAAATGGTTCCTCTCTCTTAAGCTGTTTTCTTGTATCTTCAGCATAGATCTTCAACCTTACCCTAGACACTAAAAACTCAATGATTCAATTACATCAAAATATGTTTTGACTCGGATTATCCAACACAACAACATTTTACCATAACACAAATAATCTAATTAAAGTGAAATAAGATGTTCACTACTCCATAATTTCCCTTGAGTTGTATAGTGAACCTTACAAGCCCCGCCCCCCTATTGAAAGACAAATAGTTTAGTACGTATCAATGGAGGGGTTTCAGATGTTTCTCTCAAGGGTTATACCTCATGTATTCCAAACAAAATGATGTAATACAAAACAGTAGTTATACTTTGCCAAAATGTCAGCACACGGATTTGCTTCACGATATCCTAACTCCAAAGTCATGTGAAGGCCACAATGGACTGCTTATTGTTCAGCCTAAGTACTCATGGAGGTTGCAATGTTGATAGCAAAACCTTTGATCCATTGTCCATTTGCATCCCTTGGAATGCCACCAACTCCTACTTGACCAGAATTGCGAGCCAAGCTACCGTTTTTTGTTCGGCACCAATGTTTAAAAGGTAAAAGACTAACGATAAAAGGACTATGAACCTTTATTTACATTTAATGTTAAGAATGTATTACTTTGTAATTAAATTATTATTCATATTCATTTGTTTGATTATAATAATGTAATAGAAGTCAGAATATCCATTTCATAGTTTGATATAACCTGAGATGGTGGAATGAAATCATATTCTTATCAAATTTCCTAAAATACCCTTAGAAAATTATGCTCACACTCTTTGTGAGTCTTACTTAACATTAAATTATGTATATTTTGAAAACAAAAATTGTATAATTAATGTTTTTTATTGTCTTTTGTTCAAAACACTTGCTTGAATATCATGACAATATATAATAAGTTTGAAATTTTTAAAGAAAATAAAATATTTCATTAAAAAGTTAGCACGCAGAGCCATCTTTTTTTGTGGTCAATGAGGAGGACAGGACATTTAAAATTTAAATTAATACTTAAAAAAAAAAAATGAGTGTGCACCTTTGTATTTGTTTATTTTTATGAAATTTCTTATCATAATAGAAGTTGATTAGGGTAATACTCGTGAATCGTCAATCGTCAATCGTCAATCGTCAATCAGAGAGAGAGAGAGAGACAGAGAGAGTCAAACTCTTAATTTTTTTTTTTTTTTACCCTTTCCTTAGTTTAGGGGAATAGCTATTTCAAATAATTAATTAGACAACAAGTCATGCTACACGCAGATATTTTTGTAAGGAATATTAAATATATAATTATGTAATGTCTATTCTATTATTTAAAGAAAACATGATGTGTCTACCTTCTTCAGTCCAAAAAAGAAAAAGAAAACATGATGTGTGGTAAGATTCTAATTGAGATTTTAAACGTAAAAGAAGATTTAAAATTGTAAGATTAAAATATTAGGATATTAATGTGTAAAATTTAAACATTTCAAAACCTTATATGGCAAAATAGCCAAGCAAGAACCAAACATTAATTTTGGTTTTTCTACATTATATAAAACACATGATAATTCTAGAGAAATAAATATAAAAACATGCACTTGGTAAAACCAATGGTGACATTATTTAATCCTCTAGAATCTTCTTAATCCCTAAAATACCCTTATAAAATTATGTTCACACTCTTTGTGAGTCTTGCTTAACACTAAATTGTGTATATTAAAAAAAAAAATTGTATAATTAATATTATATATTGTCTTTTATTCAAAACGCTTGCTTGAATATCATGATAATATATAATAAGTTTAAATTTTTTAAAGAAAATAAAATATTTCATTAAAAAGTTAGTACGCAGATCCATCTTCTTTGTGGTCAGTGAGAATGATAGGACATTAAAAATTTAAATTAGTACTTTAAAAAAAATGAGTGTGTACCTTTGTATTTGTTTATTTTTATTAAATTTCTTATCATAATAGAAGTTGATTAGGGTAATACTCGTCAATCATTTTTTTAATTAAAGTATTGCAATTATAATCACAAATATTATATTCTATTAAAAGAGTCTGATCTTGCACAATGGACATAAGTGAGAGAGAGAGAGAGTGTCAAACTTTTTTTTTTTTTTTAAATTTCACTTTTTCCTTAGTTTAGGGGAATAACTATTTCAAAATAATTAGTCAACAACTAATGCAACACACCGATATTTTTGTAAGGAATATTAAATATATAATTATGTAATATCTATTCTATTATTTAAAGAAAACATGATGTGTGGTAATAAGATTCTAATTGGGATTTTAAACGTAAAAGAAGATTTAAAATTGTGAGATTAGAATATTAGGATATTAACGCGTAAAATTGAAAGATTTCAAAACCTTATGTGGCAAAATAGTCAAGCAAGAACCAAACATTTTGGTTTTTCTACATTATATAAAACACATGATAATTCTAGAGAAATAAATATAAAAACATGTACTTAGTAAAACCAATGGTGACATTATTTAATCCTCTAGAATCTTCTTAATCCCTATTCCCTTTGCTGCTCGATTACATGTGCTAGGCAAATAGAAAAGCTTGACAATGTTTAAGAAAAGGTGGGTTCATTTGGTGAGTCACCTTCGACGCCATAAAGAAAAGTAAAATCATGAGCATTTCGCCTTTGTTGCCTTCTCCGACATAAACCAAAGTACTCTTAATAATGTGAGCCTACATAAAGTAAACACCTTGAGTACATAAAACTAAAAGACAGCAAATCAGAAAAAGCGTATTTTGCAATCCTAGCAGCATAATTTCAAAATCACACATTTAGATTGTTCCAGCTAATTTCTAGTAATAAAGAAGTGACTCCAAAATTAAGATAACAAATGAAATGCATACGAAAATATTGATGAAAACTTTATTTATTTATTTATTTTTTAATACAAGATAGAAAATCTACTCTAACCTAATTTAAGTGTATATATGTGTAAAATTTCCTCTTAGAAATTTGAATTTCGGTCCTTGCCCTCCACACTCTACAAACACTTATACTTGTTGAGTGATCATTGCGCTAAAGGTGCACAGTGGTATGAAATCTTTATAGATGGGGAAGGATTTAAAGTACTTTTTTTATTGCAGAGTGTAAAACCAAATTCTTGATTAAAATGTCCAAGAGTCTTGTGAATAAATTGCATGGAAAATACTAAAGTCACAAAAAAATTTACAAACTTTTTTACATAAGGCTAATGTAGTCAGTAGTTATTGGTAAATAAAAAAAAATGATATTAGTGGTGGGCTCATATAAAAACTAATAAAAATTTATCACATCAATAGTTTGTAAAAATATTGTAAAATAGTTTGTGATTGATGAATTACTCAAGTTGCATTGTTTGTTCTCTTAATAAGAAGGGTAAATTACATAAATGTCTCTAACATTTACATCATGTGTCAATTTGGTCATTTACCTTTCAATTGTGTCAATTTGGTCCATAACATTTCATTTTTGTGTCAATTTGGTCTCTGTTGTTAACTCTTGGACGAAAATTGCTAACATGTCAAATAGACTTAATTAAAAAAAAAAATTATGTCATGTCAACGACTAAATGGACAGCCACGTCATATTAAAGTATTTTTTTTAACAAACAAACATAGCACAGTTTACAGCCACACAAATTAAACATGAAACTCCCAAATTCCCAAATCAAAAATCCACGAAGAAAGCACACATTGCGCTCATCCACATCTACATACGTGGCCACACAAATTCATATTCATACACATACCCATAAGAACAACCGTACCCAAACCCATGGCCAAACAACCATAAACATACATACACAGCCTTATTAAAAACCCGAAACCCTCATTTTTCAAACCCAAGCAAAACCATGGAATTTTAACAACTTGAAAGAAACCCAAAACCCAAATGAAAATCTCATTTTTCAAACCCCTAAACCCAACTCTCCAAATCCTTAAATCTACAAATTTCAGTTGAGACAAAAAGAGAGAAGTCACAACACAGAGAGAGAGAGAGAGAGAGAGAGAGTACTCACCAGAACCATCAGTCCTCGTCGTCTGAAACTTTTATTCTCTACCAAAATGTGAAGAAGGTTGTGTGTGGGTTATGGTTTGGAGTTTACAAGTGAGAATGAGAGACGTCTAATGAGTTAAGAATTTTTTTCCCCAAATAAACTAACGTGCGACCATGAAAATCTATTTGTTTTTGCATGTCCATTTGGTTGTTGACGTGGCATAAAAATCGTTTTTTATTAAGTCCATTTGACACGTCAGTAATTTCCACCCAAAAGTTAACAACAGTGACCAAATTGACACGGCACCGAAAGGTAAAGGATCAAAAAACACAATTAAAAGGTCGGGAACCAATTTGACACATGATCTAAAAGTTAGGGACTATACATGTAACTTACCCATTTAAGAATAATCAAAGTTCAAATTCTCTCTCCTCTACTATTGTAGCAATCTAATTAAAATAATAAAAATTATAAAAACTCTTTATT
Source organism: Quercus aquifolioides (assembly GCA_019022515.1). Taxonomy (NCBI): domain Eukaryota; kingdom Viridiplantae; phylum Streptophyta; class Magnoliopsida; order Fagales; family Fagaceae; genus Quercus; species Quercus aquifolioides. The sequence goes on from CM032330.1 coordinate 35,411,176, forward strand.
AAATTATTGATATGGAATTGGATTCCAATACTCATTGGAATTTACACATAAAGTCTTCAAAATGATTTACTTTGAGAAAGAATTATTTCCAAGCTTTATTATCCTGGAATGATTAGGTTTTTAAGGAAAACCTATGTAAAGTTTATTTTTATGCAATAGTTTTTTTATAAGATAATTTGGGCCTATGAACAAATGAAGAAGGGTATATAGGTGGAAGGGGGAAATTGCACAAGCTCAAAACAAATAGACCTAAAGACCTTCTCAGGTGATTTGATACAAATATGCAAAACACTGTTAGCCCAACCCAAAGAGAAAGACGTTGAAGTTTGAACTGCAATCGATGACCGACATACAAGTACTCTACCGATCACGGTGACGTTAAAGCAAACAAGACACCAAGCTTGGCTCTTTGGTCAAAGTAGTCGAGTTTGGCCAAACTACACCTTGGAATAGCAAAGTCACTAATCTAGGGTAATTTGTCACAAACCCAATTGGCGGGAGCCAAGTAGAGATCAAAAGTCAATCTTGTCTACCTAAAAAGAGTGTTTGTAGAAGGAATTTCCCTTCACATCTTGGATTTATTATGGCACACCTACCATGGTTTGCATTCAATGCAAGGTGATAGTGTCTTCCCTCTTTGCAATTGTGGGGAAGGCACCTGCTGCCCAATCCCTCAAGAATCATAAGGGATGGTGTGCTATCAGGTTTCCTTCCTAACTAGTTGGGGAAGAACCCACCAATCACACAATAAAAATGAAATGTGTGCAATCCATCTTTATTATATTTCACCATTTCCTTTGAGATTTCTTTGTGAATTTCTTCACTAAATCATCAAAATGTCTCCCGGAAACTCAATTGGTTGATCTCTAAGCTTGTGAGTAGGTCATGTTCTCTTTGCACACCCATAGCCAACGAGTCCTTGGGCCTCCAATCTTTGTGTTCGTCAAAATACTTGTTGCAGTTCCATTCTTCATTCCTCCCACCTACGTGTAAACACAAAATCTCAAGTTTGGAAATCAAACAATTCAATATGTTTCATAAGTATAAATTTGTATTGATGAATTTGTAGGTTCAATTCTCTTATTTAGATTCCAATACAATAGAATAATTTTTTGAATTGATCTCCTTGGAAAAATCTTCAATTCAAGTATTGCGTCAATGAAGTCTTGACTCGAACACAAGATTTCCTCCACTTGAATTGGAAAGTGAATTGAAAGATCTTTGAAATGAAATTGCAATGAATCTCAGGCTGTGTGCTTGTTAGAGATTTCTTGTTTGCATTCTTCGTGTTCTTGATCTTTGAAGATTTATGGTGAAAGTTCTTCAGATATTCTTTGGCTTCGAAGATTTGTAGTGGAAGTTCTTTGGGGTTTTAGAGGTTTGGATCCGTCGAACTTCACTAACTTGTAGTCTCTTGGTGTTTTGGGGGGCTTTTGAACTTGAATCTAGTGAAGTTTGAGATTTAGAAGGATGATTTGAATGATTTTGCTTCGAATGTTCTTCGTATTTGAAGGTTGAAGTTCTTAAAGTTCTTGGGAGGCTTTAGATCTTGATTCCAGCAGAGCTTCAAGACTTCTAAATGTGCTTGGATCTCTCCACAAGATTGATGAGAGTTTTTATTTATAGGAGTCTTGGAGAGGTGTGATAATACATAATTGGCTATGAGCAGTGACACGTGTCATAATTTAAATGAAGGGACTTTATGTCTTGCTTTCCAAGGGACACATAGTATTATTTGATTTGACTGCTTATGTCATTTAAAATCAAATATATATATATATATATATATATATAGTCAAAACTTAAAGAAAATCCAATTGGATTTTAATTGCATTCTCAATTTTGTGCCACATTCGGTTTAATTTTTAATTTTGTGCAAAGTGAATTATTGAGTGTAAAAATCGAAAAGTTCAAATCCAATTAGATTCTAAATTGGAGTCCAATTTTCCACCACATGTCCATCTAAGTTTTTAATTCTTGTGGCAAGTGAATTATTGGATGCAAAAACCGAAAAATCTAAAAAAATTAAATTTTAAATCATATATATAACGAGAAACCATTACATATTTTAGAAATGTATGGTTTTAAAAAAGTGTAAGCTAATACCATATATAATTTGAACATCTTTTCAAAAAAATATAATTTGAACGATATAATTGTGATTATTTTTAAGAACAAAGTTTTTCTCCAAACTAGTTTGGAGAGAAACTTTTCAAACTTCTCATATATCTCTTTTTTTTTGTGTGAATTTTGAAAATCTAACCGTTGAATTTCATGTTCTTTATGTTCTTAACATGAATATCAAATTTCGTTCAAATTGGATATTATTTACTATTCGATCAATAAACTTATTTTTTATACACAATTTTAGAGTATAAAAATTTGAAATTTTAACATTTGTTTGATGAGATAGTAATTGATCTTTGATCTTCTTAAAATTTTACATGCATGAAGAATATAATAAGTACATGCAATCTAACGGTTAGATTTTCAAAATTTAAACTCAATATAGAGATATATGAGAAACTTTGTTCTATTTTTAATTGTGTACATGCACGAAACTACACACTAATATTAATAGGTGTGGACGTGTAATTGACTCTTGAGTGTCTTTTGTAATTTTTTATTCATTCACATTTATAATATTTTCATTGGATTCTGAATAATGACAGTGGAACCCACTAAGTAGCAAGTGGCATTTTGTAATTAATCTTTTTAAACGTGGCAATTTGTGATTGGTCTAAACTATTCACTCTTTACGGTAGATATTTTCATATTTATGTCACAATTGCTTGAGAAAGAGTCTTTAACTACTCACAAAAAAGAATTACATAGCATCACCTAAGGCTGTGGCCTAAGGACAAGAGTCTTGCAGTGGAGTAGGTTATAGTTCGAGCCTCCAAGGATGGAGATATGAAATTGGATTCCTTCAAGGACTATTGTCTCCTTACCTCCAAAAACCATTGGACCGAAAGTGGGGTAGAGGATAGACTATGTCTCACTTTATATGAGGAAACATCTGTGGCCTCCTTACCATTTAAGTCCCTCAGTCAGGTATCGGTTCCTCATCATAGTATTGGGGGCTACAGTGGCCATGCCTAAATTTTGCACTTATAGCCTTGGATTTATTTTGAAATTTTTTAGTTTCTTCCGCATATTTTTTATATATGATTAATTTTTAGTAATTGCTCTTTATTTAAGCAATAGAACTTCTCGTGAAGAAAAAGTATATAAACGTAACAGAAAAAATTATAAAAGTAACATTATTTTGGATTTTTTTTTTTTTTTTTTTGGAAAAAAAAAATATAAAAATGTAACGGACTCCGACTCTGACTGAAGATTCACATTGACATTGTTACTATACTTTGGTATATAGAAACAATCCTAAACTTAGAATATAAAATACATTTTGGGCAGCGAAGATATCTTGTGAAGATGGCAAGAAGTTGGGGGGTTTTCTTGCAAATTATATAATCTGTTTGGGCAGTTGAGTTAACACTCTTGACCTTTAACTTCAACTTTTTTAAATTTTTTAATATTAAAACTCAACTTCACTTCTTTTTGGCAATAGTTACTTTTACTCTCTCACTTGAGCTTGTTCCTTTCAATCGGTAGTCAAACAAGATGGGTTTTTCAAAAAGTTAAAAAGAAACTTAAGGAAAGGTCGGTACTACATTAGTTTCGTTTGATATTTTTAGCGTTAATCCACTTTTACAAGATGAATCCCACTATATGAAAGAGATAGGTGGCCGAAAATATTTTCTCCTGAGAAAAAAAAAAAAAAAAAAAGTGATGGAATTTAATTTCCCAAAAGAAAAGCTTAGGTGAAGTAAGGATTAAACTTCACAAAGCTGTGGGGCAGTGATATCACACATTAAAAAAGAGCATAATAAAAGTTAACCTTTTCGAGATGGTGAATATCAAATAAAGACCTTTGACATAATAAGTGAAAATTTTCTGTTTTTTTTTTTTTTATATCTGCACGTTCTTATGATTGTGCTTTCCTGACATAAATAAAAGAGGATGCTGCAAATACCAGTTGTTTTTTGGAAACGTAAATAGTTCAATCAATTTTTGAATTAATGCATACATGAATTGGATTGCAACTTACATGTATTTATGCAATGCAAAAGCACATCTGTCATTTTTGGTAAAATTTCCTGAATCTGACAATTTAAGCAAAGCTCTGCCTGAAATCGAGTTTGTGGTAGTTCAATTTTAGTCAATGGTGCAGAAACTGCAGGTTCAAACAGATCTTTACCCCATTTATGCTTCGCTATTTTTACTTTCTTCATTATGCTTCCATGTGACCAAATCACTAATTCAAATAAGAAAAATTTTCTAATTTCTTATTACCACAAAGCTATATATATATATATTTATATTTATAAATACACATTGTCCTTTTTGATTCACCCTGAAAATTACAAAAGATTCCATTCCATACACCCAAAAACAAAAAACAAAAAGAACTAAGAAAAATTTAATTAAAATTAAAAAAAAAAACCTAAAAGAAAAAGTAAAAAAAGAGATTGGATTAAACAAAACCCAAAAAAAAAGAAAAGAAAGATAGGATGGGGAAGACACACTTGGGTGTGGTGGGTCTCCAGTCTCAGTCAAGAACTAGAGCCACCCAGCTCAGCAAAACACATTTGACAACCAAGCCCACTGAGAGCTATATGTATTGGTGGGGCCTACAAGCTGTAAACGAGTTGACCAGCTCTCTCTCTCCGAGTTGACTCACTGTGTCACAACAGACCCAGCTCTGTTGTTGTGGACGAGTTGCCATGCCGATGTCGCTATGAGAGGTCGAGTATGCCAACCCAACATCAGAGACCCACTGTTCTCTTCTACTCTATACCCTTCTCCACCTGCAAACAAAGCCAACAACATACTCGCTTGCTTGAACGCGTTCGACCCGAGGTGAACCGGTGCAAAACCGGCCGATCCCATCCGAGTTCTCCACTGAGTCAACGTCTCGTGCCTCTCGACTCGGTCCACCCCTTCACACGCCACCACGTTGCATATCTGTTTCCCTAAGTACACCTCGGACATCACCTTATCCTCACTATTCACCGATCCTTCCAACGAGTCAAACATGGTCGAGTAGTAATGCAACGACTCAGTGAACCGGTCCAAGAAAACCGGGCCGTTATGGTTCGCTTCTTGCTCAACTACGGTCACGATTTCCGGCTCCATCTGCTTCACCACTGACAACACTTTCTCGATCGCTCCGGGTCGAGCCAAAAGTTTGTGCAACTCGAACACCGAGTTAACCGCCACTGCCTCGACCTCGCTCGGCCTGAGTTCCAACATCGACGCGTCGAGATCGGCGAGACTGTTGGCAACAAACCCTCTGTACTCAAACTCGACATGAATAGTTTCGGCCAATTGGGCCAGCTTCCAACCCACTTCTTGTAAATGATCCGAATCGTCGGGCGCGGGTGGCCCGATACCCGTTAACCGAAAAGCGGGCGCGCCGCCTGGTCTAAGAGCGAGAGCTTGCATGAGTGCCGGCCACTGCATCCCCTGATTCATAGAAAAATCGATGACGTGGACTCGTTTCTTGCCTTCGAACGCTTCTAGAATGGCTTGGTTTGCGGTGAAGTGAGCGAATTTGAGGTAAGGGCAGGTTTCGTAGAAGTGCATCTGAAGAACATCGAATAGCGACTGGTTCAACGGGTTCTGCGGGTACAACCCGTAGATTCGACGAGCCAGCGCCTCCGCGAAATACGTGGCGACCTTTCGCATCGCGCCGGCTTGAGAAACCGCTAAAAACCCGATCTGTTTTACCAAGGCTTCCGCTACGGTTAGGTTGCTTTGCTGTACGGCTTCGGCGCAAGCCATTAGGGCGTGGACGAGTCGAATTCCGTTCTCTTGCGAGTCAATGAGGACTACCGGGCGAGTGGACTCGGTGGTGGGCAAGTTAAGAGCTGAGAATATAGAAGAGCCCGGGACAATCTCCGAGTTTGGCTCGATTGAGGGTTTTAAACGCTTGTGTTCTCTAGAGGATGGAGATTCGATTCGGGTTTGGGTTTGAATTTTTTGGGGTTGGGGTTGACTGTACAAAGCTTTACCTGGAATAGCTTTGAGATCGTAATCAGAAGAGGAGGATTCGTCAAAAACTTGGGCGGGATTACTCTGACTCTGATTATTATTATTATTGTTGTTGCTTGTGCTGGTGGTGGTGGTGTTGGTGGGGAAATCGATGGAGGTGATATTCGACGACTCACCTAAGAAGGAATCGTCGAGAGTAGTGGGTGGGTGGTGAGGAGGGATCAATGGATCGAGTGGGTTGAGCTCGGTGAGCATGCTTTGGAGCCAGGTGGAGAGATCAGAAGGGTTGTAATGGACGGTATCAGTAGCGAGATGAGAGAGGCCGTCACCTTGAGCATTTCCCATCAAATCCTCGAGCAATTCGAGCTTCTGGGCAACCTCGGCCATGTCTGAAGCTCGAACTTGGTAACCCAACACAGCTAAGAGCTCGTCCATGCCACCATCTTGTTGTACTTCCTCTTCCCAACACATCTTGGCTTTTCCTGTACTTGAGCTGCCAGTCACGGACGAGTCAGGCAGGGGTTGGAGATTATGATTTTGATGAGGGTCAAGCTCTCTTTTCATGGCTTCAGAGTCTGTATTTTTCTCTGCTTACTGAGTGGTGGTGCTCGGAAATCAAAGAGAGAGAGAGAGAAAGAGAGAGATGGGTTTGTGGGTATGAGTGTGAGCTATGAATGGATGAAGAATCTGCGCGTTGGGGATTGGGGGGTTTTTGCTTTGCTTGGTTGCTCACTCCGAATACTAGTTCAGGAAAAAAATAATAATAATAATAATAAATATATATATTATTGTGATGATGATATATGATATATACTATTTATGAGATTAAATAAAAAGGAAATTAAAAAAAATGGAAAACCCTCGTGATGGGCTCGAGCTCCAATGTACCCACCAGGCAAACAACAACAACAACTCCTACAGCTCAAGAAGATAAGATTGAAATTGTTTTTTTTTTTTTTTTTGATAATCTGAATTATTAGAGATAGAAAAAAGAAAGTACTACATGAAAAGAAAGATGGCCTCGTATGGATGCTATGGAGTCAAAAAAAGGACAGGTTTGAATTAATTTTTTACTACTTTTTTGTTGCACATGATTTAGGGTTTCTGAGTTAATTATAGTTAAATATTAGTTAATGAGAGAGGTGTTGAGTTTACTAGGTTTACTAGAAAGTTGCGGCACTCTTAAGAGGAAAGTGAAAGATACATGCCCCCTCATAATGGCATCCATTAATTATGTTTACTGAAAGCATCAGAGAGACTGATTTTTAATTAACTGGTTGGTTGTGTCCTAACTCCTAAGGCCAATTTCATTTATGTGATTTAATTAGTTTACTCTTTTTTTTTTTTTCTTGGGACAATACAAATATTATCTGGATGTAAAGGGAAAAAAATTGTACAAATACCTTCGATTGTAGATTATGTATATGGGAAATGAGTAGCTGTAGTTGGATACATATGTAAAATTCAAAGTATTAAAAATTTAAAACAAGATCATACTTTTTACTTCAAAGTTCAAACTAAGTTTGCACAGTGTTTGTTTTGGTTAAGATTGCTGATGGCAGTGTATATGTTACTACCTTAAAAGTATAGATTACATCCAGGTGGGACCTTTATAGTTTATAGTAAACGCAAAAACTCAAACCCTCTTGACAAAGAATTCCCTCTTGACAAAGAATTATAAGAGAATATCTGAATATGTATCTCAATAGTCAATAGGTTTGATAAGTCAGTAATCAGAAAAGAGTGTTTGAATTCTAGACGTTTTTAATAGAACACCAAGAAGTACTTGTCGATCTTAAATGCATATTAATAGCTGTATAAAAAATACCTTAACAGACATTTTCGCTTTAATTTTATTGCTAACAAACCTATCACTTTGTAAAAGAAAAAAAAAAAAAAATTTCGGATTTATATTATGTGGATGGGACCAATGTAAGCCCCAGCTTGAATTGATCATAAATGGGAATGCTTGCCTTTTCAATAATTGCAATAAATGGCTAGTGAAAGTTAAGATGAACTTAATATATTTGAATTTTGAAGCAAACCTAAAATGAAATGAAGTTTATAACTTAACTCAACTAAACATATCCATACACTTTCCCCCAACTCTTTTTTTTTTTTTTTTTTTAGGTTGGTTAACGGGAACTTTTAAAAAATTTGTTAATAAAACATTTTAACATTTTAGGAATATTTTGATACCATTTTTTGGAAAATATAAAAAAATTATAAAAATAAAAATCAGTTGCATTTTTTCTTTCGCACAAAAAATTCTAAAAGTATTTTCTAAATGAATATTCTTAAGTCATCAAAGAATTTTTTTTAAAACCAATGAAAATGATTGACTAATTTTAAGAGCAGGGACAAAGAATCCACATGTATAACGAAATGAGCCTAAAAAAAAAAAAAAAAAAAAAAAAAACATGCAGTTTATTAAAAATAATAATAATAAAGATGGCATTAAAACTTGTAAAATCAGTAACAAAATATATTATATTAGTATTAAATATATCGCTGTCCTAAACTAAGCTAAGTTCAAAGCATTTTATTAGATCTGACTTTGTAGCGAGTGCTATTATTAGCCTATTTTAGGCCCTCTTTGAAGACTTTAATTGTCATCAAAGTAATTAAACTGGTATAAAATTAAAGACCCTGCGTAGCTGTTTTGGTAAAATGGGTTCCCACTTTCCAGTGAATGGTACACATCAAGCGCGTGCAAAAGAGCGTGGCAACTAGCATTAAATGTCAGGTCAGCTCTCTACTCTACCAACAAAGGGTATGCATGGGTCGGGTTGGGTCGAGTTAAGGAAATTTTTTGACCTGACCCACCATGGTGGGTCAAAAAAAATTCGACCCAACCCAACCCAATCCACATGAGTCGGGTTGGGTCGGGTTGAACCCATGGGTTTGAAAATTTTTTATTATTATTATTATTAAATTGAGTAGAAAAAAAATATAAATATTAATATATTAAAAAAACCCAAAGATTAGTATCGATGTAATTCTTTAAGGGCAAACAACACCAATAACTAAACAACAATAGTAATTTACTAGAGTTTGTGTGAACTAATTGGCTTTTATATAAGAGAGGAAGAGCTGGTTATTTTAAAAAATTTATTAATTATATAATACATATTATATATGTAATTAGTATTAGTAGGAGGAACTAAGGAAGTACTGCTCTACAGCTTGTTTTTTTTTTAAAAAAATTATTAAATATTATATATATATATATATAAGTGCCTAGGTTTTAAAAAAAAATTATTAAATATATAATATATTTTAAATATATATTAAATATGGGTGGGTCGGTGGGTCGGGTCGGGTTTGGCGGGTTTGTAATTTTATGACCCAAACCCAACCCGACCCGCTATAAAAAAAAATTGTAACCCAACCCAACCCACCAAGGCCTAAAAACCGACCCAACCCGGTGGGTCGGGTTTGGCGGGTTGGTGGGTTTTCTGCACACCCCTACTACAAACTACACAAAGGAAGACACCAATTTATCGAAACGGACCCGTCGTCACAACCACGTTTTTCCGCCTTGTAATCTTCACAAAGGCGATGCTGTGGTGTGGTGTGTCTTTTTAATTAATCCTTACCTAAGCCATATGCAGATAAATAAAGAAAATACAAATAAATACAAATTTGATATATATCAAATAGAGATACGGTGATGATTCCATTCTCCAAAAAAAAAAAATATATATATATATATATATATATTGGTAAACTGGGAATATCATTCAACTAAATAGAACCAGAAACATCAGAAAGAGGGCAAAGCCTCATCTGAGACAGCTCATACAAGTCAAAAAGAAAAACATTCAAAATACAAGGGGGAGGGGAATTGAGGTACATAAAATCAGGGACTTGGGAGCAACCTAATCTAGCTAGAGCATCGGCGCACCAGTTAGCTTCACGATAACAATGGGACACTTTTACTTGAGGAAATTGGGAGATGAGAAGTCTGCAGTCAGCCACAATAGAAGCATTATCAGTATTCAAGATTTCAGCATTACACATCAAATCAGCAACTACTTTTGCATCCAAATCAATTTGAAGAGCACTAATTTGCATATTCAAGCACATGTTGAGACCATCCCTAAGAGCCCACATCTCCGCAACAAAGCTAGTGGCTATCCCAATCTTCCTTGTAAAAGCTTTTATCCAAGTACCCGACTCACTGCGAAGAATACTGCCTCCACTAGCCATACCAGGGTTACCTAATGAAGAGCCATCCGTGTTCAGCTTATACCAACCTCTATTAGGCCTCTCCCATAGAATATTCTTTTCAATCTGTGGCTGTTTGGTTATGGTATTCTAAGCAACAAAAGCATACTCCACTACCCTATGAATAATATCTCTGTGTATAGCTTGACTAGCAAGCATATTCTTAAATGCCATGCTGTTACGATGGTTCCATAGTGACCATAGCTTGACTAGAGGTGATGGTTCCATTCGCTTCCTGAAATGGAAGAGTATCTGTGATTTCCTTCGATTTATCCTTGCCAAGGCAAGTCTCCATAACAATTAGGATAACTGGGTCGTGGATAGAAACCAGATCACGGACATTGGATTGAAAGGAGGGCTTCAGGGCCCCCCGACAATTCCATATAATGATATTCATCATTATTGATTGAACAAAAGAAGGACAGACATCAGTGGTTGCCAGAAGCCTCGCCTCCTCCCTCAAATTCCATCCAGTCTGTTGAATCATCTCCTTGGGGTATCCCTTCCCTGGCATTAGAGTGACACAGTGCTAAAGCACTCCCATCATCATCTCCTTCACCCCCGAAAGTAAACTAAACTCACATGTGGGGTGAACCACCTGAATCAACTTCATGATATTAGCATTCCCCATCACTGGAGTTGAGATTGTGTTGAATTGTAATACCCATCTCTCCATCAATTGAGGCCTGGGGTCGAATTCGCATGAGAGTGGTGTTGGATATGGCTCCAACAGCTTTCTCCATGCTACAACTCTGATCTCTAATCTTTCCTGGATGTCCGAATTGAACACCCACCACAATTGCTCCCTTTGTTGCCATGCCGGCTTGGACAATGCTTTTGCTAGGATCGGGTTGAACCATCCCATCTCCTCTATCACAATATCCAGAATCACGAAAATGTTGCCCTCCACTGTGATCGCCCACTGTCTTTCTGGATTCACTAGAAAACTTGAAGCTTCCATTAGAGTTAGGGTGTTGATCACCAAAATTGAAGCTTGAGGATTTGGGAACAAGGAGAGAACTTGGCTGGGCGGCAGCAAGTTTGTGTGCGTGGTCCTTAGCATTTACTCTAGGTAATGTCTTACGAGAATTACCTTTCTGCCCTCAGGAATGCCTAGTATTTCCTGAGCCATGGTCATGAAAAAATGTTGGTCTAGAACTTGAAGGCTCTAGTTTATTGGGCTCCAAAGACCCACTAGATTTCCTTTTACCTTCATTGGTGAGGCCCACGATGGTTTTGTGATAAGGATTTTTAAACTCTTTCATGTTTCTGGACTCATTTGGCGCTGTGTTGGGCATGTCATCCCCACTACTCCTCTTGTTGCACCTGATCCCTTACTTTTTACGTGTCACTACAAGCCAAGGACCATAACCGTCAGTGTCCAACTGTCCCGCTGAGGATTTACATCCATTCACTAATGCGTGGCCATTTTCTGTACTATTTGTACTGTCCTATTGCTCATTCTCATTGTCCTTGCCTAAAGGTACGATATTTTCTGACTTGCCACCCGTTGGATTTTGAATCGTATAGTGGCAGGCCTCCCAGCAGTGACCAAGTCGGCCACATGAGAAATAGAGATTGTTAATTCCCTTGTAAACCACAGCTTGATGGAAGCCACTAATCATAATGGTATAAATTAACGGTTTGTTGTCGTCAACTTGAACACAAAGTCTTGCGTAACAACCTTTGGTCTCCAATGCTGTATGAGTATTGATGCAAAGGATTGTACCGATAGCTTGTCCTATTTCCTTAAGAGCTTTTGCATCATAATATTCAATAGGAAGTTTAGGAAGCCTCACCCAAGCAGCTACTGAAGCTATATTAGCAGTATCTGGCCTGAAATTAAGAACCCACGATCTTATGGATAGAAAGTGCTCCCTTATAAACCAAGGGCCTTTCTTCAAAACCGTATCATGGTTTTCTCTACAAGAAAAAACGAATGAGGAAGAAGTCGCATTCCAGGTCTACACAGTTAATCCTCCCTGTGGGCTTCCAAAGAGCATGTAGCTTAGACTGAAGGTATTTTAAACCCACCATTTTTCCAAACACCTTGATGATAAGTACATTTGTCCACGGAGCTAGAATACTTTGTTTAGTTTCTCTAGAGAGGTTGACAGCAGCAAAACCTTCCCGGATAACCTTAACGGATGACTCCGATTCCATCTCATTTTCAATGTATTCGGAAAAGTCAAATGCCTGGATATAAGCTCCAAGTATTTCACCTATCAACTTATCCTTGAAGGATATGCTAGACACATTACCTCTAGAAGGAGTGAAGGAGCTATTCCCTTGCTGTCTGGGTTCAGCGACGGGCTCATTTAAGTGGTATTCCTTGACTTTCTTAGTACTATGGCTTAGTTTTGCTTCTTCTTCACGAGAGAGCTCTAGAGAGCTCCTACTCATATATATTTTGGTGTTTTCAACAGAGATGTACTAGGTTTAATTTTAATTACAAAAATATATATATTTGTGGGGCCGAGGAATCGGGCAACCCCGGCCCAGTTCGTACCAAGCCCAGGGCCCACGCCAAGGAGGAGGAAACGTCCGAGGACGAAGTGAGAAAGTCCAAATTGCCCAGGAACATCGCCGAGGACAATCCTGTCCTCGGCCCCCAAGACCATAGGAGGAAGAAGCAACAGGCCATCAAAAGCAGCCTTTCAAAACATCCCAAGAGAAAGAACAAGTACAATGTGTCAGCCATGAAAGCATGGTGGAGGAGCAATTCTAGGATGAACTGTCACCTCCACATTAAATGCCTACAACTAACGTTCTGGCCGCATTAATGAGGAAATGACCCCTGAATAGTACAGTTTTGGTTGCTGCAACCCACAGAAAGAATGGGAATGCGGCTGATGGGACAGGCACTCAAGTAGTGACCTGCTTGATCAACAAATGTAGGGCTAAGATCAACTGAAAGGGGGTATATGATGTAAGAAATCCTTCTGGAAAAGGAGATGGACAATTAGATGCAGAAAATACAATAGCAATTTGTAGAACCCTCCAAACCTTTGTAGTAAAGCACAGAAGAAATAGTACGAATTACACGTTCCTCAGGAGAATGCCGAGGAGCATAATTTCATGCTTTAGCCTATGTTCTTGTCATTCCACCCACTCACTACCGTGCTTAGTTGTTGCAATCCTCACTAAGGTCTAGTTCTTAAACCTATTCTCTACAAATTCATTGTATTGGGCTAGTTGGGTCTGAGTCCACTCATCCAACAGTAGAAGTGCTCAAACCCAGTCCCCTACAATTGGCGCCGTCTGTGGGGAGAACTTGTGTGTTAGTAGGGGTAACAATCCAGCATGGTAGGATCAGGCCCTCCTCAAGCGAGCTCCCATCAGCCTGAACCGGCTAGATCCCAGCAATAGGGTAACTTCGCCGACTCTAAGTGTGATCGAAACGAAGAGAATGTAAGGTTTCGAGAGGGAAGTGTACACACCACTCAAACCAGCGGAAGCCACTTTCGTGGGGGCAGTCACGTGCTTTGGAGACAAATTGACAACCAGGCTATGCAATCAGAAGAGGTTAAGAGTCACGTATCCCAGAGACAGGATGATAAGCTGGCCATGCAACGGGAGATAGACAACTTGAAGAGAAAGCTGCGACATGCACAACGAAGGCGATCTCAACCTAGCCCTGACCTGCCCTCTGACGATGAAAGTGACGATGACTATAGGCAAAGATCGAGAACTCCTCCAAGCGAGACCTTCTCCCATGAAGAAGAGCACTACCGGAGGCGTGAACATAAAAGCCCATCTCCTAAGGGCTTGGGATACGATGACATGAGTAGTGCACTGGATCAACTCTCCAAGTCGCCTTTCACACGCCATATAGAAGGGGCTGCATTTCCTCGACAATTCCAGCAGCCAACCTTCACCATCTATAACGGCAAAACGGACCCCGTGGAGCATGTGAGCCAGTTTAACCAAAGGATGGATGTCCATTCTAAAAATGAGGCGCTGATGTGCAAGGTTTTCTCATCTAGCTTGGAACCAGTGGCGATGAAGTGGTTCAACAGCTTAAAGACAAACTCCATAGATTCGTATAGGCAGCTAACCCAAGCCTTTGGCTCCCGTTTCATCATAAACAGCAGAGCTCCTCTGCCCGTGAGTGCATTATTGTCTTTATCCATGCACGATGGAGAAACTCTAAAGGCCAACTCGGACAGATATTGGGAGATGTATAATGAAATGGACGGCAATTTTGATAATGTCGCCATCAGCACCTTCAAAAATGGTCTCCCAACCGGGCACGGCTTGAGGAAGTCTCTGACTGGCAAGCCTGCCACCAGTATGCGTCAATTGATGGATCGGATCGATAAGTACAAACGAGTAGAGGAAGACCAGCTGCAGGGCAAGGGAAAAGAAAAGGCTATCCCTTAAGAGAGGAAGGATTTCAGGTCGGACTGATATAACAGCAGCCGCCCGAAGAGAGATTTCGCAGGGCAACCCGAAGCAACCAACACACAGACCATCGGCGCTGTGTTTTGAGAACCAATACATCGAGTGTAGGAGAAAATCAAGAACGAGCCATACTTTAAATGGCCAAATTAGATGGTGAGAGAGTCCACGAGGCGCAATCAGAACCTCTATTGCCAATACCACTAGGACCACAGACATACCACGGAGAACTGCAGGAACCTCCGGAACTATCTGGACCAGCTAGTCCGAGAAGGAAAGCTGAGGCACCTTCTGCATCATTCCAGTGGTCATCAAGGCCAGACCCATCAGGAGCCCTAGAGAGATAATGCCCTAAGGCCACTCGCAGGGACGATCAATGTGATCCTGGCCGCTCCGGGAAGAACAGGCACGCGCCCTTCCCGAGTGCTATCTGTGGCCCAACTGCCCGCCGAGGAGTCCCAGCCAGAGCCAAAGAGGGCTAGAAGAACCACCCAGCCCCATGACGATGCGCAGGTGATCACTCTCAGAATCGGGGACTACGATGTGAAAAGAGTGATGGCGGATGATGGCAGTGCAGCCGAGGTCATGTTTCCGAACCTCTATAAGGGGCTGAGGTTGAAACCGAAAGACCTGACGCCCTATAGCTCTCCTTTAATGAGCGTCGATGGGAAGCTTGTTATCTAAAGGGCATGATTCGGCTACCCATCCAGACCAGCCCAGAGATAGTGGAGGTGAACTTTATCGTGGTGGACACCTACTCTCCTTATACAGCCCTTGTCGGCAGGCCCTGGCTCCATACCTTGGGAGCTGTTGCCTCCTCGTTGCATCAGAAGGTGAAATTCCCGTCAAGGGACCAGGTTCTCGAAATCCGTGGTTACCAATCCACGGCAAGGTAATGTATGGTGGCTGCCATTTCACATCAGCTCGACGCAGAGCCCTCGGCCACTGCTGAAAAGAACTTATAGCAATCAAAGGCCTCGGCGTCGTCTCCTGATGCGGCGGCAGAGGAGGCAAAATGCGAAGATCTAGAGAAGGTGGTCATTGGTGGTGACCTAGAGAAGTTCTTTCAGGTCGGAGCCCAGCTGCCTCTTCAGGAGAAGGAGGAGTTGATTGAGTTTCTCAAAAGAAATATCGACATATTCGCATGGGATGCCTGTGATGCCCCAGGGATTGATCCAGCCTTCATCTGTCACCATCTCAATGTCAACCCGTCCGTTATCCCTAAGAAGCAACCACCCCGACGCCCATCAAGAGAGCACGCTGACGCGATTAGGGACGAAGTGAAGAAGCTTAAGCATGCAGGGGCTATCAAAGAGGTTTTTTTACCCCGAATGGTTGTCCAACACCGTGGTGGTCAAGAAGAAAAGTGAAAAATAGCGGGTTTGCGTAGAATTCACAGACCTGAATAAGGCATGCCCAAAAGACCCATTCCTCATGCCTCGGATAGACCAACTGGTGGACGCAACTGTAGGCCATCCTTAGATGAGCTTCTTAGATGCTTTTCAAGGCTACCATCAAATACCACTAGCCCTGGAGGATCAGGAGAAAATAACCTTCGTGACACCTAGTGGGAACTACCACTACAAGGTAATGTCGTTATGTCCGAAGAACGCGGGGTCCACTTACCAAAGGATGATGACGAGGATGTTCGAGCCGCTGTTGGGCAAGTGCATCGAAATCTATGTTGATGATATGGTGGTGAAGAGTAAAGTGGAGGCCGAGCATTTAGGAGACCTCAGCAGCGCCTTCGATGTCTTAAGAAAGCACAAGTTGCGCCTAAATGCTTCCAAATGCTCATTTGGTGTGGGATCAGGCAAGTTTTTAGACTACATGGTTACTCATAGGGGAATCGAGGTTAACCCAGACCAGATCAAGGCTATTAATAATTTAAAGCCACAAAAAAACCCCAAGGAGGTCCAAAAGCTCACTGGAATGATCGCAGCTTTGAATCGATTCATTTTCAGGTCGGCGGATAGATGCAGACCCTTCTATCTCTTGATCAACAAGTGGAAAGAATTTGAATGGTCCGAGGACTATATCGTGGCCTTCCAGCAACTCAAGGAGTACCTATCCCGGCCATCTATCCTGTCCAGTCCTAAAGCCGATGAGGTCCTATACGCATATATAGTTGTGGCCCCTCATGCTGTGAGCTTGGTGCTAGTACGGGACGACAACGGCCTTCAAAAGCCAATCTACTACGTGAGTAAGTTACTACATGAAGGTGAGGTCAGATACTTACCCTTGGAGAAAGCCATACTCGCTGTGGTCCATGCTACGCGAAAGCTCTCCTATTATTTCCAAGCCCACACAGTGGTTGTTCTAACCCAATTACCTTTGAAGTCTATACTTCGGACTGCTGATTACACTGGAAGGATTGCCATATGGAGCACGATTCTGGGGGCTTTCGACATCAAGTATATGCCTCGGACCTCCATAAAAGGCCAGGTTCTGGCTGACTTGGTGGTCGAGTTTGCTGAACCATCAGCAGAGGCAGTAGCAAAGAAGCTAAACATGGATGGAAAATCGGTTGGGGTAGTCGCCATGTCAGAACCCCCATGTTGGAAGGTGTACGTCGATGGAGCAGCAAATCAAAGGGGGTCTGGAGTGGGGCTAGTCCTAATATCCCCTGAGGAGGCTATCATAGAGATATCCCTGAGACTTGGGTTCTCGGCCACGAATAACGAAGCCGAGTATGAGGCCTTGTTACAAGGGATGACCATGGTGCAAAAAATGGGAGGAAAAGCAGTAGAGATGTTCTCGGGCTCGAGATTAGTAGTGGGCCAGGTGAAGGGAGAGTTGGAAGCCAGAGATACGAGGATGCAAGAGTACCTAAGCCAGGCCAAACGCTTACAGTCAGACTTCGATCTTTTCAGCTTGTTGCACATCTCCAGAAGTGGAAACACCCATGCGGATTCATTGGCTACACTTGCTACCTCCTCGGCAAGGGGTCTGCCTCGAATTATTCTTGTTGAGCATCTGAGTGGAGCGCATGAGGTTGCAAAAGGCATGATTCGTATCCACCAAATTAGAGCGGGTCCTAGTTGGATGGACCTCATAGTGAGATTCCTCAAAGACGATATTCTGCCCGAGGATAAGTCAGAGGCTGAGAGGGTACGAAGAAACGCTCCTCGGTTCTGGTTGTCCAAGGATCATAAATTGTATAAGCGCTCTTACTTTGGGCCTTACTTGCTGTGTATACACCCTGAAGCATCAGAGTTACTGCTTGAAGAGCTGCAAGAAGGAATCTGTGGGGGCCACATAGGAGGAAGGTCTCTGTCGCACCGAGCCCTTACCCAGGGATATTGGTGGCCTGAGATGCAGAAGGAAGCCCAAGAATATGTTAAGAAATGTGACCAATGTCAAAGGTTCGCCCTAAACATTCATCAGCCAGGAGGGGTCCTCAACCCTTTGTCCAGCCCATGGCCGTTTGCCCAGTGGGGCTTGGATATTGTTAGCCCTTTCCCCAAGGCGCTAGGAAATAAAAGATATATGTTGGTCGGCACAGATTACTTCACCAAATGGGTCGAAGTTGAGCCATTGGCCAACATCAAAGATGTGGACGCTAAGAAATTCATTTGGAGAAACATTGTTACGCGGTTCGGGGTCCCCTATACCCTCATTTCAGACAATGGACTCCAATTCGATAGCAAAGCCTTCAGAAGATACTATTACGAATTGGGAATCACAAATAGGTACTCAACTCCAGCTTATCCTCAGGGAAATGGACAAGCAGAGGCTGTCAATAAGGTCATAGTCAATAGAAGAGACTGGATGATGCCAAGGGAAGATGGGTAGAAGAGCTACCACATGTTTTGTGGACTTATCGAACTACGCCGCGGCGGTCAACAGGGGAGACACCTTTTGCCATGACCTATGGTGCCGAGGTTGTTATCCCTCTGGAGGCAAACTTCCCAACGTTGAGAACGAGCTCCTTCACTCCAAGCAGTAATGATGAACTACTAAGGAAGAGCCTAGACATGATCGATGAATCAAGAGAAAAGGCAATGATCTAGTTGGCCTATTACCACCAGAAGCTCAAGCAGGGGTATGATTCCAATGTAAAGCTGAGACCGCTAGCCCTAGGGGACTTAGTGTTAAGGAAAGTTGTGGGTGCGGCCAAGAACCCATCCTGGGGAAAGCTGGGGCCCAATTGGGAAGGACCATACCGAATTACTTCAGTAGCAGGGATAGGTGCATACTACTTGGAAGACTTAGACGAAAAAGTTGTACTGCGTCCATGGAATGTAAATAACCTGAGAATGTATTATTATTAATAAAAGCACTTTCCCTAATTTGAATTTTAAAGTCTATTATGATTATAGGTCTTGTATTTTGGCAACCGTCTAAGTACTAGACATGACCAAGGTCTTGCATGGTGCTTAGACTCAAACCTATGGGGAAACTAGCTACTTCAAGAAGAATCTAAGTGTTAGACAGAACCAATGTCTTGCATGGTCCTTAGACTCAAGCCTATGGGGAAACTAGTTACTTCAAGAAAATCTAGGTATTAGACAGAACCAAGGTCTTGCATGGTCCTCGGGCTCAAACCTATGGGGAAACTAGTTACTTTAAGAAAAATCTAAGTACTAGACAGAACCAAGGCCTTGTATGGTCCTCGGACTCAAATCTATGGGGAAACTAACTACTTTCAAGAAAAATCTAAGTACTAGACAGAACCAAGGTCTTGCATGGTCCTCGGACTCAAGCCTATGGAAAAACTAACTACATTCCAAAAAAAAAAAAAGAATGACAACCTCCCCTGTCCTCATTCGATAAAGATGTAAACCAACACAAGCCCATGAGCATCACTTAGAGCAGTTTAAGTTATGACAACCAAATTCATGAGGTATAGGATTCATATTACAAGGTTATTGCCTTTTATAGTCTATTCAGCAAAAGAAAGTCATAGTATTAAGGTGGCTCAATTATTAATCAGAGTCTAAATGGAAATTATCATTATGGACTTTACCTTTTTTTGCTGCTATTTCAAAATGGAAAGCAAGTCACACTATTGAGATTGTTTAGCTAATAATCAAAGCGTAGGTTATACGAGTAGCAGAACCCACCATAATAACAATAAACACATAATGTAAAAAAGAAATCTTGTATATTCCATCTGAAAGTCACATTACAATGTTCATAAAAAAAAATAAATAAAAAAAGAGAAAAGAAAACATAAGGCAAAAATACAACTGGAGCTAGCCAAGAAGGCCTATTTCTTCAGCTTCATTTTGATCCTTTCCTTGGGGAGCTGAGCAGAAAGGGTCTCAGGATCCTTGGAGCCCTCAGTTGGGGGAACAGCCTGCAAAGGATCAACTAAAAGAGGTGCCTCCTCGGCAATAGGGGCTTGGGCACCAGCTAAGGACTTTGTAGCATCCTAGGGTGCCTCCTTGTTTGGACCTTTGTCTGTTTCGGTCACCCCAGCAGGCTCAGCTTCCTTGGCAGGCTCATCAGAAGTGGCAATGGCCAGAGCAGCTTCGTTTAGAGCAGTACCAACTTCCTCAGGAACCACCTCAGCCTCAGAGTTAGAGGGAGTAGCCTCACGGATGGCAAGAGGGTAGTATACATGCTCCACCTTCCACAGGTCAGATGAAGCCTCAACTTCAGCTTGTTTGAGGGCCTCATTCCAAGTCTGGGAACAGTAGAGCCTGCATACCTCAGGCACGTGAGATTTGAGAAGGGCCTAGGTCTCAGTCACTCCCAAGTCGTAAGCCGCCTCCTCGGCCTCTGTCCTGGCGAATTCAGCCTCCTCTTTAGCCCTCAAGGTCTCGTCCCTAGCCCACTCTACAACGTTCTTGGCCCCCTCCGCCTTGGCCATCTTCTTCTTCAGCTCAACGATCTGCTCCTTAGCGATCTTCAGCTGATCCTCTACATCGAGCAGGCGCCTCGTCTGGTCTTGGGCCTGCTTTTGAGCGCTAGCAAGGCCTGACTCAGCGCTGTCTCAGGCCCTTGTCATCTCCTTCAGCTCCTCCCTTGCTTTTGAGAGATCGGCCTCGGAGGTTTTAAGAGTCCGAGCAGCCTCTAGACGCCTGTCGCGCTCGAGGTCAAAGGCCCTACTCTGGTTGTTGGCTACCTCTTCCAACCTAAAAGTGGCCTGGACAGCCTACTAATTGAAACAGGCACACAGTAAGTTGGGAACTAAAGAGAAAAATTCAACGAAGTCTCAAGTGCTGGATGTCTTACCATGCCCAAGTACCTCTTCAGGTTAAAAGAGACCTCCCGCCTCCTCAAGTTCTCCAATTCGACCATGTCAGCGGGGAGTAGCAGAGACCTCTCTAACGCATCGGCCACGAATGTGCCTTCACCTCCTCTGAAGTCCCTAAGGGAAGCATTGTCCATCAAAGGCTCCCCGTGGAGCATTAGGGCGGGGAGCTAGGCATGGGGCTTGGCCTGTAGGGCCACTCCCTTTCTTTGGCCCTGGTGACCAGTTTTTTGTTGCTTGGAGGCCCGCCGAGCTTCGTCCTCCTCCTGGGAGGATCGAGATCTGTCTGCTTCCATGGGCCGTTTGCCTTTGTCCTTCTTATTTTTGGGATCAGTGGGCTCGAACCCTTGGGGCAAACTTGGCTGAGGTGGAGAAGGTGGAAGCTTGGACTGGGTGGAAGATGACCTGGTCTGAACAGGCAGAGACTTGGGTGGTGGAGGAGGAGGCTTGGATTGGGACTTCCCCGGCGCATCCCTCCCCGGTTGACCCTCAATCAGGTCAAGCAAGCTGGTTTAGGGTTGTCTCTTGAAACCCATCTTGGCTTGAAGAGAAGTCCTTGCAGATGAGAGGTGCTCGGACGGATGGGCTTGGTCAAATGCGCCAAATTCGCCCCCGGGCGGACCCAGATCAGCAACTTCCTCTTCTTCGTCTAGCCTTCTGCCCTCGGCCTCTGTAATTTGAGGGGATGAAGAAAGGCCCGCCAACGGAATACCTACTGGAACGGGAGACCCTTCAGGAAGCAGAAACCCTTGTTCTGCTACGGTGATCCTATGAAGCCTAGGATCCTCAGCTCTGATCACGTATTTTGGTGCCGAGAACGACTTCTGGATCGGATTGTACCTGAGGATCTTGTGAGCAGCTCTAACTTGGTTGTTAGCTTCGTTCACGATGACCTCCGTCCTAAGTACGGTTTCCAAGTCTTCCTTGTTGACCAAATGGAAGTGATGTTCAAAGGCGTGTGGATCTGCAAAAAAGAAAGCATATTCGTATTAGCAACCAAACGATGCAAACTGCGATAACACAAAGGATCAAACCCTCTCCTACTCTAAATACCCCACCTGGTGTCCCCTCTTCGGTTGGACAGTGAAGGTCGTCGTGCCACTCCCCGGACACAATGAGAAAGTCCTTATTCCTCTTGCTAGACTCGGGGAGACACTGAATGAGCCTAACCTTATCATCCCTCGTCTTCATATAGTAGGATTTACCCTTGAGGTGTTAGAGGTTGTAGCACCAGTTCACATCATGGTGGGTTAACCTCAACCCCATCTTCTCGTTCAAGGCGTCCACGCAACCCAGGATCCTGAACACGTTGGTGGCGCACTGGGTAGGGGCTAATCGAAAGTGCCTAAGATAGCCCCTCATCACCGGACCCATAGGGATTCTCATACCACCTTCAAGGAAGGCGATTATGGGAATCACTACTTCACCCTCATTCCTCCTGATATGCCACTCCCCTTCTTCACAATACCTCAAACCTACGTTACTAGGTATCCTATAATCGGCAATGAATTTCTCCATTGCCTCTTCAGACTCAACCAACTTTTTAAACCTACCCATCCCTAGAAACGACTAGGAGACTCAAGGAAAGACTAAAGAAAATGAGGAATAAAGGGAAAAGAAACTTAGAGAGAGATAAGAGGACTTACAGAAATGAGGAAAAGCTCCTCGGACAGGCTTTTTACGCTGAAAAGAGGTGTGAATTTGGGTGGAGATTTGACTGAACTCAGGATACGTGCGCAGGAATTCTTGAATGCAAAAGTGAAGAGGCAAATCGGTTTAAATAGGTATTTATACCTCCAGTTAAAAGTAACCGTGTGGGTTTTCCCGCCCATAAAGCCAAAAGAGATTTCCATCGTTCGATTACTATCATGCCGTTGAACGTGGGGAACACAGAGCTGCCAGAATTTAATGAGGGCGCGCTCTATATACCAAAGCGCCAGGAACGTGCCTTGGACAGGTGAAAAGACTCTGGCTCTGATGGAGGACAAGACTTGACAAGCCATGACAAAGGTCTGAGGACATCAAAATCCTCCTCTCCGTCCGAGGAGCCGGACAGCAAGATTTTGAGGGGCTATTGTGGGGCCAAAGAATTGGGCAACCCCGGCCCAGTTCGTACCAAGCCCAGGGCCCACGCCGAGGAGGAGGAAACGTCCGAGGCCGAAGTGAGAAAGTCCAAATTGCCCAGGAATATCGCCGAGGACAATCCTGTCCTCAGCCAAAGAAAACCATAGGGGGAAGAAGTAACAGGACATCTAAGGCAGCCTCCCAGAGCATCCCAAGAGAAAGAACAAGTACAATGTGTCAGTCATGAAAGCATGGTGGAGGAGCAATTCCAGGATGAACTGTCACCTCCACATTAAATGCCCACAACTAACGTTCTGGCCGCATTAATGAGGAAATGACCCCTGAACAGTGCAACCTTAGTTGCTGCAACCCACAGAAAGAATGGGAAGACGGCTGATGGGACAGACACTCAAGTAGTGACCTGCTTGATCAACAAATGTAGGGCTAAGATCAACTGAAAGGGGGTATATAATGTAAGAAATCCTTCTGGAAAAGGAGATGGACAATTAGAGGCAGAAAATACAATAGCAATTTGTAGAACCCTCCGAACCTTTGTAGTAAAGCACAGAAGAAATAGTACGAATTACACGTTCCTCAGGAGAATGCCGAGGAGCATAATTTCATGCTTTAGCCTATGTTCTTGTCATTCCACCCACTCACTACCGTGCTTAGTTGTTGCAATCCTCACTAAGGCCTAGTTCTTAAACTCATTCTCTACAAATTCATTGTATTGGGCTAGTTGGGTCTGAGTCCACTCATCCAACAGTAGAAGTGCCCAAACCCAGTGCCTACAATATTATAGTTTCATTTATTTATAAACTTATAATATTATAGAGCAATTTCAAGACTAAATATATATATATATATATAATTTTAAATATTTTTTAAAAAAGTGTTATAGTTTGATAGGAATAACATTATTTTTTCTTGTTATAGATATTTTTTTATTATTACCTATGAGTCACAATTAATTTTTTTTTAAATTGTCTTTAATTTTATTAAATATTATTTAGAAATTTTACATAATAATATAATAATATAAATGTGTGTCATTTGGATTGGGTCTGAATGAGTCTATACCTCCACCCTTTACCTCTCCCTTATGGACGTATCTAGCTCAATATCTAAGTCAATTCATATTAGTCCATTAATCACCACAATTAAAAAAATTAAAATAGTTTCTCTCCTTTTCAATGTGAGATTAAACAATGTCACTAACTCCTCATCTTTCATATTCACTCTCACATCTTTACATTTATGTTGTAATATTTATTCATTTTAATTAATTAATATTAAAATGCTCTAACACAATATATTATTAATAATTATCTTTGAGAGTTTATTTATTTAATGTAAAGTAGTTTTTAACTTTTATTTTGAATATCTTATGGGGTCATCTGAGTGGTGTGCTTAATGTTTTGGGGCATGATGTAAACCCACAATTCTTAAGTTCCATCAATTACATTGCCGATTAATAGAATTTTTAAACCATCTCTTAGATAAAGAATAGATTAGTTAAACCAGAAACTTGGGTATCACTTATTAATAAAAAGATATAAATAGTTTTTATATGAGGTTTAAAAACTAATTGAAACATAAGAAAATATTTTTATTAAAAAAAATTTTAAAAGTCCCCTAAAAAAATGGGCAATAATACATACTTAAAAAATTTTCAGTAAATTGTTTTACAACTATTAAATTGATAATCTTTTACTAGTTCTCATTTGAACTGACTAGCGAGACAGTGATATAACTTTTTTTTTAATATACTATTGACAATTTATTAACTTAACAGTTGTGAAAATTTTTATCAAAATTTTTAAATATAGACTTTCCTCAAAAGAAAATTGTCATTTGTAAAATTATAACATTAAATTATCATATATTAGTGAGTTTCAATTAGTTCAATTGATAAAATCTTTTATTGTTAAATAAGAAATCTGACACTCAAACTTTGCTTATACCAAAAACCAATTGAAATTTTGACCCAACTATAAAGAAGGACACAATAGATTGAAAATATATTGTAGGGACGAAAGGCTCGGGTAAGGATATTGGGTTGTGGCCGCACCCAAGGACGTCAAAGAGCCCGAGGACAGACAAGTATTAGTGAAGGCAAGCAGATTGTTGGGCTGAGGAAGAGGTTTGGTCATAATAAACAGGTGACATTGTCCAAGAAGCCACCCTTCCTCGGCCAACAGAATGGGAGCCTAAAGTCCGACCACCCATCAAGTACTGGGCAGTGAGCAACCGTGCTTGGGAGGATAAGTTTCAGAGAGAGGTGAGCCAATAGAGTATTGAAAAATATTTGGGAAGAAAACTACTACCACCTCATTGAATGCTCTGTACCTAACCAATTAGCCACATTAATGTGGAAGTGATACTTGAATAGTGACTTCTAGCCTTACAGCTACCCATAAAGACTTTAAGAAGATACTGATGAGACAAGTATCAAGAAGATTAGCAATCTAATCTACACGTGAAATGCTAAGTTGAAAGAAGGGCCTGTATAAGGGGGGAGGATTCCATTACAGGATGGGGGAGAAAAAAGAAGAAAGAAAAACTATTATGGAACCAAGAACTTGAATATTTGTATAAGTCTAAGAGAAATATATATAAGAACAGACCATCTTCAGACTTGACCGAGGAGTATTTTTCTTTTCAAATTGTTTGTCATAGCCCCTCCAACACCTACCGGCCTATTGTGATCTACGTTTTAACTCATTGAACGTTTAGTAACAAACCCACTCTCTAACAAATTTATTGTTTTGGACTTATTGGGCCATTGTCCAAATCTCTTGGGTTGTGGATCAAATTGGATCCTTACATACATACATACATACATATATATATATATATATTAAGACGGTTCAGAAAGTTAGTTATGACTTCAAAAAATGTCAAAAATACTCCAAATTTAATTAGATAATCCTTATTCCTAAAAAATAAAATAATAGAGTTAAAATTGTAATTTAACAAAATTCAAAAACAAAAAACTACTAAGGAAACTTTTTTTTTTCCTAAAATTTAGCGCACACATTCTATTTAAATATATTTTATATATGTTTGATACATTAAAAAAAAAAAAAATAGCACACATTAAACCCCAATGTGGCGTTTGGTACAGGATAATGTTTTAGTATTCCTAGGAATGTTTAAAAATTCCCATATTTGGTTGCAAACCACGCTAGGAATCAGATGCCAGGAGAATCTGGATTCCCCCTTTAAACCCCTCTCAGTAGGAATATAGATTCCTTTTAAAACAGGTGGTATCTAGATTCCCAAGTTTAAAGGAAATTGTATTTTTTTATAAATTGGCAATTTTAACATTTTTTTCCTTATCATTTAAGCAATTAAGATAAAATATAAAACAAATCATAAATATCTTTTCCCTTGTCTTTATCTTTTCCCGCCAAAACATACATAAACAGGATAAACAACTCTGTTGATATATTCTTTAACAAAATTCTATTTAGGTTTTACGTGTGGAAAAATAAAAGTTTGAAGTGGACCCTCCATTATTGCCAGGTATTCACTTTTACTGTTGTGTGTGTGTTGCTCAACAAATTAAATAGTTATTTTTGTGTTGTACTTGTTATTTTGAAATTTTAGGCTACAGTTTTAATGAATCTGTCATAGTTAATATTTTATAGGCGAAAAGCCACTTTTGGTCTCTACATTTTCAGGCGATTCCCATTTTAGTCCCTATCCTGAAAAACGCTTCTCGTTTTGGTCCCTACCATTACATCAGAAACGGAAAAAGCTGACATAGCAAACGGTAGGAATAAATAATAATAAATTAATGTCCACGTGGCCTAAATTAATAATAAAAAATGTTTTTTGGCATTAAAAAAAGCCACGTCAGCATCTAAATTTAAAAAATTAATTTATTAATTTTAACTAAATAAAAAAATTAAAATAGAATTAAAAACTAAAAATTATAAAAAAAACCCAGAAATTATTTAAAAAAAAAAAAAAAACCCAGATCCAACCTTCGGCTCTCAATTCCTTTTAATAAAAATTTGCTAATTTTTATTTATTTAATTAAAAGAGAGAGGGGATTGGATTGGGGGGTACTCGAGAGCGCGAGCATTGACGCCGGAGTTCTTGGCGGAGAAGAGATTGGGAGCGGGGAGGATCTTCTTGGCGCGGTGGAAATGGACGTCGGGGCCGGAGAGTACTTTGGTTTTCTTGGACTCGTCCTGAGACTTGTAGAGTTGAGCCTTAAGCTCGAGAATAGAGGAGGGCCCCACAACAGCTATGGCCCGTTGTTTCTTCGACATGATCGACGATTCCGTTAGCCATCCCAACGATTCCACTACCCTTGTTGTCTTCTTCCTCTGACTCTCCTCACCCATTTTTCCTTTCTTTTCAAACTTAAAACTTTTGAACCCCAATTTGTAATGCTAATGGGTATTTGCCTATTTTGTTACTGATCAAAGGAAAGAATTTTTTTTTTTTTTTTTTAATCTCTTTGTCTGTGGCGAAGGTTGGATCTGGGTTTTTTTTTTTTTTTTTTTTTTTTAATTTCTTTTTTTTTTTTAATTTTTAGTTTTTAATTCTGTTTTAATTTTTTTTATTTAGTTAAAATTAATAAATTAATTTTTTTAATTTAGATGCTGACGTGGCATTTTTTAATGCCAAAAAACATTTTTTATTATTAATTTAGGCCACGTGGACATTAATTTATTATTATTTATTCCTACCGTTTGCCACGTCAGCTTTCTCCGTTTCTGATGTAACGGCAGGGACCAAAACGAAAAGCGTTTTTCAAGATAGAGACTAAAGCGGTAAAAATAAAATGTAGAGACTAAAACAGGAATCGCCTGAAAATGTAGGGACTAAAAATGGCTTTTCGCCTATTTTATATTTTGTTTTTCATTATTTATTTAGAGGAAGTTTTTTTTTAAAGGTCTTGATAGTTTACATTCAAATCTAAGGATAGAATGAGAAAAATTAATAATTCATTTAAGATTTCTAAGAATAAACAAAATATTAGCATCTCACATTCCTATGAATTTTAAGAGATTCTCAATGAAACCAAACACAAGAATAGCTACATTTCTAGATATCCAGATTACAAGGAATCACATTCTCAAGAATTTTAGATGTCAGAAATAATGTGAATTCTTCCGTACCAAACGCCGCACAAAAGTTTATTTCTTTTCAAAATTTTAAATTTTAATTTCTTACAAATCCTTTCTCGTAAAACCACACTAACAGTAGTCAAATTCAAAATCTGATAAAAAAAAATAGACAAATTCACATTAAAAAATTATAACATTAAACTAAAAAAAGAAAAAAAGAAAAAAAAAAGAGCCACATTTCAAATGCGAAACGGGCATGATGAAACTAGTATATTTTAAGGTGATTTGATGGCAAATATGTGGCCTCTCTTGCTTACGGCATGGACGCACCGAGAAACAGGCAAAAGGCTCAACTGAAAGTGTGAAACTGACACACACGCACCACAACACAACACAACGTAGCACAGCACCATCCACATGACCCCAAACCAAACAAAACTGTGCCCATGACCTCCTGACCTGAGAGAGACCACCCTGAGCC
Organism: Quercus aquifolioides; assembly: GCA_019022515.1. Classification (NCBI taxonomy): domain Eukaryota; kingdom Viridiplantae; phylum Streptophyta; class Magnoliopsida; order Fagales; family Fagaceae; genus Quercus; species Quercus aquifolioides. The sequence continues at coordinate 35,439,698 of CM032330.1, forward strand.
CTGAGCCCTGAGCCCTGAGCCCTCCTTAGAAGTTAGTACCATCATGTAGTACTAGCTGTACTGAGGGCCCCACCTCACCATGTGATCCTGACACGTGTTCGAGATTCCCTCTATCGGGGTAGGTTGTGGGACCCATCCCCACCAATTGGTGTACGTTGAAGGACACTGTCCCTCTCTGCCCAAATTGTTTTTTTTTTTTTTTTTTTTTTTTTCCTTACATTTTTTTAGTGATTGAAGCCTTTGCTTAGTGTCACATTACCGACACCTGTTTTTTCTTTTTTATTTTCTGCCCGATTTGTGAAAATTTACTTTTTCCTTTTTAAGGTAGAACTAGCGATCATGATATTGATTCCCCTGTTTTCTTACTGTTTTACTTTTACATGACATGTTTTCACAGTTCCATACATCATCTGACCATATCACCACCAAAATCAGATTCTTTTTTTCTTTTTCTTTCTTTCTTTTTCTTTTTCTTTTGCATGTGATGATTTTTTGTTTCCAAAAATGTAATTTTATATAGACTTGGAAAAATAAAAACTGTTTCTCAAAGATTATCTGTCGAAATCAAGAAAAATAGTTTGAATGGCAAGTAAAAAAAATGTTTATACATGAACCAGCATTGATATCTCAGCTTAAAATTGATTAAATAATTCCATTCTCAAAAAAAAAAAATTGATTAAATAATAATTTTTACATTTTTTTATTCAATGATTACTTGAAGAGCATGTTTCACTTTCATCACGTTATTTCTCTCTTTCCTGGTTCAATCATGGATTAACATTTTTTTTTTTTTTTGGGCATTCTAGCCATTGTAGGCCATTATTGCAAACATTGAAGCACTAATAAATAAGAAATTCACTATAGTCCAAGTGACCTGCCAAATGATTCTCTCTAACTAAATCTTTCAATTCCTCTAGGAAAAAAAAAATCTTTTAATTTCTTTTTTTGATGAAAACGGGAGTTTTATTTATAATATATAGAGTTTACACATCTACAACATTAAGTCGTCGAGCACAAAGTCTAGTTACTTCGAGGCCAGCCAAATCCCTTACATAGTATACATATACAAAACTGGGACATGACCCATAAACAGACAAAAAGTGTTGTTGATGAGTTCCCCGCTTTGCCAACGCATCCGCACAAGCATTTGCTTCACGATACACGTGAAGCACCTAAACCTCCCATTCCCAGGCCATAAGATTCCTGCAATCATATATTAAAGGTAGCATATTAGGAGGATAAGTAGCATTTTTATCAGTTATCCACTTTTGCACAACACTAGAATCAAGTTCAAGCTGTAAGTACTTAAAACCCATACCCCAAGCTAGCGCCAAACCCTGTCGGACCGCAGCCAATTCAGCCATATTATTTGATGCGAGGCCTAAAGTGAAGGGAGAATCTCAAGATCCATTCTCTCGACTGGTCACGCAAAATACCCCCAGCCCCGGCTAACGCCGAATTATTTATAGCACTACCGTCAGTGTTTAACTTAATATAGGGTGCCGGAGGCATCGTCCAATATATAAGGTGGGGAATCCTAACCTAGGGCCGGCTGATAGATCCCGCTAGGAAATGAAATTCAGTCGCAACTTGGACTGAGGAGTGAATAAGACTGTGTTGGGATCGGGATTTTTGCTTGAAAATCCTTTCATTTCTAGCTAGCCATAAATTCCAACAAAGAAATGGAAAGTAAATACGCCAAGGAAGTTGTAACTACAGTATAATGTTATCTGCAGTTGCATTGCTCCGAAGCCAATCTTGCAGTGACAACTGAAAGAAAGACAGGGGCAAGATACCCAGGGATATACTCCACACTTCTTTTGCCCAGGGACAATCTCGGAGTAAATGCATGGTTGTTTCCGGGTGATTACACCTAGGACAGTGCGCATCTAGATGAGGGCGGCCTAAGGTTAGGAAAGTGTGAGTAGGTAGCCGGTCACGCATAGCTTTCCACATGAACATTTGTATATTTTTAGGGCAGGTTAAAGCCCAAATCCATTTCCAATCCTGAGCATTAAATGGGACTTTCTGCTTATGAAAGAGATATTTGAATGTAGATTTCGCGGAGCATTTGCCATCATCATGAGGCCACTTAAGTGTGTCCGGGAAACTCGTGAATTATGCGATGGGAATCCACTGAATAAGGTTCTGAAGCAGGGAGGGAAGTGGGAAGGTAAGTGCATTGAAATTCCAAGTGTGGTGGGTCCACAAAGAGTTAACCTGTTGATCCTCGTCTTGGAGATGGATAAGGCCTTCAATGTAGCTACGAAGATTTCCCTGAGGCAGCCACTGGTCCTTCCAAATCCGAATAGTTTGCCCATCCCCAACAATCCAACGCATACCGTCTAGTAGTAATTTAATGCCAAGCGAAAGTGAGTGCCAAATATGGGACCCTCTCGTACGTCTAGTGTTGATAAAAAGTGTTGTGTGGGGGAAATATTTGGCTTTGAGAACCTGTGCCCAGAGCATATTGGGATTAGTGTCTAGTCGCCATGCCTGGTTCATGAGAATTGCTCTATTACGATGGCGGGTTGAGGGTATGCCCAATCCTCCCGCAGCCTTTGGTAAGGTGACAGTTTCCCAATTGACCGTGTGACAGCCACACCGAGCAGCTGTATCTCCCCATAAGAAGTTGCCGCTCAGTTTGTCAATCTGGTGACTAATCTTTTGGGGGAGGAGCGTGGTTTGCATAGCATAAATAGGTATGGATGTCAAAGTTGCCTTAATAAGGGTGGCCCGACCAGCCATTGTCAGGTATTTTGCTTGCCAGCCTTCAATTCGTTTCTGGATTTTTTTCAACTAAAAATTGATAGGAGTTAGTTGTTCTGCGCGTAGTGAAAATGGGAGTTCCAAGATATGTGCCAATACGATCAGTGGGTGGTATGCCAAAAATGCCGACCACCTGGTCTTTTAAGCATCTAGGGATACGAGGGGAGAACCAAATACGCGATTTGTTGGCACTCATTATCTGCCCCGAAGAGGCACAAAAGTTTTGCAAAATTATATTTAAATGTCTGCAATCTCTGTCCGTGGCTTTGGTAAAAAGAAAAATATCATCTGCGAAAAACAAATGGGAAAGGTGGACCTAACCCCTGAGAGACATTGGATGAATAAGTTTATCTCGGACCGCCTCTTCCAGATGGATAGACAAACGCTCTAAACACAGGATGAAAAGGTATAGGGACAGCGGGTCCCCCTGCCGAACTCCCCTAGTTGGCACCACTTCCGAAAGGGGACTTCCGTTCCAAAGAATGTGAAATCGGGTGGAGGATACCATATTCATGATAAGGGTGATAAGGGTTGGTGGTAGCTGGAAGAATTCCAATGATTCCCGAATGAAGTCCCATTCTAACCGATCGTAGGCCTTATCAAGGTCCAATTTTAGTGCAATGTACCACGTTCCACCTCTCCTATTTTTTAAAGTCCTAATAACCTCCTGGACAAGGATTATATTATCACTCGTTCTTCGTCCTGGCACAAACCCCGCTTGGCAAGGGTTGATAATCTCAGCCATAAAAGGTTTGAGCCGTTGCACAATAATCCTGGAGACCAACTTATAAAGGGTGTTGCAAAGGCTTATCGGGCAAATTGTGTAATCATCTCAGGGTGAGTTATCTTCGGGATAAGGACTAAATTTGTTATACCCCAAGATGGCGGGATACTATGTTGCTCAAAAATCTCTTGTATTACCTGAATAATACTGAAGCCAATATTGGTCCAATTTGTTTGGAAGAAAAGCGCATGATATCCGTCCGATCCCGGGGCCTTTAACGGGGGGAGGTTTCTAAGATTCCTAAAAATTTCCTCGGGCTGGGGGGTTTGGGTCAGAGACTGGGCATTATCAATAAAAGGACTGGTTTGAGAACACTGCCTCTCACTCCTAGACAATAGTCGCATATGAACGGAGGTAGCTTGAAAAAGTTTATTAAAAGCATCTTTTATATGATGTAGTAAAGGTTCACCTGTAAGCCAAAGCCCTGTGTCGTCTTTTAAGGTATACACACGAGACTGACTACGTCGTTGGATAGTTTGCAGATGGAAATATTTGGTATTTGCATCGCCATAGTTTAACCACATGATGCGAGATTTAAGTTGCCAAAATAGATATTCTTGGTGAAGGATGGTGTTATATTCTTGGGTGAGTTGTTGTTCCGGAGAATATAAGTACACAGATGGTTTCCTAGACATAGCCGTTTGGAGGCCCCAAAGCCTAGCTAACAAACAATTTTTCCGCTGGAAGATATTTCCAAACTGGTTTTTATTCCAAACGCTAATCTTTTGCATTAAGAAATCAAGATGACGAGGGAACCTCGATAAAGAGGAGGATGTAGATGGAATATTTTCTGAGTCATGCCAACTATTTTCAACAAGGGTCGAAAAAGAGGGGTCCGTGAGCCACATTTGCTCAAAACGGAAAGGTTTGGGAGATTTACGCTCATGCGGGTTCGTAACCAGCAAAATAGGGCAGTGATCAAATTTAACCCTAGGGAGATGATGTATTTCGGCCGTGGGAAAAATTATTTTCCACTCGGCGTTTCCCAACCCTCTATCCAAACGTTCTTTTATGTTTCGATGCCAGTCTGGGTTTTTATTGGTCCACGTAAATCGAGGCCCTTGGAAGCCAAGATCCATGAGACCACAGTTATCTAAGCAATTTATGAACGTATTAAGCCTATTTCTATTTAAAGGTAACCCACCCATTTTTTCCTCTTCTGAAAGCATATCATTAAAGTCACCCATTAATAGCCAAGGTAAATCAACCAAAGTAGCTAAATTTCTTAAGTAATCCCAAAAAAGTTGATGTTTACTGAATTAGGGGAAGCATAAATAGCAGTAAGTAAAAAAGACAGGGAGGGAGATGATACCTTCACCAACGCATGGATACTATGCTCACTATGCATGAGAATTTCCACCTTGCAGGATGTACTCTCGTTCCATAGCATCCAAATGCCTCCAGAGAACCCTGTGGGGTCCACTTGCCGAGAGTGGGTATATGGGAGAGTGTTAATAACCACTTGAGCCCGTTCTTCAACTATACGGGGCTCCACAATAATCAGAATGTCAGGACAATGCCTACGGTGAAGTTCGTAAGCATGGTTGCGAAATGCTACACTACCAGCTCCTTGACAGTTCCAAGCAATCATCTTCATCGATGATGTATTAGGATTCAGGTAGTTATTCAGGACCCCCCAGGTCCTTGGATTCCTTGTCACTGAGTGATTGAGGCATTGATGCCTCGCTGAGGTCGTCTTGAGACGATACAGTGGGTCTATTTCACCGAGCCTGGTCTAGTGCGTGACGAACACGACAAATGGCAGACTTGGGTTTGAGAACATGATGATATACAGGTTGGGCTCGTTTTCCTGCATCGCCATATTTATTTCGCTTAGATCGGGGAATCAGAAAATGGCTTCAGGAAGTGGTTCCGGGGAGGTCACACTGGTAGGAATCCCTTGAGCATTTCTTTGTCTTACTAATGAAGCCCTGTGATGCCCCTCCGAAGGTTGGTAAGGGTGTATTGTCCGGCACACTCGTGTATGCGTGCGGGACCTGTGAGATGGATTGGGCTGCTTTGGAGGTTCGATTCACATTGGCAAGCTCGGAGTTTAGGTCATCCAGTTCCATACTAAGGCTACTCGTGGGTGCACTGGGATGCGCACATAGCTTACCGTCTCGTCGTTGGAGTGACTGAGGGAGAGACCACTCCATACTTGTTATAGGAGTTCTATCTGCTGATCTTGGTCGTTGGGGTTGGATGCTTGATCGGACAAGGATGGAGTGGCTGGGAGTCTCGGGTAGGATTGGGGAGTGGGCGTGTGGTAGAGATCGGGGTCTGTTGGGGTTTAGGTTGAGGAGTTCTGGTCGGAGGAAGGAGCCATCTCATTGCGTGGAAGGTGTGTGATAGGGTTCGGCCTGGTGTAAGAATACTAAACCTTCCCCATGCATATGAACCTGAGGTATATTCTTTTCTAGGGTGATACGTGTGTTGCTGAGTGCATGTGGTGCTTACATGCAATCCAAGTCAGGTTCACGTGGCAGCAGTAAAAACTGATTTTTACCTTGCATTGCCACTTCAATCCGTGGAGAACCAGCTGTCAAGGCAGACCCGTTGGACACCTGTCCTGTCACCAAGTTGGAGGTGGGAGAACGGCTTACAAGTGGGTCGGTTAAAGGAGTAGGTGCACGTGGCTTACTCGGTGTTGGATAAGCACGTTGGTTAAACTTTCCACGTGTTTGTTGCTCACTGAGTTTCCCTCTCATGCTGGACCGCCTTGTTTGGACGGTTTTACATGGAGAATGGTTATTCTTCAGGTCCGACATCTCGGCTTTGCCATGTGGCGCCTGGCCAGGTGGGTGCTTTGGATTCATGTTAGGACACGGTTCAAGACAGGTTGCCTCTTGATGGCCAAGCTGGCCACACCGGAAGCATAAAAAAGGAAGGTTTTCATAAACTATGTCCTGCCAAAATGCTCCAATTTTGACATGTTTCGGCAACGGATATGCGATATTAAACTGGACACATAGTCTAGCAAAACGGCCACGGCTGGCGACACTAGTGACGGCGTCAATTTTTAGAAGTTTTCCTAACTTATTGCCCACATGCTTTAAGAAGTCAGGGTGATAGTATTCTATTAGAAGTTGTTCTAAACGGATCCAAATCGCTGTGTTTGATATTTTCGCAACATGAGGGTGGAAATCTGCCTCCCAAGCCGGTACATGTAGATATTGCTCGCCCACAAACCATAAGCCATCCGTAAGAGCATGCTGGTAGTCCGTTAGAATATCAAAATGCATAATAAAGAAACCATATCCGATATCTATTAACTGCATCTTACCTGCCGGGCGCCAAATACCCGCTAACCTGGTTTGGAGTGCTCGATATCCAAGCTGTCTACCCATGAGTTTGAGGATGATACTTGTTTGCCATGGTCCAGCCATTTTCCGCTTCAAATCGGTGGTAACCTCGATTTCCCAGGCCTCCTCACATGCAACGTCCTCAGTAGTGGTGTGAGCTTCTTCCATCTCTAGTTGGTCATCATTATCGCTCTCTTGTACTGGTTGTCCGTCCACAGGTTCATCTTCAGCTCCATACCAAAGGTCTTGCATGCTCGTTTCCTAGGTCACCTCAGCATAGGTCTTTTTCCGGGAGTTGTCTTTCAAGAAGTGGTTCTCAGGGTCATCGGATTCGCAGGACATTTTTGTGTGGTCTTTTTGAATTCCTTTTTCGTTCATTGAATGGCGAAGAAAAAGATATAAGAGTTTTTCTATGATATAAGAGTTTAGAGACATGTGTCATTTTTTTTTCATATTAGAAAATTCTACATTTCTTACCTCTGAATAAAAATTAAAAAGAATTAGAAGATTAAATAAGAGGGGATCTAATCCCCCAAAATATGATCTCTTGGTGCTTGCCCAGGGCAAAAAAATAATAGGCAAAAATGCAAAACTGATCTTCTAACTTTCAGGTTTTGTCATTTCAGTTCTCTAACTTTTAGTTTTGTCATTTTAGTCCTTTAAGTTTCAATTTTTGTCAATGTAGTATTCTGTTAATTCTAAGTTACTGGTTGCCGTTAAAGTGACTTTTTTTTTTTAATATTCGGAATTAAAAGAAAAAAAACTGTTAAAAAAAAATACATTTAAGGGGACGACGTCTTTCCCCTTTCCTTGAAATCAAAATTCAAAACCCAAAGTCTATTTTTCATCTTCCGAACTTCCAAATTCCCATTTATTTCAGTTCAATTTAGAGCAAGAAAGAAGTATAGGTGTAACAAGTAAAGCTTCTTGGATAGTGGCAGCAAGTATTGGTGCAGTTGAGGCCTTGAAAGACCAAGGTGTTTGCAGATGGAACTATCCTCTAAGGTCACTTCCCCAACATGCGAAGAACATTATCAGATCATACTATCAAGCCAAGAAACTCTCACCTCAGTCTTCCACACATAGCTAACAACCACACATCAAACCAAACAATACAAACAATCACAAAAGCAAAATTAACCACAAAAATCATTGAATCAAACACAATCACCATAATTCAAAATAAGAAAAACTAAATAATTATCCATCCATATCATCTAATTACCTTGAAAATCTCAAAATTCACCAAAATATCCGAATTTTTTTTCAAAATTAAAATAGAAGAACCTCTATCTCTCTGTCTCTCTCTCTATCTCTCTCACTCAGTCCAAAGGGACTTCCACGTCACCATCGGAGATCTCTTGCTGTAAATCCTTAGGGTCTTTCCCATAGATCGTGCAACCCATAGAGACGCACGTGCCGAGAACCTCCTTGACGGTCCCACTGAGGTCTTTGGCCATGGATCTAGGGCACGTAACCTTGGCGGTCTCAACGACGTCGTCAAGGGAGATATTCTCGTTGTGCTTGATATTCTTCGTCTTCTTCTGGTCATGCTCCAGCTCCTTCAGTGCCTTGATGACTAGAGCCGCCACCGATGGCACCACCGACACCTTCGCAGACCGATCTTTGGGGCGAATGAACTCACAGTACCGACCTTACCTTTGGTGACTCAGTCTCTCTCTCAAACTCAGTCTCTCTCCCTCTCTCAAACCGACCCAGTTTTCCTCAAAATTAGAAATTCATTGGTTGTTCTGGTTTTGATTTCAGGGGAAAGGGAACGACGTCGTTCCCCTTAAATGTTTTCCTTTTTTTTTTTCCGAAATTAAAAAAAAAAAAAAAAAAAAAAAAAAACAGTGTCGTTTTGACTCACTTAACAGTAGCAAGTAACTGAGGTTTAACAGAATACTACATTGACAAACATTGAAATTTAGAGGACTGAAATGACAAAACTAAAAGTTAGAGGACTGAAATGACAAAAGTTGAAAGTTAGAGGGTCAGTTTTTGCATTTTTGCCAAAATAATAATAATAATATGACAATAGTAACCATAAAACATAAAGTACTTTTGCTAGAAAGTATATACAAACCTTATTATTCAGCCCAAAAAATGTACAAACCTTATAAATTATAACTTTTTGGATAACGTTGTAAATGAATTCGTTTGTTTATAAAAACTCAAATTCAAATAAGGAAAAAAAAAAAAAAAAAAAAAAGGTTATGTTTGTTTACGTAGAAAATTATCCAAATTCAAATTCAGGTTTAGGCTCAAATGAGTCAAGCCCAAATATTACAATGTTAGGTGAAGAATCTTGTGAGTATGAAACTCCAGTATGTACAATATTATATTTTATAGGTACAAATATCTACTTATATAAACTTGAAATCGAATTATGTAAATTTGTAAATAAATTTATAAGATAACAAATTATTATCTAATATGTATTGATTATATAAATAATTTTGTAGTAAAAATTTTATAACAATACAATGTTGGTGACTTGACCTGACTTTAAGTCACGATTTTAGTTGTTTTTTGGGATGTGTGTAAAACATTTTGTGTGCAATAAACACTACTAATTTTAGAAGTAAGAGCATCTCCAATAAATTAGGTTTTTTTTTTTTTTTTTTTTTTTTTTTTTTTTTTTTTCACTCAAATTGGAGTGAAAAAGTTACTTTTCTTATTTTACCTACTACTTTTACAACAGTGTCAACACAACCACCAATAAATTGACGACATCCAACCTCTGTCATCTCATCCTCAACCTTTGCCATAGTGCTATGTCATCTGATAAGGTGTAATAGAGGTGATTGCAAGTTTAGCATCCCATAACTTTCGGACAAAATGGGCTTTTGCCCTTTTCAAGCAAATTAAATAGCCTTATGCCCCCATTCCTAAACTAATTAGGAAAATGCCCCTCTTTTGAAACTCGACTTACTCAAAATCGAGTTAAGCTCTATAGTGACGTTTTTAAGGACCTATAGTGACGTTTTTAAGGACCTATAGTGGCGTTTTTTAACTCGACTTCCATGAAATCGAGTTATAGGTAAAAAAATTGTCTATAACTCGATTTCATTAAAGTCGAGTTAAAAAACGTCACTATAGGTCCTTAAAACGTTACTATAGGCTTTTTAAAACGCCACTATAGGGCTTTCGAATTTTTTTTTTCTAACTCGATTTATCATAAATTGAGTTTTAAAAGAGGGGCATTTTCCTAATTAGTTTGGGAAAGGGGGTATAAAGCTATTTAATTTGCCCGAAAAGGGCAAAAGCCCATTTTGTCCCATAACTTTTAGTAGCTTATTTGCTAAAGGATGAGACCAAAAAAGAAAAAAAAAAAAAACAAACAAACAAATTAGCTTATTATTAGAAACAAATGGGAGAACATTTTTGAGTCTGCGTTTATTTTAACGTAATACATTTTTTGGAGAACATTTTTGCCATTTTCGAGTGTTAGCCCAATTGAAAGGCGTAATTGTTTTACGACCTCAAAAGAAATGTAAAATAATTTCTACCCCAAGCTCTCCAATACACGTAAAACAATTTATGCCCTAATTAAGTATTCCAATAGATGTTTCTCGTGCGAATTTGACGCCACCACCTACACCCCATAGGATCCCCTCCCCCCAACGTCGTCCCACTCTACCTCCCACCCACTTTCACCACCACTGGTTCGGCATAACCAATATCCACTTCTAAGGTTTTTTTTTTTTTTTTTTTTTTTTTTTTTTAAGATTTGGAATTATTATTTTGCATAAATGTTCCAACTAGCTTACAATTTGTGACATTAAAATTACTAGAATAGTTTTTACTTGTGTGATTGATTGGATATAATGTTGGTTGGATTTTTGTGAGTTTAGATGTTGGAATTGTGTATTTTATGTTCATTAATTATGTTAGATTTTGTGAGGAAATCAATATTATGTACTAGAAAAATACCTAAATTTATTTTCCAAAATATTTTTCAAATAGCAAAACTTAGATACAGTACCTTAAGTTCTCTTCTTAAAATTTTGACATCTGTCCAATTTAACACCTAAGCAAACAGCGTTTTAAAAAAAAAAAAAAAAAAAGAATATCTCATATCTCTCTCTCAGTGTGTATTTGTTTCCTTTCTTCTTTTCTGATCTATGATTCTCTCTCTCTCCCTCTCTCTCTCTCTTGGGGTGTGTGTGTGTGTGTGTGTGTGTGTGTGTGTGTGTTTCCTTCTTCTTTTCTGATCTATGAGTATTTCTTCGTTTCTGATCTACGATTCTGATCTACGATTCTTTCTTCTTTTCTGGAGATTTTAAGCCAGTGAGTTCTCTTGCAATTGCAATACAAGAAAAAGAAGGAAGAAGGGAAAAAAAATTTAGTTTTAACACCATTTGTTTGGGTTATTAAATTGGACAGATGTCAAAATTTTAAGTAGAGAATCTAAGGTATTGTATATAAGTTTTGCCATTTTTCAAAACACAATCAAACACTAGAAAATAAGAAGTTTTTCTACAAAAAAATATTTAATCAAAAAATATTTATATAGAAACAAACACAACTTAAGCAAAAAGTTGTGGGCTTTCAAAGGTGGTGAATAGGATATATTTTTATTTTATTTTCCCTCACAAAGTCCATAATTAACTTAAGTCTCACACAACTTATTTCATATTTTTTTTTTGTACACATCGTTTTTTCACATTTTAAACGTCTACATAACATGAAAAGGTGTGTGAGAGAATATTTACACTAAGTGAGTAATTATGAGATTCAGGGGGGGCCGGACCTAGTGATGCAATTATATAGATATATACAAAGTACAAACGAGCTATTATATATACACAGTAAATGAGTACTTTATCACTTGCTTGAACAACACCAAGCAGGTGGTTCATCCTGATCTGCAACCTGTAATGCACATGGCTACAGAGAATATGATAACCAAAACTTCCCCTATTTTGACAAGAATCCCTATTCATATACACGTGTGAATTATGTGATCGAGGTGCCGAGGAGACGATCTTCCACGTGCTGCTCACTACTGCTGATCAGTACATTAATTGTTCCCATTACGCACCAGACGATTTGGCAAAGCTTTCTTTCATGTTTGTCTGCCAAACTTACAGACTCCACAATGCATGGAAGTTGATGGGACTGACACGGTGGATATTGGGTGTGTTTGTGTTTCAGACTCCACAAAGTGGTCCACGGCTCCACGCGTTATCATTATATATATATATAGACTCATGGCGGTACTGCCGAAAGTTGGGTGTTCAAATTCAGAGTACAGCTTCTGATATTGCTATATCTCGACGATCAACTCATTGGCCTACTTTGAATGTTAGCTTAATTTGGTCATATCATTATCATCTTGGATATATTCAAGTTGTGAATCTTGTGATGCAAGCTCTACGTACTTTGCTCTCTCTCGGAGTTTCTTCTATGTACACGTTTCCCATACGAACATCACATAACACTACTGCTATAACTTTAGCTTCTTATATGCTTTTCATGTAGTACTGATCATCTGGAGACATGGTTGGAAGAAATTCCACCTTGTCTCACCCATTAAATATTGAACGAGATTCCTATTCTCCATCAATAAAACTTTCTGTGGCTTTAAAAAAAATGATATATATATATATATATATATATAAAAGAAGATACCTAGCTCATCCCCATCATTAAGATGGTCCTTTAGAACATTCGGTAAAAGGAAAATGAAAAATCACCAATAATTATGATATATTTTTTTTAAAAACCCATTATAGAAAAAAGTAAATTTTACATATGATAAGGGTAATTTTGTAATTAACCCATAACGAAACAAAAGGCGACGGACATAACAAGGTTGTCAGCTTCACTCATGAGAGACAACCTTGTTGTAAAGTCTATAACTCCACTCCATACCTAACGGTTGCATCTTGGGCATAGTAAGCTGAAGACAGTAAGCTAAAGACAATAAGCCGAAGAGGAAGCTGATAAGAACAAGCTGAAGAAGGTAAGCAAACCTCCGTCGGGATCCATTAGTAAGTGACAATGTTAGGGAGTCCACGAAGTTCACCGCATAGCCGACGAGTTGACCTTAGGCAACGAAGATGGGTAGCCGACGCCAATAAAGCTGAAGGAAGTAGGCGAAGCTGACGACCCTAACGTGGTTTGTCTTGGTCCCCATGTTTGTATATATAAAGAAATGTCTTGCGCTTCACGTTTAGTACTAATCAAAAGGACTCCTACAAGGAAAGGGTTCCGCTAAATACGCTCATAAAGACTCTTATAAGGAAAAGACTTCTGACTCAAGAAAATGATGTTAACCATTTATTACTATAAAAGCCCCAATACCCTCACTAGACAAGATATGCATAATTCACCCCAACTCTGGTATTCTAGAGTTGTGAACAAGAGATTTCTCTAACTTGACTGTCAGAGGGTATTTGGCCGGTACCACACCGGTACTCCTCTTAAGGTCTTTAGCTTTTGTGTTATGCAGGTGCTGTTTCGAGCGTGCGAGAACTGTGTGGCTCATTGGTGATTTTTCGGCATCATCAACATAAAAAGCGCCGACATAGAAAGCACCGGTATTGTCCAAATGAACTTATGCCAACGCTTTTAAGAACTATAGCGATGTTTTTGAAGTGCTGATATAGACCTCTTTTTTTTAGTGCATGCATCAATGATAAAAGGTCATAACTACTAATTAAGCACCATATTCTCATGGCATAAACAAACTCCAAACTTCAAAGTTACTAGTTTTAATTTCACAAAACATATATAAGGTTCAAAATTATCAACACAACGCAAAGAGTAATATTTCCAACAATTTTCACTTTTGTAACCACACAAACATACATAATGATGAATATTCAATCATCCATAAACCAAGTTCTTTATTACTTTATTCAATGTTTTTCTCAAAGGTGATTTCACCATCATAAACAACATTGTCAACCATGACATTGCTGGCACCCACATCATCCACGGCAAAGATAAAGAACAAGTTTAAGAATTATTAAAGAGAAAAGTGAAAATAATAGCAAGCAAAAAAATACAATAAATTAATAAACCAAAACAAGGCTGGCAAACATCAACTTACGCTCTACGCTCTCAACTAATAAAATTTCATCAAGTAGTCATCTCTCTCTCTCTCTCTCTCTCTCTCTCTCTGCGGTGTCTTGGTGCAATAGCTATACTATCGTACGATCCAACTCGTGATCCCACTCCAATTTGGATCATTCCTATGGTGCAGGACCGTAGGCACACTTTGACTTTGCCTAAGATTTTGATAACACTTCATACAAGGAACGCCCATTGAGTTACTGACTATTATTTATTTTAACCACACATAATTTTAAGAACATTTCTTGCCAAAGAATATTAAGTGAAAGGTATTTACTTCTGCTTTAAATTGGGCAAAATAATTCAAAAATGGGCATTGATGTAGAATGTTTTATCTGTTCACAATTAAAGTAAAAAAAAAGAAGAAGATAGAAATCGATGATCCTTAAAATAAATTAATTACGAAAAATAAATCTTGACTGCTTATAAAATTATAGGAATATAGTTAAATCAATACACAAAGTGGAGGATTGGTTAAAACTAATAAATCTATTTAACTTTTTTTTTTTTTTTTAAAGAAAGGTAAATCCATTTAACTTAATTGGTAAATTAAGTATATCTTGTTCTCAAATAAGAGATATGAGGTTCAAATTCCGTCTACACAAAAAATCAATTGATGTCTTGACCTAATAATATTAAAAAAATAATCATTATGAAATGAATGACATAAGTTAAAATTCTATGATATGTAAAAATTATTATAAATTTTTTTTAAAAAAACTTATAAATCACAAATTCTTCTTTTAACTGGAAAAATAATTCAAGAAAAGGCATTGATGTATAAGGTTTTATTTGTTGACAATTATAATAGAAATCTATTCCTTGAAATTTATTCATTACCAAAAAAAAATCCTGAGTGGTTATAAAATTATTGGAATATAGTAAAATCAATACGAAAGTGGAGGATTGGTTAAAACTTATAAATAAAAAATATTACAAAATCAAGTAATTTTTATTTGGATGAAAGTTGTAGGGTTGTTAGGCCCAGGAGCCCATATTTATGTGTATATTGGGCCAGGGGCCCAATCTGAGGACGTTAAACAATCCGAGGACTGGTAAACACCTTCATAAGGAACTGTGTTAGTAGGTGAAGAGGTGAAATCCGGTTAAGGACATCCAGAAGGGTTGCCCGAGAAAGAATCCCTCCTCGGCTGAGCAAAGCCGAGGTCAGAGGGTGTGGTCGACCATCAAGAGTAACATTCTAAATCATTCCACTAAAGAGGATAAGTATCCAAAAGAAACCGGACGAAAGGAGGCAGTGAAATATCTTAAGGGAAAGCTGCTACCACCACATTTAATACTTTGCAGCTAACTCTCTAACCGCATTAATGAAGAAATGATACCTGAATAGTAACTTTTAGCCTTACAACTATTACCTAAAGACTTTAGGAATGTGCTGATGGGACAATGATCAACACCTATAATCTGATCTGCATGTGGAATGTAGAGATGAAAGGGGAAGATAGTATAAAATGGAGGGGAGACTCTGAGAGTGGGAGATCGGGAAATGAGGAGAAAAATACTGTAGCAACTAAGAACTAAATCTGTAACCAAACTTGAGAGAATTCTATAAGAACTGATCTCCTCGGACTTTGCCAAAGACGATTTTCTTTAGTTTAAATTAGTCTATTTTCCTTTTCTTGTCATCTGAATCCATTTTACTTGTCATCCAACTCATTAAAGCCCAGTTTTCCAACCCACTCTCTACAAATTCATTGTATTGGGTTTTTTGGGTCTAAGTTTGTCCATTACTTGGGCTAGGGACCCAAATTGCGTCCTTACAAAAGTCTTTGAATATAATTATTTTGACTTCAGTTTTTAGTTTAAATGATTTGAATAAAGTATTAAAAATATAAGCCTTTTCTATTGACTAAATTCATAGATGGATTAAGCTTTATCATTAATATGTAAATTATTCACTAAACCATGTAGCGAGAGAAATATTCAACAAAAATGATTTAGATATGATACATGTTTAATTAGTATGTATTAATAAATAAAAGGCCAAAGTAGAGAATTTTTTGAAAATAATAAAAATAATTTAATTAGAATTTGTTTATAGAGAACAGGCCAGACCTAATTTAGAAAAAAAAATTAGTTTCAGGATACTTTATCCAAAAAGACAATGAGTTCTAATGAGTTTAAAGTTCCATAATTTAGCACTTTGTAGCATGAATAGCTAAATTAAAAAATTTATTAGAATGATGACATGGAAAAATATAAATTTTCAAAAACTTATGTATCAACATTAATAAAAGTCAATAAAAATTTAAAAGTTTTCATTTTAAATATATTATAGATTTGATTAAATAGGTGTACGATATTATTCCAGATTATAATATTTTCGGTATTTTTGTTGAAACAAAATTTGTAAAAGCTTAAACCTACCATGTGTTTTTTTTAACTAGCCGCTATCTCGTGTTATGCATGAAAACTAATAAAAATGAGATCTTAAAAAATTTTGTGCTAATTTTTCTATTAAATATGTCCACTTTGCTCTAATAATAATTTTTTTAAAACAATCTTATTTTTAAGTAGCCAAAAAATAAATTAAACCAAAATGACGCATAGTTTGATTAAATTTTCACCAAACTTGATGAGTCTAAAATTCACATACCTTAAGGACAAAGAGTTTGTAGAAACAAAAAGAATGAGCAAAGTGAGTTTTAGAGTGGTATGTCATATATATACTATTGGAGAAGTAGGTCTCTCTTGTTATATGATTTGTTACAACTGTCTTATTTATATATATATATATATATATATATATATAGGTTTTACTAATGTATGTCCTTAGGGCATATGTTAGTAAACTATTTTAGGATATATTTTATGAAAAAACAAAAAAATAATTAACTTTTTTTACAGCTTTTTCAATTTTTCATAAAAAATTTCTTAAAATTTATGATTATTTTGTGCGCTAAGGGCCTATATATATACACACACACACGTAAATAATACCCAATAAAATCATATTACACATATAAATGTAGCCAAGACTAGCCAAGACAACACAATTCCTGAATGTATATTTGACTAAAGAATAATCTTAATCAAATAATCTTAATTTTATTTATGTACATTTTGTTTTATAAATTATTGTATTGTTTTACAGATTATAAGCAAAAAAAGAAGAAGCATTTTTTATGGTCTGTGGGAGCCGAAGAAGAAGAAGAAGGTGGAGGAGGAACATGGTGGTGGCGACAACTCTACAGCGGAAACAGCCCAAAGAAAACCACCCACATCACCTAAGAGGGAAAAAAAATCTACACTTGATGACACAAAATCATAAACATCCGTGGAGAGTTATTATGATGTGAATCAGATTTGTGTCCGTGGAGAGTTATTATGATATGAATCAGATTTCCATGGGGGAAACGATTTAGTGGCAGAGAAATTTTGAAGGAGAAGGAGACCGGTGAGGCTAGCTTAAGTCAAAAAATTTCTCCTCCTAGCCACTCAATTACCAACTTGCACCAACACCCTACAAACCAAAAGGAACCAAAAAAAAAGTTGCTTTTTTTTTTTAAAAGAGATATAAAGCAATAAGTTTTACCAGTGTAAACTCTAAACAACAAAAACAATCACAAGCGCAAAATCAAACGTATGTATTTCAAATATCCAACATGTTCACCAGAACCAAATGGAGTAACAGAAGAATTAAAAGAACATAGATTAAAATATATATATATATATATATATATATATATATATATTGTAGATGACAAAAAAAAAAAAAAAAAGAGTACCAAGCTTAAGATGCGAGACTTAATGCAAAGTAGTAATTCAATACCACAGCATCTAAAAAAACAAAATTAAACCATGAAAAAAGAATACCATATAGGTACTATATGGTTGCATGGAGCCATGCTAGAGCTTTGAGCATGTTATCAACAGCCAGCCACACCAACTTCATTGTATGTCTAATTCTATTAGCAGTGGCAAAAGCAAAAGCCAAAAATAAAAATCCTAAATATAGCTTTTTCAATTATCATGGCTCTTCATTCTTTTTCAGCTTGTACATTGTTATTGTATTATATATATATATATATATATATATTTATAGTTGTAGGTTGGTGGATAATTTGTTGAGTTATAATTAGTTTTCAACTCTACTTTGGTTGACGTATTGGTTTCCAACTATTTTTAGGCAACGTATGGGAATAATTTTTGGTTTCCAACTCTCTTTAGGCAATGTCTGGGGTAAATAAAAGTCAAATAATTTTGTTTTTAAAAATTAGTAATGATATGGCAAACTCTGAATAGGTCAACAAAAAATTAAACGTTTCGGTTATATATATATATATATATATATATAGATTATTAATATTTATAAGATAAAATTTTCCTCCAAACCTTATTAGAGAAGTCTCCTTTAACACATCATGCTACGGTTAATAAGACTATTAACTTGTATTTTATATTCAATAATATAACTCAGTAGGTTATTTAAATTAGACACTTGACTATTAAATAGACTATGAGATTAAGTACATGTGATTGTTTATTTATGTTTTCACCTAAAGTGTTGAAGTAAATTTTTTAAATCTTCACGTAATGTGTTAAGGAGGATGTTGTCTAATTTTTCACTTCCGTATCCTATAATCAAGTACCTTCGTACTCTGTTTTCTTTTTCTATTCCAATGAAATGTGTATCATCTTGAGGGAAAAAAATGCCTATTTTACTGTGGAGGATAATTACAAAGTAGTTTATTACAACAATTACAAATTAGTTGACGATGTCAATTAAGTTTTAATCTTTTTTATATAAATGGGTCCTTGTTATGTGAGCTCTACATGACTCACTCTAAAAGAAAAGGTCTAAAATACATGCATTAATCTTTCAAATGAGTACGTTTTTCTTCTACAACAAGGAGCTATACATATTCTGCATATCATAAAGAAGTTTGCAAAAATGTACAATGAAGATGAGACGTACTCAAAATATACCCTTTTTAAACATATTAGTCATGAATTATAATATTGAAGGAAAGCTATGACTCTTTGTCACAGCTAGGAGTTTGTGTGACAATTGATTTTATAACCGAGTAAGAAATGCCACACAACGGCGTCTCTTTCGTTGACCAAAATTTCTCCTTAATTTTCTTCCTATGTCACTCACCGGCTTTAATTTATTTTCTTTTTACGCTAAAATACATTATTAGTTCTTTAAGTTTATTTAGTTTTTTTTAGAAGTTTTAAATCAATGTTATTGGTCCTTAAAGTTTAAAAATGAGCATCATAGGTTCTGTAAGGACCAGTTTTGTGATCCCAGCCCACTATGTGAGTGGACTTAGGCCCAAAAAACCCAAAACAATAAATTTGTAGAGAATGAGTTGGAATAGATTTAGATGATAAAAGAATACAAAGAAATAAGGTTGTATTGAAGAAAAATCATCCTCGGCATTGTCCGAGGTGATCTGTTCTTGTATATTATTCTCAAATCAGGTTACAAGTTTGGTTCCTGAATTCTACAGTATCTCGTCCTATATTCCTCGATCTCTTTATCTTGTTGCCACCATCTTCTTTTATACTCTCCTTCCTTTTCCTTCCCTCCTTACACGTGCATGCTAGAAGGTTGGTGTTGATATTTGTCCCATCAGCCCATCCTCTAAGTCATGATGCAGTAGCTATAAGACTAAAACACACTGTTCAGGTATCACCTCCACATTAATACGGCCAGAGAGTTAACTGCAGTGCATTTAATGTGGAGGTAGCAGCTTTTCCTGGAGATACTACATGATCAAGTTCTATCCTATTCACCTATAGTACTTATCTTCTCATATGGAATGGTATGGAAGGTTGCCTCTGTCGGTAAAACACTTCTTCATACCTCGACCTTGGTTAATCAAGGAAGGGTTCATCCTCGGCGTAGTTTCCTGGACTGTTACGATCAACATTGTCTTCTTCATCTACAACTATGGGCCTCTATGACACCATGTGCTTGTCCTCGTCCTCGGTTTGGGCCTTAGGCCCGATACATATGTGAATGAGTATCTTTGGACCCTCTGGCCCCACAGGTTCTTATGTTAACTATTAGTGTTTTTGTTCTAAAAAAAAAAAAAAAAAAGTGATTAAGAGAGTAATAATGTGACATTTTCAAATAATGTGGCAATATATTTTTAATATTAAAAAATTATACATCATTATTGACACATCAGAAAACACAAGATTCATGGAAGACCCA
The DNA here is from genome assembly GCA_019022515.1 of Quercus aquifolioides. Classification (NCBI taxonomy): domain Eukaryota; kingdom Viridiplantae; phylum Streptophyta; class Magnoliopsida; order Fagales; family Fagaceae; genus Quercus; species Quercus aquifolioides. The sequence continues at coordinate 35,459,826 of CM032330.1, forward strand.
ATTAAATCAAATCCGTTTCTAATGGATTTTCCGCATAAAATCTGAAAAAATCAAGAATAAATCGATGAAATTTTTGTTCAGATCAAAGACATAATTTTGATATATTTCACAACCGAGAAAACCCAAAATTAGTTTAGAAATCTTCGATTTTGAATACGCATCAGAATTTTTACCATTATTTTTTTTTTATTTGCACTAAAGCCAATTAATACGGCTGTAATTGTTACAAATATGAGTTTTGCCAAGAAGTAACTAGTTGCTGAATTTATAAAGCTCATAATGATAAGGACACTAGACATGGTGCACTAGATACAAACTTAACCCTAATAATAATTTCATACATTATGTGATGTGATCTTATTGTGGTGTACGTAGTATAGCCTTTTTGCGCATGTGTGTTAGGGGCAAACCTAGCCTACAACTTCGCGGAGTGAAAATAGGCAAAAGAACAGAGAAGCAGCAACTTTGAAAATGACTCTATATTTATATGATTTTTTCTTTTTCACATTGGAATCGATTTTATATAAATTACGCATTTCTATCTGTGTTTGATCAATTGTAGTGAAGTAGTCTGGTGGAATTATGAGCAATTTTCCAACAACTTAATCAAAAGCATAATTTTGACCAAATTCTAACCGTCCTGAATGTTGAAATTGGCAAACTTCAAAAAATAAGGAAATTACAAAAAATGAAGATCAGGCTGCAGTACAAAACCCCCTGCCCTTGTTAAACTCAGTCATTGTTGAAACAAAAAGTTTACAAACACACACTTTGTCATAACTTGTTTAAGTGTCAGCTAGTAATTGGAGTGTTTTGAGAGGTGAAGTCATGTGTAAATTATGTAAATCTAAGCACTAACTAACACTTAAACAAATTGTGCCAAAATGTGTCAAGCCGCTGAAAAATGAGCTTGCTACTTTAAATCCATGCCAATATGCCATGTCATTTCCAGCCAAAGAATTAAAGCCAAATTTTTATTTTTAAATCAATTATATAGAGCATCTCTCGAGAACTTCATTATGATTGACGTTAGACTTCTTTCAAGAAAGACAAACTACTTCTATATATGTAGGGCATTTCTGTTGTTGTAGGTTGCTTGTTAGCTTAGACAGCTTTACGTCCATGTTCAAGAGATTAAAAAATTGATCAACCTAGCCAGCTATACAAATTTAATTATATAAGTTCAAATCAACTTGTATGATAAGATAATATTTTGCTCGAGTTATATAATATATTTGTATATTTCAGTTTCCGTTCTTGGTGAATGATGGGTTTATATATATATATATATATATATATATATATATAAAATTACAAATCGCGATCACACATGATTAAATTAAGCATATGATTCGAAATATATTTGTATTTTTTTAACAATGATCCATGAAGATTTGCGCCGGCTATAAAGGATATGGACAAGTGAATAATACCAAACGATTGAAATAATGAAATTGAGTTCTTTGATGTTGGCATATCTATGAACAATCCCGTTTTATATTATCCATAACGTATATAAAAAGTGTGACATAATTTTCAACTAGAGAGTAACATGGTTGAAGAACAACCAGCATGTTAGCCTAGTTGGTAGCATCACAGAGTTTGGGGGGTTTTTTTTAGAGAGAGATTAAGTTAAACATATCAAAATAATCCAAAGAATAAGTTATCACAATGTATATATAAAGTATGTAGTTTTTACATAATTTAAAATAAATTTTTTCATCAATAAATTGTAAACTATCTTTTACATCATATTGGTAACAATCATTATTTTTAAACATTTTAGATCAATATATTTTATTAGATAAATTAGACATATTGGAGTATAATAATAGTTTCAGAATTTTTGAAACATCTAAAAAATCAATTAATTTAAAATAATAGTCACTTTATATGTCTAAACAATACAATTCAATATGAAAAATATTAAATTAAAGGAAAATCGAATTCAGAAAAGACAAACGTAATAACTGTAAAAAATAAAAATAAAAACAAAAAGGGTTTTTATTTTTATTTTTAAAATTCTAGAAATGCACATCTTTTTTTTCTTAAGTACACTTTGAGCTACTTAAGACACAATAGTAATAAGAGCAAAAAATGATCCATTAGACATTGCATGCCATGAATGTAGGATAAGTTTTTTAAAATTTTAGGGGAGGGTGTAGAAGTGGAACTAGTTAAATTTTTATATATAACATTTATTATTATTATTATTATTATTATTATTATTATTATTATTATAGAGCGTATTGTCAAGAAGCCAAGGAGGGCATGCTCTGAGCAATGTTGCATTCCCCTTTTTTTTTCTTCTTTTCTTTTTTCGCTTGTGTAATTTTTTTTTTTTTTTAATGGTAAAAGTCTTTAAAAAAAATGGTAGTAGAAGAATCTATATGACATAAAGAAAATTTTCATTAGCACTAGATACTTGCAAACGACAATGTTTTGCTTACTCTGTGTTCTCTCTCTCTCTCTCTCTTTGTATTGTCTGTGTTGTCCTCTCTCTCTCTCTCAAAGTTTCCCTCTCAAATATAAAGAAAAAGACAAGCTGTCCACAATAAAATGATGGTGTTTGGATGTAATTAGCGCCATTGAAAAATTTTCTCCTGCTAGATAGAGTGTTACATTAGTGGTTTTCAATAGATATGGACGGATCGGCTAAACTGTCCCTTCTTCTTTTTTTTATCAGAACTATCCTGATTTATATAATACAAGGTATAAATTAGTATCTTCTCAAAAAAAAAAAGTATAAATTAGTAACAGTAATAAATCCGGATTAAATTTGTCACAAGAGAACATTCTGGAGTGTATTCTTTTCCATTCTCAAAAAAAAAAAAAAAGTTTATTCTTTTCCTTCTTTTTTTTTTTTTTTTTTGAGTACAAGGTAGAAATTTTTGTTCAAATTTCATTTTGTAGTTTATGGTACTGATAAGTCTTCCCATTTTTGGAAAACAAAGAGACAAGACACGATATTATCTGATAATGGTTTCAAGAACATCATCCAATTTGATAGCTAAGTTCAATCAAAAATTTCAAAAACAAACAAAAATTTTCCATAAATGATGAAAGTTTCCTTGCGTTATAGCTAGAAGAAGTATCTGGAAAGCAATTACAAATTAAACTTATCTGACAGATAATTAAATTATTTCTTGAGAAAAATCTACATGTATAAAAGTGGACAATCCTTGTTCTTAATTTCCTTCCTCACTTTTTTCATAATTATAAGGAAACTTAAATGGGTTGCGTCCTCAATGAAAACATAGTGTTTTTCAAAACATAATTGAAGGATGCACCGAAAATAAGCAAAAAGACATATCCAATGTCAATCAAACTCCAATGTCCAATCCTTCTATCTCAAACCACTTAACGAGTTGTTAACACTTCTAATAAAAAAAGTAAAGAAACGCCGACAATAACAACAACAATGAAAATCCTACTGTATTATTGGTCAATGCAACCAAGTGTTTGACTCTATTTAAAAAACTTAACATATTACACCTATAACTAAGGTACTGTACGTTTTTATCTAAGTTTTATCGAAATTGGAAATTTCATAAAACATTCAACTCGAGCACCGAAAGTAGTGGGCCTCCTATTAATGTATTTACAACTTTACTTCTGGTCAGTGGTCAGTGGAGAAGGATGTATGAACCCAAAAGGACGATAGGCTATATACCCTTGATGGCAAACATGAACAACCAGGATCATGACATATTTATGAAAGAGTGCTTGAATCTTCATCCTAAGAGGCCACAATACAGACATTCAGATTACAAAAGAATGCGCAATGGCCATGTGTCTGTGACAGGCATGCTCTTTGAGCTTTTTTTTCTTTGCCAATAAGTAGTGCTATCTATTATTTTTCTTGGTAGGTATTGTGGATGAAATTGGTGTCAAATCAAATGTCTTTAATAGGAAAAAGCCAAGAAAAAGGCTACCATTTTACAGTTCTAGCTTCTCCCATCTCTCAAGAGTTTCTGGATATTAATATTAGGTAGGTACTAGACCACCAAAGTCGACTGGTCATTGTTGTTTAAGCTCTAGAGAGGGAAAAAAATATATACATCTGAACAGTACACCCCAAGATTAATGGTTTAAAGCAACAACCTTGAATGATTTTAGGATCTCATTCTAAATTGGGTCCCATTTTAATAACGCTCAATGCAAAGTTTGGGTAACATACAAAATAGGACATAAGAAAATAAGACTTCAATTATTATTGAATAATAATGGGTTTCAGTTATCTTAAATGAACTTTATATCGAACAAAAGAATAAAAGAATACATTTCACTCTACCTTTAGTAAAAGAATACCTTTCACACTACCTTTTCATTTAGACTTGACCACCACGGGCATATGGTGAGGTCAAGTTGTGTCAAATTTATTAGTGCTATAGATTATTTTTGCATAATCCCTTGTATTTTGCCTTTTTATACTAGGATTTTATTGGCTAATATTTTGGTTTGGGCTTTCTCCCTCTTAAGGGCCCACATAATATGTGCTTCCATTAGGTTTGGGCTTGTAGCCGAAGGAAAAAAAAAAAAGGGTCGGAACAAATATCTTATAAATTTATTTACAAAAAAAAAAAAAAAAAATTACAATCTTTTTTTTAAGATATATATATATATTCAAATTGAGTCTCATACTCATGAGATTTGTTCATAATAATACATTAATATGCTTGAGATTGACTTGTTTAATATTTGAGCCTAAACTTAAGTTTAAAGTTAGCTCGTTTGCTAAATAGATAAGCATAAACAAGATTTTTCTAAGACTGAAGTGAACCCAAACTTTTCTTAAACAACCCGTTTCATTTACAATCCTGATTTCAATGCTTTCAAATGATGCTGGTGTTGTTGGCTTTGAGGGATTGGTATTGTCATATTAACCCAGCCATACGTTAATGCCTTGAGGACCATTTGACTTGACAACAATAATTCAATAAACAAACCATCCCCCTTCTCCTCCTTCTCTCTCGGAGGTGGGACAGATGAGATAGGAAAAGGAAATTGAGACTTCATCTTTTCCTTAGAAAGGAATGAAGAGACACTTTCACAATTTCACTTATCAAAACCTCTTAAAAATAGTTGGGGAAAATTCATGCATCTCGTCTTATTTTATTTTACTCAAGTGCATATGTGATCAGTGAGGGAAAAAAAATAGTACTGTGATAAAAATGATGTAATAAAAATAGAAATTAAATTATTAATTCCTATTATTTGGTAAACTGTATAGGTGATTTACATTATTTTCTTTTCTTTAATTTACTCAACCAAGAATTTAAAAGATGTTTAATCTAAAGTACTTTATCAAATAATTATTTATAAATAAAAGCCAATATCTTATTTTTCTCTCATTTTTCAAGTTTAGACCCTTTTCTTTTTCTTTTGTTTCATATATTGAAATCTTTTTCTAATTTGTAGATTGAGCACACATACCGAAAAGCTAACCGTTGTGCAGATGTGCATGTTAAGAATAGGCAATGTTAGCAATAATGCTTTTATTTTATTTCAATATCCGCTACTTATGGTGCATTAACGCTTATTAATGTTAGTTATGGTTTTTGTTATCAAAAAAAAACCTTGCCATCATTTCTAACTTTTGGATAAATATATTAAACAAAAGCAAAAGACAATATGGATAAATCCAAACTGTAGGACATCATTAATGGACCATTGAACATACCAACAACCAATGATAAGAGTTGATAGCATTCACTTATAAACGTGGCCGGCTATTAAGAAATAATAAGTTGTGGATTGCGATTAGCGAACTTTAATCATTATCCTTTTTAATAGTTAATATAGCAAAGCTGTCGTCAAAGGGATATCTTTAAGCAATGGGAACTCTAATGACGTTCTAATTTGGTTGAGTAATAATTTAGGGCAGTATTCTGTTAAAGTGCTTGTGCTATATATGCTTCATGCTAAGTATTCTAGTAGTATTTTTGGGCAATCCTCGAACAAATCACGGACCCAACACTTAAGGAAATAGCTTTGAAACTCCGAGTATCAACAAAATTAAGTTGTTTCCATAAAAGGAAAGCAAAAATCGATCCATGGGCCGGTGGTGTTTGTTTTACACACAGTTGTTTTTATAGTTTAAAAACGTGACTTTAAATCACGTTTTCAGTTATAAATTAATCAAAGTGTGTGTAAAATACACGTGTGTATAACAAGTTTTTGCCAGTGACGGCTCTAGGAATTTTTTTCAGGATGTTCCTTAAAAAGCATAAATTATACAATCTAATAAAAAGAAAAATTCATATATTGACGACAACAACAATAAAAAAAACATGCAAATACATAAAGTTTACAATTGCCTTCTACGAGTTTTCATATTTTGAAATCGGTACATAATAGTCTCATTATCAATGCTACAAGCTACATCTCTTTCAATATGTACAACCAAGCAATCATTCATCTACTGAATATATAACAAATTATGGAGCAAAATTTAATTTTATTGACATAATAAAAAAAACTGAGGGTGTTTTCAAAAAAAAATTTTTTAGGGTAGACAAATAAAATTTTTTAAATTATTATATATATAAAAAAAAATTCAGGTCAAGGTGGTCCTGGGACCACCTGACCTTAAGGTGGCGCCGCCCCTGGTTTTTGCCAAGATATACCACCCAAGAAAATAATTTTGTTCAAACGTAAGTAGTTGGTGAAACTTGGCTTAAAAGTTGTTTGTGCGAAGCCTAATAATTAAACCTTCCAAACTTTCCCTTCTTTGATGTTACTGCTTTTACGTTAAATGAGTTGAGTAAACTAGAATTGGATATCATATCTTCCTTACTATCTTTTTTTCCAGCTTAGATATCTTCCTTACTGTCGATTGGCTTTTATGGAATCATCGAAAAAAGACATGCTTGGATCTCCAAGAAGTGTTCATAAACGCTTGGGTTTGGAAAGCAATAAATTTTGCGATTCATTTCCTGGAGCTAAATGATAGTAGTTCTGTTTCTTAACTCTATTTATTGTGTTTAGGAATTAAGCTACTTTTGGGTTGGTATTTAATTATCGTAGGGTTGTTTCTTTTCCTCGCCCAGGCTTAAGACAAAGACACAAACTTTTGCCGTGGTATTAAAAAACTAAACTCGCATAAATGCCCTACCAAATTAATTCTAGAATCTATATATGGTTGAGACTAAGCGTGTCATGTGACCATTGGTAATTTTTGGCAACACATGTATTGTCAAATTTGTGTGCAAACTAAATTGAATCATTTTATATTATTTAAAGATCATATGAAATTGAAAAATTAGATGAATTTAAGGATCAAATATGATACCACCAAAAGGGGTGGCCTAGTGGTCAAGGTGTATGACCGCTATCTTGAGGTCTCATGTTCGAACCTTAGCGGAGAGTAGGGTTGCCTCTTGCAACTAACCCCTGATTTACTAGCTCTCTTGTGGGGTTAGAGTGAGGTCTGTAGTCACCCCCGACTACAATATCTTGGCTCAATCCAACATTCTCTATTGGGGGGTGCCCCTATGGTCATGCTGAGGAGGGTGAGTCACAATGGTCTTCCTGGCCCCCTTTCTGTTTAGCAAAAAAGGACCAAATATGATATTTTCCCTTGTTGAAGTTATTTGGTCCATGTAAGGTTGAAATTTATCAACCATCTTGTTGGCTTTATTCCGTGCCAATTTGCTTGTAATTTAAGCACTTAGTAACCCTGTATTTAGGTGGGATTATTGTAAGGGTAGTGTGTGAGAAGATGTGAAGAAAAACTCAAGTATGTGCAAAGAAGCAGAGCTTCGCGGCTAGGACTCGCGGGTGGCTCGCGGCTGCAAGTCGCCAACTTCAGGCACGTGAGATGCACGCAGGGAAGCTAAAAGGTCGCGCCAGCTGTCGCACTACAGGACAAAAGTCCCAGGCTGGCCAGGCCGTTACGTCGCGACTTGATTTCGCGACTTGGACAAGCCGCGAGACCAAGCCGCCAATTTACCCTGTTTGGCAAAAAACTGTCTCTTCGTATTCTCATCTCACCTCACTATATATAGACCCTTATACCCACTAAATTGAGAGAGCTTCCAGAGAGAATTTTGTGAGAGAAAACCCTAGAAAAAAACAAGATTGCCTCATCCCCAATCTTCATCTAAGAAACTCTACAAATTCCTCTACTCTCTTCCTCTCCATTGTTATACCCTTGAGAGGTCTTTTACCAAATTCTTATCTCACCACACCCACGTCTGTGAGAAGGTTTATTTAGTGCTGAGGGAAGCAGTTTGGAAGGAACCAATATACATTGGTTAATGCTATGGTCAAGTAGCGGAATCTGGGAAGCTTAAGAAGAAATAGGTTCGGCGTAACCTCGTTGGAGCAAGAAGCTTGGAGGGCTTAGGTACCTGGGTAGATTAGGCTTGGAGGGTCTTCTGCTGTTCATGTATCCCAACTATATTCTTTAGTGGATTTTATCACCGCTTGGAGGGCGGCGGAGAGGTTTTACGCCGAGGACTTCGGTTTCCTCTTCGATAACACATCGTGTGTTGTCCATGTGTTTGCATTTTTCTTCTCTTTATCTTTGCCTTATATTTACTGCTGTGGATGTGTTTATATTTGGCTTAGATTGTCTATCAATTCTGTTATAAGCTTATTATCATGTTCCGCACATTTATTGTTTGATATAAAGCTTGAATTGATATTTTTGTAATTTGAGGTCTAAACGTTCAAGGGTGTTTCATACCCATATTGAACTTTCAGTCCACAATCTGGAAAATTTTGATGGATTGATCTTAATTAGGAAACTATATAAGTTTGAGTATGTTTCAAACTTATGGGATAATACAGTCAATACCTAAGTAATGCTAGGTATGTAATATATTTTACAAAATTTTCTTCTCATTAAGGTGGTAAGTTGTAATTGATGGGAACATAATCTCATTATTATCATCACTTTCTTATCTATCAATCACAACTTTGATACCACATTAATTAGTGCATTAAGTTATGTAAGTGAATTTGCTCTATATCTTCTCACATGCAAAATCATGAAATAATAATAATAATAATAACAATCCATCCCACGATCCTTAACACATGGTGCAAAACTTGTCATGATTTCACTCCAATGATTCGTCAATATCTTTAGGTATCATTTTGGGGCCACAGGACAGCAAGTCCCAATCCCCTACCATGTGCTTCATGTTCCTCTTTCCTCTACATTATAGTTTAGAGCTCTCTCTCTCTGAAAAAAAAAATAAATTTCGACACCTACTCAAGGAGGACCCAAAAAAGTGGAATCACCATTGCAGATTTGCAGGTCTGAGTTTTGGGTGGGTCCCAATTCCTAACTTAAAATAAATAGGTATGGATGTGCTTCAAATGTCTCTAAGGGGCCTTTGCCCTTAGGAAATGGGTAGAGGAGATGGTTAAAGAGATATGTGCTTGAGTATAATCTACTATAAATGTTATGTCAGAGATTCAAGGGTCCATAGGTCACCCCTTCCCTTATTATATGATATTAATGGTTTCCTATAACTATTAAAAATTCTAAGCTTATTATTATAATTCACATCACACATGCGTGTAGCATGTAATTATGGTAACCATCATAACAAAATTGAAGCGATTATATAGATATAGTCTTAGTTTTAGATATCAAGAGCCTTTTAACTCAATTAGTTAGTGCCTCCTAGTGTTTTCAACAAATACATTCAGAATTCAAACTCTTCACCCTTAACTATTGAATTACCTTGGAAAAAAAAAATCTTAATTTTAGGTGAGTCACGTCTAGTGTTTATATGTGCATGCATTGATTTTTTTTTTTCTCTGTTTTCTATTGATAGTACTTAATTAGCACCGTATCACATATCCTGGGTTGGGATCTGTGTTTCCTAACGATGGTGACTGGTTGGCTCAATAGGACTGGGACATATGATTATGGAATATTGACCCCTGGCATGACTATATATGGAAATGGAAACGGTGACACGGATAAGGCTGAATTGACCACTCATCTTTTAAATGGACATTGCTGTTGGATACAACCAATGTTTTATTTTGTCCTAAAGTTCTGAAAGAAAATTTACATTAATATTGTAAAAAAAAAAATAAGGTTTCTATTGAACAATGATTTTTTCCTTTTCCGTTCTTAAGTAGTTAGTTAATATATGAATAATTCTACAACTACATTGATTTTTGGCAAGAATATTGTATTCGTGCTTAAAATTTATATGAATTTCGTTTTTTTTCTCTAAACAATAGAAAACGTTGCTCTTTATGTCTTTATGTTTTTTTTTTTTTAAACTCACCCCTTAACAATTGAACAATGTTCTTTCTTTTTTGTGCCTAAACTAAAAAAAGATCGTTTATACTGAGTATTTAACCAATAATTTCGTGTCACATGTTCACCTCAAGTATGAATTTTTTCTTTTAAATTTAACGGTCCAAATCAAACATGTCAAATTCTCTAATACTAAAAATACTACTATAACCTAGTTAGGCACATAGAATTAAAGTTAATGAGAGTGAATGACATGATAGAAAATGTAAAGTTTTCAATAGTTTTAAGAACAAAAACCAAACTTCAAGCAAGTTTTAGGGACAAACACAGTATATGTGCATATGTACGTGTGTGTGTGTGTTTTGGGTGGGGAGGGGGGGTGTGAGGTAAAGAGAAGTAAGATTCAAACTATTATAACTGAATATCACTTGAACCCTAATCAGAAATAATATTTTTGCCCTGATTTTTTATTGTTTTGCTTCTCAACAACCGAGTGCAAGCTTTTTTTTTAATATATAAATAATTTAACATGAGGTGCCAACTAATTGAGCTACATGGAAGAAAAGAGCTAGGATTCAAATTATTATAATTGGACTATCACTTGAACCCTTACCCTGATTTTTTTTATCGTTTTGCTTCTCAACAACAAAGTACAAGCTTTTATTTTTTGTTTTTTTTAGATAATTTGATAGTTACAATAAGAGAGTGATTTAAATCCTAAATGTATTCATTAGAAACACTATGAGGTACCAACTAATTGAGCTAGAAAGATCTTGAAAACCCTGCATGTAAGTTAAACCAGAAAACAATAATGGGCCCTTTGGGCTCTTAAAGTTTATGATTGTTGAGGTGTTATTAATGACTTTTTGTCAGGGCATGAAAACGGAGAAAAGCAAAAGAACATGGCATCACGTGGCAAAGGGCTTTATCATTTAATAGCCTGCTAAACACACTGACACTTTATGTACAAGTTAAATGTGATCAGGGCCCTGTGTTGGATTGCGAATCTCCTGGTCCTGGACAAGGCCATGAAGCCCATACCAAGACAAGATTTGAGCTGGTTCATCATCTTTGAATTTTAGACCCAACAAAAATTAACGAGCACTGTAAATAAAATAAGAGAAAAATAAAAATTTTGCTAATTTAACACTCAAAAATAAAATTTCCATATATTCAGCAAAAAAAAAAAAAAATTCCATACTCTAATTTGTCTTCTATTTAAGTTTGTACCTGCATACCTGATGCCATAAAACATCTACAAGAATGACAACTTACTTTCTTACTCATTTATTTAACTAACTGTCATTTATTTATTAATGAGTTAATGTTATGAAGCCATGAATTACTCATGGTATTAAGCTTCTTTTCAAGGCTTTAACCCATCAATTAACCATTTCTGTCACCATTAATATTGTCACGACCATGTTTTAACTGCCATATATGTTCCAAAATTTCAAATAATTGGAAAACTATAGAAGAAAAACTAGGGTTAAAACGTTTAAGAAAAAAGGACAACATAGAAGACAAATGTCTTGTAAATCAGGTCTACTACCCATGATTACAAAATTTAGTGAAATCCTTACAGATAAATTCCCCATGGTACAAGAAAAATGCCCACCCAAAAAAAAAAAGGCACCTCAGTCCTCTTGGACAAGCTCAGCAAAGATGAAAGCTAATTTAGAAATGTTGACAGAAGAAAAATGAAAGCTTATAAACAAAAAAATTTTGATACCTTATGCTTGGCCTCAGGATTCATTTATTAAAGATTTCAACTCTTGTCGGAATGTAGAAATTTTTTCTGCTTCAACAGCCATGACTAATCCCATAAACCGATAATTTCTTAGCTGCAAAAAAAATTAATGAAAGCCAAATAAATAGAATATTAAATTATAAAGCCATTAGTCCCAAGAATAAAGCCACAGGCCCACAGAGCAACACAAGACTGTCCACTACACTAGCATCAATGAAAAACAAGAAAGTACCACTGAAAGAGGACACTTGGGTGGGATACTGGATATCAAATTAATTCACATATTTCTGATGTAAATAACTTAAGCTAAATCTTTTGCAGAAACTCCCATCTTTTCTGTGCTGAGATAAGCAATGATATTCAGATAAGAAAAGGCAAGTAAAATCCGGAAGCACATTCAGATCTTGGAAAATTTGTGCCTGTTTGCCTACGAGGCTACAAGGGAGATACTTAAGTTTGAACACAAAATATTTGTGACCCAGCCCCACACCGCTCAAAATATACCTGAACAAAAAACAAAGAGAGGGAGGGAAAGAGTATGAAACAAGAACATTTTGCAAGCCTACGAAGGAAACAAAGAATCTTGGTTCATAGATATTGGCACAGCAATCAAGAAGTGTTGAAACATTTGCTGCACATTCAGCAACAAAGTATGTAGCGTAACAGAAATACTTGTCTCACAACTTGTAACCTGCCAAGTGTATAAAGGAAATTTGAACTCATACTATTGTGCTCAAGTTATTTCCTTTTCTTTTTTGTATTTTTTTTTGGGGGTGGGCAGTACTAGTTTTAGTGTAATTAGGGTAAGTCAAAAATTATGTTAGGTTGACAAAACTACTAACCTCATGAGTTGGCTGTTGAGTGTGCAAAGGAAAGCTGAACGACCACTGGCTAAGCTGAAATAATAAACCGCATAAGTACACTAAGTTAAAAGAAGAAGAAAAAAAAGTACATAATAAAGGGTTTTTTTTTTCCGGCATGGAGAGACATAATACAAGTATCACTACCCTGTAAAAAATTTCATCCTCTGGCTTTGTATAGATTATTGCCTCATCACTGTCATTACTCAGCTTCATTTTCTGATCAGCATTCTTGTGCTGTAGTTTGCATCCAGAAACAAGTAAAACGAATAAAACCAATTGTAACTCATCTCTTAATCAAAAGCAACCTAGAATAGTAAGAAAAGATGATACGATACTGTACCTTGTAAATTTTACTGAAAATTATATAAAACTTAAAGCAGAAAGAATTCCTGAGCTCTTCTGTGGGCTTCCAAAGGCAAAACAAGAATATCAGAACATAATAAGGATGCTGTTTCCAGCAGGTAAAGAAACAGACATTTTTCACACTCATCCATCCACAAATGCTATTATCTAACCTCATCTTCTGTAGCCCAAGAGACTTCATCAAAGAGGGCATCGTAAAGAGGTGGCAGAAGCTGGGGAGGAAGATTCACCACACGCTGAGAGACCAGGAGACCCACATTCTGTGCTTGCTCACCCAAAAGTAATCTTAAGTCATCTACAACATCCTTCCCCTGGCATGATTTAAGGAGGAACTCCTTGATCTCCATGATACATTTATGGTCCTGATAAGTACAAATATATGATTTCTGATCAGTCAATTGTTATGAGGGTTAGTTTATCTACAAATGTTGAAATTACCAGCCAGTCAGCAATCAAACTACACTTGATTCTATCAAAAGGAACTGCTAATCAAGTAACTTTCCCCATCAATTCAATATGAGATCAGGTGCTGAAGATAATCGGGGTTGAAGCAAGGACTTAAGACCGAACTCACATTTGAGTCTGGAAATTTTTTTATAAATTTAGTGTCCTTTTATATACAATGTTAATATGAAATGCTAATTCATGTGCAAATACATTAAACTAGATGCATTGCATTGTGTTAGTCAGGTGACCTTCCCTACCCCATGCCTAATAAAACTTCTCTTCTCTTGGGCATATAATCAGGTTATGAGCATATTTTTGGATTAAATAATATTCAGGATAAATTACAAATATTCACCAAAACTATCACCCAAGTTGCAATGTCCCCTTATATCTGAAACTGAGCGACTAATGCCCTAATATTGCTCAAAAATTCCAAAATGGCCCTCTACTGTTCTAGTTTCCCTCAAATTAACAGCAGATTATTTCACAAATGTGCCACCAAACCAAAGTCGACAACAACAACAAAAGATGCAACCAAAGCTCTCTTCAGGTTTTTCTCCTTCTCATGTCCATTGATATGCTCTTAATTTGAGGGCAATTAACAGCGGTGGGGCTATTTGAAATTTTGAGTAACATTAAGAGTTTGCTTGCTTAATAGATTCATCGCAACTCGTGTAACAGTCTAGGATGGGTACTTGCATTTACATAATATTACATTCAAGTCTATTAAAGGTGAGATAACAGTGGGTCTTTTCTTTATAAGTAAATATAAGACTTTATAAAGAGAAAAAGCAATAATGGAGGATGGGACAAATTTAATAGGGGTCATATTCAATTTGGTGTCGCCCCATCCAAAACCACCCCATTGACATCCCTAAAGCAGTAGAAAATTCAAACAGATTGAAGCCATACATTTCTGCATATCTAATTATATAACAGCAAACTCCTACTGTTTTAAATGTGGCACAAACATTATTGACTGGCAATTGCAAACATATATACCAGGAGACTTAATAATAGAGTCAGTTTGTAGTGCATATGCCACACCACTGAAAGAAGAGATAAACATTGCAGAAAATACGGTTGGGATTTATAAGTATTTGTCCCTTGCCTTATATCTTCCCAAGTTTAGAGCAGTCACAATAGAAAAAACTCCATCATCTTCATCACCCTCTATTTTAACAACAGTCCCCACTGTGGTCTGTCCCAATATCAAGTCAACAAAACCACTCAAATCCCACAGCCTATTATCGAGGTAGGCTTGCAGCAATGTCTTCACTCCATGAAAATCATTGGATTTTGGATCAAAGAATGCAAAATCTGCTTGAACATTTCCCTTCACATGTACAAATTGAACTTGCATGAATACACACACTAAATCAAAGTGAAAAACAACAATCAAAACTTAATAAAATTTTATGTGTTGTAAACAATTGTAGTTAAAATTTGGGACAATCAGTAGAGTAAAGTGAAGGATCGAACCCAGAATCTCCTACTCTGATACCATTAAATTACTGATTCTCCCAAAAGCTTAAGCTATTAGAATATAGTAAATTTAATCATTTAACCACATACTTATATCACTCCTTCTCACATGTGGGCTCAAACTACCTTTTCATAGGTGAGCCCCAACATGTGGGAATTTAAATGGGAGGTAGAGTGGAGGAGACACGGATTGAACTTAAGACCTCTTGCTCTGATACCATGTTAAATTACCAATTCTCCTAAAAACTTAAGCTATTAGGAAATGGTGAATTTAATCACTTAACCCTAATTCTGATAAAAATAATAATTTATATTGCAAGAAAGAAAAACTTACATCAAACTCCTCTTCATCAGAAGACTCAGATGGTTCACTCCTTTTTTCCAAAGTATCCCTTAAAATTCTGTTATCTGAAAGCAGAACAGAAGAGCAAGTATGGGCCTTATTTGAATTGTTTTTGAAAACTGCTCTCAAAAACATGTTCTCAAGAAAGAGAATAGAATACCGTTTCATGCTGTTTTTTAATATCAAATGTGTTTGAAAAGATGTAACTATAGAATTTTTCTTCAAAAAATAAAACACCAAAATTTTTTTTAATATAAGTAAACAAATTCATTGAGAGCGCAAGGCGCAACCCACATACATGAGAAGTATACAAGTGATACACACACCAAGAATCAAGAAAAAACAAAGAGATCAAGAAATTCTAGCAAGTTTGAAGAATAAAAACAGTCACTAGCAACTAAGCAATTGTAAAGGATTTTCAATAGTAGTACCTTCAACTCAGAGGCTGTTTTCTCGTGATCTTCGAGCCTATGCACATTACATTCTCTCCAAATACAGCAGATAATGCATAAAAGAATGGCATTCTATATGCTTGCATTACAATGCCTACCAAGCCTTCCTTTCCAACAAGTGAAAAATCCACCACTCACCTAGGCATGACCCACTACAGCCCAAACAACATAAGGCCATATCCCAGAGTTCCTTAGCTACTTCACAATGGAGGAGAATATGATCCATGGTTTCCTCACTCTTTTTGTACATACAACAACAATCCACAACTATAATGTCACACTTCCTCAAATTATCCATCATTAGGATTCTACTAAACACTATAATATATGCAAAGAATGCCACTCTCAGAGGGTTCTTGGCCTTCCAAATACTATTTTAAGGGAAAGGGGTTCTGCCATTAGAAGTCATCTTTTTTCTTCTTCTTCTTCTTTTTTTTTTTTTTTTTTTTCAGTAACATTAGAGGTCAAAACTTTATAATACATTTAACCTACAATGGCTTATGGAAGGGATCCAATAAATCTTATCTTCTCCATCTCTCCTCAAATTATTGGAACAAAGAGGATTAGGAAGAAGAAAAACGATCAAACTCCCAATCCTACAAGTTTCTCATGAACCCAATGTAATTAAACATTAGACATTCATATACTCTGCCACTAAAACCTCCTTATGACAGGCTATCTAAAACCATTAGACATCCATAAAATAGTGAAAACTTGTTTGGACGGTGACAACTGAAAAGAGTGTTTAAAACACTGAAAACTCACAAGGTGCTTGGTTAATTGTTTCTTTGCTCAAAAGTTTTTTAGTCCATTCTCTCTCTCTAAGCACACCCACACATGTGCCCCCATACCCTCCTTCACATGCACAAAGATAAAGTAAATCCAAAACCAACAATTGCAATGTAAAGCCTCACACTCCCAAAAACACCAAAAATCCCTTAAAGAACAAAATCTCCAAAATAATCCCAATTTGAAACATAACCAAAACCTCCTTTTTTGTTTCATCCAACACTACCTAGAATGTCTCCAACCTATAAACCACACCCTGATTTTTATCTCATAAAACTGCTTTCCCATAAACCACTAACATGTAATATAGAATGGGTAGGTGCACAAGGTAGAATTTGTGTTTGTGCTTGTGTGGGTGTGCGGAAATAGGGGATGGCAGAGAGATGGCTAGATGTTTTTGTGTGTACTATATACATTAGAGACAGACGGTTTTGGTTGCTTCTGGGTGAATGTGTTTTTGTGTCAAGGTGCAAATAGGCCAAATCAAGTGTTATCAGTGGTGGAAGCAAAACATGATTAATCGACCATGTTAAGGACCAATTTGGCCAGTGATCGAGTACCAGAAGGCATCGAAGCAAAAATCTATTGATGAGTGGTAAGACAGGGTAGCAAGGGCTCAAATTTGATCTTTAGTAGTGGCAGAGATAGAGGATGCAAAGTCAGCTAGAGGCGACCAATGGCTCATGCCTACAATTCAGTGGCTAGCTAGCAAAGTAAGATGCACCGATGTGGGGCTGTAGTGTAGGTGTGGTAAATCGTGTGTGAGGGGGTAAATCGTGTTACAATTTTCAAAAAATTGGCTCTAGAACACCCCCTCCCCCGGCAAAAAAAAGAAAAGACAATTCATGCAGATAGAAAATGAAAACAAAGTGTTACATCCTGGATTAAGATGAAGAGTTTACTCAACATGAAATTGCAAATACCTGCAGAGTTCAGGGGAGATTCTCTGTGGAGTTTGGAGTCTTGCATTCGACGTTTTGCCAAGTAAGAAGAGGCTACCTGAGCAGCTGAACGAGAAAAAGAGGAGAAGGTCAGAGGCCGAGGTTTCAACAATCGCTGGTGCCTTGTTGGCCTCCGGGGCATCTTGTTAATCTGTGTAAATCCAACAACAACAAAATCGAATGTCAAGTTCATCAAATTTGAGTTTAGATTTGATGTTATGAAGCAAAATTTGCTAAAAATGATGAGCTTGAGTAAGTGTGATACATATCAGACAGCATTTCATATCAATGACTAAAAGAGACATACACGTTATTCAGCAAAAAAAATATAAAAATGTACATGTTAGTGTCAAAGCACGTTTTGATAATTAATCAAGTTTATTAAAGAAAATGACTTTACAATGTAGAGATGAAGCTCTAACAAGCAAATAGGATAAAGAAGCACTAGCTCATGTTCACTACTACCTCTGACTCATAGCTTCATTAGTCAATGAGAGACATTAGCTACCCACCTTGTGTGCAAAACTACACAGCACCATGTGTGCCACAGAGCACACCCCTCCTAATATAACAAATTAAAAACAGACAAAAAGAGAGTAGAATAAATGTTTTATTTTTTTTTAAATGAATTAGCTTGAATATATTCACCAAATTCTATCTACCCGTCTTCTGTACCTTTCTCCTTATCTCTTTCTCAAATCTTCAAAGAACAATGAATGATGATCATTTCTTTTTGTGTAAAATAAAAATGTGAAGCTCATTTTTTTTTTTCCTCATTTTGGGCTAAAAGAGGTTTTTGGGTCTTCATTTGAGCTGAACATCTTCTTTTTTTTTTGAAAAGTATGAAAGTAGGAATTTATGAAAAAAGATGCAGTATACAGGAAGTATACTTCATAACAACAGTACAGACACAGAAGAAAATTAGAATCAGCATACAGAAAACGAAAAGCAATCTAGCATGGACAGAAAATCAGAAGCAGACTAAGGGAACTGAACATCAAGTTTGCTATTTTATAAACCCAAATTGAAAAAATAAAAATCAACATGGTTAAATTTAATTAGGGAACTTAACATACAGTCCCTAAGTTTTTCTCTATAGACATTGGTTCTAAACAAAATCATTGACCAAAAATCAACCAGATAAACTACAAATCCGGTCTAAGAGATTAACCACAAAACAAAACAAATAAATCCACTCAAAACCCTAAAAATTTTACCTTTCTCTCTAGTCTCTGCTCTCCGCCTCTCTCTAGTCTCCAGTCTCCACTGTTCAGCCTCAGCCTCTCTCTGATTCTCTGCTCTCCGCCTCTCTCAAGTCTCAACTGCTCACCTCACCTCACCGTATCAGGTTAATCAGGTATAAAATTATAAATTTTTGGGCTTTTATTTGTTAAGAACTTAAGATAACTTTGTTTATTTGGGCCCTCCCTGGCTGGTTTTGTAACTTTGTTTATCACTTATCAGTTTTTCATTATGGCTACCTGGACCCTCCCTGGACTGGGCGTTAAGTTTGGGCCTTCAAGTTTTTTTTTTTTTAATTTATGCATGTTGAGATTGCTAAAAACTTGTTATTGTTCAGTGAAACTACAACAATACTTTTTATATAAATCAGGTTCTATTTCTTATTTGCTCTACACTTGAAAGTTATTTTTTATTTTAGTCTTTATAAATATATTGTTTAATTAGAAATGTCTACTAGAAAATATGCATCTGGATATGAAAAACTTAAAAAAATAAAAAAATAAAAAAAATTAATTGAGTCTCAAATAAAATCAATGGATAAATTTGTTATTAGTAATAAACAAAATATAATACAAAATTTAGATGAAAATATCACAAATGAGCAAGAAATTCACCAAAATAATTTAGAAGAAAATGATGTTCAATTTTGCAATACAACAAATCTTGATAATGAACTTCAAAATAATTTAGAAGAAAATGAAAATAATGATGAAAAATATAATATAAAAATATTAAATAAACATTAATTTAATTAATATATAAGTATAAAAAATGCCCAATTTTTAGTTCTCACCTTAGGCCCCAAAATGTCTAGGACTGCCCCTATTTCCCTCTCATCCGCTCTCTGCCTCAACTCATGTCACACCGTGCTCCATGGCTGACCACCAAGCTCTCCTTCTAAACCTCCATGGCCGGAGCTTTTCAAGCTCATCACCTCCAACCACGCACCACTGCCGAAACCCAGCCAAAATCAAATCGCAACAAAAACCCAGAAGCCCACCAAATCACAAATCAAATCACACCCACCGAAATCAAAGCACAAAACCCACAAAACAACCAAAATCACAAAATGAAAACACTGAAAGTGAACCCACTGTTAAAAAAACATATATTGGTTTTGTTATTATATTTTAGAAGAAGAATCATCTTGTTGAACTAATTTTAGATCCAAATTAATCAAACATATACCACAAGCAAGAATGATAGACTGAAAGCAAAGCAAAAAAAATGGTATTTCCTAGAAAAGTGTTTTCAGAAAATAGAGAAGGTAAGCAAAATATAAAAACTATTTGCTTTATAATCTCAAATAAATAAATAAATAACCAAAAATCACACACCATAATTTGGTGAAGCCTCGTGAGCCACAATTTCACCTAAAAGGATTGTCTGAATTGAGAGGAAGAGATTTTCATAGTCTTTGGCTCGACAGCACAATCTTTGATTTCCTTTCTTGACGTAGGTTTTGCTCGCTCCTCTCTTGTCAGCCTAGGCGACATATAAAGAGAAATAAAAGGAAGAAGAACAAAGCACCACATAAAAAAAAAAAAAAAAAAATGGTGAGAGAAGAAAGACGGACTGAGATCAGGTGCACTGTCGTAGATATTTTTTTACATTTTTTACTTCTTCTTTTTTTTTAACTTCTTAACTCTCCTTTAATATATTTTATTTAATAGTTGAGATTGAAAGTTGTTTTTTCAACTTTTAATTAATTACAATTGCATCAAGGTATTGCATCTAAATCTGAAAAAGATAAAGAGACCTACACCTACACATACAAATACACATACACATACGAATACACATACGCATACGCATACACATACATACACATACGCATACATAAGCACACATAAACACATACACATACACATACACATACAAATACACATAAACATACATACACATACACATAAATATATATATATATATACATAAATATAAACACACATACACATAAACACATATAAACTCACATAAACGTAAACATACACACACATAAACTTAAATATAAACATAAACACACATAAATGCTCGATTTAGTACACCAAAGTAACTAACGAAATTGTTTAAGGATTGGTGTTAGTTTGCAATTTTTTCCAGTCTATATGAGGGTTTAATTTTTCTCAGTCTGTATGTGTGTTTATGTCTATGTATGTTTATGTTTATGAGTGTGTGTTTATGTGTATGTGTGTTTATGTTTGTTTGTTTTTGTTTATGTTTGTTTATGCGTGTTTTTGTGTATGTGTGTTTATGTTTGTTTGTTTGTTTTTGTGTATGTATGTTTATGTTTGTGTTCATGTTTATGTGTATGTGTGTTTATGTTTATATTTATGTTTATAAATATAAAAATACATAAACATACACACATACATAAACATGCATAAACATAAACACACATGCACATACACATAAACATAAACATACACATACACACACATAAACATAAACATACACATACACATACACACTCATACACATACATATACATAAACACATACACATACACATACACATACATTTTTAGTTCTCGCCTAAGGCTCCAAAATATCTAGGGCCACCCCTGAGTGTGAGATACCAAAAGGGCACTCACCCAAGTGAATTGAGGAGCTCAACTCTAAATATAGTTATTATACATTATGATATGATGAACTCAAATCATATATATATATAAGGCTTATACTCAATCATATCAAAGAAAAGAAAAAACTATTCCCCTTTATTTTCCCACATTTTCTCAGCAACTAAACGCCAAACACCAAGCAAACCCAACAAAATATATATATATATATATATATACTCAAAATCATGTATTTTCAGCAAACAAAAAAACACAAAAATAAACAAACAACTCACAATTAAGAAAAAAAGAGAAAAAGAGAACATACCCAAAATAAGAGAAAGGTGGAGAAAGGCAGAAACGATGGAGAACCAGCTGCGTGAACGATGGAGAAGCGGTGTGAGAGAGAGAGAGAGAGAGAGAGAGAGAGAGAGAGAGAGAGAGAGGAGAAGAACGACTGTGAAGAGAGCAGAGAAAGTTGAGTAGTTTTGATATAAGAAGAGAAAAAATAAAATTGTGTTCAATAGGGATCGAACCTGGGATTGTACCACTATAAATGTTTTTTACATATTAATATTTAAGGTAAAGTAAACTCTTTACGCCATATTTCAATTTGATTTCTAATTTTTCAATTGTATTAATTTGGTCCATTTTCATCAAAAAAAAAAAAAATGGTCTCTAACCTTTTAGTATCGTGCCAATTTAGTCATGTTATTATCTTTTGGATAGAAATTGCTGACATGAGAAACAACCAAAATAAAAAAAAAAATTAATTTCCGTTGATGTGGTAGTAAACTTTTTTTTTTTTTTTTTGCTATATGCCACATCAGCAATTTTCATTCGAAAGATAATAGCAAGGACTAAATTGACACAACATTGAAATGTTAAGAACTAAATTGACACAATTAAAAAATTATGAACCAAATTGAAATATGATGTAAAAAATAAAAACTAAGTAAGTAGTTTACCCTTTTTTTTTTATAGATAACGACAAAATTTAATTGAGTTTACCCTAAACACCAAACTTGCCTTTGACTATACTATGTGAAATGAAATTGGTAGGAGAGAACACCCATTTCATCATACTCCTTAGAAACTCAATTTTTCATTCCTCTAAAATTATGAGGAATTTGAGGGAATTGAATGAAGTTTAATGCAATTTCAAGAGAAATCCCCATAATGCTCTTTATATTTTACAAATTTCTTGTAATACATCTTTTAGGCTTCGTTTGGGAGTTCATAAGGGAATGGAATGATCATAAGGGGATGGAAAGGAATGAAATAGAATGGAATGTATTTAAGTAAGGGAAAGGAATGGAAAAAAATGGAATTAAATGGAAGTAAGTAACCTTGATTGGATATTTTAAAATAAAGGAATGGAAAAGAATGAAAATAAATGGAATGTAAGTAATCTTGTTTAGGAGTAACATGGTGAGAATGGAATGAAATCATTTTATGACAATATTACTATTAGACTCCTATTTTAAAATAAATGGTTGAATATATATGAGTATTTTGGAAGTTTTAGTAAAAAATTCATTAAATCTAATTTTATTTCCTCTCATTCCTCCCAATTTTGGAGGGAATGAAAATTTGAGGTTTTAAGGGAATAAAGAGGAATGCGTGTTCCCTCCTACTCATTCTATTCTCTCTCACTTAAACTCCCAAATAAGGGAATGGACTTTCCATTTCCTTCATTAAAACTCTCAAATAAGGAAAGAGAAAAATATTCTAAAAATATTCTTTTCATTTATTTCCATTTCATTCCATTCCATTCCCTTCTCCCAAACGAGACCTTATTATTTGACACATTTTACTCGATGAGTAATATTACAGTCATAAATTATTTTACAACGTTTTACAAAATGTTGTTGTGGCCAACTTTTTATTAGTTTTTATCTAGGCTCATAACTAACATCACTTTTTCATTTACCAATAACCACTTACCACATCAACAATTTGTAAAAAAAAATTGCAAAAAAAGTTTGTATCTCTAATATTACTCTTTACGTGATTCACATCTCTCTCTCTCATATTACCCTCCACTCTTTTATATCTTAGTCCCATTCCATTTTATTATAATTCGCCCATTTAATTCTATTCCTTTACAAACTTCAAACAAACTCTTTCAATATAGTGACTAAGCAAGCAAATATACTCCAAATTTCAGAACATAACATAACATCACAACAGCTAATAGATAACCAACTAAACACACAATAAATAAAAATAGTTCCAAATTTCAAATTATATAAGAAACAACCCATTCATGCTAGTTGATATGTTTTTTTTATTTTTTCAAAGTCATGCTGGTAATTGATGACTTTTATTTCCTAAAGATCGTGAGGCAACAAAAAATTTGATGTTTGAGGATACTTATGTCGTGTTTGGCTGCTAGTAAAAAGGAGGAAAGAGAAAAATATTGCTCAATTTTGAGTTGAGTGATTTTTTTTTTTTTTTGTCGGATTAGTAAAGAATGAAAAGAACATTTGAACAAGTATAAATACAATAATAATACTCACAAACACAGATATTGACGCCAACATAGACCAACTTTGTGAAAAATTTCTGACAAATTGCAACAAATAAAAAATAAAAATAAAAAGCATAAAAATAAAAATAATAATAATAATAATAAAAAGAAGAAGAAGGAGACATTCACAACTGTGGTGTGTAGAAGACAAATAGAGACTGCCGATTTGTTGAAGGCTGCCGGTCTTTTCGTGGCTGCAATGTGGGGGAACTGAGGATGGGTTTTGGGGCCTTTGGGCAGAACGAGTGTTACAACTAGCAATAGTAATTAAACTCTAAATCTGGACTAACCCAACAGATAGGAGCCTTAAACTCGGTAAATGGTAAATTGATAAACCATTTATGCAGTTGTACCAGTAAAATCCAATAAAATCCAGTGAGACTTTTGCAACTTTTGAGCTGTGATCCGAATCGGTCATTTTCACCACTCGGTTTTGTAATTTTGAAAATATATTACATTGGATTACCATTTTCTGAATGAGGAGTGTTATGAAAGTAAAAGATTTCATATAATTATTATGATGACGAACTTTTCAGTTTTCAATTAAGATAGAATTTCAAGTTTTAGCTCAAATTGTAATTCATGGGAGCAATTAGTGAGATATGCAAAATCTATAGAACGTGACTTTGGAATTTGAGGTATGCTTAATTTTAAGTCATGTGATAGAATTTTATTTGGCAAAGACATTGCTACGATTTTATGATATCCTTTTATTTTATGCTTTTATAGTGTTGTTACTTGTGAAACATGACTAGTTTTTTTACAATAAATTTTAATTAGTAACTTAGGGGCTGTTTGGTAACGTTGTTCTAGTAACGTTGTTTGTATTTTTTGAAAATACGTGTGGGTGAAAAAGTATATGAAAATACGTGTAATGTTGTTTAAAAACTGAAAATATGTATTTAAACACATGTACCAGACAATCCCATTCTCTCAAAAAATAGGAATCTAAATGAATTAAACTATTCATAAACAATTCAGGTTTGGCTCAATAAAAAGCTCATTCATATTCGTTTATTTATAAATGAGTCAAGCTTAAGCCTTAATTTTTAGACTTGTTCAATAAACGAACTAGGTTCAAGGAAAAAAAATTTGTTCATGAACAAGCTCATGAACAATAAAAATAAAAATAAAATGATTTTTTGGAATTCATGGAGTTCGTTATGCAAATCGAGACAAACAAAATATGGTATCGACAACATTAGTAGAATATGTTCTATAATATAATGGTCAGTATTTTATATGATGTTGGATGTGATAGGTGGACAAGAATACATGTGATCGACCTTTTAGGATTACGACTTTGTTGTTGTTGTTGTCATCGTCATCATTTTGGTTAAAAAAATGTATTTTTTGTATTTTTTTTACAAAATTTAATTAATTTTCTCTTATAAATTTATTTGTTATTTAACTTTTTAGGACTAGGGCTTTGTTACTATTGTTGTTGTCGTGGTCGTCTTGCTATGAAAATATTTATTTTTTATTGTATTTATTTTTCAATTTGATGCTTATAGCTCTACAAGGGAAGCAAATATTAGTTTTGCATGCATCTATTAAATTGGTTGTAAATATTTTAGCTCCTGCTCCAAAACTTTTATTGGTGAGGTTGAGTAAAGTAACTGAGAATAGAGAAAAGACGAATTCCTTGTATTGTTCTCTTCTTGGCTTCAGTGAGATTGATGCATGCTATTCATATCTTTATGGTGTCAGATCAAATTTGTGAAGGAGAAAAATAACAATTTAGTAAATGGGTAGGCCTGTTTAGGTTACCAGAAAAACAATGGCCATTCCACAATTTTGTTTTCTCTGCCTACACTAAATGACTTGTAAGGAATCAAACTCAAAGAGTCTACTATATTGAGTTCTACAAGAGAGCATCACTTGATTTTTCTTTCGCATAGATTCCCATTCTTTGTGAAAATTGGGGAGATTGTTGTGGAAATATATTTATGTATTGTTAGAAATACTGAATGATTGTATTGTATTCCTTGATGAAAGAATGTACATAGGTGCCTTTATATAGGAGGCATATGTGTGCAGTACAAGTAAATATGTGTGCTATACAAGTAACCTAACTGGGCCTAAAGCCCACAACACTATATACGTTAACAGCCCCCCTCAAACTCAAGGTGGATGTGAGACCAACTTGAGGTTGTCAACCAAAGTACGAAGGCGTCCCTTAGGATGTGACTTGGTGAAGATATCTGCAAGTTGATCTTTAGAGGAGACTGAGATCAGCTTGAGAGCACCATGGACAAGATGAAAACGGATAAAATGACAATCGATCTCAATGTGTTTAGTCCGTTCATGGAAGACATCATTGTGAGCAATATGAATAGCACTCTGGTTGTCACAATAAAGAGGAGTAGCAGAGGATGTAGACACACCTAAGTCTTTGAGAAGCCATCGTAGCCAAAGGAGCTCAGATGTGGTATCAGCAAAAGCACGATATTCTGCTTCAGTACTGGAGCGGGCCACATGAGTTTGTTTCTTGCTTCGCCAAGAAATCAGAGAAGAACCAAGAAGAAAGCAATAACCAGTGGTGGACCTGCGATCAGTGGGGTCTCCTGCCCAATCAGCATCAGAAAATGCACGAAGAGTAAGAGGAGACTGAGCAGAGTAGAAAAGACCATGGAAGAGAGTGCCCTTTAAGTATCGAAGAATGCGTAGAACAGCAGCATAGTGAGTCGATCGTGGAGCAGACAAATACTGGCTCACTTGGTGAACAGCATAGGAAATGTCTGGACGAGTGACAGTGAGATAAACCAAGCTGCCAACCAAGCGTCTGTAAAGAGAGGGATTAGACAATGGTTTCCCCTCTGAGGGAGTCAGATGCGCATTAAGCTCAACTGGAGTGTCCACAGTCTTGCTATCAGTGAGTCCAGCGCGAGACAAGAGTTCAGAGGCATACTTGGCTTGAGTAATATAAAGTCCATCTGTAGAATGAGTGATTTCAAGACCCAAGAAGTAGCTGAGATATCCAAGATCTTTCATCTCAAACTGCTGACTGAGAAAAGCCTTAAGTTCTTGAATGCCACTGAGATCATCACCAGTTATGATCATATCATCCACATATAAGAGAAGTAAAATAGTGCCTTTGTCAGTGCGACGAAGAAATAAGGCAGAATCATAGTGACTGGCCATGTAACCCAAGTGAGAGATGGTAGAGCTGAATTTGGCAAACCAAGCTCGTGGAGCTTGTTTAAGGCCATAAAGTGCACGTCGAAGGTGGCAAACCTTGTTTGAGTCAACAGAGAGACCAGGAGGAGGTTGCATATACACTTCTTCACTTAAATCCCCATTAAGAAATGCATTTTTGACATCCATCTGAAAAAGGTCCCATTTACTGGCAGCAGCAACAGCTAAGAGGGCACGGACAGATGAGATACGAGCAACCGGAGCAAAGGTCTCTTCATAATCAATCTCATACTCTTGTGTAAAACCTTTTGCAACAAGACGAGCTTTGTAGCGCTCAATGGACCCATCAGAGCGAGTCTTAATCTTATAGATCCACTTACAACCAACCACAGATTTCCCAGGAGGAAGTGTCACCAAATCCCAAGTATGGTTTTTAGATAATGCATCAAGTTCCTCTTTCATTGCAATCTGCCATAAAGGGTCAGTGGAAGCCTCACGATAGGTGTGAGGCTCGTGTAGTGTAGCAAGAGCAGTGTAACAATGATAGTCAAGTAAATGTGCAGGAATAGATCTTACCCGAGTTGAGTGACGAGGTGGAATGTCTTGTGCAAGATCTTCAGGCGGAGCAGGAGCAGGAGACCCAAGCTCAGGATTGGGGTTGGGTAGCTCGTCTTCAACCTGTTCATCTTCCACCTGTTCATTAAAGGGTGAACTAGGAAAGGGATCAGTGATATCTGGTGGTTGGACAGAGAAGTCTACAGCAACAGAATCAGGAGCAACTACAGGAGGATCAGGAGCAGCTATAGAAGGAATATGTGTCTCATCTGGAAAAAGATCTAAGACAGAGGAGGAAGACAAGGAAGCACTAAAATGAGAAAGTTCGACAAAGAGGCGATGTTCCCAAAAGACAACATTACGGGAGACACGAAGACGATGAGAGACAGGATCATAACACCTATACCCCTTTTGAGTTTCGCCATAGCCAAGGAAACAACAAAGCCTTGACCGAGGCTCAAGTTTGTTATGCTCATGTGGCTGAAGAAGAACGAAACAAGCAGAACCGAAGGAGCGAAGGTGGTGATAATCTGGAGGTGACCCAAAAAGGCGCTCATATGGAGTTTGATTTTGGATAGTAGGACTCGGAATGCGATTAATAGTATGAACAGCATGAAGAGCAGCTTCACCCCAAAAAGGAGCAGGAACTTTAGCAAAGAGAAGGAGAGCACGAACAGTGTCAAGAATATGAC
This sequence comes from Quercus aquifolioides, assembly GCA_019022515.1. Classification (NCBI taxonomy): domain Eukaryota; kingdom Viridiplantae; phylum Streptophyta; class Magnoliopsida; order Fagales; family Fagaceae; genus Quercus; species Quercus aquifolioides. The sequence goes on from CM032330.1 coordinate 35,488,207, forward strand.
GAAGTTTTCGTTCGGCTCTACCATTTTGCTGAGAGGTACCTGGACAAGTTAGTTGATGAACAGTGCCATAGGAATGCAAAACAGTTTGGAAAGCATATTGAGTGTATTCAAGAGCATTATCAGATCGAAAAATTTTGATGCGTCTGGAAAACTGAGTTTCAACCATTTTTGCAAAATTAGAATATACTTCCAATAATTCAGAACGATGTTTCATATTAAAAATCCAACTATAGCGAGAGTAATCATCAACAAAGACAACAAAATATCTAGACCCACCAATACTAGAGACAGAGGAAGGCCCCCAAACATCAGAATGAATAAGGTCAAAGATATCAGTGGATATAGATTCACTAGTATTGAAAGGCAAAGCTGGTTGTTTTCCTAACTGACATGAAACACAATCAAAATTTTCTGTGGACACTGAACCTAACAAACCTCTAGAAGCCAATTGTTGTACCCGAGAGGAAGATGCGTGACCAAGTCGAGCATGCCAAAGTGCAAGGGAAGGAGTGGAAGAAACTGCAGCAGCTGCAGCAATAGAAACAGGAGCGACAAGTGGAAGACGAAGGTTGTCCACGGGAAACATACGCCCAACTCTGGGACCGGTCCCAAGCTCCTGTCCCGTCCTAGGATCCTGCACAATACATCCAGAATAATCAAAGGTAATGCGATAACCCAACTCAGCTAATTGTCCCACAGAAAATAAATTATAAGAAAGGTCAGGAACATTAAAGACTCCAGGAACCGAGAGGTTGGAGGTTGAAACTGAACCTATATTATGACCAGACATTGTGGAACCATTTGCTGTACGAATATTAAGAGGGTGCGGTGCAGGTTTAAGGTCAGAAAATAAGGATGAGTGAGGTGTCATGTGATTGCAACAAGCAGAATCCATAAGCCAAGAGGTAGGAGACATACCAGATAAAGCTGAGAGAGAAGAGGAATAAGATGCATTACCAACCATACGAATGACATTGGCGATGATATTTATAAGGTCGTCTTTGGAAATGGAGAAAGTAGATCCAGAAGACTGAGACTGTGCAGAGACAGGAGCCATGGGTTGGACACTCTCAGTGTTAGCAACTATAGCAGCAGAAGTGGAAACAGCTGATTTGTTGTGCTGATAGCAAGTCTCAATATTATGGCCGAAACGTTTGCAAAAATTGCAAAACCGTTTGTTGGATTGTCGGCGACGATTGTTGCAAAAGGAAGCAAACTTGTCCTTATTCTTCATTTAGAAGCAAAATATGCAAAAATGGACTGCAAAAATGAAATCTACGCGAAAAACTGGGTAAGAAGCACCTGAACTCCAAAAAGTCAACTCTCGCAAAAAGTCAACGGTCAACCCCGTCAAAGTCAACGGATGACGTCAGCAGGCTGACTGGGCGATGACGTCAGCAGAAGAGAAGCTGAATATGACGTCAGGATGATGTCAGCAGATGACGTCACCTAGGGCTGACGTCAGCAGGAGAGATCTGGCGCGTGCAGGCGCGTGTAGGCGCGTGAAGAACCCTTCCGGCGCGTGGAGGCGCGTGACGGCGCGTGACGGCGAGTGACGGCGCGTGGAGCGCGTGAGCTAGGGCGCAGAATCTTTTTGTGGCGCGTGAGAGCGCGTGCAAGCTCCGATGATGATGATATTTTCACGAATGAGTAGATCGGTGTAAGGGGATCTCTGTGGTACCTTCACCAACGTAATCGGAGCAATATTGCGGCGGTGATGCAATAGGCAGTGGTCTTTGTGGTGTGAAACTCCTCAACAACGGCGGCTGCAGGTCCGGAACCCAAAGACGACGGCTGGTAGACGTCGAAGGTTCAACGGCGAAAGGCTGCGGCGGCTGCTGTGATGGCGGAAGCGATGTTGAAAATGGAGTCACACCAATAAAGACAAGACTGCTAAGAAAAGGTCAGAGCAGTGGCTCTGATACCATGTTAGAAATACTGAATGATTGTATTGTATTCCTTGATGAAAGAATGTACATAGGTGCCTTTATATAGGAGGCATATGTGTGCAGTACAAGTAAATATGTGTGCTATACAAGTAACCTAACTGGGTCTAAAGCCCACAACCCACAACACTATATACGTTAACATGTATAAATCTAGAGATCGTTGTGTATATTTTGCAGAAACTTCACTTTGTGTATGAATCACTAAGAAGTACGGACACTTCATTTTTGGTATCGTTCCCGTATCATACTCATGACAGACACTTCACACGCCTAGGACACTTCTACATGAGTGTCTCGTTTGTTTCCCTTTTTAAAAATTAAAAAAGAATGTAAGACACGACTAGGACATGAGAACAAGAGGAATCGAATACCCTCTTACAAAAGAAAGAAAACATGCATGCTCTAAATAATAATAGTGCATTTGAAAATTAATAAATATCTTTATTATTGGTTTGTATTATAATTGTGAGGCCTGAGGGCCTGGTGACCTCGGCCCACTTTACATACGGCCCAGGGCCCATGCCGAGGAAGAAGGATCGTCCGAGGACGATTTATGGAGGCCTAAGCTTTTGAAATCCCCGCCGAGGATAACCCTGTCCTCGGTGGACCGAGACTAACTCCAAGTGGGGGAACAGGCCCAGGACAGGTTGTCACCTCCACATTAAATGCGCTCACCTAACCCTCTGGCCGCACTAATGGAGATGTGACCCCTGGACAGGGCAACATTGGTCATTACAAATCACTTGAGTACTGATAAGGCAGCTGATGGGACGGACGGTCAGAGGGAAAGCGCATGGATGATCAACAGGTGGAGGAAAGAGATGGGAAGAAGAGGACTATATAAGAGGAACCAACAGAGCAGTTAAGGGGGGGGGGGAAATGGAGTAACAAAAAGAAAGAGGGATAAATGTGAAGCTCCTCGGATCAATGCCGAGGAGCAACCTTAAAGGAAAACTTGAATCCACCATTGGGCTTCGTTCGTCTGTAAGGGCCAAGTTCTTCAACCCACTCTCTAAAAATGTATTGTTTGGGGCCTATTGGATCATTTTTCCTTCTGATTTTCGAGGGCCTTTCCAAATTGAGTCCCTACAATTGGCGCCGTTTGAGGGAATAACTTGTGCACTAGCAGGCGCAACGGACAATCGTTCCTAAATAGCTAGTTTACGGAAGGTTAACAACAACGCGTTTGTAAAAAAAAAAAAAAAAAAAAAAACCATTGCAGAAAAGCAGAAGATTCAAAGGAAAAGAGAAGAAGCATCGCAGTATTTTATTAAATGAAAAAGAAATACAAGATACAAACAGAGGCTCAGACAGGCTTATTTTAAAGCCAATTCTACAAACAGAGCCCCAGACGGGCCTGTTCTAAAGCTAACTAAAGGGAAGGGGGCTGAGGCAGGCCTGTTTTAAGGCTACCAACAACTCCCGGGCCGGTGCGGTGGTGCTGGCACGAAGAGAGGAGCAGATGCAAGGGCGCCTGACGGCCCTTCCCCACGATATTCCCTTGATTCTCCTCCAGCCCCATGGTGGTTGACCGTTGGAGACGGCAACACTCGGGCACCAGACATGACGTAATCTTGCACGCCTTCACCGGCATGGGTGCGCCCCGGAGAAGGGCGTTATGTACTTCAGGGATCTCCCTCTTGGCCGCTATGCGCGGCACCATCAGGATGACGCCTAAACTTTGCCGCGCCGGAGATCTGACGCGAGCTATAGCCACAACGGCTCTCGGTCGAGGGATGAGGACCTTTGGCCTGTGTGCCCTCACTCCCATCCAAGGCCGTCCCATTTCTCTTATCACAATTTTGGCAGGGTTATTGAGGGGGCTCTGAAAGTTGATGGGACATGTTTCCTGTTTTGTTAGAGGATTCGTGGAGCGTAGAAAGACATTTCCCCCCATATAGCCTTTTATAGAGGATGGAGATTGGTGGGAAATGATCTACGCAGAATTCGAGAGAAGGATTATCGGTGACATTAATCCTGACCAAATTCCAAGGCGGTTATCAACCGTTCGATCTGTATCAATCCACGAGGATATTAATGAGAGCGCGCCTCGCGTGTTGAAACGTCAAGCGCGGAACGCGAGCAGTCAGGAGGCGCCTTGTAATTGAAGAGGGCAGAAACTTGAACTGAAGGCGGGGTTACTGCCACGCGTAGGGTTAGAATTCCAAACCACCCTCGCCTAGGGCACTGCGGGGTTAAGGGTCCGGTCCACAGGATGGCCCACTTCTGACGAAGCAGGTCCGAGGCCATCATCGCGCCAAAAATAATATTCCCAGCGCCAAGAACAAACTACTTTACCCCATACAGAAGAACAGAAGTGTTAGATAGAACCAAGGTCTTGCATGGTCCTCGGACTCAAACCTATGGGGAAACTAACCACTCAAATATACCTGGGTACTAGACAGAACCAAGGTCTTGCCATGGTCCTCGGACCCAAACCTATGGGGAAACTAGCTACTTACAGAAGAACAGAAGTGTTAGACAGAACCAACGTCTTGCATGGTCCTCGGACTCAAACCTATGGGGAAACTAACCACTCAAATATACCTGGGTACTAGACAGAACCAAGGTCTTGCATGGTCCTCAAACCCAAACCTATGGGGAAACTAGTTACTTACAGAAGAACAGAAGTGTTAGACAGAACCAAGGTCTTGCATGGTCCTCGGACTCAAACCTATGGGGAAACTAACCACTCAAATATACCTGGGTACTAGACAGAACCAAGGTCTTGCATGGTCCTCGGACCCAAACCTATGGGGAAACTAGCTACTTACAGAAGAACAGAAGTGTTAGACAGAACCAAGGTCTTGCATGGTCCTCGGACTCAAACCTATGGGGAAACTAACCACTCAAATATACCTGGGTACTAGACAGAACCAAGGTCTTGCATGGTCCTCGAACCCAAACCTATGGGGAAACTAGCTACTTACAGAAGAACAGAAGTGTTAGACAAAACCAAGGTCTTGCATGGTCCTCGGACTCAAACCTATGGGGAAACTAACCACTCAAATATACCTAGGTACTAGACAGAACCAAGGTCTTGCATGGTCCTCGGACCCAAACCTATGGGGAAACTAGCTACTTACAGAAGAACAGAAGTGTTAGACAGAACCAAGGTCTTGCATGGTCCTCGGACTCAAACCTATGGGGAAACTAACCACTCAAATATACCTAGGTACTAGATAGAACCAAGGTCTTGCATGGTCCTCGGACTCAAACCTATGGGGAAACTAACCACTCAAATATACCTGGGTACTAGACAGAATCAAGGTCTTGCATGGTCCTCGGACCCAAACCTATGGAGAAACTAGCTACTTACAGAAGAACAGAAGTGTTAGACAGAACCAAGGTCTTGCATGGTCCTCGAACTCAAACCTATGGGGAAACTAACCACTCAAATATACCTGGGTACTAGACAGAACCAAGGTCTTGCATGGTCCTCGGACCCAAACCTATGGGGAAACTAGCTACTTACAGAAGAACAGAAGTGTTAGACAGAACCAAAGTCTTGCATGGTCCTCGGATTCAAACCTATGAGAAAGTTAGCTATTTGCAGAAGAATAAAAACATTAGATAAAACCGAGTTGTGGTACGGTCCTCGGATGCAAACTTAAAGGACCGCTGATTGCCTTATGAGACTAAGTCCAGAACAGAACCAAGGTATTGAGCAAAACATCAAAGTATAACAAGTAAAAGGAAGCATCAATCAAAGAACCAAAAGCAAACTATTGAATATATATTTCAAATAGAAAGTGTGTAGTTTCGTTACAATGTTGCCAAGGCAAAAAGCAAAATGAAATGAAAAAGAAAACAAATAAGAGTGTCCCATGCCATCAAAACGGGGTGGTCCAACGAGATGGCTTACTCCCCCAATTCGGTGGGCAGCTTGTCTTGAGGAGCCTGTTGAAAGGCTTCGACTAACACCTAGGGACCCTGACTCGGAGGGGCTACTTCAGAGGACCCTTCCACGGTAGAAGGGATCTGAGGGACAGTGAGTGTGGCTTGGGAGTCAGCAGGAAGCCTCATCACATATTAGGGCACTTCTTGACCGTCAGTTCCAGCCCCCTCCAGCGCTCCAAGGGGCTCAACCTCCTCAAAAGGTCTGTCAGCTAAAGATGTGTCCTCGGCAGTTTTGGTCTGACTTTCACCTGCCGCTGGTAATGCAGACTCCTTCTCGGAAGTAATGGGGATAACCTCGCGAATTGCGTGGGGGTAATATATTCTCTTTGCCCTCCTAAGGTCAAACGAGGCATCAACTCCCGCTTGGTTGAGGGCTTCATTCCAGGTCTGGGAACAAAAGCGTCTGCACACTTCAGGGACTTAAGCCTTGAAGGTAGCTTCAGTCTTAGCCGCCCTCTCGGCAAAGGCCTCCTCCTCCGCCTGTTCTACGGAACACTCAGCGTCTATTCTCGCAAACACAGCCTCTTCTTTGGCCCTTACGGCCTCGTCCCTGGCATACTCGGCAATACCCTTCACCCTGACTGCCTCGGCCAACTTTTTCTTCTGGTCGGCGATGTCCTCTTTGGCAGCCCGCAGTTGGCCCTCGACATCCTGCAAGCGCTTTGTCTGATCCTCGGCCTGCTTCGTAGCCGCGGCTAGGTCAGACGCCGCACTATCTCTAGCCTTTGTCATCTCCTCCAGATTTTCGATTGCCTTCTTAAGATCTGCCTCAGATCTCTTAAGGGTACTTGCGGCTTTCAAGAACTTGTCGCGTTCCTGCGCCAAAGCGTTACTCTGGCCGTCGACCTCCTCATCCAGCCTAAAAACAGCCTGGATAGCCTGCCAACCAAAACAAATACGCCGTAAAGGGGAGGGGATGTGCTAAGCAATAAAATTCAAATGAAATAGACCAGTACCACAGGTCCTACCATGCCTAGGTATCTCTTGAGGTCGCCGGCAACCTCTGGCCCCCTTATGCTCCCAAGCTCAGCCATGTCAACGGGGAGGAGGAGAGACCTCTCCAGGGCGTCGGCTACGCGAGCCCCTTCGCCTCCTCAAAAATCCCGGATAGTACTGTCATCCGTTAAAGGTTTTCCGTGGAGTATGGCAGCGGGCAGCCAAGCCTGGGGCTCGGACTGTTGAACGATTTCTTTCCCTTTTCGCAGACCACCTAGCCTCAGTTGTTTAGAAGGTCGTTGGGCTTCATCTTCCTCTAGGGAAGGGTGGGATCTGCCCCTATCCACTGAGTCTTTGCCCTTAGAAGGCCTCTTCCTTTTTGGGTCGGAGGACTCAAGCCGAGAGTCCGAGATTGGGGGGATGGAGGAAGACCTGGTCTGCGCAGGCGAAGGCTTAAATCCGGGTAGAGAGTGCTTGGGCTGTGACTCCCTCGGCACACCTTTCCCAGACTTGCCCTCAAGCAAGTCAAGAAGGCTGGTTTGGGGCTGTCTCTTAAGACCCATCTCGGCTTTGGTACCAACCCTCTGAGGCTGAAGATCAGTTTCGGACAAGTGAGGGTCCCCTAGATCACCAGAGGGATCCTCGGACTGATCAGCTCGGTTAAACACACTGAATTCGTCCTCAGACGAGCTTAGTTCAACCAATTCTTCTCCTTTCTCCGAGCTCCCTTCCTCGGTCTCTGCCGCTTTATGGGATGAGGAATAACCTGCCAACGGAATGCCTTCTAGAATAGAGGATCCTTCTGAAAACGCAAAACCGTCCTCTACCACAGTGATTTGCCTAAGCCGAGGATCACGAGCCCTGATAACATGCTTAGGGACCGGGAACGACTTCTGGGCTGGATCGCATCCGAAGATCTTGTGGGCGGCTCTAACCTGGTTATCGGTCTCGTTCAGAAAAAGCTCCGCCCTAAGAACGGTTTCCAAATCCTCCTTGTTTACCAGATGAAAATGACGCGCGAAGGCGTGCGAATCTGCAGAAAGAGAAACAAAACTCCTATGATCGATCAGCCAAAGAAGATATACGACAAAAAAAATATAAAGGAATCTGGACAGCCTCCCACTTCGGATACCCTACCTGGCTCTCCCTCTACTATCGGGCAATGGAGACCGTCGTGCCATTCCCCCGACACAATGAGAAAATCTTGAGTCAACCCCTTACTAGAATCGGGGAGGCAATGGATGAGCCGGACCCTATCATCTCTCGTCTTCATATAATACGACTTACCCTTCAAGTGTTGAAGATTGTAACACCAATTTACATCATGGTGGGTTAACCTCAACCCCATCTTCTCATTCAAGGCATCTACGCACCATAATATCCTAAATACATTAACGGCGCACTGGGTAGGAGCCAGCCGAAAATGCCTAAGGTAACCGTTTGTCACTGGCCCCATAGGGATTCTCATGCCTCCCTCCACGAAGGAGACTATGGGAACCACAACTTCACCCTCGTTCCTCTTAATATACCACTCTCCCTCCTCGCAATACCTCAAGCCCACATTACGGGGTATCCCATAATCAGCAATGAACTTCTCCATCATCTCTTCAGACTCAACTAACTTCTTAAATTTACCCATTCCTAGCAATGACTAAAGGACCCGATAGAGGGAAGGAGAGAGAGGAACTAAAGAAAATTTTGTGCTACAGAGAGAAAAGACTTACAGAAATGGGGAGATTCTCCTTGGGCAAGCTTTTTACGCTGGAAAGGGGCGCTTGTCAGTGTGGAAATTGGACCAAATGCAGAGTATATGCACCGAAGTTTGTGAGTGCGTAAATGAGGAGGCCAAGCGGTTCAAACGAATATTTATATCCCCGATTAAAGTTAACCAAGCGTAACTTCCCGCCCATAAAAGCGGGAAATCCCCGCCAGGAGATTACCATCACACCGTTGGAAGCAGGAAACGTAGAGCTGCAAAAATTTAATGCGAGCGCGCACTGAGTTTTGAAGTGCCAGAAACGTACATCGGGTAGGCGAAAAGACTCCAACGCTGACGTGGACCGAGGCTGGGTGAATCATGTGGAGGGCCCGAGGATATCAAAACCCTCCTCCCCGTCCGAGGGTACGGACAGCAGGGTTTTGAGGGGCTATTATGGGGCCTGAGGGCCTGGTGACCTCGGCCCACTTTACATACGGCCCAGGGCCCATGCCGAGGAAGAAGGATCGTCCGAGGACGATTTATGGAGGCATAAGCTTTTGAAATCCCCGCCGAGGATAACCCTGTCCTCGGTGGACCGAGACTAACTCCAAGTGGGGGAACAGGCCCAAGACAGGTTGTCACCTCCACATTAAATGCGCTCACCTAACCCTCTGGCCGCACTAATGGAGATGTGACCCCTGAACAGGGCAACATTGGTCATTGCAAATCACTTGAGTACTGATAAGGCAGCTGATGGGACGGACGGTCAGAGGGAAAGCGCATGGATGATCAACAGGTGGAGGAAAGAGATGGGAAGAAGAGGACTATATAAGAGGAACCAACAGAGCAGTTAAGGGGGGGGGGAAATGGAGTAACAAAAAGAAAGAGGGATAAATGTGAAGCTCCTCGGATCAATGCCGAGGAGCAACCTTAAAGGAAAACTTGAATCCACCATTGGGATTCGTTCGTCTGTAAGGGCCAAGTTCTTCAACCCACTCTCTAAAAATGTATTGTTTGGGGCCTATTGGATCATTTTTCCTTCTGATTTTCGAGGGCCTTTCCAAATTGAGTCCGTACAATAATTTCTAATCATCTTTTAATAGTTATGGATTTGCTTTATTATCCCTTAGGGTCAGTTTGTTTTAGTAGAAAAGTTTTCAATCTATAAGCTTTAAATGCATGAAGAAAAAAAAAGGTCTAAACCTTCACCTATCTAGGTGAAGATTTAGGGCCATAAAAGAGTTTTAGAGTCTGTTTGAATACCGCTTATTTTGTTGAAAACTGAAAACACTGTAGCAAAATAATTTTTAAATGTATGAATAGTGCAATGAGACCTATTTTTAATGAAAATTTTGTTGAAAAAAGAGGTTTGTAGGTCCCTAAATAGTGCACGGGACCCACTAAACAGTGCATAATCACGTGAAAACTAACTTCTCAAAAAAAAAAATGCCAAACATTGGGATTTTAAGCCGTATCCAAACAGGTACTTAAGACCTCTAAAGCTATTTTCGAAACATAAATAGTGTGTTTGCAAACCCACTAAAAAGATTTTAAGTGGTGCTTTAAGGCCAATTTTACTTTTCATGCTATATAAATCAAGCACTATTCATTGTAATTTGCCAGACTCTCAAAACACTAAAGAGTTCTCTCAGTTAATGCTCTATATCGCAAAAGCTCCACTACTAAAGGTCTACTTTCAACAATAATGTCAAACAGGCAAATAATTTTGAAGTTTAGGGAAATGTAATGATGATTTCTTTTAAGTTTGTCCATGCTTGCATAGGCACACCTGAACATGTTATTGCTTTTATGGGTCAATTTTTCTGTAAATATTATTTGTCTTTTTTTTTGGTAAACAAATATTATTTGTCATTTCATAGCTTTTATGTCCAAACATCCTCTTTTTCTTTTTTAATATATTTTTATTTTAGATAAATCAGAATTCCCCTTTTTTGGTTCAATGAAATGATGAGAAGTGTGTTATTATCATTCAAACTGTGTTTCCTGGTATTTCTGCCTTCATTGTGCTTGAATTGCTTGTTGGACATGATATGAAATCGATTCAAGACGAGATTGACATTTTCAAACTGCAAGCGTTAAATGAAGGTTGTTATTAAGTGAGCATCACCATCTTTACTCATATAGAAGTTGTCACTTATTGAACTGTGTTTCTATTATTTGAAATGTTGCAAAGTTTGTGACTAGCTGTCAAGGGAAATAGTCTTGTTATAGATGATTACCATGACAAATTATTGGGTCATTGACAGAAGCATTTTTCAGACAAGAACTGGTTGAATGGCATCTTGCTGCATATGTTTCTAATTTCTCACATGGGAATCAAGTTTCTACCTTTCTGCATGTTAAAAGTTGCCCTGCAAGATTAACCTTGGTTGGGCCCTGGCTAGGTGAGGAGTGGGGCAGGTTTGGCTAGATCATAGGTTCAAATAAAGAAAAACTACGAAGAGTTTGCAAAATGTGCATCCTTTTGCGTAAAACAGAGGCTTCTTTTAAAAGATGAAGATATAGAACGCCTTTCCATTTGTCCTTCAAAACTCAGAAGTAGAATCATATGTAGGGTTATTTGCTTGACTCTAATATTTGTATATTAATCAAGAATTTATTATACTGTGTAGGTTCAGGTGTGGATATGTCAACTGTGAATATGTCGACTGTTGAGAGTCCCAATTTCTTGCTTGCCCAAAATCCCCCCAAGCCTTAACTTAGAGTCCATCTTCCTTTGGATCTGTAAAGAGCGTCTCCAAAACATTTGGCTTGAAGTCTTCTCCATACAAAATGTCTGCATTGGCAGTATACAAAGTGAAACTGATCGGACCAGATGGTGAAGAGAATGAGTTTGATGCCCCTGATGATGCAGCTGATGCTTACATCCTTGACTCAGCTGAAAATGCTGGACTGGAGTTGCCTTACTTGTGCTTCAGGATTGGTGGATAAATCAGATGGATCGTTTCTGGATGACAAGCAGATGGAGAAGGGGTATGTATGTGCTGACCTGTGTCTCCTACCCGACTTCAGACTGTGTGATGTACACACATAAGGAAGGTGATCTTTACTGAGTAATGTTATATTGTTATGTGCCTAGACTGATGATTACCCAAATGGGGATTATGGATCTTTCCGAGACCAGCATTCTATTTGTGAGCTAGATGGTAGTTTGGCTATTTAGTTTCAGCGCCACTATTTTCCTTGGTCTATGCATGGTTACTGTTTGATGACAATCAATCAGTAGTGTCAGAAGCATGATTTCTCTTGAAAGTTGATCAACAATAATGGACTGGTGTACCTTAGAAAGCATTCCGAGTTGCATAATGTGATATCAACTTGACTAGTTTTAGCATTGATTTGAATGGGCAGCCCTAGAATCAGTTTGAGAATTTTTGAAGTTTAGGAAGAGAACAATAAATTTTGGAGAAATGGTGGTTCCATTTAGCTCAACTAGAGAAGTTTATTGATGTCAAATAAGAGATCTATGATTTGATTTATGTCTACACAAAAAACCAGTTGGTGTCTTAGCACTTTGATAAAGAAAAATCATCAAGAAGCAAACATCATAGGTTAAAATTTTATCGCATCTATAAAAAAAAAATGATGGAAAAATCAGTAGGAGGTTAACTAATAGAATCAGTTTAAGAAATGGTGGTTGTATTCAAGGGTTCTTCGAGGGAACCAACCTCCAAGGGAAGAAACTAGAGAATAGAAAGATTAGAGAGGGATTTAGAGATTAGGAAGGAGGGAAACAAAAGTAAATTTGTATTATTTCAGCTTAAACTCTCATTCTCACAGCTCTACCTTATATACAGTTGAGTACAAGTTGGTAGTTACAACAGTTAATATCATTAGTCAATCTTTAGCTGGCACATACAGCTGGCACTCTAACCAACTTCCTATAACTAACTTCCCAATTAATATGCCCAGCACTAACATACTCACACACTCACACCAAACACTCATTATTAGTAGGGTCCGGTTAATGTGTGCCCTTAGGGCACACATTAAATTTTCTACTTTTGAAAACTTTTTCTCGGAAATTGAAAAAACTGTCAATACTTTTTCAATTTTTGAAAAAAAAATTTCCAAAAATGAAAACGGGCACACATTAGTAAAATCCTTATTAGTATACCAAGTCAATTAACTACTCTATCACTAACCTGCTCATGTCAGGTGTGAAAAGCATGATGTTCCATACTTCTATTGACACATCAACCTTTTCAAATTGGATACTTGTAGTTGCACCTGGTGCAAAGCTTTTGCCATGCATTGACCTTGATAAGAATTAAGCTAGACGTATAAAATAAATGGAATCTAGATTTTTCTGATTTTGGAATAGTTTTTTACATAAATTTTTTATTCATCTAAAAATATACTTAAATTTTAGACACCTAATTTGATTCCTTCAAATATATTAAGAAAATACGTATATCTAAAAGTATTAAGAATATAGCAAATACTTGTAAAGTTGTACATATGTCTCACTACCTTCATTGTCTCTAAAAATATATAGAATTCAACATTTGTTTTTCTGTTCTTCTAAGTATTTAAAATTTTGGTTTATAGTAAAAATTTCAAGTTTGAAACTATGAAAAAGTCTAGAAATAGAGTAGAAGAAAATATAATGGAGGCTTGGTTTTGGTACCATATAAGGAGATTAAGTAGGATTTTATATGGTTTCTCAAAAAAAAAAAAGTAGGATTTTATATATATATATATATGGGACCCACTAATTGAATTGCATTATAAAAGAAAGATCAATAGTAAATTTTGAATTGTTTGTGGCAATTTCACTATTAGCTTTATCCTATCTAAAACAATTCAAAGTTATGCATATATGGGATAAGCAAAATTAAAATTAAAAAAAAAAAAAGTTGTGAATAGTGAAATGGGTAAAAAATGTGGGACAAGATAAAAACTAAGAAAAAATAATATGGTTGTTTGGTTGGTTAGGGAAGCTCATTTTCGTTATTTTCGGTGCTTGTTTCTTTAGCATAGGAGTGTCAGTGCTTCTTTTGGGTTTTTTCTATATCAAATGGGTCGTACTTCTTAAGCATGGGTGATAATACTAGTAACTATAGGCATTTTTTTTTAGGAGTCAAGGGGCAAAGCCGGCCCTCCGCCTAAGCCATTTAGGTCATGGCCTAAGGCCCCCTAACATAGAAAGGCCCCCAAATTAATATGGGGGCAGCAAATTTTTTTTTTTTTAATTAAAAAAAAGTGAGTTACTTGCACCTTTTTTTTTTTTTTTTTTTATCTCATAGGTATTAAAATTAATATGTCACCGATCATAATAAGTAATTCAATACCTTTTTTTTTAATTGAAAAATCACATCAGTTTGTAAGTTTTTTTATAGTAAAATTTGTAATAACTTTAGCATATTTTCCACACACACAAAAAAAAAAAAAAAAAAAAAAATTATGAATTGATAGAAATACAACACAATCACCAATTCACCATTAAGTGAATGAAAAATTCTAAAACTAACACAAATCTTATGACAAAAAACTTACAAACTGATGTTGCAGGAATATAATTGGTGCTACTCAAACAATATAATAAAAGAATGTTTTGAATAACTTTTTTTTATTGGTGACACATCAGTTTATAAAACCTACGTAATAAGTATCACTAGCTTACGTGGGGTGAATTAGTTTTATCAATTAGTAAGAATTAATAATGGATTTGAAATAAAAAATTATAATATAAAAAATAAACTAAATACTCCTATATTATTGCAAAATAAATTTTATTGCAACAAGTAGGCCATGGAGGGCTTTTGGACTGGATCACTCAATTCATCAATCTCTATTGCAACGAAATTTTTCATTGCAATAAGTAATTGCAACAAAAAAAATTTGCAATAAGTTATCGCAACAAAATATTTATTTACAATAGTTATTGCAATGAAACATTTTGTTGCAACAAGATACGGTATAAGTTATTGCAACAAATAGTTTACTATACTATACTTACTATACCATACCTCTTTCTTTCCTATATTTAGATCACCAAAGAAACTTTACTGTATTTACTTTTTTCAAAAAGACCTTCAATGTCAACTTTTTTTTGGAATAACCTTCAATAGCTACCTTATGAGTATAGCTGAAAGTAGGGTTGGAAGTAGGCACAATTAGGGCCTTTACTTCTTTTTCTTTTTTTTTTTTCTTTTTTTTTCTTTTTTAAAAATGACTATTTATTAAATGGGTTGGTGTTAGGATTAGAAACATACATTTACCACTAATCATATCAAACTCCCCAGATTTAAATACTGACCGTAAACCAAAATCGGGAATCCACGAAAAGGACAATGGTCATTGTAACCACATCTTTGGCCTGCAACAATCAGGAATTCAAGAATGTGGTAACGGCAACAAATCTGTTTCGAGTCATAGGCAACCCTATTCATCGAACCACGAACTACTCCAAACCAAATATCGTTTGATCTCACTACCTCTTTTTTGAACCTACTTAAGAAACTCCAATTTAGATCAGAAGATACATATTTCTCTCTATACCCAGAATTTAATATCCCAGCAATGTGACCAAATTCGTCTCCACATGCAACTTAGTCATGGATTTTCTATGAGCCAAATAAGTGGTCCAAAGCCTCAATGACTCTCCCTCTAATTGAGTGTTTTTCTTGAATTTGTATCCCAGCACACTTCAGCAAAAAAGGGAATAGACCGCTTGTCCCTCGCTATAAAGGCTATGGCAGCCATCTCCTTTGGATGAGATTTTATCGTTGCATCACAAGTCACTATAACACTCTTATCTGTTAAGGGAATCCATAACTTTGGATGAAACTTGCATCTCCCTAACAATGTAAATAAACCTAAAATTAGAAAATAACAAAAATTGGAAACTAGGGTATTAGAAAATAAAAAAGATTAGAAACATACCTCTCCTGCCACTAATCACATCAAACTCTCCAGATTTAAATACTGACCTTTTTGTAAACTGAAATCGGGAATCCATGAAAAGGGAAATGGTCATTGCAACCTAAAATTAGAAAATAAACCTAAAATTAGAAAATAAGAAAAATATATTATTGCAATAGGTAGGCCATGGAGGGCTTTTGAGACCGAATCACTCAATTCATCAAGCTCTATTACAAAGAAATTTTTCATTGCAATAAGTAATTGCAACAAAAAAAAATTGCAATAAGTTATCGCAACAAAAAATTATTGCAATAAGTTATCGCAACAAAATATTTCTTTGCTATAGCTATTGCAACAAAATGTTTTGTTGCAATAAGATACGGTATAAGTTATTGCAACAAAGTAGTTTACTATACTATACTATACTTACTATACTATACTATACCTCTTTCTTCCCCATATTTAGATCACCAAAAAAACTTTACTGTATTTATTTTTTTCGGAAAGACCTTCGATGTCAACCTTTTTTTGGAATAACCTTCAATAGCTACTTTACGAGTATAGCTGAAATTAGGGTTGGAAGTGGGCACAATTGAGGCCTTTACCTCTTTTTCTTTTTCTTTCTTTCTATTTTTTTTATAAAAAAAAAAAAGTCTATTTATTAAATGGGTTGGTGTTTAGAAAATATGAAAAATTGGAAAGTAGGGCATTAGAAAATAAAAAGGATTAGAAACATACATCTATCACTAATCAGATCAAACTCTCCAGATTTAATACTGGCCCTTTTGTAAATCGAAATTGGGAATCCATGAAAAGGGAAATGGCCATTGCAACTACATCTTTGGCCTGCAACAATCAAGAATTCAAGAATGTAGTAGAGGCAACCAATCTATTTCGAGTTGTGGGCAACCCTATTCACCGAACCACGAACTACTCCAAACCAAATATCGTTTAGTCTCACTATCACTTCTTTGAACCTACTTAAGAAACTCCAATTTAGATCATAAGATACATATTTCTCTCTATACCCAGAATTTAATATCCCCGGCAACGTGACCAAATCCGTCTCCACATGCAACTCAATCATGGATTTTCTATGAGCCAAATAAGTGGTCCAAAGCCTCAATGACTCTCCCTCTAATTGAGTGTTTTTCTTGAATTTGTATCCCCAGCACACTCCAGCAAACAAGGGAATAAACCGCTTGTTCCTCGCTATAAAGGCCATGGCAGCCATCTTCTTTGGATGAGATTTTATCGTTGCATCACAAGACACTGTAACACTTTTATCTGTTGAGGGAATCCATAACCTTGGATGAAACTTGCATCTCCCTAATAATGTAAATAAACCTAAAATTAGAAAATAACAAAAATTGGAAACTAGGGTATTAGAAAATAAAAAAGTTTAGAAACATACCTCTACTATGACTAATCACATCAAACTCTCTAAATTTGAATACTAACCCTTTTGTAAACCGAAATTGGGAATCCACAAAAAGGGCAATGTTCATTGCAACCTAAAATTAGAAAATAAGAAAAATATATTATTGCAAAATAAATTTTATTGCAACAGCCAGGTAGGCCATGGAGGGCTTTTGGGACCGGATCACTCAATTCATCGAGCAAGCTCTATTGCAATGAAATTTTTCATTGCAATAAGTAATTGCAACAAAAAATTTTTGTAACAAGTTATCACAACAAAATATTTCTTTGCTATAATTATTACAACAAAACATTTTGTTGCAATAAGATGTGGTATAAGTTATTGCAACAAAGTAGTTTACTATACTATACTTTACTATAGTTACTATACTATACCTCTTTCTTCCCCATATTTAGATCACCAAAGAAACTTTACTGTATTTGTTTTTTTTCGGAAAGACCTTCAATGTCAACCTTTTTTTGGAATAACCTTCAATAGCTACTTTACAAGCATAGCTGAAATTAGGGTTGAAAGTGGGCACAATTGAGGCCTTTACCTCTTTTTCTTTTTTTCTTTTTTTTTATTATAAAAAAAGACTATTTATTAAATGGGTTGGTGTTTAGAAAATATGAAAATTGGAAAGTAGGGTATTAGAAAATAAAAATGATTAGAAACATACATCTGTCACTAATCAGATCAAACTCTCCAGATTTAATACTGACCCTTTTGTAAACCGAAATCGGGAATCCATGAAAAGGGCAATGACCATTGCAACTACATCTTTGGCCTACAACAATCAAGAATTCAAGAATGTGGTAGAGGCAACCAATCTATTTCGAGTCGTGGGCAACCCTATTCACCGAACCACAAACTACTCCAAACCAAATATCGTTTGGTCTCACTATCTCTTCTTTGAACCTACTTAAGAAACTCCAATTTAGATCATAAGATACATATTTCTCTCTATACCCAGAATTTAATATCCCTGGCAACGTGTCCAAATCTGTCTCCACATGCAACTCAGTCATGGATTTTCTATGAGCCAAATAAGTGGTCCAAAACCTCAATGACTCTCCCTCTAATTGAGTGTTTTTCTTGAATTTATATCCCCAGCACACTCTAGCAAACAAGGGAATAAACCGCTTGTTCCTCGCTATAAAGGCCATGGCAGCCATCTTCTTTGGATGAGATTTTATCGCTGCATCACAAGACACTGTAACACTTTTATCTGCTAAGGGAATCCATAACCTTGGATGAAACTAGGGTATTAGAAAATAAAAAAGATTAGAAATATACATCTACTATGACTAATCGCATCAAACTCTCTAAATTTGAATACTAACCCTTTTATAAACTGAAATCGGGAATCCACGAAAAGGGCAATGTTCATTGCAACCTAAAATTAGAAAATAAGAAAAATATATTATTGCAAAATAAATTTTATTGCAACAGCGGCCATGGAGGGCTTTTGGGACCGGATCACTCAATTCATCAAGCAAGCTCTATTGCAATGAAATTTTTCATTGCAATAAGTAATTGCAACAAAAATTTTTTGCAATAAGTTATCACAACAAAATATTTCTTTGCTATAGTTATTACAACAAAACATTTTGTTGCAATAAGATACGGTATAAGTTATTGCAACAAAGTAGTTTACTATACTATACCTCTTTTTTCTCCATATTTAGATTACCAAAGAAACTTTACTGTATTTGCTTTTTAGGAAAGACCTTGGATGTCAACTTTTTTTTGGAATAACCTTCAATGGCTACTTTACGAGTATAATTGAAATTAGGGTTGGAAGTGGGCACAATTGGGGCTTTTACCTCTTTTTCTTTTTCTTTCTTTTTTTCCTTTTTTTGAAAATGACAATTTATTAAATGTGTGGTGTTTAGAAAATAAGAAAAAATGGAAAGTAGGGTATTAGAAATTAAAAAGGATTAGAAACATACATTCGCCACTAATCAGATCAAACTCTCCAGATTTAAATACTGGCCCTTTTGTAAACCAAAATCGGGAATCCACAAAAAGGGCAATGGCCATTGTAACCACATCTTTGGCCTGCAACAATTGGGAATTCAAGAATGTGGTAGAGGCAACTAATCTGTTTTGAGTCATGGGCAACCCTTTTCACTGAACCACGAACTACTCCAAACCAAATATTGTTTGGTCTCACTACCGCTTTTTTGAACCTACTTAAGAAACTCCAATTTAGATCAGAAGTTACATATTTCTCTCTATACCCAAAATTTGATATCACCGGCAGCGTGACCAAATCCGTCTCCACATGCAACTCAGTCATGGATTTTCTTTGAGCCAAATAAGTGGTCCAAAGCCTCAATGACTCTCCCTCTAATTGAGTGTTTTTCTTGAATTTGTTTCCTTAGCACATTCCAGCAAACAAGGGAATAGACTGCTCGTCCCTTACTATAAAGGTTGTGGCAACCATCTCCTTTGGATGAGATTTTATCGCTGCATCACAAGACACTATAACACTCTTATCTGCTAAGGGAATCCATAACCTTGGATGAAACTTGCATCTCCCTAACAATGTAAATAAACCTAAAATTAGAAAATAAAAAAAATTGGAAACTAGGGTATTAGAAAATAAAAAAGATTAGAAACATACCTCTGCTGCCACTAATCACATCAAACTCTCCAGATTTAAATACTGACCCTTTTGTAAACCAAAATCGAGAATCCACGAAAAGGACAATGGCCATTGCAACCACATCCTTGTCTTGCAACAAGATATATATATATATATATATATATATAAAGAAATAAGATAAATGCAAGAAAATTAAGCACACTAAACACTATATAAGTTGTAATCTTTTTACTAGATACTACAAGATAAATGAAAGACTTACGAAATGATGCTCTAGAGAGCCATTATTTCTCAAGAGTAGGTAGGAAGACTTGGTTTCAATTGTCATAAAGAAAGGATTGTATAGTAACAGAGAGAACAAAAAACCAAGGACTAAACTTACCAAAGGAATAGAAATAGATATTTCCTACCACATCCAGCTCCATGATTATTCAACAACAATAGTACAGATACAAAATATTAGCTTTGAAGGCCTAGTTGCCTAGAATACAACCAGAGAAATTTATTTAAAATATCTGTTTAAAGCCAGTTCCATCCCTCCTACAACAAGATTCTCCCAACCCCAATAACTTTGTTTCTTTTAGCCCCATGATTTCCTTGCCCTTGGCTTTTATGCCTCATGCCATTCCTTTATATTTATAGACACAAAAAAGGTGCAGTGTGTCCCTCTCTCTCTCTCTCTCTGTGCACAAATTAAAGTCACCTAAGCACACCCACAGGTCCTCTATCACTTGTAATAAAGCTCCTAATTTCTCCTACTTTTAACTTGGTATGGAGGCCCATAGAAACCAACCAAAACCTAATTACAAAAGTCTTCAAAGATCTTCACTGCAATAATATGACTATTAAAATCTTTAACTTCCACTATTGCTTCATTTGACCACAACATACATATTCCTCCTAATGGATTTTCTATGAACTAGATAAGTGGTCCAAAGCCTTAATGACTTTCCCTCTTAATGACTTTCCCTCTAATGGAGTGTTTTGATGTCTCTTGAATTTGTATCCCTAGCACACTCCAGCAAGAAATGGAATAGATTGTTTGTTTCTCGTCTCAAAGGTTGTGGCATCCATGTCCTTTGGATGAGATTTCATAGCTACATCACAAGAGACTATAATACTCTTATTTGATGAGGGACTCCATAACTTTGGATTCAAATTGCATTTCCCTAACAATGTAAATAAATCTAAAATTAGAAAGCATTAAAAATTGGAAATTAGGGTATTAGAAAAAGGGCAAAACTTAGGTACAGTACCTTAGGTGTTGTTCCTTAGGTTCCCCTTTTAAGATTTAGCCATGTGGCTATTTAACTAAAAAGTACACTTCCATCCCATGAGAAAAAATCCACATGGTAGAATCTTAAAAGATGAGCCTAAGAAACAGCACTTAAGTACTGTACTTAAGTCTTACTCTTAGAAGAAAAAAAAAAAGGTTAGAAACATACATTTACCACTAATCAGATCAAACTCTGTAGATTTAAATACTAACCCCTTTTTACTATACTATAAGTGCAATGGTGATCGCGCTTTTCGTAGATTCTCGAGTCTTTTAGACTCGAGTTTGATGACAAAGTTCATACATTTAAGATTCTAGTTCCAGTGTTGGCACACAGCTGACATGGAACATTATCCATGTGGAACTCAAGTCTTAGAGACTCAAGTTCTATAAAGCGTGTACAGACTTAGAAGGAGAAGGAAGGAGAAAGAGTAGGAGGAGGAGGAGGAGGAGGAGGAGGAGCCGGAGTAGGAAAAGGAGAAGGAGTAAGAGAAGGAGGAGCAGGAGCAAGAGCGGGAACAAACCTAACACACACAAACCCAAAATTTTCTTTGGCAGGAAAAGACTTGAGTTCCAAGTGGATTATTTCTTCCACATCATATCGCTACAACTTTGAACTCAAGGCTTAGAGACTTGAGTTCTTTCACTGAACTCGAGTTTCAGAGCCTTGAGATACCAGTTTGCAAAATAGTTTTACAAACTTGACCTAAATAGTTGCTAAAATAATGCTAAATGCCAAATTTCCTCCTATTTTTTTAGAGGAAAAGCATGACTAGATACTATTGTGGACCCACACACAAAAAAATGCAGTTATTTTTTTTAACTTTTTATTTTATTTTAAATATTTTATTTATTTAATTTAAGGGTTTTGATTGGAAGTTGTAACTACAAAAAAAAAGTACAAATCCTTCTAATAAAAAAAAAAAATTGCAACACTATTGCTTTGTTATTTGCGAGTTAACTAATTACAAGGCGGTGACCTTAAGCCACCAAGGCCTTGTATCTCTAAAGGGGTGAGCTGACTGATTATAGCGAGGCACCACATAATATAGTTATTATATGTAGATAACTTTGTTCATATGTATCTAAGTCACTAAAATATTATTATCAAGTGTTTTACATGTGTTGCATGAAGAAATTAGGTGGCTTAATTATTTTCAAATAGGCTTAACAAGTTTTAGGGATTTTAACTCTATTAGTTATTCTAACAATAGGTTTCACAACAAGCTTGGGTAAATTAATTAATCTAACAGATATAAGCTTTTTTTTTTTTTTAAATTAAGTAATCTAACAACAGATTTTACAACAAGCTTTTTTAAATTAATAATCTAACTATAGGTTCTATAACAAACTTCCAAAAAAAAAAATGTTGATGGGTTTTATAAAAAATTATTTAAAGCTTTTTTCATGGTTTAGGGCGTTTGCCTTGCTCGCTTGGGTGCCTAGGTGAGCACCTGACTTTCCTTTGAATACCATGACTAATTGTTATATATGCTAGGTGTTTAGTCTAGTTTAATTTATTAATCAACAAGAATTGTGACATAGGACAAAATGGAGAATTTGTCAATATGTGCTTATGATGGGTTTAAGATTTGTCTTCTCACTCCCTCTTTTCCCATTCCCTGTGTCTTCTGTCTATATTATCCACGCACAAAAAAAAAATTTAAAAGAATTTGTGGATCTAGGGTTTAGAATTGTTGAAGAAAGGATTATGGGGTTGTGTTAAGAATTAAAAGATGGTTTGATGTGTTTGATGTAAGAAAGCATGGAGGGTTTATGGGTTTTGAAAGGTAAAAGTTAAGGGCTTGATTTTTTGGTTTGAGGACAAAAAGAAAAAAGACCATACTCATTACACAAAGCTCCCACTTTTGTGGGGTCTGGTGTAGAGGTCATGGTAGATAACTAGACTCATCATAACTGCATAACCTTTTCTGAGTCCCTTTTTTTTTTTTTTTTTGATAGATAACCTTTTTTGAGTCCAAAAACTATAGTTACATATACTATTATTTAAGTGATATTTAGATATAAAAAAGTCCATTTAAAATTTTCGCCTTAGGCAACTATCTTGGGCCGGCCCTAGGGGCAGTTGCCACTTCTCACCCTCTAGCTCTGCCCCTAATAGACATTAAAGATGGTGATGTCTAAGTCATCAAAACCATCAATGATAAGCTTTTTCGTAGTGTAGTTGTGGTCCTCAAGAAACTTATAAATCTATGGTTTGTGCCTTTGTGGTACACACACACACAAATATATATATATATATATATATATATAAAGTCAAGCACAACCAAAAACAAAATAACCCAAATAAAATAATGTCAAGGCGGGAATATGCGAGGTCTTAATAATTATGGCGGCAAATTTTTTGAAGAGATTACCGCCGCCCATTATCTGCAAAGTGGTAGCTCCCTTTGTCATGAGGGCTTGAGAGTATCTATGAGTTTGCATGTTCAAGCTTGAGGTGGGTTTATGATGGGTTTAAAGATATTAGGATTTTAACCAAATACAATATATATATCTGTATATTAAGAGGATTCAGAAAGTTAGTTATCGTCTTTTTTATTTTAAAAATACCCTTAATTTAATTAACTTATCCTTATTCTTAAAACATAAAAATGAAGTTAAAATCGTAAATTGATAAAAAAAACCTACCCATGTTTATAAAACTACCCCCATGTTCTATAAAAACCAAAATTCCTTCAATTTATATATATATATATATATATATATTTGCTAGTCATTAACACATGCAATGTACCGAAATAAGTATCACAAAAAAGATTGTACTATTGAATGTGTATTTCCCTTCTTATTAGTGTATGTTGATAAATAATAAATAAATAAAATATATGCTAGCCCATTATTAAGCAAAGTGGTTGGGTCAACCACCAACCCTTGTACCCGGTACTATGTATATCTATGAGCTCAGGTTCTATTCCCCATAATTACCTAGCAAAAAAAAAAAGTGGTTGGGTCAAACTTTTTTTATTTTTTATTTTTTATTTTTTAGAATCTGTTGGGTCAAACTTAGGCAAAATTTGCCAAATATTAGATTTTTAGAAAAAAATTTGCACAAACACATGCGGGTGAAACATTTTAGTAAGTTGGACTGTTTTTGGAAATCGAGTTTAACAAACTCAATTTCCAACCCATTCAACTTGCGTAAAGTCTGACATGGACAAAAAAAAAAAAAAAAAAAAAAAGTGGAACTTGAGTCTAGGAAACTCGAGTTCCATTTGAATAGAACTCGAGTTTCTTAAACTTGAGTTCCTTGTGTATAATTTGGAACTCGAGTCTAGGAAACTCGATTTCCACTTTTTTTTTTTTTAAAAAACAGTCTAACTTACTAAAATCTTTCACCCGCGTGTGTTTGTGCAAAATTTTTTCTAAAAATCTAATATTAGGCAAATTTTGCCGTCAAACTTACTATAGAATGTGTGTGTATATATATATATATATTTTTTTTTTTTTTTTTATCAGGGAATGTGTATATTATGGATGGAAGAAATCTCATCATCTATCGTTAGCCTTGTAATTGAGGATCTATAATTTTAATTTTACATTAATAATAAATAAATAAAGGCGTAAATGCACTTTTGATCCCTACATTTTGGGGTCATTTCTATTTTGGTCCTTACATTTCTATTTTACCACTTTTAGTCCCTAAACCAATTAACGCTTGTTATTTTAGTCATTTTCGTCAGCCAACAGACGGAAATAGCTGACATGGCTAACAGATTGATTAAAATGTTATTAAAAATCCAGCGTGGCTCTCATCACCCATGCCAACGTCAGAATTTTAAATATTAAAAAAAGTCTTGTCAGAAAAACAATTAAAATAAAATTCTAAACTTGATTTTAAAAAATAAAATAAAATAAAATAATTAAAATAAAATTTTCTTTTCTTTTCATTAATATTTCGGAAATGTTCATGTTCTTCTTCCCAAAACGTGACTGTTCATGTTCTTCATTTTCTTAGCAAATTAATCCTTGTTTTATTTTCTTTTCTCTGTTTTTCTTGTATTTTCTTTAGAATTAAAATTCTTTTCTTTGTTCTTTTCTCTGTTTTTCTTGTTCTTTATGTTTGCACATTAAAATTCAAAATTCAGTTCAAACAATAATCAACCAATATCAATAGATCTATATATCTGAAATTGAACCTAGAAACCGAACCTAGAAATTGAACACAGAAATTTGAACCCAGAAATTTGAACCCAACGGACACCAATCAAAATCAACAAACCTGCATCCTCTTTGTTCACAAACCCAAAAAATCAAACACTCAAAAAGGCAGAAATAACCTACAAACAACTATCCACATTCCACATTAACAACAAACCCAGAATCTTAAAAGAAACCAGCTGACCACAACTATCCTCACCAACACCAAACCCAGAAATTTCAAGCACAAACCCAGAAAATCAAACACAACTCCCACCCAAATTTGAACAAAATACCCACCAAAGTATTAACCCAGCATACCTCAAACTCTTTCTGTCAGAAAATCCCCTTGATCGAACCTTAAGCCGTGGCATCTCTTCCGATTTCAACCCATCCCCTCCTCTTCTCTTCCCTCCTCCTACTTCCACTCATCTTATTCACCATCACAAACAACCCCAACCCTCTTTTCTTCACCAATCTCTGTCTCAACAACAATTGTTCTTACAACAACAACAACAACAACAAATACAACATCAGCATCATTATCATCATCAAAAGCAAAATGACCCTCTTGCCCCTCTGTCTCCATCTCCATCTTCTTCCTCGTCTTCCACGCCGTACAAGTGAGCGACCCTTGTGACCCACTCGTCCTCTCTCTCCAAATCTCCCACCATTTACCAATTCCACTCAAACCCACCTCCGCAATTCGCCAACTCGCAAAACCCATCTTTTCTCTCTCTCTCTCTCTCTCTCTCTCTCTCTCTCTCTGTAAAAACGATTTCATCAATGGAAGGGTCGGATGGAAGGGTTGGGTACTTTCATCGGATCTGACGAGGACACCTATCGCGAGTTGTGGAGCTCCGATCAAAAGCATGGAAGGCCTAATAGTAGTTGCTATGTTGGTAGTTGGAATAAGGACCTCAAGATTTAGCAAATAAGTAAATAAAATTTTTTGGGCAATGAAGAACATGAGCAATCATGTTCTAGTGAAGAACACATCTTCCAAAAATATAATAAAAAGAAAAGATTTTTTTTTTTAAATCCTCATAAGTTTAATTTAATTATTTTAATTTATTTTTTCTGATGTGGTTTCTGATGTGGCATGGGTGATGAGTGCCACGTTGAATTTTTAATAATATTTTAATCAGTCTGTTAGCCACGTCAGCTATTTTCGTCTGTTAGCTGACAGAAAGGACTAAAATAACAAGCATTAATCGGTTTAGGGACTAAAAATAATAAAATAAAAATGTAAAGACCAAAAATGTATTTTCGCCATAAATAAATAGATTGTTTTCTATCCCAAAAATAAAAATAAAATCGCAGCCGTATCTTTATTCCAATAGTTGTTGGACTCGCAACTTTGAAATGTAAAACTAGTTCAGCTCGTAGTTTCTGTTTTTTTCAACAAACAAACAAAAAGATAAAAGCAAAACGTTTCGAAGTTGGAAATGCACGTGGTGAATTGAATTTACAGGAATCATTTCGATTTCGAACCGGTCCAAAGCATGGCAGTCCTGTAAATCCGTACGTAAACAGGGGTAAAAAATGAGTAAGTCAACGCCTTTAAATTCGCTTTGATTCCACCTATTCATTTTCAGACCCAAAAGACCAGTGAGTGTGAGTGAATGATAAAAAAGCTTCCTTTTCCATCTCTCTTTTTCTCTCCCAAAAAAAAAAAAATCCCAATTTAGTGAGAGAGATAGATATATATATATATTAACAAATAGTACTAAATAAACAAGCACAAAAAAAAAAAAAATATATATATATATATATATATATAGATATTTATAATTAAAAAAAGAAAAAATCGAAGGCAGCCATGGAAGACAATCGCGGAGCTTTCGA
The DNA here is from genome assembly GCA_019022515.1 of Quercus aquifolioides. NCBI lineage: Eukaryota > Viridiplantae > Streptophyta > Magnoliopsida > Fagales > Fagaceae > Quercus > Quercus aquifolioides. The sequence continues at coordinate 35,514,895 of CM032330.1, forward strand.
ATCCAATAGCAACGAAGTTACCACCGGCAATGACCATGGCTGGCAAAAGGTCACGTACGCGAAGCGTCAGAGGAAAGCCAAGCCAAATTCTTCCGATCCCGCCTCCAACAGAATCGTTTCCAACGGAGCTGTTCCCGGCGCCGACAACGTTTTCCGGTCTCTGGAGCAGCAATCGGCGATCCGCCGCCTCCAAATTCTAGAGGCGCAGAGATCCGCCGTTGCTGTGGATGCCGATTTCGACGCTCCGGTCAGATCGAAGAACGAGTACGATAGCAGCGATGAGGAGAACGAGCGCGTGGTGGAGAATGGGAAGGCTGAGGAGGCCAAGAAAGTGAAGCCGAAGAAGCCGAAGAAACCAAAGGTTTCGGTCTCCGATGCGGCGGCGAAGATCGACGCCGACGATCTCTCGGCTTTTCTCGTCAATATATCGGTGAGTATGAGCTTTTCAATTTTCAAAGTTTATACATTTTTTTTATTATTCCTTATGCATGTGAATGTGTTGTGAGAGAGGGATTTGGTTTGATCTGTTTGATTTTGGGGATAGGAATCGTATGAGGGACAGCATGAAATACAGTTGATGCGATTTGCGGACTATTTCGGCCGAGCATTTTCGGCTGTGACCGCAGCTCAGTTTCCATGGGTGAAGATGTTCAGGGAGTCCACCGTGGCGAAATTCGCTGATGTGAGTAAAATGCAATTTCATATTTGGATCTATAGGTTGTGGCATTGTATAGATTGTGGTTGGCAAGGATTTAACTTTTGTTGCAAAATGATATAGTTTGCATAACTTAAATTGTTATGGAAGCACATTTGGATGAACATTTAGATACTTCTGTTAGGTAACTAAGTGGTTGGCTCAATATAAATTTAGTAAATTTTGAATGTTAATTGTTTGACAAATTTGTGGCTTAATATAAATTTCATAACTTGGAATGCTAGTTGTTTAACAAATTTGTGCTAGTCTGATAGTGTCATGGTGGGATCTGGAAGATGGTATGGTGATTGGTGAATAAGATGGTAAAGGTGCGCAATTCTCGCACATTTCAGAATGTAGAGAGATTCTTTCGAAAGTTGAAATCATTATTGATTTGTACCCTGTTTGAGTTGTCTGGGGTTTGTGCCTTTACTCATTGTACCTCTGTTTTAGAGTTCTGTGAGGACCATGACTCTTAGCTTTGCTGTCTAAATTTTCTTGACCTTTTGTGTTTATCATCGTGAACATAAAATGTTTTTTCTTCAATAAAGCAATTACACTTATCAAAAAAAAAAAAAAAGATGGTAAAGGTGATGATATTACGGGGTGCCAATGAAGCTGCATTGCTCAGCTGCTCTATTTGTGGGCTTACCTTTTTCTATGTTTTTCTTGACATGGCTTTTACGCCTAACATCTGAATCAATTAAAAAAGTTTGTCTGTTGGGCTGGACACTGTACCTGTTTTGTATCCTATTTTGAAACTGTACCTTTTCAAAATAAAGCTTTTTAAAATCTCACCTTATTAAAGGTACAGCTTCTTCAAACATCCCATTTCCAAAAAGCTGAAAAAATAAGCTGTACCAAACGGGCAGTAAGTTAGGTTTTTACACGCAAAGTTTGGTTCTTTATCTTTTTGGAGTTCTTGGACTGCCTTGATTTGAGCTGTTTATTTATATATTTACAAACAGACTGGTAGGTATTGAACCTATGACCTCACACTCCACATTGCTCTTACAAGGGAGGAGGTGCGATTTGAGCTACAGCTCATTGGTGACTGGTTATTTTTTTCTTAGCTAGGGGTTTCTCCTGTATATGTCATTGGTAAGAATTGACGTGTGTGTGTAAGGCCAATAATCTAATGTTTAACAGTTAACCAACTTTGAGAAGTAGACAAAGGTAACTGATGTGCTTTAATACCATTTCTAGTGTCTTTATATGTCCTATTGTCTTGCTTTGATCCTTCTCAATTTAGTGTTTAGGTTCCTATTTGTACTAAAAAAAAATTCACATTTCTCTATGTAAGATGTTATTTTCAATTAATTTTATTTACTGTCATGGTTAACTCAAAGATTCTTCATGGGTGAGTCACTTGCAAGTTTTAAAGTTACATTGGCAGTAAAAAATATATACCTATTTTAATATTATACTGATTATATTATGGTTAGGAATAAACTGACAGTTAAGGCAACTAAATCTATGTTGTTGAAGAAATATGGGATTGTGATGTTTACAGTTCAAGTTAAAGGTTATAGGTGCTGAGATTTGGAAGCGTGAGAGTTACCCCTTTTCTTGGAACATTTTTGTTAGAACTCCACCTGAGTTGCTTTTTTGACTGCAGCATTAGGGAAAATATTGAAAACGGATAATTTGAGAGAAAAGGGCAATTATAGTTGTGGGTTAGTGTTGTACGTGTAAGTCTGATGGGGAGTTTGTGGATTTTCTTCTTATTTGTTGTCCTATTGCTAGGGAGCTGTGGGACAAACTGTTATGTCTGTTTGGTGTCACTTGGGTAATGCCAGTTCAGTAACTGCCATGTCGGCTTCTTGAGAGGGGAAGCTAGGCAATCTTAGGAGTGGGGAAGTTTGGATGGCAGCCCCTTCATGCCTCATGTGTTGTATTTGGAAAGAGCGGAATTGTTGTACTTTTGAGGGAAAGGAATTTCCCCTGCCATATCTGAAGTTTCTCTTTCTCAAGAATTTATACAAGTTGACTTTTAATCCCTATAATTTCTCCACGTTCATGGACTTTTTAGATAACTTACTTATCAGCTTTAAGTTTTTCTCTCTTTGTTCCTTTTTGCTTCTCTTTGCTATTCTTTTGTATACAGCCCATCTACTAGGATAGCGCTTTATTTTGTGCCTATTTTAATCAATTTCAGTTACTTAAAATAAAATAAAATAAAATAAACATATACCATATGGTCCATATCTTATTCACTAAAATATTATTGGCCCCATTTCTTACTCTCTCTCTCTCTCTCTCTCTCTCTCTCTATATATATATATATATATACATATCAATTCATGACACATGTGAAAGCTAAGTAGATCACATATAGGGGCTGAGTGCAAGCTTGTCATTTTGTTTTCTTAAAATTGAGTATGAAATGCTTTTTACACTCATTCTTGTCGTCATTAATGGAGCAACTTGCCTTAATTACTCCAAATTTTGGATTTTTTTATCAGCTTCATGCTTATCATTGTAGCTCCTGTTCAAAGATTGTTTTGTTTGTTTTTCATTTCTTCTCCCCACCCCCCCTCCTTTTCCATCATGGGCTCATCATGCAATCCATGTTGTTCATGTCTTCATAATGTAATTTCAATAGAGTAACAAACTAAGCATTCATATTTCGTGCATGTTGGTTTATCACATTTTTTCTTTTGTCTTTGTAATGTATGGGGACCTAATTAATGTGTATGCTTTTCAACAGATTCCTCTTTCTTATATTTCTGAAGCTGTTTATAAGACATCGGCTGACTGGATCAACAAATGTTCTCCTGAGGCATTTGGTTCCTTTTTATCATGGTCTCTAGACAGCATTTTTGCTGACTTAGTAAGCCAACAAGCTGGTGCCAAGGGCTCTAAAAAGGGTGTGCCACATGTATCATCCAAATCACAGGTAACTTGAGTGGGCTGTTGAGTATGTCTTATGCTTGTCTTTGCTTTTGGTGGATATTGCTGTTTACATGTATAACTGGTATGCCATTAATGTTCATTGGTTCATTGCCCATAGGCTTATTCTTTCATTTATCTTTTTTGATAGAGACACAAAAGTTTCATAATCATATATTGTTGATTTCTTTTCATATTGGAGAAATTATCTATATATGTAACCTTCATTAGAATGTTGTTGGGTCTATAATGTATGCAATTTCTTTGTATGTGTGACAGGTGGCCCTCAACTTCTTTTATCCTTCCTAACTTCTTTGCAAGCTTCCTGTGATCATCACATTGTCCTGCATTGATGTTTAATTTACGTATTATAATCACAGGTAGCAATGTTTGTAGTTGTAGCAATGGTTTTGCGAAGGAAACCTGATGTATTAGTTAATTTCTTGCCGACATTGAGGGAGAATTCCAAGTATCAAGGACAAGATAAGCTTCCAGTTATTGTATGGATGATAGTGCAGGTGAGTCAATAACAATATACCATGAGTGCAAATAAGGATCCTTCCCGACCAAGATTACAATCAGTTCTTTCTTTCTTTTTTTCTTTGATTGTGCTTCTCATGCCAGATCTCACAATTTTTGTTGTAGGCCTGTCAAGGAGACCTGGCTGTAGGGCTGCATGCATGGGCACGCAACCTCTTGCCTTTGGTCACTGGCAAAAGCAGTAATCCTCAGTCAAGGGACCTGGTTTTGCAGCTGGTGGAGAGGTATGAAAGCATGAACAGTTTTGTAATTGTGTACATGTGTGTGCAGGCGCATGTATTTTTTTTAATTGTTCCTGCTTTGTTTTTTTTTAATAATCTTTGTTTATTTGGTATCAGAATTATGTCTGCCCCAAAAGCTCGCCCTATTCTTGTAAATGGTGCAGTTAGGAAGGCGGAGAGGTTGATGCCACCTTCTGCGTTTGAGATACTCATGCGAGTTACCTTCCCTGCATCCTCAGCTAGAGTAAAGGTGGGTACTCTTGGGGAAATTGCAGTATCTGAGGATAGATGTATTGTAGATTAATTGTTCAATATTCATTTGAATATGTGTTTCATGTAGGCTACTGAAAGGTTTGAGGCCATATATCCCACCTTAAAAGAGGTGGCTCTTGCTGGCACCCCTGGAAGCAAAACAATGAAACAAGTCTCACAGCAGATACTGAGTTTTGCTGTCAAAGCAGCAGGAGAAAGTATGTAAACTAGAGATGACTGCCTTTTCATTAGTTTCTTTGATACTTGTATTAATTGGGGAAAATGGTAGGTTGTAAAGATGGGCTTATAGTTGGCTGTTTGTCACAGGCATTCCTGAGTTATCCAAAGAAGCAACTGGTGTTTTCATTTGGTGCTTGACCCAACATGCTGATTGTTTCAGGCAGTGGGTGAGCTACTCCATCTAAATATCGGAAATTCGTGTTTTTTAAGAAGATGGAATCTTATTCTTATCTATTGTTTCAGAATTTGAAATTGTAGATTTACTAGTCTTCTAATTTAGTAATTTTACATTGCATGTAAATAGGACATGGTTTATGAGGACAATCTAGAAGCAAGTGTTGCTGTTTTGAGAAAACTTTCTGAGGACTGGAAAGAGCATTCTGTGAAACTGTCTCCTCTTGACCCTCTGAGGGAAACTCTCAAGAACTTTAGGAACAAGGTAGTCTTCTATTATTATTGTTGCAGCTGCTGCTGTTGTTTAATTATCCTCCTGAAGCATTAGATTATTTGTGTAATTATTTTGAAGTAAAAACATGAATAGGCTCATTTATACTTTTTGATTGCTTTAGAATGAGAAAGCATTGGCTAGTGGGGCAGATGCTGCTCACCTTGCTCGCTTCAAGGATGCAGACAAGTATTGTAAGGCAATATTGGGAAAGGCATCACGTGGCTATGGGTGTGTTAAAAGTGTGGCCTTTGTTGTCATTGCCTTGGCTGTGGGTGCTGCTTACATGTCCCCAAACATGGAGTCTCTGGATTGGAAGAAACTCTCTGTAGTTTTCAGTACTCAACAATCTTTCTGAGCAAGATTTTATGCCATGCCAACCAGTGGTGTAAACCATCCATTTGTTCTTACGATACATGGTACCTTGTTTTTTTGATATTCGGCAAGGGCAAAGTAATCCAATTTGCCCTGTAATAAAGTGGCTGAGAATGAATAGTTCCCAAGTCCCAATTTAATACTGAACTAGAAGTAGTTGAAGGGCCTGGGCAATGCTGCTTGATTGTCTGATTTGGTCCGGGCCATTAGGATGGATTTGATTTTCCTTTTTAGAGAAAAAAAAAAAAAAATCTTTAGAACCTTTTTAAGTTATTTGCCTCTAACATTGAGATTTGAGAGTACCACCAAAATTTAAAGAGATAGATACACATGTATTTTTTGATAATTATGTTTAAATTCAGATGAAATTTTGATTACATATTGTTCTTTCCTTATCTGTTGTTTAAGTTTAATGTTAAATCTTCATATTTATCTGCATTGGCTGTGGTAATATGTACCTGGCTTTTTCGAAGATCTTGTTAATTATATGAGAAATGCTCTGAGCCAAAAAAAAAAAAAAAGGAAAAAAGAATGAGGGAAATGCAGCAGAGGCATTTGCTTTACATAGAAGGAACTGTAGAGCCCATCCTTGCTTAGATCCCTTGTGAGGGGAGAAAGTTGATGGAAAGCAAATACTGTTTACTGTTAATGCTTACATATAATTTTATAACTGAATTTTTTATGTTGAAGAAATATATTTCCTTGACGTACATATTCACACCAAGACACCAATCTGTTAAAATGGGGCTTACATGAGTTGAATCATTTAATGGTGCATTTTGAGGAAGTTTTGCACCATCATGATTCTCCATTCTTTTCTGGTCTAGATTGCTAAAAGAAGATAAGGAAAACATTTTTTCTTGTATGTGACTAGTTGAGATAGTTTTGTAACATTAGGTATGCTTGGAATAGAGGGAGAGAAGACTCTACGAGAATGGATGGTAAGCATATACTGGCATCTCCTCTAATCCTCTTTATTTATTTTTGGATGAATCATCTCCTCTAATCCAAATATGAGAATGGGTGGTCAGCAAATATTGCCTTCCCCTCTAATCCAAATATAGGTTTAGGCTACCATTTTCTGCACAATAAATGGGTACTTAATCTGTCCAAAGCTCACACCTGAAAACTAAAAACTCTTTTAAGTTTTGATCATAAACCCCAGACCACAAATGGCGCCAACAGCTCATTCCTCACTAGCTAAAAAATCAACCCTGAAAACCCCAATCGTTTTACTTTGAACCCAAAATACCAACTCAAAAACCTCAAAGCACAACCTTAAAAATCATACCATAAAGTCCAAAGCTCAAAAATCAGTAGTCCAAACCCTTTATTTAAAATTTAAAACCCCAAAGTAGTAACCACAAAAGACAACTGTGGCTGTGGGCTAATCGCCATTGTTATCAAAATCGCAATATGGAGATCCTTTCATCCTAGGTTATGAAAATGATTTGGATTAGCGCTAAAATTTGTATCTCATGTCATGTGTCCTCTGTGCAACTAAATTTCATTCAACACAATCATGGCAATTGCAAAAAACTATATTTCACATAGAAGGCTGCTTGGAATCTTGTGCCATCGATTTAAAGTTTATAAATTTTTCTGCATTAAAAACATTGCACTTTCAGTTGCATCTATCTCCATTGTGTGGATCACACAAAACAACTCCTCACTATTAGAGAAAGTTCCAACAATTCCACCTACTGATTTGTTATATGTTAGAAGCAAGCAATGCTTCTTCAATCTACTGTATAGTCCTCAGGTTTGGCAAATGGGTACTTCAAGTAGTCATTTTTTATTTTCGAAGGATCCTGCGGTGTAGACCAAGGATACTTCATGGATGGATCCCGTGGGAATTTTCTGAAGTTCAAAAAGGGTGCCCAAAGGAGTATGCTGCACAACAGGAAGGGGAAAAGTACTGAATTAATGAAACATATGAAAATACATATTAGTCTAGTTATTGATTCAGGTGAGATGCAAGACTAATAGTGCAAATTTGGTACTACAATTTCACTGTACGATACAGTTAGGAATTATTAATTTGCAGGGTTATTGCATGACATTTAGTCACTTCTACATTGGTTTGTTGGGGAAACAGAATCCTCTCCAGTTCATTTGAATTAGAAAGTGTCTATTTCACATTTCATGTATCTAACAAGGTATAGACTGCCAATTAGAATTGAATGCTTTAATAATCTATGCTTCCAGTGGAATGAAAGTTAGGCGCAACAAGTGTAGAATATGGCCTAGCACTAAAATTTAGGATAATCATCATGGATTAATGCTGTATCTGAAACCTTGTGAAAAAGAACATCTTACCCTGGGAAGAATAAGAAGACAAACATAAACTGAAAATACATCTCCAAGAGATTTCTTTTGTACCATCTTATCCTAAGCCAATTCATGATGATCGGCTGCAATTCACCAAAATATAATAACAATGTTATAAATCTCCACGGTCAACTACAAAATGATTGGGGTAAGGATGATATAAAATGTAAACATTTACTTACAGGTATGATAAGGAAGTACCCAAAGGCCACAATTCCTAATTGTTTCAAAACTGTAATAGGATCTTCCACGTAGTTCACTCCAGTTACAGCCAAAGCTGGCTGATCAAACTGTCATGATGATTATTAATTTATCATTAATATTTTAGCTCAAGGAAAAAAATGTAAAACATGTAAGGATTAATTAGTGTCTTACAGTGGCCAAAATTGCTCCAACTTGAATTGCTAAAGTTGATTTCTTTAGAAAGAACTCGTGAAGTGGTTTCTGGGTGATACATGCAAGAGTCTGATATTGAACATAAGGGGCTGTGAAATCCATACATATATATATACAGAATCACTGAATAAAAATTCAACATGATAGGAAAAAAATGATTACAAATAGTAACAAAGAAAGTGCACCTTTTTGGGCTTGGCATCATGGGATGGTTTGAGTTTAGAAGTAATGAAGAGAGAGGGAATTTTGCAGGCAGAGTGGGAGAGAGGAGGCAGAGGCAGAGCTTTGGGAATTTGGAAGCTCATTTTAGAGCTCTACGTTGTGTGAGAGTGATTGTGTTTCCTTATCTTTTTGTGTATAATTCATGGCATAGGATGCATGGATTTTCTCAAAGAGAGAGCAAGCAGACGTGGCAACTACCTCAAAATATTTAGAAAATGCCACGTGGCAACTAATTCATCTAAGACCTTTCGTAGACATCATTATGACCATAGCAGAGGCAAGACTTGTTACATTTTTTTGGCCTATCTTGCCATAATTCATCCCAACTTTTTTTTTTTTTTGGAGGAAATTACTTTTTTTGTCCCCATATTTTGGTCATGTTTTAAATTTGGTCATTAATTTTTTATAATTTTATTTTTGGTCCTTAGATTTATGAATTTCTTGTCATTTTGGTCACATCCATGCCATTCCCTCAATTGAGGACCAAAGTAATAGCAAATTTAAAAATATGAGGACAAAAATGAAGCTTTAAAAACTTGAAAACCAAATTAAAAATACTCCCAAAACATAAAGATTAAAAATGTAATTATGCCTATTTGTTGTTTTAAAAGTGCCTAAGCTACCAGGGGACCAAAATTTTTTTTTTAAATGAAACAAATTTTACGAATAGTCACCACAAGGGTAAGAATGTTACAATCAAACTAAATTATGATGTAGCCAAATCATATGGATAAAATGTAATTTACCCAAAAATATTTATAAAGCATCCATAGATCCACCTACCCATTGTGATTACTATCACTGTATCACATCTCTTATAGTTGATTTAATCACAAGGCTAAAAAGTCACATTTCTTATAGTTGATTTAATCACAAGGCCAAAAAGTTATTCTCGAGGGTGATTCTCTTGTGGTTGTTTTTTTGATGAACCGAAAGTTTTATTAACAAACACAAAGAGAGTCTAAGCAACAATTACAACATTAAGTTGCTCTGAATTAATTACATCCATAAAAGGGCTAGGAGCATAACTCCGAACAAAACATCCAGAAAATTTTTTCCCAAGGCACCAAGAAGCTAGTACATGGGCTGCTTTGTTTGATTCTCTCAGACTCCACCTAAAAACAAATTGCTGGCCATGGAATGCCCAAGAAAGAGTATCGGCAGAGGGTTTGAGATTCTCGAAGGCACAGCATCAATAGGGGCTTTAAGAGCTTCAATACATGCTTTGACATCACTCTCAACCACTACATTCTCAAAACCATGATCAACTGCTAAATGAGTTGCCAGATTTATGACTTCAGCCTCTGTTTGGAGAGGGAGGTTGGTTTCCACCTATTTAAACAAGGAGAAAATCAGAGCCCCTTCCCAATCTCTCGCCACGATGGCAATAAATGAATGGTCTAGCCCCACTACTGCATCACAATTTATCTTTACAACTCCTTGCTCAGGCCTGTTCCAAGAAGAAACAAATGGTCTAGGGGACATTAGGGGGACATCAATGAGCACAGCAAGGTGTTCATTAAATATTTTCAAGATTATTTGGAGATTTTTATCTGGGAAAAACTTAATTCCTTTATAAACAACTTGATTTCAAGCAAACCATAGTTGCTCCAACACCAAAACCCCAAATGAAAGGAACTCCTCCTTGTCAGAAGAACCATAGAAAGAAACTTGGGGGGCTAAAAGAAAATTTATAAACTGAAATGGATTATAAAATTGCATTGCATCTGGTCTGCACCCCTAAATATTACCAGCCCACAAAGATCTAGCTGCATGACAGAATACAAAAAAATGTAAGGTGGATTCAGGTGAGGGCATCACATAGAGGATAGTTGGGGTCCATAGATGGGAAGAATCTTATTAATTTTTCCTTAGTGGGAAGAATATTTGAGGCAACTCTCCATAAGACCATCTTAAACCTATCATGTACTTTTGATTTTCAAATTTTTGACTTCACCTAGTCAAGCTCAATGGGATCAGATAGAGCTAGAATTTCCTTGTATGCCGACTTCACTAAGTGTTTCCCATTATAGGATTTCAACCATAGCTAATTATCCTCCCTTTGGCTTACTTTGCCTGGAATTCTCTTGATAGCTTAGGCTGGGTCTTCAATAAATAATTCATAGAGTTTTGACTCATCCCACCTTGATTTATCTGGAGTTAGAAGTTGTGACACAAGCAGGCAATTGGATTGATTTTCAGGTGACAAAGGCACCGGTTTATAATTTGGTAGATTTGGGACCCAAGGATCTTCCCACGTGAGAATACTCTCACCATTGCTGACTTGCTTACAAGCTCCAGCCACAAGAATATGCCTAGCAAATTCCACACTCTTCCATGCCCAAGAAGCCTTTTTGGATGGTTCAACATTGAGCCAATTTCTTCTCGCCTAGTATTTGGCAATAAATGCTTGCACACATGGTCGGTCGGACTGATTTAAAATCCACCACACAACTTTGGAGAGGAGGGCCATATTGATATCAGAGAAGTGCCTAAAACCAAGGCCATCCAAATTTTTTGGTTGGCATAAATTGTCCCAAGCTAGAGGCGTAAAATAATGGTTTGAATTTTTTGATGGGCTCCACCAGAATTTTCTTAACATGCTATCCATCTCCTCACATAGACATTTTGGTATGAGAAAGCTTGACATGGTATATAGTGGAGTAGCCAAGGCTACAAATTTCACTAGTGTTGCTCTTCCCATCCAAGACAAAGATTTGCTCTTCCAACTGCTTGCTTTAGATTCAAGATTTTCATTGAGATGAGCAAAGTCCTTCTTCTTATTGCTTGAGAGGAATAAAGGAACTCCCAAATATTTAGTACCTTGGGATAACTTCTTTAATCCTCTTTGATTCCAGAGCTGGTTCAGAAATTGAGATTGAATCCCTTTTGAAGCAAAGACACCCGATTTCTCAAAATTGATTTGTTGGCTTGACCACTCATAATATTTTCCCAAGATGTTCATAATCTCATTGATCTCTGAATGTTTTGCCTTGCAAACCAATAAAACATTGTCTGCATAGAAGCGTTTTGAGATTCCAGGTGTTGAAAGAGCAATCTTAATGCCATTAATTAATGTTTGGGTCATGCTTCTATTGATCATTCTAGCTAGAACTTCACTCTCAATAATGAAAAGATAAGGGGATAGGGGATCCCCTTGTCTTAGGCCTCTCGAAAGATTGATGCTTGGGCCCTTTTACCCATTTAGCAAAAGAGTGAAACTCACAGTGGAGATACATTGATATATGAGATTTATAAACTTCTGAAGAAAACAAATTTTTTTAAATATCTGAACTAGGGGTGTGCGCGGTTCGGTAGGGGCGATTTTTTTCCAAATTTATTACCGAACCGATAGAGATCGGTTTTTTCATAATTGGAACCGATGCACACCGCCTAAGGTCGGTTTTTCGACCTATAGCGGTGCGGTTTTTTGCGGTCGGTTTGGTCAGTTTGGTTGGTTTGAAATATTAAAAAAAATGCTAACAACCAACCTTAATGTAAGCATCCGTGTATATATAATATTATATATGTAAGCAACTACAATACAACACTACAAAAAACTGGGCCTATAGTGGCGTTTTAGAAACACCACTACAGGTCCAAAAAACACCACTATAGGCCCATTTGGGCTATAGTGGCGTTTGCTATAGTGGCGTTTGTAAATGCCACTATTGTACTGCTATTATAGACCTATAGTGGCGTTTACAAACGCCAATATAGGTCTGCCCTAAAACGCCACTATAACTTGAATTTGTTTTTTTTTAAAAGTGCTATAGCAGCGTTTCGGAAATGCCACTATAGGGTGTAGATCTATAGTGGCGTTTCTCAAACGCCACTATAGCCAAATTACAAAAAAATCAATTTACCTATAGTAGCGTTTGTAAACACCACTATAGGAACAGACTTATAGCAACGTTTGTAAACGCCACTATAGCCTTACCCATTGTATATTGGCGTTTTACAAACGCCACTATAGGTCCAAAAATGCCACTATTTTTTTTTTTTTTTTACAAAAATATCTTGCTAGGTTTACAAACGCGGCTATATATATATATATATATATATATGTATATGCACACATATTTCACTTGTCCTGAGCAAATCACAAGCATATATCAATAGTCACAAACACCACTATATATATACATGCACGCATATTTCACTTGTCCTGGGCATCATAAGCATAGGGTACACAAAACATATCACACCCTTTCAAACTTGTCCTGAGCAAATCACAAGCATATATCAATAGTCACAAACACCACTATATATATACATGCACACATATTTCACTTGTCTTGGGCAAATCACAAGCATAGGGGACACAAAACATATCACACCCTTTCTAACTTGTCTTGGGCAAATCACAAGCATAGGGTACACAAAACATGTCACACCCTTTCTAAGGGTACACAAAATAGGCCCTAATATATGGAGCATTCAATTTAACTACATATGGAGCATATGGAGCAGCAGGACAATAATCATAACTCCATCAAAAAAAAATCTGTCATCACCATCATCAAAAGCATCCTCATCATCAAGTGTATCCCCAAGTGCATCCCTATCATCAACATCAGCATGAGCATCATCTTCACCCTGAATAAGATGGAGACAACATTATAACAAAGGAACAAACAAAGCCAAAATTGTATCAACTAAACTTGATACATACATACATACTCAATTAAACTACATAATCAATATAAATACATGGAGCAGAAGGATAATACTTATAACTCCGTCAAAAAAATCTGTCATCACCATCATCAAGTGCATCCCCTTCATCAAGTTCATCCCTATCATCAACATCAGCATGAGCATCTTCTTCACTCTGAATAAGATGGAGGCAACATTATAACAAATGAACAAACAAAGCCAAATAGTATAAGCACATCACAAAGCAATCGAGTATAAAAGTAATTTTTGGTAAAATGACAAAAATAAGCCTGTAATATATTTTTCCCTATTTCACTTCTATAAACAAAATCTACATACCCAAATCTATCATTGAATAACTCCCACTCATCAGCCTCTAACTGCTCACAACCTTCCCATTAACACATACATAATACAATGACCTACCTTAAGACATTTTTCAACATAAAAGCCCAAGTCAAGTGCTGAAATGACCTATCTTGTCTTTGTATGCATTTGTATCAAAGAGTACCAATGACTAATACATGAAACGACATTAATAAATTATAAAGCTATATCTGACTCTGCAATCCACGCATATAATCGCTAAATGAATCCATCATTTTTTGGAATTGGGCGTCTCGTTCTATCCTTTGAGTTCTCTCAAGTGTTACTAATCTGGCCAGTGCCTCTATTTTATTTGCATCCTCCACTCGAGCTTGTGTCAGTGTCACTATTTGATCCTCCAACTCCACAACCCTCTGTTCACTGGCATAAGATTGTCGTGGAGTCGTACTGTCTGGAAGAACATCTTTCGCCTTTCTACCGGATGGGGTCAGTCTAAACCCTACTCCACGTACGCGTCCATGACACTCTTGCCTCATCACTTGAGCAAAGGCATCATCTGGTGCCCAAAGAACGCCTCCACCATGACTACTCTCTCCAATTAATTGGGTTCCAGCATTCAACAGTTCTTGCATCTTCCTCTATTTTCATAATTTTACCAAATGACTTATTAGATTCTACATATAGTGTATGCATTTGTATCAAAGAGTACCAATGACTAATACATGAAACGACATTAATAAATTATAAAGCTATATCTGACTCTGCAATCCACGCATATAATCGCTAAATGAATCCATCATTTTCTGGAATTGGGCGTCTCGTTCTATCCTTTGAGTTCTCTCAAGTGTTACTAATCTGGCCAGTGCCTCTATTTTATTTGCATCCTCTACTCGAGCTTGTGTCAGTGTCACTATTTGATCCTCCAACTCCACAACCCTCTGTTCACTGGCATAAGATTGTCGTGGAGTCGTACTGTCCGGAAGAACATCTTTCGCCTTTCTACCGAATGGGGTCAGTCCAAACCTTACTCCACGTACGCGTCCATGACGCTCTTGCCCCATCACTTGAGCAAAGGCATCATCTGGTGCCCAAAGAACGCCTCCACCATGACTACTCTCTCCAATTAATTGGGTTCCAGCATTCAACAGTTCTTGCATCTTCCTCTATTTTCATAATTTTACCAAATGACTTATTAGATTCTACATATAGTGTAAAAAATAAGTGTTTTATAAACATCAATTTCCTTGACAGTTTAAAAAATAAGCAAGTCACAAATGATTAATAGAGAAAATACTTACGATGTTTTCAGCAGCTCTATCTGTTACAGGTGTCCCATCTTTACGTCTATAAGTTTTGTTCCACTTACTCAACATGCAACCTGTATGAGAGATTTTTTTTCATTAGATTGAATCCATGGGATCTAAAAAAGTCTTTTCTCCAAGCTTGGTCAACGACTTCCTCACACTCAAGATCTCTTACCCACATTGCCTCAAAGCGGAATGGTTTATTGATGTTGTTATTTTCAAAATGAGTATCGAGAAGTATAGGATTGTGGTCAGAGGTAGGGGCAACCAAATGCTTTATTCTTACATTAGGAAACATCTCCTGCCACTCCTAGTTGCAACACCCCTAGTCTAATCTGATTCTTACATGAACTCCACCACTTCTACGGCCCACCCATGTATATTGGGGCCCATGGAACCCAAGCTCAATAGCTGCTGCATTGGATAGGAAGTTACGAAAAGGTTTGGAGGAATAATCCCCTTTACTGCTCCCACCACACTTATCGGAGTTAGAACTGTAACTATTGCAATCGCCCAAAAACATCCACGGGCTTGAGAATGTTGCTGTAAGGTTTGTGACTAAATCCCAAAATGCCTCTCTGTAGGCAACTTTAGGAGGTCTGTAAACAAGAAGGAGAAGTCAAACATCTGTAGGTGGATCGGAATATACTAAACATGCAATGATATTTTTATTGTCAAAGATAACTTCCAAACTAACTCCATGAACCCAATATAAAGCCAAGCCACTAGATTTGTTTTCCGCATTTACACAAAAGCATCCTCTAAGCTTCAAACATTCTTTGATTTTTTCTATCCTAGGAGACTATGCTTTAGACTCAGAGATGAAGATAATATCTGGGCTTTCTCTATGAACCAAAGCCTTGAGAGCTCTAATTGTTGGGGCTCTACCAACACCCCGACAATTCCAAGATAGAATTCTCATACCCAAGACAAGAGCAACAATTTAATATGAAACCCACCCTCAATAATTAAAGGACTACAACATCCAAATCTAATAGCTTCACAATTCCAAAAATCAGAGAAACCCAGTAATTACAACAGCGGAAATAAAAATCCAGTTGGAAGAGTACTCACCAAAAATGCGAATCACTGTCGAAGATTGGAACTGATTTGGTGATGGCTGAGAATAAATAGCAATGAGATCCACTAGCCAGAGAAAAACACTTACTACTAGCGGAGCGAGACTCCTCGATGGCAGACAAACAGTAGTAGAAAGACAATACCCACAAGTAGTGCCGGCTCAAGGCCTAGGCAAGTTAGGCCTAGGCCTAAGGCCCCACCAAAAAAACAAAATTTTCCTTAAGAAAAAAGGCCCCATTTTTCATAGTTAAAGACCCAAATTTTTATAAAATTATATATATATATATATATATATATTTTTTTTTCTAAAGGTTATATATATTTTTTATTAGTGATGTTAAGAATATTACAAATTTTACTATTGGCTTACAAATTGCCATGTTATTAATCACAAAAAAGTGATATAAACATTCATTAGTTAAATTGATGAAGTTCACAATGAGAGACAATATTACATTATATTTTGAACATTTTATAGTGCTTTTAATTAGCACATTTTTCTTTTTCATTTCTATTAAGACTCTCAAAATATGAGACCAATAGAACCTTAACTCAATTGAAACCCTAAAGTATTTCAAAAAGATGTTGCAAATGTGTTAAATCATCAATTATAGATTAATCTTTCCTAATAGTTTGAGACTTTGATTTTTGTAAAATAATATCCTACAAAGCCACACACCAAATAATATCTATCTCTTTCTCTTAAAATCAAAATATAAAATTAAAAATTAGATTACAACTTTATTAACTATGCATCGTCTTATATCTAAAATAAAGTATCTTTTTCAATCGTAATATATTTTTATTTCTTTTTATTAATATTTATAGGTTCAACTATAATATTCAATTCTCTATATGAAATTAACATTAGTCTAGTTGGTATTATTTATGTATTTAATGTATCAAATTAACCTTAATTTGATTAGTATTAAATAATTTTGTTTAATTAATATTTACATATTAAAGGCCCTGCATAAATTTTTCGCCTTAGACCCCAAATTATGTTGGGCCACCCCAGCCCACAAGGAGTAAAGGAAACTCTTCATCACCTTCTTTTATTACTTTAGTAGTTTAGGGTATATCGTCTCTATCACATTCACATGAGTCTAGGAACCAATTGACGTATTTATTAGCAAAAAATATACTTAGGGTGTTAAGCTCTATGTTACTTGAATTGAATAGAGTTTTTATTTTTTTATTTCGTGTTCTAATTTTTTCTAGTTTGAATCAATGATATTTTTGTCTTATTATCAAAAAAAAAAAACAAATCACAAGGCCAAAAAAAAGGGAGTTAAATTACAAATTACATTTCCCAACTCCCACATATTTTCATCTTAATAGTTTCAATTTTTTTTTTCCCCATTTCAGTGTAGTCCTTCCATGTCCAAAAGGATTACATTAAAAAAAAATGTGTGCAAAAAAAAAAAGTATTTGGGAAAAAGAAAAGAAAAGAAAAGAAAAGGTCCCAAATCTACTTTCTGCATTGATGGGTGATGACATTGATACCCACCAAAAAAAAAAAAAACTACTTTCTGTAGCCATTACCCATTAGTGAAAAACCCAAACCAAAAACCGAAAAAAAAAAAAAAAAAATTGTTCTAAAATCTAAAACCCCAAGACGCCAATCCCTTGTTTCTTCCATCGTTGAAGGCCAAAATGTTGGCCTCGGCAGCAACTTCCACACCCTTCTTCCCCTTGAAGTCCCCCAATGCCCAACACTCACTTCCCAACTTCAACACCCATCTGGAAGTTATTCCAGTTAGAACCAGAACAAAAACCAAACTAAGCAACCCAACACCAACACTAATCTTTTCCTATGCAACCAAACACCATCAATATCACTGCCTCAACCTCATTTCTTGCTCTAATCGTTCAGTCATCACAAGGGTCAGCAGTGATGGTGATGGTGGTGGTGGTGGTGGTGGTGCTGTTGATGCTACTCCACAACACTCTAAATCTCCTGTATGTTCATCTAAGCTCAAGCTTCTTTCTTTTTTTCTTTTTCTTTTTTTAATCTGGGTTTTCATGCTATTTCATATTTGCATGTTGTTTTTGTATGTGGGTGTGTTCGAATTTGCCATGACAATTTTTGTTGGTCAAGTGTTTCTTTTCCAGTTTTGGTGTTGCTTAGCTGTTGTTTTAGCTACTGATGTTAAGGAGTTTGGATTTATTTGTGTAATGCTTTTCTTTTAAAATCATGTTATGGGTTACCATGGATTTTGTACATGGAGTAGACAAATGAGATTTGGCAATTCTTTATTTATTTTTGGGTGGTGGGGTTTGGTTCTTCTAAATTGAAACAAAAAAGGCACTGAAAATTGTGTTAATTTTAGGAAAATTGGTTGGAGAATTGGGTTTCATGTTGCTTCCTATGGCAGATGAAAGTTTGTATGAAGTTCCTATGGATTTTAGATTACCAAATTTGTTTTTTGAAAAACAACAATCCTTTTGGTAGATTGTAGAATTTTGACAAATACGTGCCCTCATCCCAAATTGACCATTAGAAGATTGAACACAAAAGAAAATCTTTTTGAAAATTTAATCCTCATGCTTGAAATTAGTTTTTTGGAAAAGAAATAATAAAAAAATACAATTTAATAAAATGCAACCATATGCACAATGTACTCATATTGAGCACATTGTGAATCAGGATGGACTCTTTCAATTTTCTTGGACTTGGTGAATTTATGCTAATCACAATCAAGCTAGATTTATTTAATGCTAGCTTTGTGTGTTTGCAAAGACTGAGGTCTCATACTATTGATATGGGCTCTTATATCAATGCTTACCCCATATCCATATTCTTTAGACACTTGGTTTAACAAACTAAAAGTTTGAAAGTACATGATTATGTTTTTCTCCTATAAATCAAATTATGTTCTTGCCAATAAACTCTAACTCAAATGGTACTTTACCCCGCATAAAAATGGGGTGGGGGGGAGGTTGTAAGTTCAAGACCCATTGGGTGTACATGTAACTTTTTTTTTTTAAATGTTAGTGGAATGTTTTTCTCTTAAAGTTGTTTGCTTGATTAGACACAAGATATCTTTTTTTTTTTAAAATTATTTTATTTTATTTTAATAACGTAGGGAACCTTGCTAAAGAAGAGCCCTTTGGACTCACCTCTAGCTAGTAAAACCAAGATATCTTGTCGCTTATCAAAAAAAAAACTAGATATCTTGTTACTTATATATAACTATGTTCAGGGATGTAACTAAAATTTAAAAGAGTAACCTTGCTTGAAGGCCGTTAGCCTCTTATTACTCGGTTTGCCCTTAATTTTCAGCTTGTTAGGATTACATTTATTTTTTCTAAAGGATTTTAGCTACATAAAACCCCAAGAAAGTATGAAATATATATTTTGTAAAAATCATATTATTTTTAGAGGAAGGCCATGCGCCATGGAAAAACTGGTCATTTCTTTTCTTTTTGTGACCTCTTTGGATCAATTGAATTTTTGGGGACCAAATGTACTTTTTAGGAGTCAAACTTAAAATATTTATATAAAAATATATGTTATACATATAAATAAATTTTGGGGATGTTAGGCCGGGGGGGGGCATGGTGTTAGGACCGTCTCTGACTATGTTGTCTATTGCTTTTAAATTTTTCCTTGAGAGTGACAAATGTTCACTTGCTTAAGCTACATGACCAGGCATCTTCTTACTTTACTTCCAGGATATTGAAGAAATTGAGAAACCTTCTCCTAGTTTTGGTGATGGTTATGTGGCCTTGTTTGTTCGAATGCTTGGGCTAGACCATGATGACCTTGACAGAGAACAAGCAATAGTAGCTCTCTGGAAATACTCACTTGGAGGAAAGAAGTGTATTGATGCTATCATGCAGTTTCCTGGCTGCATAAACCTCACTGTAAACCTTCTTAGGTCAAAGTCTAGTTCCCCTTGTGAAGCAGCTGCAGGCCTTTTACGATCAATTTCTTCAGTCAATTTATACAGGGAATTAGTAGCCGAAAGTGGAGCAATTGAAGAGATAACTGGCTTGCTGAACCAACCTTCCTTGACTCCTGAGGTATAGAGGATCACCATTGGAATCTGTGTATATATATATATATATTTTTTTTTTTTGGGATATACAAGATATTTAGAGGAAGAGGAGACAACACAGGAGGTTTATATGTGTTAGCCTCAAGCCTCACCTCAAAAATACTCTGGAATATCTGTCATCCTGTCAACACATTTCTTGGTAAAAAAGAATGGAGATATCCTGAAATCATTTTTGCAGGTAAAGGAGCAAAGTATGTGTACTTTGTGGAACTTGTCAGTGGATGAGAAGCTTGGAGTGAAAATTGCAAACAGTGATATATTGCCATTACTTATTAAGTCCCTCGATGATGATGACATAAAATTGAAGGAAGCAGCAGGAGGGGTTTTGGCAAATTTGGCATTGAGCCAAATTAACCACAGCATCATGGTTGAAGCAGGTGTTATACAAAAATTGGTGAGGCTTCCTTAACATTTCCTCTATTGATAGAAAGAATTCATGTCCATTATTAGATCAAATGGCTGAAAAGTTTGCTCTTTTTACATTGTCAAGCTGTATGGAATGCAGTAATATTCAAATGAAAAAAAAAAAATACACATCTTAAGCGTAAGAGGATGTTTATAACAACATGTTCTGAGTTGCCTCTATTTACATGTCTTTAAAAAAAAAAAAAAAAAAAAAAAAAAAAATTCTTTGGCATTCTATAAACTTGGATTATAAATGCAGGCAAAGGCCTTAACAGCTGATGTGGAAGGAGCTAAAGTGCTTAGAAAGGAAGCAAGAAATGCATTGTTGGAGCTTGCTAAGGATGAATATTACAGAATTCTTGTCATAGAGGAAGGCCTGATTCCTGTCCCTATGATTGGTGCATCTGCATACAAGTCCTTCAAACCAGGTTTGTATTCCTGGCCTAGTTTACCAGATGGTACAGAGATTAAACAAACTTCTAAAGGTCCTTCTAAATATGGTGCCTCCGAAGTACTCCTTGGATTAAATATTGATGACAAGAATGTAAACATAGAGGAGACCAAGATGAAAGCAACAGTTGCACGGTCACAACAACAATTTCTTGCTCGTATTGGGGCTATAGAAATAGAGAATGGAGAGAAATCTCAATCTGGATGCTTTAGTGAGCAGCGACTTACACTCTTACCATGGGTGGATGGTGTGGCTCGATTGGTTTTGATTCTTGAGCTTGAAGATGAATCTGCCATATCAAGAGCTGCAGAGTCAATTGCTGATGCATCTATCAATGAACATATTCGAGTTGCATTCAAGGAAGCTGGAGCAATAAAGCATTTAGTTCGGCTTTTAGGCCATAACAATGATTCTGTCAGATTGTCTGCTACTCAAGCTTTGGAAAGGTTGTCTATCAGGTAATTTATCATTCTTTGGGTTTTAAGTATCTTGATGTATTTACAGCAATAGTGATCCTAGCTAACCTCTCTGGCTTTAAATGAAAATTCCTATTAAAAAAAAAAAAAGAGCAGAGGGGATGGAAAAAATCTCTTACAATTTCTCAGTTAATGGCTTTGTCACTTTGCCTTTGCCTTCCACTCTAAGCTGACAATACTCTTTTATCCGGAACAGTGGTGCTTGAGTGTTTCACAGTCAAATGCTTGGTCTCCCATGCTTATTTGACAAGGTTCTTTCCTTGGACTAGTGAATAAATAAGTTCTCATTAGTGCAGGGATTTTTTTTTTGTTTGGGGTCTATGTGAGTGACATGGAAATTTTTAAGTAAATGATTTCGTCTTTCACATGGGCTGACAGGGGAGATCTCTGCTACATGACAGGGGAGAGTGAGAGAGAGGAGTTGAAGGCCTAGAAGAAGCTAGCCTATGTTGGAAATTGCTTCCCCAATTTGTAAATTTACCCTATATAACAACAACAAAGCTTTACTCCCAAAAATTTGGGGTTAGTCATGGATCTTTAACATTAATCGGGGTTGGTCCCATGTATTCTTCTCTGCCATTCAAATATATCCCAAATCATACCTTTGCCACTTCTTTGATTAACTTGTCATTTTTTACTACTTGCTTATTTGCCCTATAATTGATACAATTTCTCCTCGTACCATACTCGCCAATACAGCTGAAAAATATTTTACCATACCAAACTGGTATAATATCCTCTTGGAAAGGTATTGGTATGCACTTCAACTCATTTTGGCTATTTGAGTTGGTAATTCTATTTTAGGCCAGTATAATAAAAAGGGTGTTTTTATAAATTTGTTAAAACTAGACACCATTGTATGCAGATGCTAAGCTTTCTGAAAAAGCATTTCCAGAAGGAGAAGATCATTCACTTCTCCCACTTTTTCTTCTTCCACATTGTCCACAGCCCCATGTTGCCCACTTCTTCTTGGTTTCTTTGCTAACCACTTTCTTTGAATTTCTGTTTTGACCGCACAAGCACTTTTTATGTTTCTTGGTTTGTCTGCCTAGCAGAACAAGTTAACCTACCCCATATGAATCTTTGGTAACACACACACATATACATGGACTTGCATTTTGGGCCAAGGTTGATTAGGTTGTTGATTGCTTCTATGAGGAAAAAAATGTAAACCTGGGCAACATATTAGGATGGACATGAACTTATATTTTTATTGGCTCTTACCAAATTAGCAGGCTCTAACCAAATATATAAGCTCATGAATTTATAAATAAATATTCATATTTTAAGTTCATAAATATACAAATATATATTTTATAGTGGTAATTCCAAAATGGTACACAGGTACCAAAATATTTTGTTCCTCTAGCCCCTCTTATTGATGCTTTTTATTTGTTTTATATATGCATACATAGTACATACTTGTATATATTGTTCATAGTTGGTCCCAAACCCAGAAAAAGGAGGGTTGCAGCAAATTGTTGGCTAGCATAAAATGTAGTCACTCTATTATTATTTTATATAAATTTATGTAGATATGTATATATGTATGTGTCTACACGAAACCTTTACTAGCCATATTTGCCTTGTTTCATATACTGTCAGCTTTTTTGCTATCTTTTCTTCATATTGAATTTTAAAGCTCATGCCATTTTGGGGATTGACACATATTTCACTCTATTTTGTTCTGGGTTTGCACGTTGAAAAGCTTTTCATTTATTAGGCAGTGGTACTCGTGTTAGTGTTCATATCACGTAGTTCTAATTTCACTGTTGCATCTTTCTTCTTCTTCTTTAGACATTAGGTCTGTTGGATGGCTCTTATGCATTAAGCATCCCTTACATCATATAATTCACATTACTCTTATTTTTCTTGATGCAGCAATCATGTTTGCCAGATAATTGAAGCTGAAGGCATCATTGATCCTTTGGTCAATACTCTAAAGCACTCGCAGACCTCTGAAAGCCTGATTGAAAAGGTGTTTTATTATTATTTTATTTATCTTTATCCCCCATTTCCCATTATGAGAAACAATCTTGAGGATAATGAACCCTTGCTGCAATGCAGAGCTTGAACCTACTTGCTCGGATATTAGATCCTAGTAAAGAGATGAAATCTAAGGTTAGTCATTAGTTTCTTGCACCATGTGTGAAAAACTCATAATGTTTTTTTGTCTTACTGAGTATGTTGATGCATTCCAGTTTTATGATGGACCAGTTAATGGATCAAAAAAGTTATCAGAAGCAACAAAAAACCCTGAAGATTCTGCAGTCTTAACTGGAAATATGGCTGACAAACCCATATCAAATGTGAATGCCAGGTCTTTTCCTCTCTTCCCCTTCCCCCCCCCCCCCCCCCCCCCCCCCCCCCCCCCCCCCCCCCCCCCCCCCCCCCCCCCCCCCCCCCCCCTTTTTCAAAAAAGAAACTCCCCTTCTAATTTTATTTTGTTTAATAATTTTAGAACTGCCTTTTCATTATTATCATTTATTTACTTCTCCTTTTCATGAAATTTTATTTTTTCTGTTTCTATATGCCTTTTCCATATCTTTGTTTTTTGTGTTCATGAGAGGAATTCAAAATTGGGTGATTCCCAAACAAATAGAGTAAGGTGAGCAGAATGCGTATGTTGACCTCTCATTTTCATATCTTATCTCATAAAAATCTGGTTCAATATTGACTGCTTTTATAGTTCTATTGGGAAGTGCAAGCAAAATGAAAGATTGCTTGCATAATTGACAAGGATTTCTCCTCAAAGATTTCATCTTCATTACATCCTCTTTATGAAAAAAAAATTTCATTATTTGTGTGACAGTCTAAAAAGTAAACACTTCAGCTAGATGCTTAAGTTTGGGTTGCAGTGATATTTCAGGAACAGAAAAAGGAAACTTGGATTTAATATAGAATCTTTTGATGCTAGAGACACAAGGAAAATTTTTATTTTAATTTAGAATTATTTATTTTTGCAAGTCAATTGTATTTTTATGTTTTATGTCCTAATAGTTTATTAGGCTATTAGTATTTTAATATTTGGAAGCAAGGTTATTTTTGTAATAAGGCTATTAGGGTTTTCTACACCAATTAGAACTAGGGTTTAGTTTCCTATATAAGAAAACTATTGTACTCCTTTTGGATAAGATTTAGAGATGAATGAAAAGTTGCCTTTTGGTTTCTTTTCTCTAGTGTCAACTCTAGCCAACCCTAGGAATTGAGTCCCAGTGGTTTTCCTTGTTTTGTGCTAACTCCAAGCAAGCCTAGGTGCTGACTCCTAGGTTCCTATCCCTTTATTGTCCTATTGTTTAATTTTGTTCTGGTTGTCCTGCATTATCTTTCCATCCCCAAACCATTGTAAAATTCAAGTTTGATTTTCTTGTCCACCATCACCTAGGCAAACAAGCAGAGCATGCTTGTTTTATGTAAAATATTATGGTCTACTAGACATACAACCTTGTGATGTGCTTGATGCAATGTGTAAATCTTTTAATAGATTTAGCTCTCTTCCTTGTAGAGGCTGAAACTACAAGCTGTTGGAAGGGAATGATAACCCTTGCCATATCTTCATAATCTCTCTCAATTTTGGGTGTATGTTATCAATATTCTGTTTTATTGGAGCCGCCATGTCTGGGTCGTTTTCTTCCCAACACAAATGTAACATTCTTTGTCGTTTGACCTATTTATTAAAGCAGTTGCAATTATAGTTTTGATTTCACAATATCAAATAGGTCAATGGTAATATTTAAATTAAACCATGATTCAGTGCTATTGGGCAAACCTGGACTTATCTGCTTATAACAAGGCTGGACCAATAAAATTGATTCTGCTAGGAACATATCTGTTTTGAGCGTGCTGACCGGTTCAAATAAGAAACTTACTGATCTAGGGTAAATCTAAAGTTTTGTCCCATTTTTTTTTGAAGGAGCCTAGGCCAAAGCTGTGGATTGCTAGGCATTATTGGTATGGTTTCAATCCATTGCTTTCATTGAATCCAGAGATACTGGATGTATGCTCACTTTCAGCGACACTCTTCTCTTTTTTTTAGTTTTGTTTTGTGTGTGCCTGCATTAAAGCAATTTTAATGTTGTTCCCCTATATTATATTGATCTGATGGAATACTTTCAGATATAATTCTGCAGTCTGCACAAAGAAGTTCTATTGACCTGCTTTTCTTAACTTGGAAACCAATTATAGGGAGGATGTGCTAGACAATGCTTTCATTGCTCGCCTTGTTGATATTCTAAAGAACTCATCCCCAAATTTACAAAGAAAAGCAAGTTCCGTTCTTGAGTTTGCGACAATTAATGACCCAAGCATGGACTCAATCATTTCGGTAGATATTGAATCGGGTTTGGCTGCTGTTTTCCAACAAAAAGTTTTGAATGGTATGGAAAACAATTTTCTTGACTTTTAAGACCTAAATTGCTTGAAAAAGTTTGGCTTTATTTTATCTCGTCCAACTTTATGACCTAATTTAGATTTTTTTTAAAGATTTTATTTATTTATTTTAATTTTCATATCGTTGTTATTGTTGTTATATACAGTTCTAATTATAATCATCATTGTCATCAGCATCCTCATTGTATTTTCAACAACCTGCTGCCTGCATTTGGGTGCTGAGACAAGTAGAATATGAGGAATGAAATGAGAGATGAAAATCAATTACCTATGTTGGTTTCTTTTGTTGATCGGATTGTCCATTCATCATCTGAACAAGATACCCATCCCAAAAAAAAAAAAAAAAAAAAAAAAAAAAAAGAAGAAAAGAAAAAAAATCTGAACAAGATGGGTCACCATTGTGATTCAGGCCCTAAAATTGCCTTCTCTTTTGTTTGTCATGAACCTGACTTTTGAGAAAGTTCAAACTCTCTTCTCAGTTTCTCTTGGTTCCTGTAAAATCAAGCTTTATGGTTATTGTTAAATTACCAATTGTACTTCACTCTTATAATAAAGAGGCGGCCCTTAAAAGTTTACTCCATGGTCGTAGGCCGTTAATATTCAACAGTTATCACTTGTATATGTCCATTAATTGTGAAGGCATTTCCTTACAATCTTCTGAAGTCTGAATTCTCAGATAAATTTATTGAGACTCACATAAAAATATATGCAGTAATCGTTTATCAACAAGTTAGGCATCAAGTGTCTATAGTTTTTCTGTAGGATATTCTTCATTTTGTCCTAATATTCTCGGCTATTTGGTTCTTTAATTTGTATTTTTGCTTTCATGTGACAGTAGTTGAACTCATGGAGTCCAGTCCTTGGTGCTTGTAACTTACCACCAAACTAAGAAATTTTCCAGCTCTTCGCAATGTGTTCAATAAAATCTTGTGTGTAGGAAATCTTTCTGAATATTCTGTGACCTGATTCTCTATTGAAGTCCTACCAATATAAGTCTGAGTTCTTATAAAATATATATATATATATATATATATGTCTGAGTTCTGCTCAAAGGTATACCTACTCTGGTGGCCACTTCACCTGCTCTCAAACCCCTTTAATTTGATGATATATTTGGTAAGATTATCCTCACTGAAATCATGGAGTTGTTGGGTACTTAAGAGTCAGAATTACTTAAATTTTAAATCTCTCATTGTTTCCCACATTGCATTGCCCTACTTTGAGTCATTGACCCAGTACCCATTAGATGAATCTTGATCATTTTAATTTCCTGTTGAAAATATTAACAAATTCCTGCATTTGTGTTTGCCAATTCAATTATATGAAAGTGTGATACTTTTACTTTTGATAGATTTTAAGACAATCATCTTGTTTAAATTAGAAACTGCAAGTGGCAACAATATGTGGAAAATGAAGATTAATATTTCTTTCTCTAAGCTAGAAATTTTTTTTGTTCTTTTTCCATTCTAAGTGTCCATTTAGGATAACTTATTTTCTTTGGTTTATTTTACTTTAAAAATAAGTTGGGTAAAATAAAAGTATACAGGTGTAGCTGTTTAAAAAGCTGTATATAAGCTGGCAGCGAACATAAGTTGGATTTTAAGCTTATCGTGGCATACATTAAATCGAAAATAAACCTATGATTGAATTCAGATGAGTGATTTTTTTGTGTTCATCTTTATTTGGCAGATGTGGATTCTGATGTAGAAGGCCAGCAGCCAGAAAAATATGCCCTTGAAGTTGAAGAAGCTGGTCTTGCAATATCCGCAGCATCCCGGTTGCTAACAAAGCTGCTTGACTCTCCGCAATTTTGTCAAAGTATAAATTCCACCCACTTCACTAAACTGCTCCGTGAAATCCTAAAATCAAACATCCCCCTTCATTACAAAGATTGGGTTGCTGCTTCCCTAGTTAAACTCAGCTCTCTTTCTGATCGTAAGCTTGATTCTGGGAATCCAATCAACATGGAGGTAACTCTCTATGAGACCATCCCAAGACTTATAGAGAAGATGAAAACCTCTTTCTCTCCAGAAGCAAAGGAAGCTGCTGTGATGGAACTCAACAGAATAATCGCTGAAGGGATGGTGGATTCAACTCAAGCTATAGCTTCTGAAGGGGGAATATTTCCATTGGTTAAGCTGATTGAAGATGGAAGTGAGAGGGCTGTTGAAGCAAGCTTGGGAATACTGTATAATCTAAGCATGGACAGTGAGAATCATGCGGCAATTGTAGCTGCTGGAGCAGTGCCGGCATTAAGGAGAATTGTTCAATTGCAAAGACCACAGTGGCCACGAGCACTTCATGTGTTAAGGACTTTACCAACTTGATGTGACCATATGCAAATGCCATAATTGGAGCGAGAAATGTAATTAAAAAAAAAAGTATTTTTGTAGGTTCATCCTTTTTGCTACACTGGGAAGTTTATATGTACATCACAGTGATATGATTTAGTGCAACACATGATAAAATATCTTGTTTAGCCCCTTTAACTTGAATGTAGTCCATCCTTCATAATAGAGTTTTCCTTTCCCAGTTGACATAGTTTATCTGAAAAATATCATCATGTTGCCTGCAGTGATTGAAATGGAGACAATATTTTACGATTTAGATTTTATTTCCTGGATGGATCTAATACTATAAAACAGTTACATAATTTAATATTTTTAAGGATGCAATAGTCTATGCACCTTCAGATTTGTAAATACACAGAGGCTTCACATTTGTAATATTTAATATGAACCACGAAAAATCACTTGATGAAAGAAGATCTTCTTTCCACCCCTAAACTTAATGTAGAATCACATAAACATTTTTTTTTTTTTTTTGATGTCACACTTGCACAAATTTTACTCACAACAGGTTCAGGTTATGTAAAAATAATGTCCAAAATAACCAATGATGGTGTCCACAACAAGGAAATAAAGGGGGGGGGGGGGGGGGGGGGGATTATGAAAAAAAATCATTTGTCTTTTTCATGTCAGATAAGGAAATCAAATCACACTTTGTTTTGCATTCAATATATCTCACGGATCTCCTTGTGAGTTTGAACGTTATCTTGAATTCTTGGGACTGGTTGATTGGTCCTAATTGATTCAACCGGCAGCCTTTTATTTTTCATCTTAGTTCTGATTGATTGGTCGCTTGGGGTTATGTGCTACACAATGGAAATTGCAGTTTGATATCCTCTAGAGCTCTATGGTCTATCCTTCACAGTAAGATTTGAAACCGGGACAACCTAGTTAGACCAGGTGGTAGCTAGCTTCAATTTGTGCATTTTCTTCTGCCCTCTTCTCTAACCACTCGTATCTTGTGTTGTATCTGTTGTACTTTGATTTCTAGATAATTTTGGTTTTTAAAAAAATAAATAAATAAAGATGGAAGATATTTTCATTTTTAATAAGTCCAGGTATAAAAAAATTTCACAAAACAATTCACATATATAGATAAAAAAATGATATTAGTATTAGACTTATATAAAAATTAATAAAAACTTGTCAACTTTGTTGTGAAAATTGTTTTGTACGTACCAATAATCTTTCATTTTAGTTAGCTGCTTATTTTATTTGGCTAGGTAGTTAAGTTTATGTTGGACAGTTAAAAGAGGAAGAATCCAACACCAACATGATCCAGTAGCAGCAGACACAGTCACACAGACACTCAGACCACTACCATGTATTGCTTATCCAGCCTTTCCACAACCAAACCTCTAACTCTTGCTTCTCTTCCCACTAATAATGACTCTCACTCTCACTCTCCTCCATTAATCCAAACCAATCACACTAATACTAAACCTCCCACTCCCATGCACATAACTATACCACAACCCAAAACAACTCTACCAACAACAAAGAAGCAGAAGCAGAAGCAAAAACGAAAACAACCATCAATAGAAGAAATAGAACGTGCTATTAGCGCCGGAAGGTACCGTGACATTGATGCCAAGTATGTCCCATTTCTTCCTATATGTTGTTCTTAGTTTCTTTTTAAAGTTTTGGTGTTGATCATATTCGTATATAGGTAATGACATTGTTGTGGTTCTGAATGTTTGTTTTGAGGTTTCTTTGTTCAGGGAATTGGACGAGTTAGACAAGTCTAAGTTCGACTTGGCTTCCATGAGTTTCAGTGGCAAGTTTGAAAGCCCTGTGGAGAAGAAGCTCCGTGAGACCGGAGAGTCGCTAGAGACTTGGACCCAAACCAGGTTTAGAGACTCTGGTAATCATTTTTCAAATTCAATTCTTTGTGATTTTATGTTTTAGACAGCAGTGTTGGGAAGTCAAACATGTTTTGCTTGTATGTTCACCATTTGTGGCGTCATTGTTGATGAAGACCATTTAGGTTCTCTATAATTAAAGTATTAAAATGAACTAAATTCTCAAGTAGTTCCAAGGTATAGCACAATCAACAGAGGTCTCTAATTCGAGTCTTTTTTGGGGCTAAACTCACTTGTCCAAAACACAAGTAGACTATGAAGTAAAAAATTCGTTGCTCTTGTTTATCATAAAATGTAAACAATATTTTTGGATTGCTGAAGGCCAAACTACACTTTGGGTCCTCCAAAAATTAGGGAAATTTTAATTTCATTGCTTTACATGATTGTGTCAATTTCGTCACTCAACTTTCGATCCCAACTCTCAAGTCAATTTTATCCTCAATCAAGTCTACTTCTACTGACAATCGAGAGTCAAAACTGACAGTCTGACACATTTAAATGTATAGGGACCAAAATTGTAGTTTGGCCACTTAGGAAATCATAGACTCAATCAAGTTTGCATAACTTCCTATCTTTGTACAGCATTATATGCTTTGGATGTCTGATGTTTATTTTATTTGTAATTGATTACTTATTGTGATAGTCGATTAGGTTATAAAAGAATAAAG
This sequence comes from Quercus aquifolioides, assembly GCA_019022515.1. Lineage (NCBI taxonomy): Eukaryota > Viridiplantae > Streptophyta > Magnoliopsida > Fagales > Fagaceae > Quercus > Quercus aquifolioides. The sequence continues at coordinate 35,545,536 of CM032330.1, forward strand.
TGTTCCTTTAGTCTTTCTGAGCAGGTGAAGGTATTTTTAATTTTATACTTGTGGTTGGTGGAAGAGAGAGTAAAATTAATTGAGCTGCAGAAGTCAGTAATATAAAATAGTTCATAGGGTTTGAGGAAGATGCCAGAGTTTGAAGGACCATCTGTTTATTTAATACTAGTATTCTATATGCATCATTGGATAATTTGGGTTTTCCAGTTGTGACCATGTACTTCAATTCTTAGAAGAAGTTAGCAAGCAGGAGGTGCTGAGCGGTGGCATTCTGGCTTAGAGTGAAATTGATTAGCAGAGCAACTAAACAAGAGGATTTGGTGTCATGTTTTTACTCTTTATAGTAATAAAGAGAGTATATTTTGTTCATTGAAACTTTGAGTGGGTCGCTTTCTCTGACGTTTCTATTTTTTTTTTTTTTTAAGTAGATAGTGGAGGGAGGGGGGGAGCCGGGAGTGGCATTCGAACCATAAACATGGGGTATCATAAAGAATGTCATTACCACTAAATTATCAATTGAATCCTTAGATTTCTAGTTTTGAATGCATGAGGAGAATTACCTATTGTTATTAAAGGATTTGGATTAAACTTTTTTTTTTGGTGGAAGAGAGACTAAATAGACTAAGAGTTAATTTATTAGGCTGCTGCTGAAGTAAATAAAATATTTCTTATGGTTTTGAGGAAGATTCTAGAGTTTAATGCAAGTATGTAGTAGCTGATGACACCCGGTGAACATGATTACTGCAATGTACCTATTAGTGCTTTTGTCTCTTGGAATGTCTTTCTGTTGCATATAAGAAAATTTTCCCCAAATGATGGAAAGACACTTTAACTTTAAAAAAATTCCACTATGGGTCAAACCTTGTACCTTGAAAGGAAAGGAAAATATCAGTCAGTCATACTTTTAAAAAAAAAATTTAACATATTTTAATTTTGGCCGATCTTGATTAATCTGTTAAAGATCCATAACTGACCCCAAAAAAAATAGGGACTAAGTTTTTTTTGTTGTTTTTAAGTTTTGGCTGAAGGGGAGGGGGAAGGGAACTTCATAAATCAGTCATCCTCATTGTATATAGCTACATTTGTAAGATGTTTGAATCTTTGATAAATGTTGTTTCTGACTGCTCTGTTGTGCAATGTAATGATCTGAAATTCATTGAAGGCCACTAGCTGAGGTGCAAGTTAAGTACACAACTAATAGACCACAGAAAATCACCTTAAACAAAGAATATAAAATGCAACAATTTAAATAGGAATGTCCCAAATATTTCATCAGAATACAAATCTGCTATTGATTCAGGAAAAAAAAAATCTATATCCAAAAAAGTTGATATATTCATGTACAAGTTCTTGCAATTGGCCTTAATACTTTTGCTATTTTCAGGAAAAAAGGTCCTCATGTTTGTGTTTCAATGGGTAATACCAATTTGGACTTTGTCAATTTTAGTGACCTCTGGGCTCATCAAGCTACCATTCAGCATCCCATTTCTTGATGACCTGCTTATGTGACCATGGCAGATCAAGTCTAGGCTCCAATTTACTTGCCCCTTGTGGTCTAATGGTACTCAGTTTTATAAACCATCCAGCTCACAGCATGGTATCAATTTGAGATTCTAGGCAGCAAGATCATTGACCTAAACAGTACTTCTAAAAAAAGTGGGTGGATCAATTTGCTTGAAAATTGTACATCATTGCACTACGAATTTGTATATGTAGTCTTGTTTACCTACTCATGTGGTTGGGTGGCTTTACATGTGGATTCTGACATATTTGTTGAGAGTTATGTATGAATCTCGCATTTGATATTTAATTACAAGTCATGCATTTCCAAGCATGGTGCTATTAGTAAGAAATCAGTTGCAGCATCTTGGGAATACATCTTCTATAATTGGTAATTGGCAAAATGTCTCAGTCTGACATGCAAGAAAACATTGTTATGAAATTGCTATTAAGATAGTGATGAGACAACAGCTGCTATAATATTTGATAGTAAGTGTTGTTATTATATGAAGTTAATGTGTCAATTTTTGTTAACCAGAAATACCTTACTTACCAAAACAGTTTTTTTGTGGCACACTTTGTCTCTGCGGTTATACTTATTCACAGCACAGGGGCCCAGATTAAAGTGCTCCTATAATTTTGGTGCCATATTTTATTTTGAAAAAAGAGAGCCCTTAGGGTCCGTTTGAATTGAGGGGGGATGGAGGGGGAGTGGAGGGAGGTAAAATAGAGTTGGCCAAAAATAGGCTAATTTTGGGTCAATTCTACTCTACTCTACTCTACTTTCCCTCTTTCTCTCTCAATCCAAACAGACCATTAGTCTGTAGATATAAGGATTTAGGGTTGCTAGTAAAATGCTAAATCAATATTGAAGTAACAATAATTCTTTTTAAAAGCATGAATATATTTAGACATAAAAGTCTACTTAAGTACTTAGCAACTTTGAAGGTGCATTGCACCCTATAATATTTTTTTAAAGGATAGAGTTTACATCCAAACGAGTTTGGAGAAATTTCTTACAATCCATTCTGTGGCGATTTATAATACTAAGTCACATGACTTATTAGATTATTTAAACAAATTATATGATTCATTAAATATATCATGTAATTTACATGTTCATAGCTCTATGAATCATCACATACTAGGTTGGTTGGGAGGTGACTGTGCACTCTCAAAAACCAGACAGTATATGCTCCCAAGGTCCCAATACCATTCATTATGGTTTGGAAGAAAATCAGCAAAGTCTGCACTCTTGTCTTGTTAAGTGCTTTTGGGAACAAAAGTGACATGACTGAGTGTGCAGCCTTGCCTTGTATCCTAATCTTATAGCATTTTGAAAGCAATTCAAAGTGGAACTGTGGGAGTGACTGACTTCAGTCCAGTGGCCGCTAAAAGCCTAAATGGTCGGCTGGACCATGAATTATCTCACGATCGGCCACTATCAACGTTGGACAGTGAAATTTCCTGAGGAAAAAAAAAACGGTTAAATTAAAATAATATTGTTTGATTTGTCAAGAGCTTTATAGCCATTGTTATTAAACCTGACCAAACTTTGACCTGGTCTAGGATTTGAGTGACTAGGTCACTCCTTTAACTAGTGGGTCATCGGTTAAATGTATGGCCAAATAAAAAAATAATTTAAAAAAATCATAAAATAAATATGTAAATTATAAATAAATAAAAAAAAGGCAGCCTAAATACTAATTAACATTGATTAAGAGAAACTTAGTCACATTTCACAATTAGCAACACCAAAAAAGATTTTTTTTTTTTTTTTTAAATGATGTCATAAAATCACAATCATTTCTTTGCTAAATAAAATCTTATCACATTATTTAAAATTATAATATTAACAACATATCTCAAATTTTAAAGTCACATTCTATGCATATTACATATCTTATAGTTGCTTCCGTGGATTACAATCTAATCTAAAGCTAAAACATGAAGTTCTATTTTTCATTAAAAAGTCTAGCATCAACCTTATTATGAAATCCTCTCTTTTCATTATTGTAAATTGTGATTTACAACTATATTTTATGTTGGATTTATTCCATGACATAAAGTGATGTAATTGCATTAATTTTGCTCATTGTATTTTGTAGAATTTTATTGTATTGGGTTTAGTGTTAAGTTGGTGAAGAATTGAGCATGAAATGAATAATCAGTGCAATTTCGCGACTAACTCACAAGAAGCTTGCAAGTAAAGGTTCCCGCGAAAAGAGCACGTGAGAAGCACATGCTGGAAGCTGAAGAGTCATGCCAGACTATTAGTTTCGCAAGTGTCTCGCGAGAAGGGCCAACCTACGAGGTACCCGCGAAACATTCTGCCTAGAGGATTTTAAGTGTGACTTTCTTACCTTTCACCCATACTATATATATCCTCATTACCCACAAAAGTAAGAGAGGTTATTCAAAGAGAAAAACCCTAGATAGGTTTTCTACAACACAACACACCTATCTTTTAGAGAGAGAGCTACTCATCCTTAGCAAGAAATCATTGTAGCCTTTTCTCATTCCCTTTCTCATTGTCATACTTTGAGAGGAGATTTGTACCCAAACACAACCCACACATTTTCAGAGTGTAGAGAGTGTTTTGGAACTTGGGAAACTTTGGAGAATTGCCAAAAGAAGCCGGTGAGGCTTGGTGGATGTAATCGGGTGTATTGTGGGATTCAGATAGCTAGAGAAGACATAACTCTGAAAAGTCCGTTAGTAGCAGGAGCTTAAAGGGCTCAAATACATTGAGTAGACTGGGCTTGGAGGGTCTTTTGTTATTCGTGTACTCCAACTTTATTTTTTAGTGGATTGATTTTGACTTGGAGGGTCGCGAAGATGTTTTTTGCTAAGTTCTTCGGTTACCTCTTCGATAACACATCTTAGTGTTATCTTGTGTTTGCATCTCTTTTCCCTTATTCTTCTGCTTTACATTTAATGCTTATTGTTCATGTTTATGCATTAGAGTAGTTATCGGTTCATTGCGCACATTTACTCTTGTTCCGCACTTTGATTAAGTAAGAGTAAAAGCAATCTAGCCGTAATTTAAAATTTAGGGTCTAACAAGCTCGTGTGTTTAACACAAATTCGAGCTTTCAATTATGCTCCTCTTTCAAAAAATGGCACTACAATGGACCTATAAAGGTAATTTTTTTTAGAATTACAAAACTATTTTGGTGAAAATGACCAATTCAAGTTGCATAGGTTGCTAAAAACTCATTGGTTTTACTAGTTCAATTGCATAAGTGATCCAGTTAAGCAATTGGATCAGCTTAGGTATCGGTTTATCGAGTTAGTGGTCGCACCATTCAAGTTGGACTAGGTTTAATATCTATGTTTATAACTCAATTAGCACCTCCTAGTATTTTTAAGGTAGATGTGCAAGATTCAAATTCCCCCCTTCCCAATAATCGATTTATTAAAATAAGAAAGGTATCAATTAACTAAAGAATCTTGTAATTCACCATTGCCCATGTTGGGCGAAGTGGTACCTCCCCTTGCCACGAGGGTTTGGAGGTTTTTCATGCATGGTTGTCAAGATCGCAGTACAAATCGTAGGATTGAACAATCTTACGATCCCACCTAACCAAAACGATTAGGATCATACTAGGATTGCATTTTTGGTAAGATCGTATAGGATCCTACCGATCCCACCAAAAATTAAAATTTTTTATATGTTATTTTATCATCATTTTAAGTGTTTTGTTTAGATTTTGATCATTATAGGCATGAATATATATTGTGAACATAAGAGATTTGAATTTTGATCATTTTAAAGCTTCAATTTTATGTATCAGTTGGTGAAATAATTCATGTATTAGTCATTTACAATTAAAAAAAAAAAAATCTAATTCTTCTAGAGTTGCTTGCATTAGATATTAATTTTTGTTATTTGTATATTAGAGGAAAAAATGGTAATTTAATTAATGTATTTGGTTAGGCTTAGTGTTTTGATTATTTGCTTGGATTATGACATTATGCAGTGTTTTTGTGTTTGGGTATTTTTGTGATAGTACCAATTTGTAGTTAGCTTCAATTTTATGTATCAGTTGGTGAAACAATTCATGTATTAGTCATTTACAATTAAAAAAAAATCTAATTCTTCTAGAGTTGCCTGTATTAGATATTAATTTTTGTTGTTTGTATATTAGAGGGAAAAAATGGGAATTTAATAGATGTATTTGGTTAGGCTTAGTGTTCTAATTATTTGCTTGAATTATTACATTATGCAATATTTTTGTGTTTGGGTATTTTTGTAATAGTACCAATTTGTAGTTAGCTAGTTTCCATTTGCTAACTTTGTTTTGGATTTTGAACTTGGAACTTAGAAGTTGGAAAACATTTTCCATATGTGTTGATGGTTATTTTGGTAATTGACTGCTAATTAAACATATGTTGATCTTTTTTGAAGTATCTTTGTTTTGTTAATATAAACATAAAGATATATGATATACAAATTACATCATACCGATGCAAATAATTGTTTTATTTATTTCTTATCATTTTATGGGCAAAATAATAATTTATGTGATTATTTAACATACAAAATTACTACCAATGTATTTTTTGCTTCAAATAAGAAAATAGGTAGAATCTTATAATCTACGATTCAATCCTACGAATTACAATTTCACCTATCTCCCATGATCATATGTAGAATCCTGATTTTAACAATCTTTTCATGAGCTCGTAAGTTTGAGCTCAGGAGGTGGGTTTGGGGGATTTTTAATCTTGCTAAAAAAATAAAAATAAAGAATCTTGTAGTTCATTAGTTTAATGATATTATTGGACATGGAAATGTCAATTCCAATCCTATACCTACAATTATTGTTTAAAAAAAGAAAATCAATTTCTGAGTCTAGTCTATTCAATTCTTACCACATGTGTCTATTTTAATTAGTAATATAGTTTGGGCTGATCTTAGTGCAATACAGATTATGGGCATGCTTGCATTCTAGTTACTTCAATTCGTACCACATGTGTGCCTAATTTTAATCAATTTATTTAGGGTGGCTTAAGTGTAATACGCATGCGTGTATAACAGGGAGTGGTAGAAGCCAATTGAACCAACCAATCCACAGCCTGTATGTCTACCCAACCAGTCACATGTTTGAACATTATAAACATACATACACTGATACGCCTCTCTTTGACCTTGTTTAGTACAACTTTTTCTTTTTCTTTTTTCTTTTTTGTGGAGAAGATTGATTTGATTAGTACTAGTTGATTGATGATGTATTATATTTTCTTGGTGGGCAGACGACCTAATTGAAAATTTCATGGTCAACTTTTTTCAGTCAAACTAATTCTTTGTAAGAGTTCTAGATGGAGAATCTTCTCAAAGCATATTAAAAAAAATACATAATTAGTGGTGCTAACATAGGCAAAAGAAATCATTCTAGAGACACACTCAGTCATATACTCAATTTCACAACTTACTTAAATATTTGCTGTTACCACCTAGATCTGTACCACGATTGCTAGCTTGTGCCATTGTGTGATTATGAGTGGTCAACTTTTTTGCCCACTAATGGCTTGTGCAATCGACATTTTTTGTCAACCACTTACAATTACACAAATTAATAAATTGTGAAATTGGATGTAGAAATAACAATGTGTAGTATTGAATGCAAAAGACTAAAAAGAGTAACAATTGCTACATGAGAGCACCGCCTAAGGCCACAAATGTTCCAAATTTTATTCTTATTATATGTTGGTAGATCCGTCATTAAAAAACCTTCCAAAGAGAATAAAATCAATTTTGTATATATAATTCCTTTCCAATGTTTCCCATTGAAAGTGGGTGGTTAATATTGGCCTTAAAGCTTGTCCTATGTGTAAGGTAGTGAATGCAGTGTTTCAAAAAAAAAGGTAGTGTATGCAGGCAGATAAATTGTACGAATTGTTTTTTTCCTTGTTCAATAAATAAGTGATGAAGAAGATGAGTGTGCCGGGTTTTAAATTTAAGGCAGAATGCCAGAATCATCACAAAAAACAGATGCAAATTTGGTATTGGGTGAATGTACAATGCTGAAACACGAAAGCAAATATACGCATGTGCAATGGTTTTCTTATTCGGAGCGCACCATAAAAGTTGAGAAAACACTGTCCAAAAAAAAAAGAAAAAGTGTGGAAACAAATGAAGGTTGTCTTGACTTGAGTTAGGTTTAAATCAATGTAACAGGATATGTTTTTTTTTTTTTTTTTTGAAACCGTAACAGGATATGATTTAAATGTAAACCTTCCATTCCATACATGGATAGGCAAAGTTGCACACAGTGTGATCTTAATAATAATAGCTTGTAACTCCATTTATATGCATGAATATACTTAAAAGATATATATATATTAAGATTGCATAATATAATTCATACATATATAATTTTAATACTATTGATATATAGTCATTTTTATATTTTGTTAATTCTTTAAAAAATATTGTAAGAATATTATTAAGTAGAAAATGTAAATTTTTTTTTAATTAATTCTTAATTTTTGATATTGTGAAGCACTTTTTTCTTCTTCTCTTTTTATGATTCATTAATTATGGACTTCTTGGTTTTTGTACTTAATAACTTACTTAAATAAATATTTATGATGTTGTCCCACATTTGATTCCAAAATTAAGAAATAAAACTCTCTAAAAATAAATAATTTAGGACACATGACACAAAATTAGATTTTAGTTATAGAATCTAATTAGATTTTCTCTAAACTTTGACTATTAATATATATATATATATATATGGATAATTCAGTTTTTGCTGACGTACTCTTACTTGATATGTATCCATATTTCTAGGATACTCATGCGTTTTTTTTTAATGCCAATATGTTTGGGATACAACCATGATACAGTTGTAAGTTCTAGGGGTGTTCGCGGTGCGGTGCGATTTTGAGCCATTTTTAGCACCGCACTTTGCGGTGTAGTTCAACTAAAACCATAACTGCATTGCACCTTGTTTTTGCGGTCACATGTGCGGTGTAGTGCGGTTTAGAGTTTAGCCAAAACTATAACCGCACCGCACCTCATTTTTTCGGTCACATGTGCGATACTATGTATAAAATGCGGTTTGAAGTCGGTTTCCTACTCAGCCTAAAACTAATTTTTCCATTTTTTTGGGCCAAGTTTTAAATTATTGAGTTAGTTTTTCTTTATTTTGGGTTGGCTTTTCTAGTCAACACTTGCTAGGGTTATTTAACTTTTTTTTTTTTTTTGAAAACTAGGGTTATTACACTATTAATAATATATCTAATATTAAAGATAAATAAATAAATTAATACATAGAGAAAGTGCGGTGCGGTGCGATTTGTGCGGTTTTCTTATTATAAAACCGCAAACCGCACTGCACTATGCGGTGTGGTGCGGTGCGGTGCATTATTACTTGCAGTGCAATGCGGTTATGTCATTTTGCGGGCGGTTTTGGTGCAGTTTTTGCGGTCTATGCGGTTTGGTGAACACTCACAGTTGTAACCTAACGCCCCGATAGAGAGATAACTCAAATTTGTGAGAATTTTTATTTTTATTTTTTATATATTGGTTTCAATGTTAAACACTTATCTAGTTATCTCCTATTCAATATTTCATATCTTGGTTTGTATTCTAAATATTATTTAAAGGTCACGAATTCACTTTAGTATCCATTATTGCTTTTTAATTGATATATGCTTAACAATATATAAAAAAATGGTTAAAAATATATAAAAATGTAAATAAAAATATATTAATTAATTAATATTCTAATTTGCTAAGGAACATAGTTACATCCTTTGCCAACTGCCTTATAGCTGAATCAACACCTTTGTGCATGAGGATCTAGGGAAAAAGGATTGAGCTACGAGATTTGCATCATATTGTAATTATCTCTTTAAATAAATAAAAACAGCTAATAGGACCACAGCTTCTGAAACAAGAAACAGCTATAGCTTCACATCTTGAAACAGAGCATTGCAGTTGTCACTTTAGGCAATTTTCACGAGATAGGTTTGAATCATTTTATTCCCTGATAGAACTAAAAGGAAAAGTACTCATCTATAGTGACAATACCTACCCACCTAACAAAAATAAAAAGAATTCTTAGACTCAATTATGAATTATCCCTCCATCCACTGCATGATCTGGTGTCAATGTTCCTAACACAACCAATAATTGGGTAGAGTTTTTAATATGAGTTATCATTTCACTCTCTTCACTCTCCTCCTTCTTAAGCAAACATTTATAATCATTTTGGACACAGGGCTGTGTGTAAATTCATATCTGTACAACTATTTTATATTCCTTTACTCGCCCTTTATCTTGTGACAACTTTTTCAATGGAGTTGGAAATCATTTCCTGGCATTGTTAAAGTCCACACTTTTGAAGATACCTTTCTTTAACCTCTTGAACCACTTTCCAGGTGGTAATGATTTCTAGGGCTATGAGGAAATTCTTTGTTTTTAGCTGTTCTCCTTCAAAGCTTGATGTTTACATTATTAAGTCAGAACTATTCTGATTGAGATCCAACAATGCTGATTTAGCTGAATAGAAACCCCTTTTTAATCTTTTGCATTACTTCTTGATTAATTCATTCTATAGTTAAACAGACAAATTAAACCCTTTGAAACCCAATTTAGAACTACTCTTAAACTTGTTTTAGGTGGTAAGGAATTATGCCCAATCTAGAAATTTTTCGTACTCCATTTCTTTGAGTTCTGTTTCTGTAAAGGTTCCAAATTAAACACCGCTAGGCTATATTATAACAGTCTCTAGAAAAAGTCGACCTCATAAAATATTCCTTTGTTGGTCTAACACATGGCACAACTACTAAACACATGAGTCATGACATGTAGGGCCTCATGCCATTTTATACGTTTGAGCTAAACAACTAATCCAAACGTTTTATGCTCAAAATTTTTCACTTTAATTACAGTTCTGTTGTTTTGGAGCGTGTGTGCAAAACTGTGTGGATTAGTTTGTGTGTAACAACATTTATCTTCTTTTTTTTTGGCGAGATAATATATAACCCCAAATTTCAAATTTCACATAATTGATGAGTTTGTTAACTATGTCCTTATCAGTGCAGTTGACATAACTAGAAAGGTTTTCAGTGCCAATCCCTTAATACTATTAATTGGATTCTAAACATAGCTTAGAGTTAGAGTCAGGCGCTTTGTTGTAAGCCAAAAACATTGATTCCTCTGTTTTCTTTTTTCTTTTTTTTTGATGGAACATTGCTTCCTGGTTGATATAAGGATGGTCAATTTCACATTAAGGAAAGGTTTTGCGTAAATGACAATGCATGTACGTAATTTAATAGATAATAATAAAAGATATTATTTTGGGTTGATTAGATCAAATATACCAGATTTGGTAGATGAGAGAGACATATATGTATATTAAGTTTACAAATTTAGTCCTTTTGTGTTGCCAATGAATAGGATATTTTTTATCCGACCTTTTACTCTTATCTATTTTAAACTAATTCCCTTTCCTTTCATGAATTTGGATTATCTACAATTGGTTTTAAAAAAAATTTCAAAAATTGCTATCTATTTATGTGAAGAAACACATAATTACTTTCACACGAAATCTTTTACGTGACTATAAGTTTTTCAATTAAAATATACACACAAAAAATCCCAAATTCTGTTTTTAAATAATTAAATTAAATAATTATTATAATAAAATAAAACTCCAAAAAAAGAAAAAGAAAAAAGCCAACATGTCGGAAAAGGCTCTCTCTCATCACAAGTCACAAAAAAATAATAATAAAAATAAAAAGAGAAAGAAAAAAAAAACGATTTCTCTCTCTTCTTTCTTTGTTTCATTCTTTCATTGCAGCCTGTCATTTTGATCGATTTCTCTCTCTCTATCTCTCTTTCGCTCAACGGATCCCAGAGAAAGAGAGAGAAACAAGGTGTGGAAACCACGTAATCCCTTTCTCAACAACAATTTTTTTTTTTTTTTTTTTTGGGTTTTGGTTTTGAGAGGGAGAGAGAGATCTGAGTGAGCGTTAAAAATGGGGACGCTACAGACTTGGAGAAAAGCCTATGGCGCCCTCAAAGACAGCACCAAAGTCGGCCTCGCCCATGTCAACAGCGACTACGCGGTTTGATTTCTTCTCTCTCTCTAGAACAATAACAAACAAACCTTACACTCTTTTTTTTTTATAAGAGCAAACTTTGATCGATTCGATTCGATTCGATTGATAGTAAAAATGGTGGTTGTTGTTTTATTTAGGAATTGGATGTGGCCATAGTGAAAGCTACCAACCACGTCGAGGGTCCGCCCAAAGAAAGACATCTTCGAAGTAATTCACTAACTTGTTATTAGTTTCTACTGATCTTTTTCACGTTTTATCAATTCCTTCTTGTTTATATATTTGTTGTTTGCAGAGATTCTGAGTGCCACAACAACGATTCGGCCCCGTGCCGATGTTGCTTACTGCATTCATGCGCTTTCCCGGCGATTGGCCAAGACCCGCAATTGGACGGTATCTTTCAATTTCATGATTACTGATTTTTGGCAGTTATTTTGGAGGGTTTCATGTCAATAGTGTTATCATTTACTTGCCATATGTGCTTGATTTCTTTGTTATTGATCTATTACTTTCCCATCCTCTTTTGATACAATTGTTGAAAATGTAATTTGCAATGGATGTGCTTGATTTACCACATCCATTTCAAGAATTAAGTTGCATTTTTTATGGAGCCTGCTTCAAGACTTTTAGAACCCTACAATTTACATACATATCTGGTCCCTGTGGTTTAGATGGTGAGGCCAAACTATATGTGGACATGACATCACTTCAGAGGAACTAAAAGCAATCACTTTAAGTTGAGTCTTTTTTAGGGATAAATAGTGATAACTTTAAGTTTCTTTTTAGGAATTAATTGTGATCACTTTAATTTTAAACTTGAGGGACTAAAACCAATCACTTTAAGTTTTTTAGGGATTAATAGCAATCACATTAAACTTCAGGGACTAAAACCGATCATTTTACATTTTTTAGGAATTAATGGCTGTCACTTTAAACCTCAGGGACCAAAACTGATCACTTTAAGTTTTTTAGGAAGTAATAGTGATCACTTTAAACTTCAGGAACTAAAACCAATCACTTTAAGTTTTTTAGGGATTACTAGCAATCACTTTAAAGTTTAAACTTCATGGATTAAAATCCTCATGAGCTAAAGTTTAGGGACCAATGGTGTATTTTGGCCTTGTTTTTACAATGGAACTAGGTTAAATTTAAATGAATCTTTTTAAGTGGAAGTTAAAATTCTTGTTGAACTCTTATCTTTCCCAAAAAAAAAAAAAATGCTTGTTGAACTCTTGAAGCAACTATACATTAGCATGGTGGATGGAGGACTTCAAAATTAGTGTCATAATGTTATTAGCAAAGCTTGTGTTGACCTGTATTAGGTGTTTGGAACTGCGGTGAACTAAAGTTTATTATAAATTCTGTGATTTTTTTTTTTTTTTATCACTTCTCATCAAGTTAAGTGGATGGTGGAGGATTAGGAGATTTTATATTTAATGTGTTTCATGCTATTTAACCCTAGTTTTTGCATGGTTTTGTTTTACAAAACTGATTGCATCCTTTTAAACCTTTCAAACATTTTAGGGCTTGGAAAATGTGACAACTTTTGTAGGGTGGTACCTAAAAGAAAAAAAGAAGAAAGAACAGAAATATAAGGTTGTTCAAAAATATTAAATTTTACTTCTTAAATTTCCTTTTGATGGTATCGTAGAGTAGTTTTGATGGATCAAAGGCATCACGGGTGGAGTTAATTTTTTGGGTTTAGTTGATGATATTATAACCAGATTTCTAAGTACTCATGGATCTTTAAATATTGAAATTGATTTTAAATAAAATAAAAAAAATAGACTTAGTTTTACTTTTGCCTGCTGTACTAGTCTTTACTTGGTCTATGCTCCAGGTAATCTGCCTGAAAGTTTCTGATGGCTTGAGAAGGTGTCTTATTGCCAATTTATATTTAACAGTTAATATAGCCCTTATTTTAAAGTTTTCAACACCACTTATGCAATGACTAGCATCAACTAGAGGAGATTTGATTGTGCTGTTATGTAAACTGTATTTGCTTTGCCATCATGCATATAAGTGGAGCTCATTTAGTTGTTTGGGTGGGTTAATTCATAGGGCAGACATTTGGATGACCATGTTTTTGAGCAGATAGAGCTTTATGGGAAACTATCAACGTGTATAATCTTTTGTAATGTGAAAACTCTCAGTATAGTGTTTTTAGGGTTTAAAAGACCTCATTGACAAGACTTAGAATGAAGAATAAGTGGACTGAATTGGTTGGTGATTCTAATGTGATCTGATTTGGAAATGGATGTGACAATAGCTAATCACTCATTGGGAATACCCGATCCACCATTCCTCAAAGGAGAACAGACCATCCCCCAATCAGCTAAATAAAATTTTGTTGCATCTCCCATCCCACCCTACAAGAATTCCCTTTGAAGATACTCCAATCTATTTGCAAGATGAATTGGCATCTTGAAAAAATATATGAAATCAATGGAATGTGAAGATAATGTACTTTTAATGAAGGTAATCCTTTCACCTTTTGATAGATACATCTTTTTCAAACCCACAAGGTGTGGTTCTACTTTTTCAATAATGTGATACCATGCCCCTCGAGCCTTAGATAGGGATCCCAGAGGCAAACCTAAGTAAGTTGTGGGCATTTACCCCCTTACAACCCAACACAGCCACTAACTCCCTTATTTTCTGTACCTCCCCAACTAATTCTATTTCACTTTTGCCCAGATTTACCCCAACTCTGAATCTCTGAAACTGCTTCAAAACACTGATTATATAGGTATACAAAAAGATGCGGAATTTACTCACAAAAAATATAATAGGGTAGTCAACAACCCTATTTCTTTCTCCCATGTTAAACCTAGATAATAGCCTCCCTCCACACCCCTTTGAATTACTCTGATTAAAATCTCCATTGCCAAAATAAAAAGAAGTGTCAATAAAGGATCATCTTGTCTCAGTCCTCTAGGCTGCTAAAGAAACCAATTGGGCTACCATTAATAAAAATGGAAAAATAAATCATTGAAATACAAAAATGGATCCATTTCTTCCATTTCATGCTAAAACTGAATCTCTCCAGCACACACACACACACAGTCCCAATTAACATGGTTGTATGCCTTTTCACTGTCTGGTTTGCAAATTACTCTAGGAACTTTGCTCCTCAACCTGGCTTCTATCCAAAACCTCATGGACGATAAGAACTGAGTGAATAATTTGTCTACCTCCCATGAATGCATTTTCTGAGTCGTACACAAGATTCCCAACTAAATTCTTCGGTCTATTTGCCAACACTTTAGAGATCCAATTTATACATGATCCCTAGCTGATATGGAGATAGTCTTTGATTTTTTTCACAATCAAAGTAATAAAAGATGCACCCTATGAATTTTCAAATCTGCAATAAAATTTGTGAAACACCCACATCATATAATTCTCTAGAATACCTAGTAATGTTTGAAGAAAGCCATATTAAATACCTCTGGTCCAAGCTTTGTCACCATCCATATGTCGTAAGGCCCTAACCCCCCCCCTTCTCTTGATCTAATGGTATCCATTTACCTATAGGTTTTTTCATCAATGGTTGATAGAGAAACCATCTCTACCTCCACCCCTCTATCCCTTGTCTGTAGATTCCCATCCACTTCTACATTGTCTATATAATTAGCCCTTTTGTGAGTTAGTCAAACGATGAAAAAACCTCTTACTGTTTTCTCCTTCCTTTAACCATATAAAGCTCTTGATTCTGATGCCAACTAACTTCCTCAAAGTGTGCCAGCTTCTTGGCCTCAGATGTTAACTCATACCTCTCCTGGCACTCCTCCAGAGATAGGGATGCATTCTCCTCCTTTATGTCCAACTTCGGTGTTATGGGGGATACCCTGCAGAATACTAAAAACTGGTGGACTTATGGTTTATGGCATAATATGTTTTTTAGTGAGTCATGGAGTCATTCTCTTATTTATGTTTTAATGAAGGATAGATTCATTAGAAGTTGCAAATGGTTCTTTGGCCCCACTATATAATTATTATACAAAGGGTTTCCTTTGTTGGCCATGCATTTGATATGGATCTTGGACTCTTTTATGGTGTAAAATATCTATTTCATGGCTTTCTATGGTGTGCATTTTGTGTCTTCTAGTGTCCTTTCTCTAAAATCTTTGAGTATTTCAAATATTTTAACACAGCACTGCAAATCTAAGATTATATTTTCAATAAGTTATATTTGGTGACTTAATTTTCTCAGTATCTAGCTCATTATTTTCCTATGGATAGAGTTTCTTATATTTCTTCCATTTCTTCTTGTTTATTAGGTGGCATTAAAAACACTGATAGTCATCCATAGGTTATTGAGGGAGGGCGATCCCACTTTCAGAGAAGAACTTCTGAATTTTTCACAGAGAGGACGCATTCTCCAGCTTTCTAATTTCAAGGATGATTCAAGTCCAATTGGTTAGTTCTACACCCATATCTCTTTCATTCCTTCTCTTTTGGTAGTTAATACTGGCTCTAACTGATGTGCTTGAACTATCGTTGTTTTAGTTCTTTATGCAATGAGATTTCAGTACTTCTGAATTTTTAATATTCCTTTTATCTTTTTCTTCAGCTTGGGATTGCTCTGGCTGGGTACGCACTTATGCACTGTTTTTGGAGGAGCGACTTGAATGTTTTAGGATGCTTAAGTATGATATTGAAGCCGAACGTCTACCAAGACCTTCCCAAGGACTAGAGAAGGTATTTTACAAAATCAATGAGTATTCCTTTTTACTAAGATGGGGGAATTTACTGGGATAGATTTTAATACTAATTACACTCCTTGCCTGAAAAGAGTAAGTGAGGGACAGTAAGCAAATAAAGTTAAAAATCTGATTTTGGGTTTGCATAGTTTTAACTCCTTAATTAGTTTCTTTTCTAGTCAGTACCTCTAGATCATTGCTCAGTTTATTTGAATGGCCTTTGACTTATTAGGATTTAATGATATTTTCTAAGATAATATGCTCATTTCTTTTTGGAAAATGCCATTTGTTGGTGGACTCATCCCTATGGAATTTATAGGATATATTTCCTAACAAACCTCGTAGTACTTCTGGTCTGGTCTTCTTGGTTGTATAAGCTGATTAAACTACATCATCTCCAGCTCTATATGCCGCCTCATTAAGGGGAGGTTATTGGATTGACAATCCTCTCCCCTCCCTCAGGGCCACTGGACCAAAAGACAAAAAAGTGTCAAGCTTTGAAATGTTTGAAAGGAAAAGTACTTATATTGACTTCTGAAGTCTTATAAATTATTTTGTGGGATTTAAATCCTCTGATTCTTTTTTATTTGTGTGGTGTCAATTTGTTTTAAGGTTCAATGATATGGTTCCTTTATTTTGGAAGCAAATTGACGACACCTTCAATAAAAGGCCATCTACCACTGTCGAAAATTTGTTTCTTGCACAACATGGACTTCTTAGAATACTTATTTACCTTTTCTTTCATGGACTTCTTAGAAGACTTATTTCTCTTCCGTTAATTTCTCGGCCCTTGTAATATTTATTTATTTATTTATTTTTGTCTTAAGAGAATAGTGTTTTTCTTTAATGAAATTTTGCATTAGTTATTAAAAAAAAAAAAAAAAAAATGTAGGAAACATCCTATCGCCTCCTCTGCCTTCTCTTCTCTCTTTGGAGTTATATATTTGGTATTTTTTTAATTATAAATCTTTCAGATAAAATAATCTGAACTTAAAACAAGTGGGATTCTCATTGAGGCACCTTGTTCAGGTTTGTAGCCAGTAGTTTGTGTAGCTTAAGCTAAAGGTGCATATATTATAAAGAAAGAAGTGAAGTTTAGTGATTCATATTACCGGAATAGTTTCACTAGCCATCTTAAGGCTTGGGTTGAGCTTGAGCCTTTACTAAAAATCAATCCAAACTCGGGCAGTTAATTTTCAACTCAGTTTGGCACATTGTACCATTACTTTTTTCAACACTGTAAAACAGTTGCTTTGTATATGTATTTTTCTATATGTTCAGTTGACATAGCTATAATCTATACCTTTGGATGCAAACCAGAAGTGCTATAATTAGTGTATATTTCATTTCCTTTTCTTTTTCTTTTTTTTAATAAAAAAATTAATTTTAAAGATGCATTTGTGTTATCTTTTAAACCATAATTTACAAGCAATTACAATTCTTACGGAGAAAATCATTTCTGCTGTCACTTTTTATTATTTATTTTCTTTTTCTCTTATATTTTCAAAACTATTGGTGACCATGGATGTTATCATTTGAACGAACTCAAGATTCTTTGTAGACTGTAGGTCCCTTGTTGCTGGGGAGTTGTATTTGGCAAAATCGATGAATGTGTTGTCTCTCTACCGTTTATGACATATCTGAAATTGTTCTTGTTCAAATTTGTATAAGAACTTTTTGTTGTTGTTGATATGGAAGCTTTTGTTGGATGTCAATATCACAATTGATATTGAACAGGCTTGATATACTTTCATGAAATGTGTGGGTGTGATAAGTTTTCATTACTAAAGATTCATGAATTCCCCTTTTCTCTCCTTGTCTTTCTCATTCTTCTTTCACTAGCAGGGATACAGCAGAACCAGGGATTTGGACAGTGAAGAACTGTTGGAGCAATTACCATCTTTGCAGCAGCTGCTCTATCGTCTTTTTGGTTGCAGGGTACTTTTTGTGACTTTTTGATCTTCTGTTTTCATTTTTTTAGTGAACTTTTGTTTTGGATTTTTCTTAATTATCAATATCATATCAATAATTTGGGAATAATCGTTTAAGTTATTGTCTGCTGTTACAGCCAGAAGGAGCAGCTGTTGGTAATTATGTTATACAATATGCCCTGGCTCTGGTATGTGTGGTGCTTCTTTTTGCTGTAGGTTATTCTTTGTTTGACTTGTGTTTCTGAATTTACAAGAATTTCCTTTATTTGTAATAATATTTCATATAATGGAAGGGTTAGATTATTTTCAGCTATTAAATGAATTCCCTTTTACAATGTCTTTAAATTATACAAAATGACTATAGAAACATGGAGCTTATTAACAAAGATTTGAATGCCATTTCATCTTGAAGAGTCCACTGAATGATATTATGCATGATCAGAAATAATGGTTTACCAGGTCTTGAATTGTAGTTCATTCTACATTCATAAAAATGATTTAGTAGTTCTTTTGAAACTTTTTATTACATGTTAAGATACTTAACGCATCCTCCCTTTCTATCTGTCTCTATCTCTGTTGGTTTTTTGTATGTTTTGTGGGAGTGAGGAGCATCTGTGTGAGAAATTGGTATTAACTTAAGGAAACAAATTTGATACCTATTTTTTCATTTCCTGTCCCGTGCCCTACTTTCTCAAAGAACATGTAGAACATATGCGACTTTGTTAAAAACTTATCTTAGCAAGTCTACCATTGCCCCCCTCCCCATTTCTTTCCCTTGATAAAGAAAAAGGGAAAAACCATATTATAAAGTGCTTACTTGTTTTTGACCTTGTTGATATCTACACTTTTCAGGTACTGAAAGAGAGTTTTAAAATTTACTGCGCTATAAATGATGGGATCATCAATCTTGTTGATAAGGTAAACTTGTTGATCATATAATATATATATTTTGCTGAATAAAAAGATTTTATTGATTAGCAAAACAAGTATAAAGGACCAAAGGGGCCCAAACCATCTTACTCACTGACAAAACCTAGCTGTAAATAATCTGATGTCATTGCAGTTTTTTGAGATGCCGAAACATGAAGCTGTCAAAGCCCTTGATATCTATAAACGAGCTGGCCAGCAGGTGATATTTTACATTGATTCCAAGTTTAATATTCTTTTTGATAGCGTTTTTGTGCTTTATGGTATATATTTTTCCTATTCTTTTATTAATCATGGAAGGTATAGGATCTACCAGTTCAGTTTTATGGTGTTTCTCTTATCAAACCTTGGTTTTGCTGCAGGCTGGGAGCCTTTCTGACTTTTATGATGTTTGCAAAGGATTGGAACTTGCTAGGAACTTCCAATTTCCTGTTCTTAGAGAGGTATGATGCTATTACTGTGGTTTAGTGTTTTAGTTAATTTTAGGTTATTCATTTCAGTCATATCAATTTATAACAACTACCTACTTATGTTTACCTTTTCCAGCCTCCACAATCCTTCCTTACGACCATGGAAGAGTATATAAGAGAGGCACCCCGAGTGGTTAATGTTCCAACTGAGCCATTGGTGAGTGAATGTATTTTGTAATGAGCACAATAAGTATCCATTGCTGTAAAATCAAGTCCAGTTTATGTTATTTGTCATTTATTTAATTTTTATGTAGTACCACTCTCTGTTTTGTTCCCTATGGATCTTTTTAGTGTTTTATTGACATTATAAACCTTGAGATGGAGCATTGCTTTTAGAAGATACATGCTACTGAACTCCTATGTGTTCAATATGAACAGCTTCAATTGACATACAGACCAGAAGAAGGCCCTTCTGAAGAGACAAAAATATCCAGTGATGAACTGGAGCCACCAGCTTCAGATAATGCTGTTGTATCTAATGTCGAGATTCCTCCCACTCCTCCTACTCCTCCTCCTCCTCCTCCTCCTCAAAACAACCTGGAGACTGGAGATTTGCTGGTAAATCTTTAGGTTTTGTGTTTCAGTAACTAGGTTTATGTTTTTGCAAAGTTTTTATTCAGTTTCTTGTCTCTTAACGCCCCTCCCCCTCTTTTCTGGTGAATTCAGGGATTGGATTATAGTGCTGCCGATGCATCTGCAATTGAAGACAGAAATGCTTTGGCTCTAGCCATAGTTCCATCAGAACCTGGTAACATCTTGTCACTTTTTTGTTGCTTTCCAATACTGCTACTTAAGCAATTTTGCATGGCCTTTTGTTTACCTATCAGGCATTGCCTCTCATATTGCAGGTACTGCCCCAACATTTCAGTCTAACGGTGTACAAGCAAAAGATTTTGATCCTACTGGATGGGAACTTGCCCTGGTAACCACTCCCAGTAGCAACATTTCATCAGTTAATGACAGACAACTGGTAGGCCCTAATTGTATTCCCTCCTCTTTATTCTGCATGTATATTCTTTTTTTATTTTTCTGGTCATTTTAATATAAAGGTGCTGAATCAATGGTTTTCCTTCACTGGTTTATTACAAGTTATAGGAGTATAGCCATGCATATAATGACATTGTTGGCCAAAATGTGTCTGCTTTTCAGTTAGAGTCACTGGCACATATATTAAAGAGAGAGACTCATTAGTCATTATCCAGTCCACCTTTATATATTTTGCCAAATGTGCTGTCTTGATAGTCCTCTTATAAATCTTCCCAAATTTTGAAGAAGCGGCCTTTTAATGAGACTCACTTGTTTGAGAATGCATTTTCAACAAAAAGTTACCTTCGAAGCAACTGATGGTAAAATAATCTTAATTGCTGGTTGATTATGCTTCAATTTTATGTGTCTAAACCCAAATTTCTTGCAGTAAGTTCTATTGGTTTTGGTTTCAGTTTTATTGTGACATATAATTTGCATTAATATATGATTTTTGCCTAAGAAGTTAGGAATGTGGTCAAAATCATGGGGTGATGTATATGCCTCTTCCAGAACGGCTTTAACTGTCTTATTTCTGCCAATGAATGTCAGGCTGGTGGATTGGACTCGCTCACTCTTAACAGTTTGTACGACGAAGGGGCATATAGAGCTGCACAGCAGCCTGTTTATGGAGCACCAGCCCCAAATCCATTTGAGGTACATGATCCATTTGCTTTATCAAGTGGTGTTGTGGCACCACCTGCTCAGATGCCAGGAATGGCTCAACAGCAGGCGAACCCCTTCAGTCCTTACCAACCTACAGGTCCATACCAATCTACCAGTCCATACCAACCTACCTTCCAGCAGCAGCCACAACAACATATGATGGCCCCGACAAATCCTTTCGGTGATACAGCATTTGGTGCATTTCCTGCAAACCCCGTTGCTCACCCACAAACTAATAATCCATTTGGAAGCACAGGCCTGCTGTAAAGGCAATGTTTGAACATCCAAAAAATGTAATTTAGTAAATTGAAATTGGGTTTGTATTTGGAAATGAGTGAAGTCTGGGTTAGGGAAGGTTTGATCCACAGGAAGAGAGGGTTTTGGCATATGAAGGTATGTTTGGGTTGTAAAAGTGCGTGAATAGCACATATCTAATAATTAGTTTATATGATTTGAGATTTTTTGGAGTAATTTTGAAAATATATTAATTGTCTACTTTTCACGGGAGTAAAAAATAGAGATATTCATGAACTGCATTACTTCTTTGACCTTACTACCAGTTAAGATTGGATTGTATTCATTTATGCTTGGTCGGTTTGCGATGTTTCACCACAAAATGTCAGTTTTGGATGATTGTATGGTATTTTTTTGGGGTATCAATTATATCCGAATTGCTTTGGTCATTCATTTTAATTATAATAATCTCAACCATTCATATCTATCCAAGAAGACAAAATGGTTATTCCAATGAATGATTAGGATCATCTGGGCAAGGAATTCTACAAAATAGTAAGATTCATTTTGGTAAGAATGTAGCCTTATTGCAAGGCAAAAGATAAAGCAAATTCGTTCTTTGCTAATGTTTTGGCCTGTGTAAGATATCTATGCAATGTTGCTAAAGCTCGATTTAACACTAAGAGATGGCAAAATGGGCGGATCGGGTCAAAATGGGTTTGGGTCAACCGGGTTGCGGGTCGGATTGGGCCGGGTTGACCTGTATTTTTCACATGAATTTTTTTTTTTTTTTAAGAAAACATGTATTTGCCATTTGAAAAGTCACGCAACAAATTACTTGATATAAAATGAATTACTTTGAATTCACCACTTATATCAAGAATGAACTCAGTTAAACTTATTAATATTTATTCAATAATTTTAAAATTATAAAAATCCTAACATTGCTATCTAAAACAAAATAACACAAAGATAAGTAAAACAAATACACAAGTTTTATTTATACACAATATCAACATCCCAAAATATAAAACAAAATTATAAATTACTTATTGGATAACTCATTTGACAAAGAATAAAAACATATAAGAAATTTACAATCTTGAGAATTAATCTTATAATCTATTATCAATTGTGGTTGACACTCTATTTCAATTTGAGATATACATTAAAGTTTGATTATTTACTTATTTATACATGGTCTCTTTTATGAATATCATATCATTGTTAAGTAACACACACTCTAGGAAATATCATAATTTATTTTGAACATAAATTGTTAAAAAATAGGTCTAAGCATTCAAAATTTATGCTAATTTGCTACTTTAGCTTCACTATTTTCACACTTGTGAATATTTCTCACACGTGTCTACAATTTTAAATCTATGTTTTTAACTCTACTATAACTAGATTATCTTGGCATGTACTTTGTTATTTGATATCTAAAAATCTTTACTCACTACAGAATGCTTAACCATTCATCTTTCAATTAATTTGTATACAGTTATGTAAATGTCTTAATTATTTCCTTAAATCTCACAACAAACAATTAAACCAATATTGTCTTAATTTTTTTTTTTTTTTTTATACCAAAAAAAAAGTTTTAAAAAATGGTTTGGGTTTGGGTTTGGGTCGGGTCGGGTCAACTCGCAAAAACACAAGTCGGGTCACGGGTCAACCTATTTTTGCTTCGGGTAAAAAAAAATTCGGATTCGAGTTAGATATTTTTCAGATGGGGTCAGAAAATTCTGGTCTATTTTGCCATGTCTAGATTTAATGCTTTTCAGAAAGCTATAGACGTGTCAATTGATCAAGAAAAAAATCTACCTTTTGTGATGATCAGGGGACAAGTGGATGTGGATCCCATAAACACACTGCCTTGGTCCTTGCTCAATCAATTGCTAAAATTAAAAAAAGCAGAACTAAAAGAATTTCAATAAAAAAGAAAAGAAAAAGGGCCTAGTTTGAATGTACAAAAGCACTTACTAGAGAATCTCGTGATATGTTGTTCCCCAAAATCTTAATAATTAGTAATTTAGTATTAAGCAAGGACCATATAGCTTTAATTTGTAATCGTCTGCTAACTTTTGGCTTTTTGGTTTTGGTTAGGTAACTAATGTTCTTTTGAACATGTTTATATTTACAATGTGGTAAGTTCATCTTTGGTAGTGATGTTGATCACACGAAAATCATTACGCACTTTTCCTTAAGCATGTAATATACAAAACCAATTGGTGTTGAATAATTTTTAATATTATTCTTCACCTTGAAATGAGGAAACATACGTGAACAAAACTTATTGTTGCTTTGGTTTCTCTTTGGTTACAACACTCATGTCATGTTAAATCCAAGAGTAAATTCTTTTATGACAATATCATTTGCCATAATTTTGACCACAACTTAATGATATGTGCAATTATGATTGGTGAACCATTACTCACACAGACCCATAATTTTTTTTCCACCACTCACAATTGCACATACTAGTGTCGTGATAAAAATTGTGGCACAAAAGTTGTGTTCATAGACTTTCTCTTTCAAAATTAATTCTTCTATGACTACACAATTTGCCACATTTTGATGACATATGCGATTGTGATTGATGAACTATCACATTCATATTTCAATAAAGTACATAAACTATGGTACTAAAAATAGAAAATATTGTTTTGCACTTGTTATTTTACCCTCCGTATACATAACATTCATAATTACACATGCGACATATATATTTTTAATTGATATCCACATTTAAAATATGAAATAAGTAATATATACGAACAATAATGAATGTGAGAGAATCATTGCCCGTTAAAAAAAAACAAGTTTTACGCTTTTGTTCAAATAGCATGCATTTCTATAAATTTTTCAAAATTTTAATAATACGTAAAAGGAATAAAGGATACTTCTAGTTATGAAGAGATATGGCGGAAACCTTTTTCACTTCTAACCATGCGAGAGAGACATCTTGATGGCTTTTAGTACAACCTATAGTTTTTACACCACCTAAATTCAAGGACCAAGGAGGCCCCAAAGCCACAACATAGAATTCCACTATTAATCTTTCAATTAATCACTAATATAAAAGGGAAAGTTCATTAACTCACATAACCACCTACTTGTCACTGGAGTGATTATCATGCCATGCATCATTCTTGTGCAGTGTGTGTGCGCTTCATGTGAAGGGTTTAGGTTGGACTTCACTTAAACACGTGTTTTTGCTTAACTTTATCTTTGAGCTTACAACAAATTTTTTGTATGTGCTCGGTGAGCAATGACCATAGGACATTTGCACATTTTGGAGTCATTGGACATGAAAACTCAACTCAAACCCACCTATTGCTATCCAGAAGATGGTACAAGTTGTAGCAGTAGTACTAGTACAAACTAGAAAGCAATAAGACCAGGGGCAATTAACACTACCCTTTATAATGTGTCCTTGCCAAAAAGTAAAATTTGAATGTGAGTGCGTGTGTATTTGTCTCACTGCATAGGTTTAGGGCCCAAAAAAATGCGATTTTTACTGTAAAACCTTATTCAAATAATGTAATGATGATATTAAAATAGGAAAATTTTCAAACAATTGAAATTTTTTTTTTTTTAAATAATGTTTAATGAGTCCTTAGTATTGGTCTTATTGATTTCATGGCACCTAGTGAAAGGGCCGTCACATACTTTGGACTACAATTTTTACAAAATACTTCACAAATTGTAGATGTCAATTTGTGAATGGTAGATAATAAAGTAGTATTAGTAATGTTAATTCAACTGTTTGTGAAAAATATTGTGTTTGTAACATAATTCATGAGAGAGAGAGAGAGAGAGAGAGAGAGAGAGAGAGAGATTTTAAAAGGCAAGAGGGGAGAGGGTGGAAGGAAAAAAGAAAAGGCATGGGAGATGCATGGAAGAGCATGAAAGGGGAGGCAAAAAAGAGAAAGGAATAAGGGAGCTCACTGTGACTGTCCCACCTCTTGGAGAGCTCTCAAATCATCATCATTACAATCCCACATCCCTCCCCAATTTTAGTTGTTTTGCTCTCTTTCTTGATTCTTCTTTTTCTCTCTTTTCCCCATTTCTTTAATTACTAGAACTTCCAAGTCGTGGTATCCCATTAGTTATCACAGCTGTTTTTTCATTAATTATTATTTTCTACATTGTATTGTTAATCTTAGAATCCTAAGTTTCAAGGTACCTTGTGTTGTCAAAGGACGAAGAATAAAGAAGTTTGATTTTGAGATCTACAAATACTTTGAATTGTTCTTGTTTTCACAAGTTATTAACCAGAGAAATTGCAATCCACTACTTGGTCAAAGCCGCCTTCGAAGTTTGAAGTTGAATACATGCGGAACCAAGGAAAAAAAATTAAGAGAGAAAAGAAAAAAATAATATATCTCATTTAATTGGTAATGATCATATTAGACATAAAAATTTGTCTAACTTTTCAATTTCATCATTAAAATTTCAAAAGTAACAATAGTGTCTTAAATAATGTAAAGGGGAAATTGCAGTTAACTCACCTGTGGTTTTACCCGTTTTAACAATCTCCATCCGTGGTTTGAAATTTGGCCTCCATTAGACCCCCGTTACCCACCTCTCTCTTTTCACCGTTAAAAATATGGGTAAATGTGTCTTTTTCATTATATTTTATGTCTCTCTCCTCTTTTCTCCCCTTCTTTTTCTTCTTCACATAAAACATAAAAGAAAACTCTTACACCTACAGTCACAAACAAATCCACAATCCATGTGAACATACACCCACAGATTCGCTAGCCTTCCACTGCTAAATCCAAAAATTGACTACATAATTCTTTATAAAACAATCACAAAATAAAACTCTAACCCTCTTTCTTTTGCTGGGTTCTCTAAAAAAAACCCAGATTTGCAAGTAAAAAAAAAAAATCTGCAAAAAAAAAAAACCCAGCAATCTGTTCAAATTTTTTGGGTTTAATGGATTTGTGGGTTAATGGGTTAATACCGCTACAGCCACAGATCCAGCAGCGAACCCAACTCTATTCAAAATGGCGCCACTCTAAACCGGTCCAGGAGCTTCAATAGGTGGAGTACTCCTGTGTTGGCGACAGCTGCAACTGGACCAACTCTGTTCAAAACCCGATCCGAATCTGTTTGCGCCTCCAAACATGATCTAGACGATGGCAATACTATTTGCCTTTGAGGAAAGATTCGAGGTCAAACTTTACCTTGTTTTTGAGATCTTCTTCCATGGAGATGGTTTCAAAAGTCGAAGGATGCGTGAAAGGAATAGATCTCCACCATCCATTGCCTTGCTAGTCTTTGATGTTCATGTACAGCTTCAAATCTTGAGGCTTTACCTATTCGATTTTGACGGATACCGTGTGGATGTGTTGGAGATAAGGTCGGAGGATTCTGCATTTATCGGCTTTTCTGAGACTCAAAACAAAATAGTTCTTGGAATTGATCCAGTTTTTGTTATATACTATTCATTTTTCGGGGATTTCACTTTGGCAATCAAAGTAAAGAGAGAAAGGGATTATGGATTTGGGGATTTTTGGGGTTCTAAGGTAGAGAGAGAGAGGGAGAGAACTTGTTCCTTTTTTTTTAGGGTTCTAATTCAGTTCTTATTTTGGCTTATATAGTAAAGGAGATTTTTTAACGGAAATGGCAGAGGTGGGTAACGGGGGTCTAACGGAGGCCACCTTAGGTGGGTTAAGTGACAACTTTTAAACCACGGGCAGGCACTGTTAAAACGGGCCAAACTACAAGTGGGTAAAGTGCAATTTTCCCTAATGTAAATGATCCAATTTTATTCATACACTAACCCAATGTTGATTTGTCATTTTTTTTTTTTTTAATTCAATAGTTGGGGCAGTGGGGAGAGAGAATTTAAATCCAAAATGTCTCCGTTGAAAATATAAGGAGATACCAATTGAACTACAAAATTCTTAGCAATGTTAATGTGTCATTGCAATGTTTACATATATAACAAAAAAGGTCTAGGCCCTCTATGCACAGACTACCAAATATGTTTGATGTTTAGCTTATGAGAAAATGCGAGAAAACACAATGATATAAAAAGGGTTATAAATCTATTTTCTTTTTGTGCTTAAGTTTCTATTAGATATTTTGTATATCCAAGTATGTTGTAATACAAGTTTGATTTGACTATGGTAGTGGAAGAATGTTATTTAATCTTACTTTGGAAGTGGAAGAGTGTTATTTTCTCTTTAGAAGAGATAGAGAGGGAAAAAAAAAAAAAAACAACAACAACAACAACAGTAAACAAGTGAAAAAAGTATTGTCAGTTGGCTCAATCAATTGAGCTTGATGACAATGAGTTGGCTCAAGCAATATGTTAGCTAGAAGAGTTTCAGGTGAAACTCTTTGTTTGAAATTTTGATGAGTTGACTCAAGCGAGATTTTAGGCAAGTTTCAAGTGAACCTCTCTATCTGGATATTCTAATAAGTTGGCTTGAGCGAATTTCAGGCAAATTAGAGCATTTCCAGCAGATTCATCAAATTTTAGTACTGTTTGGAGAATGAACAGTGACTTTTACTTTTATCTACCCACTTTTTCAAATACATTTTCCAACAGATTCTCTATCCAATTCTCTATCTCATTTAAATATTATTTCTTCATTCATTATTTATTCTTTTTTTAACAACTACACATTTTCCAACATTTTTTTATTCAACACCAAATTATTATAATAGAAAAAAATAATTTGAAGAATGAACAGTAGTCCATCATACTTGATGGGTTACTGTTCATTAGCAAAAAAAATTTCCGGATATAGAGAAGCTACTGGAGCATGAACAATAGCATATATTCTCTATATTTTAGCTATGCATACTCTGTTGGAGATGCTCTAAGCATTTAGTGGCTTCTACATAATTTATGGCCAAGGAGTTGCACTACTTGGCATTTAAACATTTGTAAACGTATGAAGATTGTTTTTAACTATTTTTTAACTGTTATAATACTTTTTTTTTTTTGTGTGACTTTCCATGGTCAATATATATGGTTCAAAACTCTCACTATGTTTATTAAAACAAAATATTGATTTATGTTTTAGACACTAAAAATGTGGGTCTTCTCTGAAAGTGCTATTTGTAGAACCTAATATGTTTCAACCGCAAAAAAAAATTTCATGATGTGCTATTTGATTGTAAACATTTACAATTTAAAAGTCTACTTGACTTTTTTCTTTTTATACCAGAAATATGAAATTTCATTGAATAGAAGGAATTAACTATTACCTAGACTTCTATCACTTCTCAAACTTTCAAACAAAACTACAATTTTACTATATAGGTCTTACATTTTTTGAGAAATATATAGATCATACAAATTGATATGTCACTAATCACAAAAAATATTTGAACACTTATTTATGTCATCTTATTGAGGTAGCACCATTACATTCAATGTCACATTAATTTATAAGATATTTGTAGTAAAATTTGTAATATCTTTAATGGTTTCTTTAAACACTTGACTCGCACATTGCAATGGATTTTTTTTTTTTTTCAAGTCCTCCAACACGTTTCAAAAGGGCTCTCCCAATCTCTCTTTCTCTCCAAATTAGTTTTTATGATTTATCCCTATTTTTTTCTCCCTTGTACTATTATTTTATGCTTGTGTGATCTACGTATCTCTCTGTCGGTGTCGACCAGAAGCTTAAATTAGATATTTGATTCTTTTTTTTTTTGGTCAAGTTTTATACTTTTATTCCTGAATATTGCGTCACCTACTTGTAATCTCAAGAGTGACTGAAAAAAAAAAAAAAAAAAAAAAAAAAAAAAAAAAAAAAAAAAAAACAAAAAGACAAATTCGAAATCGCTGTCTGGGTAGCTTTATTTTAAGTATTAGATTCCACATTCCACACTATTAAAAAAAAAAAAGTATTAGATTCCGATTTCATTACAATTATTTAAAGCGCAACCGGCTTTGGGAAATGAATATACTATTTTGGCTTAATGGAACTGGATTATGTTTGATGTAAACATTTAAAATGAAGGAACGTTTAGAAAAATAATAATAAATAAAGCAAACATTTGATATCAAGAAATTTACAAATAGCTTATCAAAAAAAAAAAAAAATTTACAAATAGCACCGTCAAAAAAAAAAAAAAAAATTACATATAGATGACCATGATGAGTTCATTATATTAGAGATCCCAATCGAACTAGCCTATAAGCATGCGTACAAGTGTAGGCTTTTCATATCTTTCTTCTTCTTTTTTCTTTTTTTAAATAAGAAAAAAAATTCCTTTTTTTTTATTTTTATTTTTTATTTTTTATTTTTATCTTAGATAATAATTTAAAAAAAATTCGTATGGCCCATGCAAACTGCAAATACTAGAAGGGTGCCTAGATAGTGAAAGAAATGTTACCACTCCTTGTTAAAAATGAGAGAATTATTGTTTCACACAATATCCATACTTTTATATCTGATATACACATTTTACTTGTACAAAAGAATACACTGTTAAATGCAAAAAAAAAAAAAAAAAAAAAAAAAAAACAAAAACAAAAACAAACAAAAACAAACAAACAAACCATACTTGAAGAGCTCATCTAACAAAAGTATTTTTTCTTAATCAAAATGGAAGCTTTGTTTATTGAGGATAGTAGTTAAGTATGAGACATAAGTGAGGCATGATGTCCAAAAAAAAAAAAGTGTACGCAAGGTAAATGTGATATTTTTTTTGTTTTGGTGAAGGTAAATGTGATCCTTTACCAAAAGGTCTACACTCTTCACTATTAATGGATGCGTACACCCGTTATAGCTTCTAGATAATAAATGCTTGTAATCCACATAAAGGAAGATAAATAAAACAGGGGGAATCATGTTTGTAGTGAGTAACAAATAAATCCCTTTTGTTTCGAAGTTCATGACCAATGTTCGAGATGCCTTATTCAAAGGCAACGAGATGGCTTTTTGTTTCTTGCAAAGAGCTCAGCCATAAGGCTAGACATATGGCCAAGAGTGCTAAAACCCACTACCCAACAACCCAAATGGTCAAGGATAATGTTGTTTTTATGCTTGACAATAATTTTTTTTGAGTCAGGCTATAAATTCTTCTCAAGAGATTAGTTAGAGTTAACTATATATATACTGGATTTATTCATAATAAAATGATTAAAATTTTACGTTGTACGTAAACCTAATGTAATTACCCTCTCCTTTTCACGGGCTTGAGATTGATTGTGAACAATTGACAAATTGATAGTAAGAACTATTATATGCATTCAGTTTAAATAGGTCAACTTAATGGGATTGTTCTAAGCTAAGAAATCTCTCAATTGCACTATGGGCAGGTAATTAATGAGCAAGAGCATTATGGTAACTTAATTTAGTATGGTCAATACTTGAAGACCTGTCAATCATAAGAGTGGTATGTCTACCATACTGTGATTGAACTCCATTGTCCCAAAAGTTGCATTGAAGGCTACATCAATTAGAATCACATTAATTACTTCTTCAACCTTCACTTGAGCCTTTCACTCAGCATTTATTGTGATGTGACATGTCCCTTAACAGGATTCCCAACCAATTAGGAAGAGCGCTCAAACCGGCAAAACAAGCATGGGCGTGTCACATCTAGTCAAAAGTAACATATAAATATCATGATGATTTTCCAGTCTAGCATGTGCCAATGAAGGTATAAAATATAAATACCCCCCTCCCATTCACCAAGAGGTACACATTCAACACCCAGAACTTGCTCTCCATGAACTCCCTCTTTTCCTTACAAACCCAAGTTTTAATTGGAGTGCTCATTGTTGTTCAGTGTCGTACCATGTTTTGTCTGTGCTGGAACTAGTGATATCGAACTTCAGCTATAGCTCCAATTTCCTACCCATATTTACCAAATCAACTATCAAATTTTGGTTTTCATCCATTACAATTACCATGAACCCGACAAAGGAAAACTAAATAGATAAAAAAAATAAGAATAAAATCATAAGATGTCTTTAAAAACATCCAACAATAGTAGCTCCTAGAAACACTGTGTATGTATATATATTCAGAGAAAAACAAGTATATATTTAAATATTTCAATAGAAGTGCAATGCATAATAGTCATAATTGAAGTGAAGTGCATGTTAGGCATTTGGAAAGGTGAGTAACATATAATGGTACGAAGGAAAGAACTGGTGTCACCGTTTGAGAGACATATATGATGTTTTACCACCCGTGTTACGATTAACAAATCACTGCACATGGTCAAATTGCGGCCATCTTTGTGGGACCATACCGAAAGTCTATCCTCCCGTACCTCTCCATCCGATCGCCTGCATTTTTCACCATCATGCTTGCTAAAGTTCATGTCCACCTACACTCAAGCACCTATGAATAAATATTGGTTGTCTGCAAAGGAGTTCGGTTTGCATAACACAGGACATGAACACGACACGTGTTTAAAAATGACCAAGTGACGAGTGTTAGGATCATATCTCGTTTAATACACTACTGGTGCACTGGATGAAAGCTTATCACTCATCTAATTAAAAATTGCTATATATCCAAATTTGTCTTCTTGGAGTTGGATAAGCAATGTTGGACAAGGTCTTGTAGATTTGGATACTCTTTTTTTTTTTTTCCCCCCCTTTATTTGGGGTCAGGATGGTTAGTTTCTGTAGATGTGGACACTAAAACTATCGAACTTATCCAATGTGAAATAGAATCTGATTCGATGCTTTAGCCTTAAAACTATTTTGAAAAAGAAAATATACTCCTATATGATATCTTTTAAATTTTCAATGGGCATAGCCATCAAATTATGACCCTTTCACAGGGGCC
Organism: Quercus aquifolioides; assembly: GCA_019022515.1. Classification (NCBI taxonomy): domain Eukaryota; kingdom Viridiplantae; phylum Streptophyta; class Magnoliopsida; order Fagales; family Fagaceae; genus Quercus; species Quercus aquifolioides. The sequence goes on from CM032330.1 coordinate 35,577,860, forward strand.
TTAAGCCACAATTTGAACAAGAAACTGAAAGTTTGAAAGAAAAAAAAAGTCATTTTTTTTTGCATTGACATAAATGAACCATGGCCCCTTAGCTTGACAACCTCATATCATACGGATGCTTAAAATCAAGGTTTAAGGGTTATCATTGAAAATGAAAATAGGGTCCATTGTATGATTATTGTACACGATTAAGCAAAATACTTTATGATTTATAATTAGTTTTTTCTTGGATGATGTCTTTGTAACCACGCTAACTGTGTAGATGATGCCCACGGGTCCACTCTCCAATTGAGTAAGGGTACCACCAATAATATATATCGTTTTTTATTTTCTTTTAATAAAAGTCAATTTATAGTGTATTCCTAGGCGTCAAATTTGAAATTCTCAAGCAAGAAATTAGGAGCTATGTGGAAAATCCTCTAGACGACCATTCAGAAAGTGGAACAAAATATATATATATATATATATAATAAAACAAAACAATTTTAGGATGTATCAAACTTTTTTTTTTTAATAATTCGATAATTGGAGAATGAGTATTTAAACTCTGACTGTTTTCTTTATTAAAAACGCCAAGATGTGCTAATAAGTTAAATTACAAAACTCTTAATGGATATAACTTATTAGGGTTAATCTCTATATAAGTGCTCAAAATGACAAAATTTCAAAACAATGGCTCATGTATTGGTTCTTTTGGACATTGATTTGCAGCCCTTTATTGCATTTTGTATCGCAAAATTAAAGCAAGAGAGAAATTAGTATTGTTCAGGGCCTTCGGACCCTTTTCATTTCAATTTTAAATTTGCCTTTTGTGGGAACAAGGTTATACTTTAGGTCAAAGAATTAAAAGCTTAAAGAGAAATAAAGTAAAAGGAAAACACGACATAAATTCTAAATAAACTTTTGAAAGAAGGTTAAGCTTTTAATTTGTCCTCCAATAAAGATAATCTTGTTTCAAATTCTTGGTTTTAACCCTGAACAACTTTTATCTCATCCTTAAAAGGCTCCCTATATTTTAAAAAAGTATACTTTGGTTAATTACAAAATTACAATAAAAGGTCCATTAATTTTTTTTATTTATTTATGGATTTCTCTGTGCTGTCTACTTGTAGGCTAGTAGCTCTAAATTTATCTATTATCAGCAAAAGTAGAAGAGAAGGAGAGAGAGCAAAGTCAGTTTTTTTCTTTTTCTTTTTCTTTCCAATTAAATTAATTTATATTTTTTATAAAAAATAAATTTAACTTAGAAAGGAATCTTTTTTTTTTTTTAATGAAATTAACTTAGAATGGAATCAGAGTTAGGAACTGGTGGGACAAATATGAAACATATAGAATTCATGTTGTAAAATTGACAAAAGCAAAAGCAAGCATAAAAGTAAGATTCCTCTAAAAAGGATCGGGAGAAATAAAATATGATTTGATGTAAATAAACATATAGTATTGGAAGCACAAATACGGGTATAAGTACAACACAACGATACAAACAATTTTTGAAAAATTATAATATGACACGACAGGTATTACACTGGTATGCCACAAGTACGACACTCCTCTATACTTCCTAGCAATATAATGGGTTTAATTATTATTTATTTTTGCTTTAAATAAAAATATAATGGTTAGTACATAGGGTTGAGACTTGATTTGATAAAGCAGTGGGTAGAGAAGATCAAAATATAATAATTATGAAATTTGAAAAACAAAAAGAGGAAGGGGCAATGGGTCGGTGCTTGGCGGTGCAGCCCTGGCCTAATTTCCACCCAATTATACCCAAGCAGCCAGACTAGCAAGGCATTACAGTTTCTCAAGCCATCCTAGTTCTGTCCACAAAAAAAAAATGACCACATGAAATGAAATAATCTCAATGAATTTTCAACGATGACGATATAACATTCCAGAATTTGGTTACTTAGTTTCTATGCTGATTAGAAAGGTTTGTATATGTATATATATATAATTTTGAAGAATTGAGAGAATTTCCTTCAATTGTAAATAGTCCACGGTTTCTATGAATTACAAACTGGTGCATATTCATATATATAAGCATCCACTGAATCAATTTTTAATTCCTCTGTGGTGCAAGGATGGGCACAAAACCTCTTTTCGTAAAATTACCAGTGAGAGTTGAATTTTACTTCAGATCATCATTTAGCATGCTTTTATCACTGCTCCAGGACAACTCTGATATTATGCTTTCATTTTCTTTTTCTTTGAAACAGAATTCAACCAGATCGCATAAATTGCTAAAATATATTAAAATATTACTAATTGTTAGAATATATAAAAATATTTCTATAAATATGTAGACCATAATTTTTGAAAATATGATAGGTTAGTGAGCTTTTATAATTCCATGTATCAATGTGGTTTTAAAGTTCCGCGTTATACCACAGGTAGGGTTTGTGCCCAATTGGGACTCGACCCAACCACTTTGGGTTGGGGAGATCAAGACTCATCGTCGACTGTGAAGGAACGTCAGATCAGGCCTCATTGGGTGTCGGTTGAAGGCGGGGTTTGTGGCAAGGCAGTGGATTCAATCAGATCTAGCTAAGATTTTGTTGGATTTGGCCAAATTCAGTCGAGATCTCGTTAGATTTGGTCGAAATCTTCTTATATCCAAGGTTTTCAGACCCGAACCGTTCATTGAACCGTAAAAGGGAGAGGTTCAAGGTTTTTGAGGTCGAACCGGGGTCAAACCGTGATGACGTCATAATTAATTTAATAATTAATTAAAGCCTAAATATATATTAAATTTATAAAACTAGCAAAATTGACTAATATATCTATATATGTGAGGGAAATTTAATGACTTTCAAGCATATATTTTATAATTAAATAAAAAAGTTAATAAAATAAAATAATAACCATGAAAACATTAAAATTTATGATTAATTTTTGAAGTAAAGTTGAATATCTTTGAAGGATTTTAATTATAATTTTTTTTTTTTTTTTTGTATTCCTTGTAAGAGATGGATAATTTAATTAAGTAGAATAAAATTGTGTTAAGTTGTTTTTATTTATAAAAAAAAAAATTGCTAAGGGGTTGGACCGCACGTTCTTGCCGCCGGTTTGCATGAACCATGCGGTCCAACCTCGGTTTTAGGGGTTCACGGAATTGGCACATATGTCCAGTTTTCTATGCTTAAAAAACCAAATTTCAATCTAGTTCTCGGTTTTCATGCTCCGACTTCCCGGTCTGATCCGCGTCTGAAAACCTTGCTTATATCAACAGAGAGAGAGAGAGTTAGATCTTACCAAATTTTGACTAAAATAATGATTGGTGCTGGAAAACTTGCCGGAAATGGTGGAATATCGGACTGGTCGGGTTCTTTGAGTTTCAACCTCACTCACCCACCATGTCCATCGAATCGATCGAAGTCCAAGTCAGTTGGCTATTGTTTGGCTAGTTTCGTCGAGCTCGGTTGATCTTGAACACCCCTAATAAAGATGTAATCGTTTAAAACTTTCCATTGTAGATATAGAATTGCAAACCATCAGACTGAATCATATTAATATCTTGTTTCCACTTTCTCATTCTTATCATTTTTTTATATATATTTTAACATAAACTAATATATTTTTAATGTCTGGTATAGGTCTTTATGGATTGCCCCGATGGGGCAACTACTTGATAATTCATACTATAGGCTGCTATATGAACAAAATGAAATGATTTAATAATGAGAGAACGCCCACAAATTAAAGCACCCTTTAAGCCATTAAGAATAGTTTTCATTCAATCAAGTGAAATCTGAAATAAATAATTTTCATATTAAAAAAAAATAAAAATAAAAAAAAAATAAAAGAAGCTTAATGAGAAATAGACTTGCATGATGAACTCAAGCATCTGCATCCTAGACGGGGCCTACAAGTTACTTTGAGAGTGGTCCCCTCCAACTCATTTTTTTGGTTGGTGGGCCACCCATTTTGTTGGCCTAAAAAGAAAAATGGGCTGGAGCTGGCAGGAGTAGCCAAGAGAGAGAGAGTGTGTTTGTCTGTTTGATCAGAAGTTAAATCTATCCCCCTAGTCAGATTTATTGTCAACCCCAAAAAATTAGAAGTAAACCCTATTATCAAAATAGTATTTATTCAGCCAAAAAAATTGGAGGGAAAAAAAAACAATAGCCATAATCCATACAGATCCACTTTCACCAAAGTTTTATTATAAACTATGTTTATAAATTTTGGTTGACATTGACTGATGCAGAGTATATGTATTTGGTAAATTACATAATAAGTTAGGAAGCAACTAGAAGGAGACCCTAGCTACACCTACACATGACCTACTCTTGTAACTTGTAAGAAATATGTATTCTATATATGGTATCCACATTTTGTATCTTCTTTAATGACATTCACATACCATTGTTGAAAACAATTTGCACCAAAATGTGTAGGTGATTCCATGGTCTCTCTAAGTCCTACCTATTGATTTGAATATTTCAGTACTCAGTTTCTTGCTTTAAAGTTTAATCAAGCTCTCAAATTTTCAAAAAAGAATGCTCCATTTTCTAACAGAAAATCAGAATCCACTATTATGTCCACAGCAATCTAATGTAATCTACAAGTTGTTGAATATTAAATGTTAATTTATTTTGTCAAAAGTAATATTGATGATGCCTTAATATAAACATTCTTTAATTACATTTGACTCAAACACACATTTTGTCTATTTGCTCAGCCTCTTTAGGCTTCTTTCTCCTTTGGTTGTCATTCCATTAAACAGTGTTCTCATTCGAAATAAAACCACTTCCTCATCTACATTTGTTCTCTCTCCCTCTCTCTCTCTCTCTCTCTCTCTCTCTCACTTAAACAGTCCCCAAATCTTGTTCTATCTTTCTCTTTTGATGTTGTTCAATCTCTCTCTCTGTCTCTCTCAGCATCAACACTAAACTAGCCTACAAACTTTCTCTTTTAATATTGCCTTGAGTTACATCTCTGTATATCCGAAGAACATAGCAGCATCAATGGCTGCAAACAAGTTTGCCACCATGTTGCATAGAAACACCAACAAAATCACGCTTATTCTCATCTATGCCATCCTAGAATGGATTCTGATCATTCTCCTCCTCCTAAATTCTCTGTTTTCTTATCTGATCATTAAATTTGCAGATTACTTTGGTCTTAAAAGGCCTTGCTTATGGTGTTCTAGGATTGATCATATCCTAGAGCCTGGAAAGAACAAGAATTCCTATAGAGATCTTGTTTGTGAAGCTCATGCGTCTGAGATTTCCAAACTGGGATACTGCTTGAATCACCAGAAACTAGCTGAATTGCAAGATATGTGCGAGGATTGCTCGTCCTCATTGCAACCAGCTGATAGTCCGGAATTCTCAAAGAGGTATGCTTTCTTTCCATGGATGAACAAGATTGGTGTGATTCAGAGTGGTGATGAAAATTTCAGTGAAAATGGGGAAGGAAATTTGAAGTGTTCTTGCTGCAGTGTGAGTGTGAACTTGGACAACAAGTTCTACCCTCCTTGTATTCTTATTAAGCCTTCTTGGGAGGATTTTGATGACACCCAGAAACAGAATTTGATTGCAGAGGCTGATGTTGTTGCTCAAACTGATGAAGGTGATCAATCTGATCAAAGCAAATCAGATTTTATTACTAATCTATGTGAAGATGAACAGAGTATTGGAGAAAACAGGGGAATTCAGATGGTTTCTGATGTTGTCATGGATGGTGAGTCTGCAAGAAGAGAAGAGGAGGCAGAGCAGAACTGTTCTGTATGTGACTTCGGCTGCAAGGAACTGGTCGTTGACAAAGACGATAAATTGAACATGGTTATAGGAAAAGAGCTAGAACCCGTTAAGGAAGAGAGTAATATGAATTTATCCATGGATGATCAGTCTTGTGATCAGACCGTGGTTCACGTCAATTTGAGTAAAGACACCTTCCATGAAATTCAGCCTCGGCATCTTGAGTTTTACATTGATCAAGAAGATTGTAGGTTGATTCCAATTGAATTGAGCGGCTCTGCTACCACGGAAGACCAAGGTCAGCCTATATATAAGCTGGAAGATCAAGGATATTGTGAGAATCAAGATGTTATTTTGGATTTTGATATGCATGTTGAGGCACAAGCACAACCGGTTGTAGAGAATTGGCACAGTTCAGAAGAGATGGTGGCATTACTTTCAGCCCTTGAGATTGAGGAGGAGCCTAAGGTTTCAGTGCTTGAATCCATGGTTCTCGTTGAGACTGAGAACACCTCTATTTTGCATAAAGAAGTTGAAGATTTAGTGAAGGAAGAATTTGAACAGGTTTCTACAACTCAAGCCACTCAAACATTATCTAATGATGATGATGAGGATGAGGATCAAGCAAGAGAAATGGATTCAGATGCTCATCAAGGTATTAGATTTTGTTTAATTTAATTTAAATTATATTTTATTCTCTATTTTGAGTGTATATACACGGGTCTAATTTTTTTCCATTACATGCAGCATCAGAAGAAGCAATTCAAATGCAAAGCAATGAATTGGATGTGGAAATTTCGATAGGGACAGAGATTCCTGATCAGGAGCCACTTGATGAGGCTCAAACCCTAGAGGCTCTTCCTTCTTATGAACATAGACAGGAAGATCCTTCCACAAGCTCTGTCATTTTGCATGTTGATGATGATAATGGTAAGCTTTAGGTTTTTATTTAACCAACTTTAGAAATTGGAAACCTTTGGCATATGTTAATATTGCATTCTTATGTTAGGTTCTAAGCAAGCTGAGGAAGAATTTTTAGAATTTAAAACCATGTCAATAGAAACAAGTAAGCAAGAAATAAATAGTCATATATCCTTCTGGTCTGGAGCTAAATGAAATTGAGGAAGAAAAAGTTCCTGATACACCAACTTCTGTGGATAGTTTACATCACTTGCACAAGAAATTGTTACTGCTTGAGAGGAGAGAATCAGGAACAGAAGAGTCCTTCGATGGAAGTATCATCAGCGAGATAGAAGGTGGTGAGCTGACGACGGAGAAGTTAATATCAGCATTTAGAGCAGAAAGGAAGGCTTTGAATGCTCTATATGCAGAATTAGAAGAAGAGAGAAGTGCTTCTGCAGTGGCAGCCAATCAGACAATGGCAATGATAAATAGGCTTCAGGAAGAGAAGGCAGCAATGCAAATGGAAGCTTTGCAGTATCAGAGAATGATGGAAGAGCAATCAGAGTATGACCAAGAAGCATTGCAGCTATTGAATGAGCTTATGGTGAAGAGGGAAAAAGAGAATCATGAGCTAGAAAAGGAGCTGGAAATATATCGTAAGAAGGTCCACGATTATGAGGCCAAAGAGAGAATAATGATGTCAAGAAGGAGAGAGAGTAGCACAAGAAGCACTGCTTCTTGTAGTAACACTGAGGATAGTGATGGAATATCTATTGATCTGAATCATGATGTAAAGGAAGAAGATAGCTTCTATGGCAATCAAGAAAGTAGCAGCCAAAACACTCCTCCTGATGCAGTTGTATACTTGGAGGAATCATTGGCAAACTTTGAAGAAGAGAGGCTATCAATTCTAGAGCAGCTCAAGGAGTTGGAAGAGAAGCTTTTTACATTGAGTGATGACGAGGTACAACATTTTGAGGATGTCAAACCGGTTGGCTATTCTCTCCATGAGAATGGAAATGGATACCATAAGAATTCAGGTTCTGACACTGAGGTAAATGGTGTTGATCAAAATGGTCATTCCAAGGAAATGAATGGAAAGCATCATCAGGAGTTAAGATTCAAAGGGTCAAAGGCAAAGAGACTTCTTCCCCTTTTTGATGCAATTGGTGAAGACTGTGAAGATGGTTTGGTGAATGGACATGAACAAGGGTTTGATCATGTTGCATTGCTGACATCCTTGGACGCCAAATTTGAAATGGAGAAGAAGCTTGCCATTGAAGAGGAGGTAGATCATGTGTATGAGAGGTTAGAAGTACTCGAGGCAGATAGGGAGTTTCTAAAGCATTGTATAAGCTCCTTGAGGAAAGGAGATAAGGGTTTAGATCTTCTCCAAGAGATTTTACAACATCTTCGTGATCTCAGGAGTGTCGAAATTCGTGTCAAGAAGATGGGGGATGGTGCTATATATTCACTTTAAGCTTAAATGTCTATACCCAACAGCAAAATTACAGGTATTATTCTGTTCCTATTACTCATTCTCTCCTAGAATTGAATTGGAATGTCATTTGTTGATTAATTTTGTGCACTTGGCACCATGCAGATTTCTCTATTGGAATTGAATGACAACTGCAAATTAGGACAAGAAGGCACCATCCTTGCTGTGTTCAATATAGCATGGCATCAATGCATCAATGCACCTCTGCATTTTCATCAAAATTCAGTGGAAGTCTCTTTATGGAGAGGGAGGCTACTTGGTCATATTGGTGGACTGCAAAACTGAAGTCTGCCTTTTTTTTCTTTGCTTTTCCTTCTTGTGATTTTTGTGTCCAAGTAAGCCCAAATTTTTGTGGGTTGTGCCCATCACTACCTTTTGAGGGAAAGGTAGATGATGAGCATACATGTGTGTAGTCTAGTGATATTGAACCACCCTGTCATTTCCTTTGTATGTTGTGAGGGAAGGCCTGGCTTGCAAAGCTGGAGAGATCCAACAAAGATTCCAGTGCCAGGTACATAGCATTAGTTTATTTAGACACTTAGAGATTTAGGCTACTCTTTTTGTCCCTTTTTTTTTTTGGTAATTTTTTGGGGAAGGAAAAGAAGGGGTAAAAAACCCTTTCTTTTTTTCTCATCTTTGCATCATTTCATCATATGAGGTTTGTTTATTATCGAAGGGCAAAGCTGAGTTACTTGTATACTACATGTATTCATTTGTAAGTATATAAAGTGAGCGTTTGTTTATATTGCTTTGGACTTGTATGTATTGTTTGTTTTTAGGTGTATGAGTGAGATGGATGTACAAAAGAAGACAGACCATAAGACAATATAATGAGAAATACACGAAGCAAAGATTGCTTTCACAGTTGATTTTGCTTTAAGCATAAACAATTCCTGGTTGGTAGAAACCAACAAAAAGTAAGGTAAAATTAAGACAGATATTAAAAACAAAAGGTGATTGGTCTCACTAGGAGTCTAGGACTGCGGAGTGATTTGAGTTATTATTTTTTTGTGGAAGTGAGGCTGCATGTCTTGGATCTTGAGTGTTGCATATAATTTATAGCGGATCAGCATGCACACTATCTATTGTCTTGTAACTCAATTGACACTTTCGTATTCTTAACAAACACGTCTAAGATTCAAATTATCGAAGAACCAAAAAAAAAAAAAATGCCTTCCTCCACTGTCCACAATACTTGAACTAAGCTGGTCTTGTAGTATTCATATTACAGCCATGGTCCATTAGAAATATTGAACTTAATTTGTAGCTCTTTTGCCAATAAATAATTAATTAACTAGACAAGAGTAGTGAGTTCTAGTTAGCTCAATTGGTAAACTCTCTGATATTTAAAAAAAAAAAAAAAAAAATCTATTTTAGGGTTCAATCCTCGTCTACATCAAAAACTAATTGGTGTTTTGGTCTGATGATAAGAGTTATCATCAATAGTAGACGCCATAAGTTGAAACCCTAAAAAAAAAATATTAAAAAAAAAATTAATTAATTAAAAAAAAAATAAAAAAAAATAAAAAAAAACCCAGACAAGAGTACACATAATACAATCGCATGAAGATGCCAACTTTGTGTAATTATTGCAACCACAAGAGTAAACTCTGTTAAGGATGTGAATTAGCAGAACCTAGTCCTAATTAGGTACATAAAGACCATTTTAAAAGTGCTGATATGTGTAATAAATGTAGAAAAGATTGGGGGAAAAACATGAAAAATATGTACCT